>JASUTR010000218.1:0-682985 GCA_035048495.1 Euptelea pleiosperma | reverse complement strand
ATTCCGAAGCCTATAACTTGTGACTTTATCGCAACTGGACCTCGTAATTGGACTCAAACTCTTCCATTACAATTGTTTCAACACATTTGAAGTGTTGGAACAAGATTTGAAATAGTCAAAACAAGTTAGCTCCATCAGTGCGTCAACGTCTCAAATGGACTCGGTTTGTGTCTTACATTCCGAAGCCTATAACTTGTGACTTTTTCGCAACCGGACCTCGTAATTGGACTCAAACTCTTCCATTACTATTGTTTTAACACATTTAAAGTGTTGGAACAAGATTCAGCACAGTCGAAACATGTTAGCTCCATCCGTGCGTCAACGTCTCAAATTGGACTCAGTTTGTGGTTACATTCCGAAGCCTATAATTGTGACTTTTCGCAACCGGACCTCGTAATTGGACTCACAACTCTTCCATATAATTTTTCAACACATTTGAAGTGTTGGAATAAGATTCGTGGGACAGTCGAAACAAGTTAGCTCCATCCGTCGTCAATGTCTTTAATTGGACTCAGTTTGTGTGTTACATTCCAACCTATAACTTGTGACTTCGCAACCGGTCCTCGTAATTGGACTCAAACTCTTCCACTACTATTGTTTTCAACACATTTGAAGTGTTGGAAAAGATTCAGCACAGTCGAAACATGTTAGCTCCATCCGTGCGTCATGTCTCAAATTGGACTCAGTTTGTGTGTTACATTTCGAAGGCATAACTTGTGACTTTTCGCAACTGGACCTCGTAATTGGACTCAAACTCTTCCAATACTATTGTTTCAACACATTTGAAGTGTTGGAACAAGATTCGGACAGTCGAAACAAGTTAGCTCCATCCGTGCGTCAATGTCTTTAATTGGACTCAGTTTGTGTATATTCCGAAGCCTATAACTTGTGACTTTTTCGCAACCGGACCTCGTAATTGGACTCAAACTCTACCATTACTATTGTTTAAACACATTTAAGTGTTTGGAATAAGATTCGTGACAATAGTCGAAACAAGTTAGCGCCATCCGTGCGTCAATGTCTTTAATTGGACTCAGTTTGTGTGTTACATTCCGAAGCCTATAACTTGTGACTTTTTCGCAACCGGACCTCGTAATTGGACTCAAACTCTTCCATTACTATTGTTTCAACATTTGAAGTGTTGGAATTAGATTTGACAGTCGAAACATGTTAGCTCCATCCGTGCGTCAATGTCTTTAATTGGACTCAGTTTGTGTGTTACATTCCAAAGCCTATAACTTGTGACTTTTTCGCAACCGGTCCTCGTAATTGGACTCAAACTCTTCCATTACTATTGTTTCAACACATTTGAAGTGTTGGAAAAAGATTCAGCACAGTCGAAACATGTTAGCTCCATCCGTGCGTCAACGTCTCAAATTGGACTCAGTTTGTGTGTTACATTCCGAAGCCTATAACTTGTGACTTTATCGCAACTGGACCTCGTAATTGGACTCAAACTCTTCCAATACTATTGTTTCAACACATTTGAAGTGTTGAATAAGATTCCTGACAGTCGAAACAAGTTAGCTCCATCCGTGCGTCAATGTCTTTAATTGGACTCAGTTTGTGTATTACATTCCGAAGCCAATAACTTGTGACTTTTTCGCAACCGGACCTCGTAATTGGACTCAAACTCTTCCATTACAATTGTTTCAATACATTTGAAGTGTTGGAACCAGATTTGAAATAGTCAAACAAGTTAGCTCCATCAGTGCGTCAACGTCTCAAATTGGACTCGGTTTGTGTCTTACATTCCGAAGCCTATAACTTGTGACTTTTTCGCAACCGGACCTCGTAATTGGACTCAAACTCTTCCATTACTATTGTTTTAACACATTTAAAGTGTTGGAATAAGATTCGTGACAGTCGAAACAAGTTAGCTCCATCCGTGCGTCAATGTCTTTAATTGGACTCAGTTTGTGTGTTACATTCCGAAGCCTATAACTTGTGACTTTTTTCGCAACCGGACCTCGTAATTGGACTCAAACTCTTCCATTACTATTGTTTCAACACATTTGAAGTGTTGGAACAAGATTTGGGACAGTCGAAACATGTTAGCTCTATCCGTGCGTCAATGTCTTTAATTGGACTCAGTTTGTGTGTTATATTTCGAATCCTATAACTTGTGACTTTTTTGCAACCGGACCTCGTAATTGGACTCAAACTCTTCCATTACTATTGTTTCAACACATTTGAAGTGTTGGAACAAGATTCGTGACAGTTGAAACAGGTTAGTTCCATCCGTGCGTCAATGTCTTTAATTGGACTAAGTTTGTGTGTTACATTCCGAAGCCTATAACTTGTGACTTTTTCGCAACCGGACCTTGTAATTTGACTCGAATTCTTCCATTACTATTGTTTGAATACATTTGAAGTGTTGGAACAAGATTAGGGACAGTCATTACAAGTTAGCTCCATCCGTGCGTCAATGTCTTTAATTGGTCTCAGTTTGTGTTACATTCCGAAGCCTATAACTTGTGACTTTATCGCAACCGGACCTCATAATTCTGCTCAAACTCTTCCATTACTATTGTTTCAACACATTTGAAGTGTTGGAACAAGATTCGGAATAGTCGAAACAAGTTAGCTCCATCCGTGCGTCAATGTCTTTATTTGGACTCAGTTTGTGGGTTACATTCCGAAGCCTATACCTTGTGACTTTTCACAACCGGACCTCGTAATTAGACTCGAATTCTTCCATTACTATTGTTTCAACACATTTGAAGTGTTGGAACAAGATTCGGGATAGTCGAAACAAGTTAGCTCCATCCGTGCTTCAATGTCTTTAATTGGACTCAGTTTGTGCGTTACATTCCGAAGCCTATAACTTGTGACTTTTTCGCAATCGGACCTCATAATTTTACTAAAACTTTTCCATTACTATTGTTTCAACACATTTGAAGTGTTGGAACAAGATTCGGAACAGTCGAAACAAGTTAGCTCCATCCGTGCGTCAACCTCTCAAATTGGACTCAGTTTGTGTGTTACATTCCGAAGCCTATAACTTGTGACTTTTTCGCAACTGGACCTCGTAATTGGACTCAAACTCTTCCATTTCTATTGTTTCAACACATTTGAAGTGTTGGAATAAGATTCGTGACAGTCGAAACAAGTTAGCTCCATCCGCGTGTCAACGTCTTTAATTGGACTCAGTTTGTTTGTTACATTACGAAGCCTATAACTTGTGACTTTTTCGCAACCGGACCTCGTACTTGGACTCAAACTCTTCTATTACTATTGTTTCAACACATTTGAATTGTTGGAACAAGATTCGTGACAGTCGAAACAAGTTTGCTCCATCCGTGCTTCAACGTCTCATATTGGACTCTGTATGTGTGTTATATTCCGAAGCTATAACTTGTGACTTTTTCGCAACCGGACCTCGTAATTGGACTCAAACTCTTCCATCACTATTGTTTCAACACATTTGAAGTGTTGGAACAAGATTCGAAATAGTCGAAACAAGTTAGCTCCATCCGTGCGTCAATGTCTTTAATTGGACTCAGTTTGTGGGTTACATTCCGTAGCCTATAACTTGTGACATTTTTGCAACCGGACCTCGTAATTGGACTCAAACTCTTGCAATACTATTGTTTCAAAACATTTGAAGTGTTGGAAAAAGATTGGTGACAGTCGAAACAAGTTAGCTCCATCCGTGCGTCAACGTCTCAAATTTGACTCAGTTTGTGTCTTACATTCCGAAGCCTATAACTTGTGACTTTTTCGCAACCGGACCTCGTAATTGGACTCAAACTCTTCAATTACTATTGTTTCAACACATTTGAAGTGTTGGAATAAGATTCGTGACAATGGAAACAAGTTAGCTCCATCCGTGCGTCAATGTCTTTAATTGGACTCAGTTTGTGTGTTACATTCCGAAGCCTATAACTTGTGACTTTTTCGCAACCGGACCTCGTAATTGGACTCAAACTCTTTCATTACTATTGTTTCAACACATTTGAAGTGTTGGAACAAGATTCGGAATAGTCGAAAAATGTTAGCTCCATCCGTGCGTCAACGTCTCAAATTGGACTCAGTTTGTGTGTTACATTCCGAATCCTATAACTTGTTACTTTATCGCAACCGGACCTCGTAATTGGACTCAAACTCTTCCACTACTATTGTTTCAACACATTTGAAATGGTTGAATAAGATTCGTGACAGTCAAAATCATTAGAGAATGAAAACAATAGATTAGAGAATGAACCGTGTTGGGGAGAGCACGCAAGCAAAGAATGCCTGTGGAGACTCTAAGAGGGCTTGGAGAATGGGAAGAGCGAAAGCTCCGGTTTTACCAGAACCGGTTTGTGCGAGCCCAAACAAATCTTTTCCTAAATATACAAAATCAACAGAACAGAACCAATCCATTACAGAAAAACCCAAATAGCAAACAATCCATAAAAAAAAAGGACGTCACAAAAATAATAACAATTACATATTATTTAAGATCAGACAACCCAGTCAAATCTGTTCCTAATACACAAAACCCATCAAATAAAAATGAACCTTCAAGAGCGTGAGGCATGGCCTCAACCTGGATCTTCGAGGGATTTTTCCATCCCAGATTTTCCCAGGCCTCCACCAATTGATCGCATATGCCCAAACCCTTGAATGTCGTAACTTCTACACTATCTCCATCCATCATATACAAGTAGCCTGCTAACCAGTCATATGAAAAACAATCGAAATTGAGATTAACATACAGAAGCCAAAAAAAAAATGAAGGTTTTTTTTCTCCGGAAAAAGTACCTGATAACAATAAAATCAAAAAAAATAAAGAAAATCCAAAAACCCCAATTTGTTAAACTATCCAAGACAAAGCAATTATAGAAACAGAGCAGTAACACAGATCAATATATTCCTTATTTGTCATTCTTCCCTGATGGGTTTACCTCTATTGATTTTTCTTTCAGTAATCAGTACGATTAATTTATTTTTCAGGTGGTCTACTTAAACTCCTCGTGGATTTGTTTAGAAAAGGGTTTTCGGTAATTAAAAAGTGTAGTTGGTGAAAGGAAAACTGAAAAGAAGTGAGTACAAGACACACACACACAAATAAACACACGCAGAATCAGAACAAGCACATGAAGCAGGTGAATTCTTCAACAAAAATTTATGGGTTTCTCTGGAAGTTCATGGAAAAAATGCTTTGAAGATTTTCTTGAACATGGTTAGCTCCAACCTTATTTTCTCTCTCTCTCTCTTTCTCTCTCTCTGTAAACCCCAAACCGTTACACAGAGAGAACAGTGAGAAAAGAGGGGACATACCTGAGAACAAGGTAGCAGGGGAGTGAATCAGCAGTTTAGGGCTTTTTTAGGTATATATTTTACAACGCATTTTTTTTAAGATTCATAATTCCTTTGAACACGATCACAAACCATAATGGAGTAAAGAGGAGAGGGAGAGTTGGTTTACCTCACCGGACGATCAATAACTTTCACCGTTAGCCTCAATAACTTTCACCTTCACCGTTAGGGTTTTTGGGAGAGAGGGGAAGAGGGAGAGGGAGACGACGCAATTTTTTTTTAAGGCCACGTGGCTTGTATTGTCACAACGCCACAGAAGTTTTACAATATTTAGGTTGCGTTTGGGATTGCGGTTTGCGGAAAATAAGTGCTTATCTAAAAGCACCTTTTTGTAAATAACTTAATTTAAGTAATTTTGGGTCTTTGGCTCACCCCGTCAGAAATATGCTTATTTTAAGAAAAAGCATTATTACAGTGTTTGGTTATGTAATCACAAAAAGTGTTTTTTTTGTGGAATAATTTGTCAAATGACTTTTGTACCCCTTATATAATGAAGTTGACATAAATGACACCAATCCGAACCACTATTTTATATATTAATAACGATAATAGTGAATAACACTTATTATTTGTAATTGCCATGTCAATCCTCCTATGGGCAAAAAGAATCCCATTTCTGTTGTGTTGCTACTCTGGATGACTCATCCAGATTAGAAGTCTATATGACAATTTCAACCCTATAGCCCTCTGCCATGTGACAGAAAAGAGTGGTTTTAATATATTCTCTTTATTCAAAAATCAAGCCAAAATCTCAACACTGCAAACCTTTGTTCTAATTGTGGAGTGGACTATGGCCAATTGGGAGCGAAATGCAGGACGACATAAGTGGGAGACCACACTTTAACTTTGGACATAACAAACCAGTTTTTCATTGATCTAGAATAATCAACCTTTAAAACACTGTCAACATAACACAACTATACTTGAGCAAAGCGAGTGAAATCCACAAAAGAACTTCTGTAAGCTAGCCACAAATCACCCGAGCAAGCCTTAGAATCCAAATTATCATTAGTAGGGATTAGTCATGCATTTTACAGAGGAGCTTTATCCAGATCATCAAAGTAGTGGTGCTCCATAGTTTTCTTTGCAGAGATCCTTTGTACTGAAAACGCACAAACCATTGACACACTTAATCTCTCATAGAGAAGATACAAAAAATATTACAATCCTTATCGGCTAAGTTAGCATCACATATCTAATACTCTTGATAAACCTTTTATGTTCTGAATTTTTAATTTTTAAACTTTCTTAAAAGGTCTTGATAAAAACAGGGTGGGTAATTGTGGCCGAGGTGGTGGTGGGTAATGGGTAGAGTGACTATCCCCATCAATCAAAAAGTTCATAAACATTCATTCAAAAGTAGATTCTTATTTACTTGGAAATTCGAGTAGAACGCAGCCAAAATTGAAGATTTTCTTATTAACTTGGGAATTTGGGTAAAACGCAACCCAGAATTGAAGAGTTTGAGTGGTAGAATGCAGCCAGAATTGAAGAGTCCGACTGAATTTCATAGTTGCACCATTTAGTTATTGATGTTCCATGGCACTCTCGATTAGAAGGCCACCTTGTTAGATCAACATTTCGAGTGAATTCTCAGTTGGCATCATATCCAATTAAGTGTTTAGGGTAAATTTGCTGATTTAGTATTGCGGAGACTTCCATAACTCATCTCGACTTATACCCCCCTCCCTCCATGGAAAAGGGTATGTTTTTTTTCCTAGATAATCTTTATTTGGTGATTCTTTATGTAGGTTATTGTCATCTGAGTTCAAGTTAGTCACTAGTTCATATTCCTTTCTCACTCTCTATAGCATTTAAAACCAAAACTCTTCTTTGTTGGAAGGAATCTCTTTGTTCTGAGTCTAAACTTTGTTCTGAATCAAGGGATCTCTTTTTTCCACCCTAAACTCCTCACCTTTAATGACCCCCTCACCTTGAAATTTCAAATCAAATCCTGGAAGACCAACCAGCGACAAAAGCATACATACAAGAGAAAAAATTTAACAAAAAATGGATGAATGCAAAACAGAGCACTATTTGTTTTGTGAACAGGGTCATGGGTGAAAACATTAGATACAAGCCCATGATGAAAATAATGCTAGAATCCGATGAATAAGACACGCCTATCAAGCTGATTTTTGGGCGTACAAGTTCAAAAAAATGTAGTACCTACACCAAAATAGACCTTTTATGGCGTTCGAAAAACGCCATAAAATACATTTATGGCGTTCATCGAACGCCATACAAAACGCTGTAAAAGGCTATGAAATGCTTTTTACAGTCAAACAGTGGTGTTTAAT
Organism: Euptelea pleiosperma; assembly: GCA_035048495.1. Lineage (NCBI taxonomy): Eukaryota > Viridiplantae > Streptophyta > Magnoliopsida > Ranunculales > Eupteleaceae > Euptelea > Euptelea pleiosperma. The sequence continues at coordinate 675,378 of JASUTR010000218.1, read as the reverse complement.
GAACGCCATTAATTGATGACATTCTTTAAACGCCATCAATTTATAACATTTATGAACGCCATCTTTTGAGATATTACCTTTATAAAAGCATGGTATTTACTGAACGCCATCATTTTAATCTTATAAACTCATGACGTTTTATGAATGCTATTGTTTTACTTGTTAATATTTTAAATAATGCTCTCATAAATCTCTCTATTATAAAATTACCTGTGAAGATTGATACACAATCTAAAACACCACATTCACATTCCATAGAAACTGATAATTTGAATAATTGAATACAAATATAATTAAAATATAAAATTCATAGTTATTGACTCAAGTGTTTAATACAAATAACTCCCCATGCTAGTTGTTTTTTCATTAAATACATAAGAGGACCCAATGGCTCATATTCCTAACTCCACCACCCCACTTCAATAGTTCTGCATCTCCAAAATTGAATGTGCATGGTTCAATTGCTAAACAAGACCTTCAATTTAGACCATCCAATTGATTGAGCAGCTGTTGGATAGGCTATGAGCTAAACATCATGCAAAAATCAGATGCTCAACGGTGAGACTTCTTTCACACTAGAGTATAAAGCCATTTAGTACCATCACTAGAATGCAGCCATCACTTGCTGCTAATATGTGGAATGAAGCTCTAAACAAGCAGGTTTGAAATGGGTTTTGTTTTTCCAAGACACTAATGAACTACTCTTCAAGGTTCAGTTGATTTGGTGTTGTATGGCTTCATAGTTCTTTTATCAACAAATGCATAGACGAACAATAACACTTTCTATTATCACGACTTCATAGAAAGAAGCCCACATATCAAATTCATGGACGAAACATTGATGCATGAGCTAAAATTTATTTCATCAGATGGTTCCAAAATTTCACAATGATATCTAGACATCTTGTTAGTAATGTTTGAAAGATTCTTTTCACTGATCAACAAACAATCTGCTGAAAAACAGAAAGCATAAACCAAAACTGAGAATAGTAAATACTGCTACATTTTGACTGATTATGTAGCGAAAAATGAAACATGCACAACCAATACCTGACTCCACCAACTATAGTAGAGATATACTAATTGTGGTTAGGTCTTGAACTAATATTAAGTTAGCCATAAGTTATTTCCATTTACTCTATGTCCAATTCTGTTATAACCATAATTAGTTGTGAAATAGTACTTAGAAATTATAGAAATGCAGCCACATTTCCGACTAAAAGAACACAATAGTTTCATACTGATTATATGCTCTCACTAATAATTATATGTTATAAGCTCATTCCACTAGATATTGGCTACATTATTGCTCATATTCCGAAGAAGAAAGTTCTACATTATTTTTAACAAGAAATAGACTTCTTAAATGAGCAGGACAGAACAACAGATTTTCTGGCTTATGGAACATAAACCATTAAGATAAAACAAAGAATGAAATTAGAAAGGAAATATAAGAAACCCAGATCACCTGTAAAGAGTTTGAATGCGGTGGGAACACTTCTCCTCTATGTAAAATGTCCATTTTCTTCGTCATATATAACCCCGGATCTATAATTATCGACTTTGCCCATTGAAATCTACACAAAAATAATATCCATCTCATCCAATTCTCACACAATTCAAACAAAAGCACAAAACTAAAAAGAAAAAAAGAAAAGAAAGAAGATTCACTTACTCTATCCATCCTATTTCATTGGTTGATCAATGAAATTGATATCCTGTAATAGATATGAAAACATGTGTACAAGATCTAAGCAATCAAACAAAACTATCACTCAACAATAAATTTAAATTCGAGCAAGAGCAATTAGTCCATTTATGATGATCAACATCTTCACAATATATAAAAAAAAATTAGATTAGAATGGTTAGGAACGATCCACAATGTAAGCTGGGAGGAAAGTTGGATTGCATGATTAGTTGAAGACTTGAAGTCCCAAAAACAATAACTCGTTAAGGAAAATAAAGGTGGGGGCTTTTGAAAAGGAAATACGTGCGGATCAATTATCCAACTATGATACAGTGGGATGTCAAGGAGGTAAAAAATGGCACACTCTTGTAAATTCAAAATCATTAATTCTGGAAATATTGATCATTTATCTTTCAGTTAGAACAAAAAAGAATAGATGGTTGCAAATGACAAATAATAAAATAACAGAATATCGAATAGCTACTTCCTAAATTGAATGTTTACATCAATCTCAGCAACAAGATGAGGAAGCAGTTCGAATGCATCTGCTATGTTCTGTTGCTGATTTTCTACATACCGAGCATCTTTACTCTGCTTCAAAATAGAAGGTCAAAATAAAAATACCTCACATGTGGAAGTAAGTGAGAGAGATAGAGAGACAACAAATAGGCAACAGTTGCAGTTCGAAAAGAGGCGGCCAATTGGAGGAGGCGGAAAGGAGAAAGAGATTTCTATATGTTTGTAAGCAAATATCTTGTCTATACAAGTGAAACTGCAACATGATTACGTTTAGATTCAAGCAAATGAACCCATCAAATGCAAAAAATGGTGTTGGAAGACCTCCCAATACAAAACCCTAAAGCTTAAAACCCCCCAAATGAAACCCTAAAAACCTAAAACCCCCAAACGAAACCCTGAAGTTTAAAACCCCCAAACAAAACCCTAAAGCTTAAAACCCCCAATACAAAACCCTAAAACTTAAACAAAAAGAGAGAGAAAAAGAAAGAGATACCTTAGATAAGAGTTGACGCAACGACGACGAGGAGTTGACGCAGCGACAACGAGCAAGAGAGATCGAGAGAGAGATGGAGAAGAGAGTGAGAGAGTTGATCTCTACTGGCAAGGATGTACAGCGTAGGCGAGGTCGCAAGCAAGAGAGATCGAGAGAGGCATGGAGGAAAGAGAGAGAGAGAGAGTGAGTTTGTTCATTTGGGGGAAATTGATATAGGTTGGGTCGGGAAATGTTAAATAAACCTTGTTGGCGTTTAGAAAATAAATGCCGTGAAGTATTTTTTATGCCCCCATTTATAAGTCATGCTACGGGTTAAATTAGGCACTAACGACGTTAAGAATGCGCCATAATTTATCAGAAAAGTACGGCGTTTCTATCTAAATACCATCAATTTAATGCCATAATAAGTGTTATTTGTTGTAATTAAACATTCCTGGGATCAGCGGTTCCGAAAAAGTACCACATGGCAATATTCAACATGACCAATACAGAGGACATTGTGTGCATGTTTAAATATCCAGAAGACGGAAAGATTACAGAAGAAAAAAAAAAAAAAACATAATCAATACTTCGAACTAAAATAAAACTGATGAAATCGCTGCTAAAATAAAACTGAAATCAACTTACAAAATAAAAACGAAACAAATATAGCACTTACGGTGTTGGTGAGATGGCAACGAGCGGTGTAGAGAGATGCAAGGAGACGATAGAGACTCTAATGGCTCTCTCTTTAGGGTTTTTATTTTGTGTCGAAGAAGACAATGTTATTTTAGAAATTTTAACATTTTCGAAGGGATAAATTGGGAAAGACACTTCATTAAAATCCACGGTCCGCAAACGCAAAACGCAAAAGCCGTTTCGAAACAGCTTCTGTGTTTTGCCTTTTTTGGCTTAAAACAGTTTTGAAAGGCTGCTTTTTTATTTTTGCCAAACGTCAAAAAATTGCTTATGGCGGTCCGCAACCGCTATAAGCTAGCTTATACTGCACTCCCAAACACAACCTTACTCCGCAGACTTCAATATTATATAGAAAGTGAAACGATATCTCCAGTGAGCTTTTTACCTCGGCCAGTAAGCTTTGAGATTTGTTGACGAAACTGCCCTTCTAACAAAACTGTTCTTACCTTATTTGGGTCGGGCTCCGTTGACGGATATAAAATGAAGGGGACACAATATAAGCCAGGTGGCACACTGTAAAAGGACTCTGACTATACCGATGTTTGTCCTATCCCATGGTGGACCTACAAACCAAACATCCACCTGATTAGTGATTTATAAGTGTTGCATCTTTGTACCTCAAATACTGCTCAAATTCCCACAGTTGAGATCAGCCCATGAAAATAAGTCCAATCCAAAGCCTATAAATCACTAATCAGGCTGATTTTTATTTTTTAGGTCCACCATGGGATAGGACAAACATCCATACGGTCAGAGTCCTGTAACAATGTGCCACGTGGTTTCAGAGTCCTGTAACAGTGTGCCACGTGGTTTATATTGTGTCCCAGTCATTTTTTATCCGTTCGTGAAGCCCGACCCTATTTTAGGGCCCGTTTGGCAACATCAAAATAAGTTGCTTCTTCGCTTGCAAAAGCAAAAAAGTTGAAAAGTTTGTTTGGGTATCCACTTTAGAATTGCTTCTCAAAAGTCAAAAACTTGCTTTTTGTGGAAGTAAATCTTTTTTGCTTCTTGCTTCTAGTGGAAGCAAAAGTAACAAAAAAATAAAAGTTTCCGGAACTGACGCTTCTAATTTTGAGGAATCTTTCCAAGTGTCAATTTTACTCTTGTAAACTTCACATTATGAAGCGTAAATAGAAAATATTTTATAAAGAAGAAAAAACATGGATGATTTTTTTTTTTTAACTAATTACAAATAAAATGATTCATTTGGTGCGTCATTTATTATTGACCATTTATAATTAAAAATTTTGAAATAAACAACGTATGTGATATTGGTTTATGATCTTTATTAATGGTTTATTAGAATATAATATGTATATAAAATTATAAGAAAATGACTTTTTGACTTAATTCATGTCAAACTATGGCGTTTGGTAAAACTTATTTTAAGGTCTGATATCTTAAAGTGCTGAATATAAGGTCTGAAAAAACTATTCGCTAAACTATCTGAAAAATTGTTGAAATCTGAAAATAAGTGTTAAGTTTGTTTGGTAAACATAACTCTGGATGTCTGAAAATTGGCATTTTGTCATATTTGCCCCTTATTAAGTGTTAAGTGTTAAGTTTGTTTGGTAAATACAACTCAACAAGGTCTAAAATTTGGTAATTTGTTACATTTGCCACCATGCACCTCTAGAGAGCCAAGAGCACCACCATATGACGTCCCTTGGGCTTCCTTATCAACCATGTCACACAGTCTTAAATATTGCCAACTATATGGAATGCATACATTTCCCTTGATATCTAATAATATGATTTTACAGTCATATAGCTAACAAAAAAGAGAACTAATCTCGGCATTATACAGCGTGGCAGCAATAGAATGTTTTTGGCCATAAAAACTTAAGCAATGGCCAATTGAAACCTATGACTCTTGCATATGAAGCAAACAAATATGAGCTAGGTGTAGCTATACCAATGTCTACTACCGTGCATTGTACTGATCTACAACTAGGCATATTTTGGATAGAGCACTAAAATATCATATCCATGAGTGTCCAAATGCTCACACAAAACTCACTCCTTCCACTTACATTAGTTTTATGAATCTAACACCATCAAACGTGGGTTTCAAGTTAACGGTAAAAAAATATACGGCCCATCATTCTTCAACTTGTAAACCATGCTATGAATATCAGAATGATTTGAATTTTTGTAAGCATAGTGAGTCATTAACAAACAGCCTACATGTATGTCATTAACAAACAGCCCACAACCATCTTTATGGTGGGTCCCAAGTTCCCAACAGCCTACATGTAGGCCATGTGTACCAATATGATTGCTCATTCCACATGATTCGCACGTACTAGACACCAATAGTTTCTCATTTACACCATTCTTTATTAATGAAACTGTTTGTTTTGTTTACAATTAGGCTACTTAGTTACTTTGAGTGCCCAAAATAATGCTCAAATTAACTAGAAATCACCCCATATAAAACTCACATCCAATAGCTTGAAGCCATCAATCATGTTGATTATTGGTATGTGGGTCCTACTAGTTAGGGCGGGCCAAACATTTATGGGTCTGTGCTAGTATTTTTAGATGGCTAGGATCAAAGTTTGATAAAAAAAAATTCAATTAGAAATCAAAAGGCTTTAACCCACATTTGTTTTTTCTTTTTTCTTTTTTGTGATAATGATTATGATGAGAAGATCATCCTCACCTTAAATCAGCCATTGATTTATCTTCCATGTGGGTCGACATGAGGCCTTAATCTTAGCGGGCACATATTTTCACACACAATTTTGGTGTACGCACATGGAAGATAAATCAATGGCCGATTTTTGGTGAGGATGATCTCCTCACCTTATGAATCACCCATAAAAAAAAATCAACCCATTCCGAAATTTCTAACAGCATCAAATGTGGGTTTCAAGTTAGGGTCGGGTTGAGGGGACAACCATTTTGCTGGACCCATATAGAAGATGAATCGATGGCTGATTTTTTGCGAGCATGATCTCCTCACCATATAGATCACCCCCACAAAAAATCAGCCCATTCTGAAATTTCTAACCCCATCAAATGTGGGTTTCAAGTTAGGGTCGGGTTGAGGGGACAACCATTTTGCTGGACCCATATAGAAGATGAATCGGTGGCTGATTTTTTGCGAACATGATCTCCTCACCATATAGATCACCCCCACTAAAAATCAGCCCATTCTGAAATTTCTAACCCCATCAAATGTGGTTTTCAAGTTACACAGTACAAATCGACAATCCATAATTCTTCAACTTCTAGTCTACAAATATCAGAATGATTTGAATTTTTGTGAGGATGATCTCACAAAAAATCAGCCATTCATTCATCTTCTATGTGGGTCAACCAAATGATTGTCCACTGAACCCGACCCTTCAAGTTAATGGAAAAAAATAGACGGTGCATAATTCTTCAACTTATAAACCAGGCTGTGAATATCAGAATGATTTGAATTTTTGTGAGGGTGATCTCCTCACCATAGAGACCATCCTCTCCAAAGCTCAAAGCTTATCTTCATTTTTTTTTTTCAACCAACTCAAGAAATCGATTAAGGTGTAACACCTAATCTTGGCCCCAACAATTTTTGTGTGGAATTGAGTGCGAAAATATGTGTCGTTGAGCCTAACCAAAAAAAAGAAACCCAGAAATCTTCATCACAACAAAAAAAACCCATTCATAATTTATATATTGGCCCCCAACAATTTTTTTTTGTGCGAAATTGTGTGCGAATATATGTGTCCGCTGCGCCGAACCCAAAAAAAACCTCCAAAAATCTTCATCACAGAAAAAAAAAACCCATTTATAATTTAGATATTGGCCCCCAACGATTTTTTGTTTGTGAAATTGCGTGTGAAAATGTGTCCGCTGAATCTAACCCAAAAAAAAACCCCAGAAATCACTATCACAACAAAAACAACCTAGAAATTATGATCACATAACAAAAAACAAAAAGAAAAAAATCCGAAATCATCACAACAGAAAAATAAACCTGAAATCATCATCACAACTCCCAACAAAACCTAGAAATCATCTTTACAAAAAAAAAAAATCCTAAAATAGTGAGAGAGCAGAGATTCAGAGATTTAAAAGATGTTGAGAGAGAGAATAGATCAAGTGAGAACCTTACCTGAGACGCACGGTGGTCGCAGACGGTGATGGTGCCTCACGATGGTGATCGACGGAGAGGTGGCTAACGGTGGTGGTGGACAACGATGGTGGATCTCGGTGGTGGTGGAAGGAGATGTGATGCCAGAGAAAGAGATCAAAGAGGCTAGGTTTCAAAGGAGATGAATGGGAAGTTGAAAGGGTTTTGATTGAACTGAGGGTAAAAGAGGTATTATAAAATGTTAATGGGGTACGATAGGTATTTTAGCGACAAAATACCACTTACCGCGTTAAGTGGTTTTCCACTTAAACGAAGCAGTCACCTTGTGATGACTTAAAAAAAAGTCCAGTTTTAAGAAAATAAGTACTGATTTTTTCTTTTACTAAACATGACTTAATCGCCGAAATCACTGATTTCAGCCCATTCAGACTTAAGGTCTGAGAACAAGTTTTACCAAACGCCACTTTTTTACTTATAAGTTAGTGTTTCACCAAACAAACTTTTGCTTCTAAATGACAACCTTTAAATTCAGCAACTTAATTTAGAAGTTACTTTTTGCTTCCACTTGTTTGCCAAACGGGCCCTTAAAAGTTAAAAGCAAAATGTGAAGGACATTTCTATCCAATGGTTAAGTTTGGGACAGGTAAAAGAGAAACACTCGCAATTTACAATTCACCGAGTCACAACTCATAAGAATAGAAGGGGGAGAGGGAATAAGAGTTTTGATTCTCATGGCTTCTAAGTTGTGGGCTCCAAGGGTTGCTTCTTATCTCAAGATCTCCGTTTTTAGCAGAGGTTTTTCTTTTGGTAAATCTCTATCCAACTTTCTTGATCCCTTTTTCATCTTTTCTAGATTTGCTTTTCATCTATACTGATCAAACCATGACAAAAAAGAATAAGGTGTACATGTTGATCTTTGTTTATCAGCATGTTAGAATACTAGATCTATCATCTTTTCAGCAAAAAAGATCTGATTTTTTTAAAAGGGTTGTATTTATTTTGCCTTTTTCTGCTATGTAATCCAAGTTTGGGAGTTGATCAGAGCATAGATTGATGGGTTTTTGAAGCTTTTATACATCACAGCAAGTACATGTAGTTGTTTTGATAAATGGGATTTTTGTATTCATTGAATGGATTTTTCCTCTTAGGAAAGGAATAAAAAAAATAGTTTTTTGTAGTTTATTTCTTAACTTTTTCTTTAGTCAATAAAAAAAAATCCTATCTAAACACGTTATCAAATATAGTTATCGTAATGCATTTTATGACCAGAAGTTAATATGTATCGATAACCATATTTATCTTATGATAAATATCCCCGTTTCGTATCGTACCCTTCAGAAATTACGATATAATTGATATTTAGTACCATGTATGACTTCTTTCTTCATAAGAAAATATATTTTATTTTATTTTTTTTATGAATTTGGGTTTATAGGTATTGATTTTGATAAATTATATAATCATAATAAATAATTAAACAAATTTATTATATTCTGATTGTATTTTTTATTTCTGTAGGAATAGAAGACTTTGATGCGAGTTTTCTACAATTGCTTTTTCACAATAGTTTAATTTAAAATATTTTGCTGAAGAGAACAGTGGTTTAATATTGTTATTGTGATACATATCAATTTTAGAAGACAAATGAATTATTGATTTTACTTTTTTATATTAAATTTCTAATACATTTTTAGTATGTGATTTTATAATTTATTATTGATTACTTTTATTTCATATATTATATTCAAAATCTGAAGCGTTGAATATATTATTTATATTTAAGTACTTAAATTACTTTGTGGGTAAAGCTATGAGATAAAATTAAATTAAATTAATAATTATTTTTATTGATGTCAATAATTTAATTGTGTTAATTAAAAAAAATGAACCATTATTATATATACAAAATATTCTGCTAATTATACATTAATATAACTATTAATTATAAATGACGTTTAACTTATTTTACATAAAATATTATAAAACTAATCATCTTATTTCTTAATTCGTGCTTTAGCACGGGTTGTAAGCACTGGTAACATATTATTTAAGATCAGACAACCCAGTCAAATTTATTCCTAATACACAAAACCCATAAAATAAAAATGTACCTTTCAACCAATTCAAGAAGTGAGTACAAGACACACACACACAAATAAACACATACAGAATCAGAACAAGCACAAGAAGCAGGTGAATTCTTCACCAAAAATTTATAGGTTTCTCTGGAAGTCAATAGAAAAAATGTTTTGAAGATTTTCTTGAACATGGTTAGCACCAACCTTATTTTCTCTCTCCCTCTCTCTGTAAACCCCAAGCCGTTACATAGAGAGAACATTGAGAAAAGAGGGAACATACCTGAGAACGAGGTAGCAGAGGAGTGAATCAGCAGTTTATGATTTTTTTTGGCATATATTTTACAATCCCTTTTTTTTAAGATTCGTAATTCCTTTGAACACGGTCACAAACTATAATGGAGTAAAGAGAAGAGGCAGAGTTAATTTACTTAACCGAACGATCAAGAATCTTCACCTTCACCGTTAGGGTTTTTGGGAGAGTGGGGAAGAGGAAGCGGGAGAAGGAGAGGGAGACGACGCAATTTTTTTTTAGGGCCGCGTGGCTTATATTGTTACAACACTAGAGAAGTTTTCCTTCGCAGACTTTAATATATACTAGTGCTTACAAGCCGTGGCATGGATCAAGAAATAAAATAATTAGTTTTATAATATTTTATGTAAAATAAGTTCAACGTCATTTATAATTAATGATTGTATTAATGTATAATTAGCAAAATATTTTGTATATATAATGATGGTTTATTTTTTTTAATTAACACAATCAAATTATTGATATCAATTAATTTTTAGAAAATTGAAATGAACATCATAGAATCTATTTATCATCTTGAAAAAATAATTATGAATTTAATTTAATTTAGTTTTATCTCATAGCTTTACTCACAAAGTAATTTAAGTACTTAAATATAAATAATATATTCAACGATTCAGATTTTGAATGTAATATATCAAATAAAAATGATCAATAATAAATTATAAAATCACATACTGAAAGTGCATTACAACTTTAATATAAAGAAATAAAATTAATAATTCATTTGTCTTCTAAAATTAATATGTATCACAATAACAATATTAAATCACTATTCTCTTCAACAAAATATATTAAATTAAACTATTGTTAAAAAGAAATTGTAGAAAACTCGCATCAAGGTCTTCTATTCCTATAGAAATAAAAATTAAAATTAAAATATAATAAATTTATTTAATTATTTATTATGATTATATAATTTATTTCTAATCTTATAATTTAATTCCTTGTTAAATTATTTCTTACCTTATAATTTAATTTTTTGCAAATCTTTTTTGATGGAGGAGAATGACTTGAGCTTTCTTCAATTGTACAACTGTTCTTTTTATTTTGATGAACTTTTTTCCTGAAGATATTTGATTCGTAAAAATGTCGTTGAGGCTCAAATTATTATCTACAGAATTTTGACATGAGCTTTCCTACAAAAATTAGTGAAATATTTATAACAGAAAAAATAATATGATTTTTTAATTATTTTCTCTCAATTTCAAGGCCTAAAGTTGGGTAAAAAATGATTCAATATTTGAAACAGAGATATTTAATAATAAGATTAGAAAGTGAAAAAACATAATCACAAAAATATTACCTTCTTAATTAAATTGAGATAGTTTTTGCTCTAAAGTACATAGTTTAGTTAAAATACTTTAGTAGCTGTTAAAATTTTGTTCCCTAGGCGCATGTCACGTTCAGTCACTTTAATTTGGAAAATATGCGTAGATCTAAGTAATTTTTCTAACATCCTCAAAACATACACAGATCCATTGTCCTATTAATATGAAAGATTAGATTATATAAAAAAATTTGTAGTCAATTAATAAATGAAAATGACATAATCTTACTTTACCTTAGTCGAAATTTCATACAATTCAAAAATAAGACATAAAAGTAAATTTTCAGCTTCTTTATCAAATAATACAATTTATGCATGACCTGTAAAATCTTATATTTACATTCTTAAATAATATCTGCAGTAGAAAATTATGTTAATTTCAATAATAAATGACTTGTATTAAAAATTAAATAATTATAAAAATCTCACATTCGATCTACAAATGTTAGTGAAGTTTGACATGATTTGCACAAAAAATCAAAATTAATTTTCACAACTTTTTTCCGACAACGATTGCATGACATGTAATATCATTCATAATCATCAATTATCTTGCTTATTGTTGCATTACAAGTGAAAGTGACACCCTATATTGAAAAATTAATATATTTATATTTTTTTTAAAATATAAGTAAATATATTTTGACCATATGTTCTACTTTAGATAAAGGATTTGTCAATGCATCAAATATTTCTGAAATCGTTCTTCTGTTCTTGAACATCATTTTCTCATAACTGATTGTGTTTTTATTTGGTGTCATCAACAATTGTACTTATGCCAAATTTGAACTGAAAATATTGAATTAAAATATTAGTGAATTTAAAATATAATTATATATATTATTTATTTATGCCTTATACCTATCCAACAATGATTCAGCTTCAGGAATTTGTAAATCGAAGTACAATTTTGTTGCAAATGTTGAAGATAAATGATGAACACCTATATAATTAACAAAATTTATATATTTTAGATAATAATAAATTTAATTTAATTAAATTACTGAACTAACCTTTATACATCTTTACAACTGTAGATGTTACTACTATAACTATTTTATTTGAAAAACTTTCTATAATATCGCTTGAAATTTGATTTGCTACTTCTACCATAACGTAATCTTCATTGAAGATCCACTGTTAAGAAAAATATCAGTTAATACTTTAATAGTGTAAATTTTTTTAAATATACTTTGTATATTCATCATATTATTATTATTTGTCAATTATTTTATTAATAAAAATAAATTAATTAGAATATTTATTAATAATATAATTAATAGTACTTTTTATCCTCAAGTATTAAATCTCTTTTTGCCATTTTAATTCATTTGATTTTCGAATATAATCAATAATAGTAGTAGCAGTTAACTTTCCAACTATACCTGAAAAGGAAAAAAAATTCTAAATAAATTTAAAAATAAAATAAATACATGTATGTGAACAAATTTAAAAGTATATACCTGTCAAATAAGTGTATATTTGATATCGAGATGGGATGTCACTAAAGTCTACAAATGAGAATTTGTTATAAATTTGTCATCTTTTTCATGTATTTATTTGACTATCGTGTCCCACTTAAAACATATTAAGAAATCATGATTAACTAGATGATAATTTCCTTTAATGAAATTGACGTAAATATTTTTGATAAGGAAAACATCTCCTTCTTTAAGAATTTGTTCAAATTTTAACAAAAGCTTCTTCGGTACTATGGCATGATTTGTATAAAAATCAATACTTACATTTTCATAAATTAATAACATTTCTAAATTTCAAACTTCATCATTATTTTTGAAGTTAATAGAATGACACATTCTTGAGATTCGAACTTTTATCCTGCAACGATCTTTTGATGGATCAATTTGGTTGATACACTTATATTGTGTTGTCTGCATCTTCAATTGTAGCTGTAACAAAATTTAATGTTAGTAAAAATGTAAACACATGTTTATAATTATTAAATAATTTTGAACAAATTTATATTACCTGAAGGTAAATTGTTAAGAATCTTTTTGTACATAATATTTTGTATATAACCTTCTATTTCATTGATATTATTCTTTATCAAAAACTTGAGTCCATCACGTAATAATGTGCATGAAACTGCAACATATAATTGTCCGTGACTGAAAACTGGCTTTGGCAAGTAAATTCCAACATGCTTTAATGTTTGTCATTGACTTTTGTTGATTGTCATCGTAAAATATATTTTAACAGGAAATTATCTCCGTCTAAGAATAAATGGCTAATTTGTTTCAGTTGGAGACATTATTATTCTTGAAATGAAGACTCTACTGCCAATGTTATTTTTTGTCATTATCTCAGCTTCAATAACCCTTTTAGTCAATCGAGTAACAATTAATCTTGTACCATTACAAAGACCCGAACTCTAATTTAAATTTCGAAGAGGCATAATCGAAATTCCAATTTTCAACTTGAGTTCATGATTCGATATTCCAGAGAACTGTAATGTATTCAAAAATTATGTTTGAAATAAAATGTCTTGATTCTCAATATTGTTAGATATGTAACTAATTATATCAGCACTGTAGTATTTATGTACATCGCCTAGAAGAAATGAAATAACAAATGAATTCACCTCATCTACACTTTCATTTATAGGAGCCAAGATGCATCTATTTTGCAAGTATTGAGTTTCTTGAAATCTACTAATCAAATTAGGATAAGTGCTGTATACAATTTGACTAATAAGATCATTTTCCGTTGGAATCATAAACTCGTCAGGAATTTTGATCCAAATAGATTCATCTTCTCCATCTATTGAAATTGCAGGCAGGTTACCATCTTCAAGGTCTAATACCCATTTACTAAACTCTGACATTGATTCTTCTGTTGTTCTATCAAAATTTTCATGTTCTATTCTCATGTTTTTTGTTAATACAAAACACGACAATGCTACCATATATGAGATTTGTTGATTGAAGCACTTACAATTGTCTCCCTGGTTCCTTTGAGAATTACTGGCAAAATTTATCTAAAATCTCCTCCCGAAGTTTTCCCACCAAATACTTTTTGTTCTGAGTTTTGAATTGTGAATCGTAGTAAATCTTTGAAAGTTCTATCCACTGCTTCAATAGCATTTATGTGATTCATTGGTGCTTCGTCCCATATAATAAGATCAGTTTTGCATATCAACTCTGTTAGTTGAAACCTTTGAGTGATGTTACAACTTGTTTCTTCATCGACAATGATTGAAATTTTGAATCTTGAATGCGCAATTCTAACACTTGGAAGTAGTAGCGATGCTATTCCTGAAGAAGCAACTGCTAATACAATATTTCCTTGCGATCGTAACTTTTGTTATTATAGTTTTCCAAAGATACGTCTTTCCAGTTCCTCCGCTCCCGTAAACAAAAAATAAGCCACCCGATTTTGTGTCCACTGCATTTGTAACTACATAAAAAACTTCTTTCTGCTCAACATTCAATCCTTCACACATTTCGAAGAACTAAGTAGAAAGTATATCGCAATTATAGTTTAACTCTTCTCGTATTAGCCTATTTTCCATTTGAATTTGGAATGACACATCTGGGAATGAGAGTATAGGGAATTCCTTAAGTGGCATGTTACTTCTGTTTAAAATATTTTCAATTTCATACAATGTCAAATTTTTGATTTGTTGATCAGTGAGGTGAAGTTCTTTATCATGTAATATACGTCTTTCACGACGTAAAATATCATCTGACATCAACTCCCAATGTCTATTCCACAATTCTAATGAATCGGTTAATTCGCAAAATAATAATAATGTAACAAATAATTCTCGCAATGACTGTCCGGAAGACTAATGACTTGCTTCATCAATAACTTCATGCCATTCATTATCATCATTTAATAAACCAAGTTCTAAACATACAGCTTTGAAAGTATGATAGATGACACCATTTACGTTTCTAATTTCTTCAAAACTTCGTGGACCTTTCACAATATTTAAAAACATACGAAGATAGAATCTCTCACCTGAAGTCGGATGTACATAATATATTCTTCTAATTTTTTCCTAGACTTTCTTCTTGCCCATAATTTCTCTTTTTGATGCCAAACCCATTTTGTTAGGAAATTAACGTAAGTTAGTTCCCTTACATCCTCATATAATCTATTTGCATTTGTTCATTGAGTAAATTTTGTAGTTTCTACATCACTTCTACTTAACACATCAGCTAAGTTATCCCTATCTTGAAATAAAATAGGTTGTTCATGTTAGAGATGATAAGAAAGTCTCTCAACACTTGGGTCTCGATATTGAATTTCAAAGTTTAATATTCTCCAACATGCTTCCGATGTAGAAATATATCGACAATCTAAGTATGTTTTGATTTCATCAACATTTTTGACATTTTGTTGATCATTTAGATCATTGTTCGAAATATTTTGTTTAATCACAATAGTTGCTCTGTCTTGCCCTTTATTAATATACTTGAATAGATATTTGACAGCTCTTGTTCGATTGCAAAACTCAACATTGATATGAGCTTGGTATTTTATTATCAAATCCAGATTATGAGGAATAATCTATCTATTGTCGACTTCAATCTCATTTTTCAAAGCTGTTCTTCCATTGTTACTTCTTCTGTAAATTGGAAAGCCACTTTCATCAATTGATGTCTGAGTGCAAAATTTCTTTGGATAGTATTTTGAGCATTCTCTATTTATCATGCAAGGTGACTTTCTATTCAATCTTCCACATGGTCCATGAATCATAAATTGAACAACTACTTCATATGCCAATTGATCTTTATCTTAATATATTACAACAAATAACACCTATTATGGCATTAAATTGATGGTATTTAGATAGAAACGCCATACTTTTCTCTGATAAATTATGGCGTTCGCATTCTTAATGTCGTTAGTGCCTAATTTAACCCGTAGCACGACTTATAAATGGGGGCATAAAAAATACTTCACGGCATTTATTTTCTAAACGCCAACAAGGTTTATTTAACATTTCCCGACCCAACCTATATCAATTTCCCCCAAATGAACAAACTCACTCTCTCTCTCTCTCTCTCTCTCTCTCTTTCCTCCATGCCTCTCTCGATCTCTCTTGCTTGCGACCTCGCCTACGCTGTACATCCTTGCCAGTAGAGATCAACTCTCTCACTCTCTTCTCCATCTCTCTCTCGATCTCTCTTGCTCGTTGTCGCTGCGTCAACTCCTCGTCGTCGTTGCGTCAACTCTTATCTAAGGTATCTCTTTCTTTTTCTCTCTCTTTTTGTTTAAGTTTTAGGGTTTTGTATTGGGGGTTTTAAGCTTTAGGGTTTTGTTTGGGGGTTTTAAACTTTAGGGTTTCGTTTGGGGGTTTTAGGTTTTTAGGGTTTCATTTGGGGGGTTTTAAGCTTTAGGGTTTTGTATTGGGAGGTCTTCCAACACCATTTTTTGCGTTTGATGGGTTCATTTGCTTGAATCTAAACGTAATCATGTTGCAGTTTCACCTGTACAGACAAGATATTTGCTTACAAACATATAGAAATCTCTTTCTCCTTTCCTTCTCCTCCAATTGGCCGCCTCTTTTCGAACTGCAACTGTTGCCTATTTGTTGTCTCTCTATCTCTCTCACTTACTTCCACATGTGAGGTATTTTTATTTTGACCTTCTATTCTGAAGCAGAGTAAAGATGCTCGGTATGTAGAAAATTAGCAACAGAACATAGCAGATGCATTCGAACTGCTTCCTCATCTTGTTGCTGAGATTGATGTAAACATTCAATTTAGGAAGTAGCTATTCGATATTCTGTTATTTTATTGTTTGTCATTTGCAACCATCTGTTCTTTTTTGTTCTAACTGAAAGATAAATGATCAATATTTCCAGAATTAATGATTTTGAATTTACAAGAGTGTGCCATTTTTTACCTCCTTGACATCCCACTGTATCATAGTTGGATAATTGATCCTCACGTATTTCCTTTTCAAAAGCCCCCACCTTTATTTTCCTTAACGAGTTATTGTTTTTGGGACTTCAAGTCTTCAACTAATCATGCAATCCAACTTTCCTCCCAGCTTACATTGTGGATCGTTCCTAACCATTCTAATCTAATTTTTTTTTTATATATTGTGAAGTTGTTGATCATCATAAATGGACTAATTGCTCTTGCTCGAATTTAAATTTATTGTTGAGTGATAGTTTTGTTTGATTGCTTAGATCATGTACACATGTTTTCATATCTGTTACAGGATACCAATTTCATTGATCATACCAATGAAATAGGATGGATAGAGTAAGTGAATCTTCTTTCTTTTCTTTTTTTCTTTTTAGTTTTGTGCTTTTGTTTGAATTGTGTGAGAATTGGATGAGATGGATATTATTTTTGTGTAGATTTCAATGGGCAAAGTCGATAATTATAGATCCGGGGTTATATATGACGAAGAAAATGGACATTTTACATAGAGGAGAAGTGTTCCCACCGCATTCAAACTCTTTACAGGTGATCTGGGTTTCTTATATTTCCTTTCTAATTTCATTCTTTGTTTTATCTTAATGGTTTATGTTCCATAAGCCAGAAAATCTGTTGTTCTGTCCTGCTCATTTAAGAAGTCTATTTCTTGTTAAAAATAATGTAGAACTTTCTTCTTCGGAATATGAGCAATAATGTAGCCAATATCTAGTGGAATGAGCTTATAACATATAATTATTAGTGAGAGCATATAATCAGTATGAAACTATTGTGTTCTTTTAGTCGGAAATGTGGCTGCATTTCTATAATTTCTAAGTTCTATTTCACTACTAATTATGGTTATAACAGAATTGGACATAGAGTAAATGGAAATAACTTATGGCTAACTTAATATTAGTTCAAGACCTAACCACAATTAGTATATCTCTACTATAGTTGGTGGAGTCAGGTATTGGTTGGGCATGTTTCATTTTTCGCTACATAATCAGTCAAAATGTAGTAGTATTTACTATTCTCAGTTTTGGTTTATGCTTTCTGTTTTTCAGCAGATTGTTTGTTGATCAGTGAAAAGAATCTTTCAAACATTACTAACAAGATGTCTAGATATCATTGTGAAATTTTGGAACCATCTGATGAAATAAATTTTAGCTCATGCATCAATGTTTCGTCCATGAATTTGATATGTGGGCTTCTTTCTATGAAGTCGTGATAATAGAAAGTGTTATTGTTCGTCTATGCATTTGTTGATAAAAGAACTATGAAGCCATACAACACCAAATCAACTGAACCTTGAAGAGTAGTTCATTAGTGTCTTGGAAAAACAAAGCCCATTTCAAACCTGCTTGTTTAGAGCTTCATTCCACATATTAGCAGCAAGTGATGGCTGCATTCTAGTGATGGTACTAAATGGCTTTATACTCTAGTGTGAAAGAAGTCCCACCGTTGAGCATCTGATTTTTGCATGATGTTTAGCTTATAGCCTATCCAACAGCTGCTCAATCAATTGGATGGTCTAAATTGAAGGTCTTGTTTAGCAATTGAACCATGCACATTCAATTTTGGAGATGCAGAACTATTGAAGTGGATAGGTGGATAAATATAGCTATAATCCATTCTAAAAAATTAAAAATTTCCAATACTTGTTTTCTGGAACACAAAGCCAACCATGTCCATATTGCACATACAAAGGAGGATCCATCACAAGAAATGAACTTTCAAAATTTGAAATAAAAAATGCAATAACCTTAGGGTAGTATAGCAGGGTGCATATTGATTTGCGTGTGCTTGGCCAACAAATATTTGCATTAGACCCAATCAGATTTTGCCAAAAAGTAACTGCAAACAATAGGCAAATGACTCTCTCATCCCCTTGGTCTCTCCCAACAGCTCTCTCATCTCTAACCATATGAATATTTTCCCAACAAATGTTTGTCATTGCAAACATTTGATTATCAAATATTTGCTTACAAACATTTTCATGCAAAGTAGAGACAAGATACGAAGTAGGCCGTAGAGATAAACTTATCTCTATACAAATTTTAGTTTGTTTTCATGGTCAGTTTCTCTGTTTTTAGCAACTGTTTTGTGCAAAGTGCAGTAGTTGCAAGTTGCAACTCTAAACAATGGACCTCTTCTCTCAACAATTACACGAGTGCACCAATAATTCTTGTTTCAGAAAACATATTGTTATTCCCACGTAGATTGGCTTGTTTTCTTGACATATACTGTTATCCCAAGTTGCGGATAACAGTATGCAAGCTTTATGCAGGTTCGATGATAACACTATACCAAGCTTGTGGGCCATTGGACTCTATAAAGAATTTTCACCTATACTTGTGGGCCATTGGACAAGATGAGCCTTTTGGCACCTATACCAAGCTTCACATGACAACAAGGATATGCCATATTCATAATTACAATTTGAAGAAGAATTTTGATGATTAAGTATTTTTGTTTAGTTTTTGTGACAATTTCTTCTCGATATAATACTACAACAAATTATGCCTATGATGGCATTACGTTGACGGCATTTAGAACGAAACGTCGTTAAATTCTTATTTTTTATGGCGTTCTCTTCGTGAACGCATTAAATCCCTATTTAGTACTTAAAACTATAGATTGTGACAAAAAAAATATACTTTATGAACGCTGAACGCTAATACGTTTTTCATTTAAACCCCGCGTAGAAGTCGAAACCCCCTTTTTATTGTCTATTCGACCTTTTGCTCTTTCCCACACGTTCTAGTTCCTCAGTTCATGCCCTTCCTCTTCATCTCTTGCCTTCTTCTCCTTCTCTGTAGAAAATCCCCAGCATCGTCAGCCCTCATCATCGTCTTCCCATCAGTTTCATCTCCGTCATCTCTTCCTTTCCAGCTGTCAAAGAACAAAGTTCCATCTCAATAAACCCTAGCTATGAGAAAAAGTACTCTTATATACTTTTATTTACAAAAGGTTACTCTTTTTTATAACTTCCTCTTGGTTCTTAGGCTTGAAATAATGTGTATTTACCCGATGCCTAACATGGATATCATTGCATCATACTATCTATTTCATATGCGAAGATTGTGAGGTATATCATTATCGCTTTTGATTATTATGTTATGCGCTTGTTGTATTTCAGGTCTGGACTTGTTTATCCTTCTTTGAATGTTTTAGAATTGGTTTTGCAATCATAATCTGTGGTTGGATAAAATTATAGGTAATATTATGCATAATAATGTATCTATCACTATCATTCTTAAACTTACTGAAGTAATACAATGTTGGGTTTCATTGTTACTGTGTCATGCTGCGAAACGCATCTATGTTTAAGTTATGGGGGCCAGTTGCTCTGAGTTTTTCTTTTTCTTTTGAGATCTAATTTTCTTGACTGCTGGGTCTCAAGGTCTTGGGTTAGACTTAATGGGGACATAGACAGAGTGGTAATACAATGTCAGGTTTTCCGATATTATTGAGTCATGCTGCAAACCACATCCATGTCTAAGTTATAGGGGCTGGTTGTTTTGAGCTAGAAGATTTTGTTTTTCTTTTTGAGGTTATTAGGGTTGAAACCATATCCCAACATCTTTCACCTTTTTCTAGTTTTTCTAATTGCTGGGTCTCAACTCTCAAGGTCTTGGGTTAGACTTGGTAGGGACATAGACAAGATTGGTAAACTTCTTAGTAGTTTTAAAGCAGTTTGAGAATATTTCATCAAATGGCTCTTACAATTGGTGCTTTTTGTTTTACTTAAAATAATGTGAGATTTATTTTTATTTTTTTGAATTGGAATCGAATAGTTTGTTTTAACTTTGAACTTGAAATAAATTGATTGGCTGTAGAATATTGAGCAGTTA
Organism: Euptelea pleiosperma; assembly: GCA_035048495.1. Classification (NCBI taxonomy): domain Eukaryota; kingdom Viridiplantae; phylum Streptophyta; class Magnoliopsida; order Ranunculales; family Eupteleaceae; genus Euptelea; species Euptelea pleiosperma. The sequence goes on along the minus strand of JASUTR010000218.1, from coordinate 654,442 downwards.
TGGAGCTGTTGGAAAAAAATATTACATCAAATGGTTATATTTGCACTGGTGCTTTCCATGTCTGAAATGTTCAAATGTCTTGGGCTTGCAAAATAGAATCAGGGATTCAATTTTTTGTCAATTTCTGTTTTTTAGTGGTAGATATATTATAGGCAGAGTTCTAGATTTCAGTAGTTTTGCATTGGATATAGAAGACTACACATGTAGCTCTTCGGTGGGCCTTTGAATAGGTTTTCTTTTTTGCTTGAAATCATTCAAGATCTTTCCTTTTAACAGACTTGGAAAGAAGTATACTAAGTTTACAGACTGTTACTTGTGGCTTTTTGCCCACATTTACATACTAAGTTACCCACTCGCTCCACTCTAGCTGCCCTTGGGCGCTCTTATCCAGTTCCAAGTTTAGGACGAGAGTGAATTCACTGCCTTCTTTGACCATCTTGAGATTTGATGTCCAAGTGGGATTCACTTTCGGTGCAAGAGGTCAAAATGTTAGGCCATAATGTGTTAAATTTGGTGCATTGCAAGCTATCCCATCAAAATGTTCTGTGGTCCGATCATCATGATCTAACCATCACGAGCTGCTCTTTACATATGGCAGGCCCCTCATATATATATATATATATATATATATTGGAAGAGTAATTTAGACCTTTTAAATAGTTTTGAATTAGAGATAATTCTCCTTTTACAAATTTTGTTCACATGCACTTGCAAAACATGTGGCAGCTATGTAGATCTAAGTGCAAAATCAACTCATTAAGTTAGAGATTAGTGATTAGACCAATCTATTGTTCTCCTTTAACTCAATCTCTACACAGTCTGTACATCACGGTGTCACCTTGTTTTCAAAAATTTAATCAACTGGTTTTATCTTTGTCAAATTTTATAATGCCAAAGAGAACCTTGACATCTTCATCAAAACAATGCATTCAAAAAGCTGAAAGTTCTACATATAAAAAAAGCTGAAAGTTCTCGTCATGTTGTATGATATGAAACATGGCATCTTCTTAAAAAAAAATGCCCTCATGGTATTGCCATTTTAGTGTTCAAGAAAATCGAACAGTTTCCCAACATCCATGATTTTTCCACAAAAGCATTTTACGTTCAGTAGTTGCACACTACGCTTAGTTTGAGAGTTCTACACTCAAACTATGTTTTGCTTCTAGCCGTTGTTCTTGAGTGTTATTGAGATATTGGTAGCTACAAAGTAGCAGCTGTGGTATTTGGGTGTTTGTCTTGCTTTTCTGACATTGACATTCTTTTACTTGTTGCATGGTATTTGTTTCTTTGTTTTTTGCTTCGACACATGCTTGTTCTTGAATAATCATAGTTTAAGGAACGTTTGTGTGATTTTGTACTAGTAGGTCTGATGGTACTTATCACTACAACATGGAAAGGACAAGACTATCGCCCTAATTGGGGATTCTTTGGGAAGACAACAATTCCAGTCTCTAATGTGTGTGGTTACAGGTTATAACAATTACTGTTGTTAGAAGCGTTGAATTATAATTGCTCATATATATGCTGACTTATCTAACTTTGTCCCAGTCGAATGCTTTTCATCTGAAATTGGTGATCTACACTTCATACTTGCTACAATGGGGGTGTGAATTGTAAGAATTGCTTAAAGAAATCTTAGAACACTTGCTCTTGTGCTTTGAACTGTTGGAGAAAATCATTGGGTGGCATGGCCACTGCTTAGGATTACCCTTTATAACTCTTATCCTTCATGTATACCGTCCTCCTCATTGGCTATGTCATATTAAGATCTGTGTATCTTATTGGCAATTTGCCAATTCTTTTTCTATTTGCGGATTAGCAGCTCATGGCTTGCTGGAAAATACTACTGCTGTCCTATAACATACAGAATATTTGGGTTCATTTCCATTCACTTATGTTTTGGGTTCTCCATTTTTATACTAGTGAGATGGCAAGTTAAGATGTGGATTGGTTTGCATATTAAGCTGAGTAGTGGGGACCTCAAGCAATTCAATGGTATTTATTCTTGGTGGTTAGAATGATGAGCTTATTTGATATTCGCTCAAAAGTGCTTATTTTAAGCAATTATCCTTTTAGCGTTATCGCACTCTCCGACGTAAAAGGCTCTATTTATCTACTTTTCTACGTAAGAGTCTCTTCTGTTGCGTAGAACACACTTTTTTTGGACGAAATGGTATATTTGCATGCATTAAACACATTTTTGGAAGTCTAGATATGAATCCGTTCTGATTAAGTCTCATTACGCGCTTCTCGTTATTGCAGGAAACCATATCAGGTGATTCTTGAGACTGACGAAAAGTGAACCAGGAGCACTAATCGGGCAATTTTGATAGAATGCAAGCCCACAATCAACTTCCAGAACCTAGGATCAAATCTCAAGAGCCAACAGGCTAAGGATGAGGAGATATAGGCCAAAGACTGGAAGAGCTAGAGAGTCGAAAGAATCGAGGGACGACCAAGAGAGAAGGAGAGACAAGCCCGCAAAGAAGAGACTAAGGAGATTAAAGCTTATAAACCAACACAAGGCGAGTGCTTACTCAGTTGGTGAAGCATGCAGAAGACCAAGTCAAAGACCAGGGTTCAAGACCCATGCTAGCATTTTTCTCCCTATATTTTTCTGTAATAATTTCTCTCTCCTCTTTCTAAACCCCCATTCTCTCTTTGCCATCAAATCTCATTCTTCCGATCCTCTCGCCCTTTGGAGTCACTCGATCCTACGACCTATCTTGGCCGATCTCCATCATTTAGTCATCCATCCAATCATTATATCCGCTTACCATCCGATCTCTCCGAACGTCATCCATCTCACCATCTCTTAAAATCCAAAGGCCCTCATCATTCCATGATCAATTATCTGGGCCAAAGACAAGGTAAATTATAGGCCCACGACCCACGGCCTAGTCACTTAAGGTAGACCCCACTACCTTTATTAAAGAATATCTCACGAGTTCACAAAAAAGGGAACTTTCCCTCCAAGTTTGAAATAAAAAAAACCCACTATTTCCATGAACAATCCATCATCACATGGATTAGAAATCTTTTAAAACTTTATTCTAAAAAGAAAATTTCAAAAGAAGGAAATATTTTGAGAAATAGTTTTTCTTTTTTTTTAACTAGGAGAGAAAATAGAAACAAAAGTTTTACGAAAAGATTTTTTTAGGGGTTCTTCATTAATAAATTGGAGTGGGGCCACCTAAGAATAGATGACCGTTGGATTCAAAGGGGTGACTAGAGTTGCCATTCTAATGGTAGAGATGGGAGAGCCAAATAGGGATATTCTCTAAGAGGGAAACCGAACCTAGAGTGGAGGATTTCTTTTCCAAAAAAAAAGGAACCCTAAACATCATCACCTTCTATTCCCATTGCCCCCACGTTTGGAAGATAAAAACTCCAGCCGTCCCTCATTAGGATTTCTTCTTCTCCACGCCTAAGCTCCAAAAACACTAAGCTGCTGCTCCTCTTGCCATTTTTCTCCACCGATCCCCCCCTGCATCTTCATCTTCTCTACCATTATCTCACCGTGCTCCTCATCAAAAACCAGAAAAAAAAAAAGAGAAAAAGAAAGGAAAGAGAGAAGAGAAGAGAAGAGAGGAGGAGAGGACTCCTACCTGCTGGAGTGAAAGCCCAGCTCGCCCCCCCCTTCATCATTGTTGCTGCCACTGCACTAGCAGCACCGCCTGCACCAGCCACCGCCCCCACACCCCGTCTCTCTAACGTGCTGGAGTTGCAACCTGCAACTCCAGTCCGTTGAAGGAGAAGAGGAAGACGCCCCCACTTGCTGGACATTCTTCAACAACTGTTGTTGCTCCTACCTTCGGCGTCAACAGACCTGCAACTCCACCTTCACGGTTTTCACAATCGTGAGAACCCACTGTTTGGACCGCATCCTCCTCCAGCAGGTGCCCTTCATCTCATCACCATTGATCACCACCGCCCCCTCCTTTGCTGCTACTACACGTTGGTGCTGTTGTGAACCACCGTCTTCACCAAGTCGGCCAGCACACCACGTGCACCCATCATTAAAATCGACGAACCTGCAACTCCGGTTGCTCTTGCCGGACCAATCACCTCCAAACCCTCAACCACCGTGTTCCCAACTTCTCTCTCCTTCCCACTGTGTTGCAAACCAGCGCTCAACATCTAACTCCAGCCACCTCCAGTGCTGCCTTCCTCTTGCTGCTCCTAACGGTGGTGCACCTCTTAAATCGGACTGCATGCTCCTCAAGCGTGTAACCTCGTGCTGCCTATCCACCCCTCATCATCCTTGCACTTCATCATGGCATCCACATGGCTGATCAAGGTGAGTTTTTGGAGTTGATTTTATCATTCCTCTCTCTTCTCTCTTACCTCTCCTCTTTCTCTCTCTCACTAGTTTTTCTCTCTACCCTCTTTAGTTTTCACTTCTTTCTCTCTCTAAGTTAATCTTTAGTTCTTTCAAATTAATAGTGTTTAGTTTGATATTTTTAATAAGTGTAAGAATTGTTTGGATTCAATAAAATAAGTTTTCTTATGAGTGCTTGTTCGTGATAATTTTTTATGAATAATAATTTTGAATTTATTTGTTTATTAAGCTCTTTTATTAAGAATCGATCTCTGAAATTAAAATAAAAAAAAATCATGTTTTAAACTTCGATCCACCCCTCTCATCCTTCCATCGAGTTCTTTAGCATGCTCCGTCATTTTATGATTCTTGTTTGCGCTAACTAAACCCCGAGTGCGGATCGACATCAGACACTTCCCACTGTGCAAAGAACTGTTTAAATCTTGCAGGATAATCGAAAAAAAAAAAATTTACAAATCTTGTTGCAATTAGGGTTTCCGATTCGACAACGCGGAAAAATCCTACTTTCATTATTCTTGGTGGGAATTATTGCAAGCTCTAATCTGCACTTTTAGTTGGGGAGTGGTGCTAGGTACTGATATTCGCTCAAAAGTGCTTATTTTAAGCAATTATCCTTTTAGCGTTATTGCATTCTCCTACGTAAAATACTCTATTTACCTACTTTTCTACGTAAGAGTCTATCTCATTGCGTAAAACACACTTTTCTGGACGAAATGGTATATTTGCATGCATTAAACACATTTTCGGAAGTCTAAATATTAAGCCGTTCTGATAAAGTCTCATTACGCGCTTCTTCTGTCGCAGGAAACCCCGATGGGACGATTTTCGAGACTTGTGGGCCCAAATCGATCATGAAAGCCCATTATCAAAGCTTAACAAGCCCACATGCTATAACTAGAAGATATGGGCCAAATATGGGCTGAATAAGAGGACCAAAAAGTTGGCCCAAAGAACGAAGAGAGTAGGAGAGCCAATGACCAAGAGACGGACCAAAGTGTTTAAAGCCACATGAGTCAGCAAAGAATGATGGTCGACTCTACTGGAGAAGCGTGAGGATGGTCACAGTGAAGAACAGGGTTCCAGACCCTCCGCCAGTGCTTTTTTTTCCATTTTTTTGATACTTTTTCTCTCATCTCTCCTTATTCTCTCTCTCTCTTCATCTCTCGGTCCTCGAATCTACTGACCTAACCCCAGAACTCCTGCCCATCGGCTCTATCTCATCTCCCTTAGCTTTCTGACCGTTGGATCTTCCATCGGACCGTTGGATCTTCAATCGGACCGTTGGATCTCTCTAGATCCGTCGATCTACCAATCTGAGTCCCAATCAAGTCACCATCCATCCGATCGCCTTCAGAATGCCTGTCACATCATCTTGTGAGACGATGGACATCATCAGTCCATGTGGGCCAGTAGCCGGGCCCATCATCATCGACCGGCTGTCCGACCAGTTAGTGGACCCCGCGAACTTCAAAAATAATTTTAATTAAATGGGGGGTCCACTAATTGGGGAGATTCCCCATAGAAAAGTAGGTTTTTACTTAAAAAAAAAAAAAAAAAAAAAATTATTTTTTTCTTATTTTTTTATTTTCAAAAATCCCCTATTTCCATTAAAGGAAATAGGGAAGCTTTAAAAGGAGAAGGATAGGGGTTCGTTCGAACCCTAATCCCTCTCCCCTCTCCTCCTCTCCTTCCCCCTCTTCTTTCTCTTCCTCTCCACTGATCCGGCGAGCTAAACCGGCGAGCCAACTCCGGCGACTGGTTCCTTCTTCTTCTTCTTCTTCTTCTTCTTCTTCTTCTTCTTCTTCTTCTTCTTCTTCTTCTTCTTCTTCTTCTTCTTCTTCTCCTCTTCTTCCTCCTCTTCTTCTTCTTCCTCTTCTTCTTTTTCTGCATCTTCGCCGGAGTTGCAGACAGCAACTCCGGCCACCTATGCACACGGACAGAACGCTACTGCTGTTCATTATTTCTTCCTATCCCCACCCTTCCATCTTATTCTTCCCTTTAATCTCCTCATCTCGCCCCCAACTCAGGCTGTTATCGGCCTTGAATAAAAAAATAAAAAATTAAATATCGCCGGCGAACTCCATTAACGCCGGCGAACTCGGTGAGATCTCCTTCCCCCTTCTCCTCCATCTTCTTCTACTCCCCCTACTTTTCTTCTTCTTCTTTCTCTTCTCTTTCTCCACCTCTTCTTCTGCTCCTCCTTGCTGCTGCGTGCAGTATAATTTTCAATACCTGCAACTTCCGGCGAACTCCTTCGGGTTACACCACCGTCTTCTTCACCAGCCACAGCGCCGTCTTCTTCTTCACGAACTGTTCCCTCATCGCACAAGCCTGCAGCAACGAAGCATCATCATCTCTACTTACCACCTCGTCTCCTCTCTCCTCCCACGTTCCAAAGTGTCTCCCATCTTGCCAACCACCACCGTTTTCTCCAGCCACCTGCACTCCACGAGCACCATAGATCTGATACTCCGGTGGTCCATCTACCTTGCTGCCTCGCTGACAAAGAACAACCCCTTGCTGCTGCCTCTTCACCACAGTCATCGCCAGCCACCACCACGTTGTTGCTACGCCAACAACAACCAGCCACCGCCTCCTTCACATGGGCACACCTTCAAGCACACCGTCACCACCATTCACCACCACTGTCACCGGAAGGGTTCTCTCCCCTCATACCAGCAGCACAGTGCTACCCCCCCACCTGTTGGTGAAAGTGCAATGTAGACAACACCGTCTCAATGCCACCTTCGCCTCTCCATTGCCAACCAAGGGAAAGCAGCAAGGAGTTCTCCACCGCTTCATCATAGTTTGGGTTTTCTCCCCTCGACGGGCTGATCGTTGTTTGCACCTTTCTTCACCACGTCCTCCAGTCTCTACCTCTCCACGGTTGAGAACCATGGCCGACCTCTGGCCGATCTACTCAAGGTAACCTCTCTACCTTTCTCTTTCTCTCTCTATAAATTTTCTCTTTTCTCCTTAGATTCTCTCTCTAGAACTCATTCTATCATTCATCTCTCATCCTCTCTCTATTTTCTATCTCTAGACATACTTTCTCTCTCTAGATTTCTCTACTTTCTCTCTCTACCTAGATTTTCTCTCTCTTCTCTTTCTATCTGATTTAGTTTTATTGCTCTCTAGATTAATTATCTCATGTTTGAATTGTAAGTACAGTTGAATTCAAGAAATAAAGTTTATTTTGATTTAAGATCGATAAATTCCTGTTATTTTATGTTCCTTATCGCGCTAATCCAACTAATCCCGAGTGCGGATTCGACTCCGACTTTCCACTGTGCAAGAATCGTTTAATTTTGCAGGATAAAATCGGATCAAATTACAAATCTTGTTGATTTTAGGGTTTCCGTAACCAACGACGCGGAAAAATCCTACTTTCAAATGGCGCCGCTGCCGCTCGGGTGTTCGGGAGTGCGAAAAAGGACGTAAAGACGAAATTGGAAAGTTGCCAAATCGGAAAGCTGCTCAATTTGGACAGCTCGACCTTTTCGGGAAACTTTCTATTTTGTGTTTTTAGTGATTTTTAGCAGTTTTTTTTAAATTACTATTTTTAATGCCTCGGAAGGCCGAGTGCAATTTGTAATAATTTAGGAATTTTACTGCTTTCCATATAACTGCTAGATCTTGTTCTAGGGTTTTTTAGAAACCCTAGATTAAGTGGAAATTACCAAAAAAATTAAAAAATCAAAATTCAAAAAAATTAGGGTTTTATATTCTGCAGATTTTTAGAAATCACCAATCAAGGATTTGCGATTTTTGGAAAGATTCTAAAATCTTGAAACTTTGCTAAATTAGGGTTTCCCCTCTTAGAAATTTCCTCTTTAGAAGAATTTCTATTTTTAGAAATCTTCCGAATTTGGAAAAGTCTGCAAAAGGAAACGCCCCAAATCTAGCAGAATTTCAATTTTGGGAAATTTCCCAAAATTATAAGGGATCTCGCAATCAAATCTTTCTTGGAAGATCTCCACAGTTCGGGAAACTTTCCAATCTAGGTATTTTCCAATCTGGGAATTCCTAAATTTTAACCCATCTCGAATTTGGAAACTAATTCCAAAACTTGCCTAAATCCAATACGTGTTCTGTGAACCCTAAAAAGGCAAGGATCTTCCAAATAGAATCCCGAATACCTAGACCGTGCGATCTAACTTTTCTGCAGGAACACGATCTAGTGTGGGTAGAGAGCGAAAGCTCAAAGAGGTGGAGTCGGGCCCAAGCCCATTAGGATACCCCTCTCTAACCCACGGAGGAGACCCCGTGGCGTGGCCCACGGGAGGTAAGTCTCTATCCTCGCCTTGAGTGCGATACTGCGCCGTTGGGTGACACATTGCCGCTTGTCTATTTGCTTTCGCATCCATATTCTTCGACTTGCGTGGCGTGGCCGTTAATCAATCAACTCTAAGAGAGCAGACCCAGCTCCAAATTGAAACTGGTGGGATTTCATCACCCACCTCATCATTCCAACTGAATTGATCCCCAAGATCCATCTATAATAAAAAGAATCAAGAAGTAGAGCCAATTAGCCCGGTGTTCGAGGAAAAATCCACACCAAGCGAACCCGCTTAACATCCAATCGAAATAAGACCACGAGCGCGGGTCCCTGTTGTCTAACACACCCATAAGTCCCTGCTACTCAAGTACACTAAGCTCGACGTGGCATCTTGGACTATTTGGCGGTTAGTTGCGTGTGGACTAGGAACACGCACCAACCCTAGCTTAACCCGAGGGAACACTCTTCTTATACACTTGACCAATCCGGTTAGTCTGGGACGTACTTAAGACAGCCATTGTGCCGCACGTCTGTCTAGGCTTCGGATTGCCTTGTTGTTGACTAGAGTTAGTACTAAAGGATTCGCTCTGAAGAGTGTAGCCTGGTGAGAACCTCTGAGTGCATACAGTTAGTCCGGCGGCTAAAAGATAAACCAGTGGTCCGCCCACTGTCATAATCTACTGTAACCCCAAAACTAACAAGATAATGCCTAACATATATCCTGATTGTTTAGAATAGGATTATCTGTGCTTAGTGTGCATCATTTAGAATCACCACTCCAGTATCTCCTTTTGGCAACTTTTTGCCAAAGCTTGGACTTGCTTTTTCAAGTAGAAGCCCGGTTGGACCTCTCCTAACCTTTGACTGATTCGATCTGAGAGTTAGTCCACCGCACCCCTCTATCACCTCTAATGGCAGATGAACGGCCTCTGTATGAGACCTACTACAGTTTCTGTGAGAATCGAGGTGATCACTCTCAACAATGGTATGACAATTCTGCGTATCATCATGATACTCCAGTCTCGCACACTTCTACAGGGTATGATAATCACCAAGATCCGGAGTACAATTCTGTACTCCAAGAACTTAAAAATTCAGTCTCTGCCCTTCGTGCCGCAGTCCAGCAACCTGTGTACCATTCCCAGTCTGTAGGATATTACCCTCCTATCTAGCAAGATGTCTGTACCTTTCCATCTCCAATGCAGACCTCCTATGACAACACTTATTATCCGGATAATAGGAGTCACCATAACTTTGGTTGGGAACAGTCTACCCTCTCGCAGCAACTGCCGCAGGATAATTATCCTTCCGGGTTCCATCACCCCAATGGAGAGTATGACTGGCAATACTCGCAATCCCAGTACCCGTCATATCTACAGAATGACTATTCTGATCAACAGTGGGCCCCTCAAGATTTTCAGAGTCACCAACTAGTCCCAGACTCCACTTTGCCTTACAACTTTCATACCCAGTCGGACTACAACCAAGAGTTTGCACCTCAGCTCCCCTTGGCTGAACCACCTCCGTTGGCTACTAAACCCGGTCTAGAAGACCTTCTCTCTCAGTACATTGCCCAGCAACAACAGTTTTTCCAAGGTCTAGAGCACCAACAACAGCTATCTATGGAGAGCTTCGAGCAACGTCTAGTTCAATTAGAAAATGAGAGAGAGGAAGTCAACTTCACTAGTCCACCAATAGCCTATCCTGAGGAGAATGATATGGCCACTGTCTATAATGAGGAGTCGTACAATTGGACCCAGTACCACCATTGTGAGGAAGAAATAGAAGTTGTACCCACCCCTAGATCGAGCCAGACTATTGAGGAACCAGTGTATCCTTATACGGTGCCTTTAAAAGCACCACATCCTGCACCTACCTCAGAGCAACCTATTTCTCACTCTCCCACTGCTGCTTCTAACCTGGACCCTGAAGATGATCATCATGACACTGAGTTTGTCTCGATCGTAGGATCCCTGCTGTCAAAGATCTACCGTTCCTCCCCACCTCCCTTGGATTGTGCAACAATTGTGATGAACCCGAGTCGCAATCTTTGGTGCCCTTAACAGCACCAACTTCTGGACTGAGCACAGAGGAACTTAGTCCCATCTCTATCTCTGATAATTCTCTCTCTGCTCTGAATGCAGACATTCCCACCGTAGAGCCGTGTCTAGAAAATGGGCCTCCCGCTGTCCTGGACCTACCAATCCCCACCGAGGAGGAACATATTGAATGTAGGGATTGGAACATCCCTATCAAATTAGGAAACATCGAGGGAGAGGTCAACAGTTTTCACCCGTCACCCTACGTCGATATTATCGATGACCCGTGTGCCGTAGAGAGTCTAACTCAGGATTCTCCCGAAGATATATTATCCAAGTGTCATGAACACTGTGAGTCTGACTTCATCTCGGAGTCCAACATTTCTGGTATTACTGATCTGCAGGAGTCTGCTCCATTCAGATACATTCCCGCAAAACTCAATGAGTTTGCGGCTCTGCTAACCACGGTCAGAGAACCCACTACTACTCCCTTCTCAGTCTTTACTGAGAAGCTTCTATCCCTCCCCGCTGAACTAAATGTTTTTGCGGGTCTGCTCAGAGAAACCGCTCCTACTCTCCTCTCAATCTTTACTGAGAAGCTTCGATCCCTCCTAGATCAACTCCGTACTTTTGTCAGTCTGCTCAGAGAGCTCAATGCCCTTCTCTCAACTTACACTGAGAAAGACCTGTTCTACACAGGTATACCTAGACAAGGGATAGGATAATTGTTTCCATTCCACCTTAGGTGTCAGGAAGACTGCAGATTCACTCAGTCTCCATGAGTTTTATCCTGGTTGGGGGTACTTGATATACCCCCATCATGTCTGGCTGAAGACGTAAAACTTAGCGCTTTCGGAAAGGCAATTCCGGTATTCCTAGAGTACATGAGTCTCATGCATTTGTGATTATTATTATATCTTTGGCAATGCAGGTACATTCATTCTTCCAATCATCAGGTATCACACACTGTCGAGTTTCTGCCGACTTGGTAACATCCTTCCTGAATCTTTGCATCATCATCACTGATTTGTTATCATTTTATGTCCCGGTCATGAGCACCGAGGACGGTGCTATATTTTGGTTGGGGGTGGGTATTTACCAAAACTCATGTATTCCTTTTGATAAATATAGATATAGATATAAAAAAAAAAAAAAAAAAAGTTGTTTTTGGGGTGATTTCCGATGTTCTCCAAAAGTTTTCTAGAATTTCAAAAATGTGTCAAATACCCTGACTTTGATTAGCTGAAAACCTCCGTTAAGTCAGTATTGAGGATGTCAATTTTTGCTAGCGTTGAGTCAATTCAAGCGTGACTACAGCAGGTTTGAAAACTCAGAAAAACTCATATTCGGCACAATTGTACACTATCAATATCAGAGTCATCCTAAGTTTAGAAATTCTAGAGATCCTGCGAGAATAATTGTGGAGACCTAACCTAGTGAGCTTTCGAGCCTTTAATCATTTTAGAGAGTTATACAATAATCCTGAGTCAATGGATGACTCACTATTCTTCATGCCCGCAATATTCGTTGAGAGATCTCATTATCTTTTGCTTCGATCATGGAACTCAGAACGACATCAACATTGGATTACTACGACAGAACCTTCTTTGTATCCAGTCAAGACAGTATACATGATAGTGCAAACCCTAGAAAATGATTTAGGCCATTTTTTTCTGAACCATTCAGCCTTTTTACTCACCTGAATTATACTTCACTAGAAACCCCTTGAACCCTTCTATAAAAGCCTTTTCTTTGTAAGCCCATTAACCAAAAACCCAGTTCAGCTACGAAGTGTTACTAGCTACCCTACTTTTGAGAAGGATAAAAAAATAACTGATGTGGGTGTACCGTGAAAAGAAAAGTAAAGAAGAAAAATCAAAACGAAAAGAAAGTGGTTCAAGCTGAAAACAAAATATGGAAAGAAAGTATGAAAAAGTGCTGAAAAGAAATTGAGCAGTCTCAGAAATATCAAGAACAAGAAAAAAAATACGAAAAAAGGAAAAAGAACCAAATAATGGTGTTACGTCGCAGGAAAAATTCAAGAAAATAGAAATATCCTCTCAAGATCTTTGAAATCCTGTATACCTTTATTTTTCTACACCTGACCTAAGCCTCATTACAACCCAGGAAAGTCCTACTTGATTCTAGGATAGTACGATCATAAAATGTGGAGATTGGAGAAGGAGAAGCTATAGAGTTTGATCTGACGTTCTCGAGTGAAGTGGTATTCCAATCATGAGATCTTCTTCTGTTAAAGATGTCCTTCCTTCAAATAAAACATATGTGAGATCTTTTGCCTCTTTATATTAAATACATCTCCTCACATATAAATTGAGAGAAAAGAAGAAAACCCTTCTTGTGTGATTCTATTCTGAGTGCTAAACATGTGAGATTTGAGGTCGAGGCAGAAAAACTTAGAGGTGATCTGGAAATCTTTACTGTCGGATGATGAGAATGTTGAGCACACACACACGCAGAGTCTGACTATTCTGTGTCATGATTATCAGTCTGTAGTCTTGCCAAAACTTTCAAACTCTTCGCTAGCATGTAACTGTTTTTACATCCAGTCAATAATTTGACGAACGGTGTTTTCCCAGAGCTAATATGAAAAAGTGTGCAGCATGTGCAGAGCCCTTTTAAGCTCATTTATTTCGCACTAATTGCCAAGGATTGGCAATATGCTGGTTGGGGGTTGTGATATTCGCTCAAAAGTGCTTATTTTAAGCAATTATCCTTTTAGCGTTATTGCATTCTCCTACGTAAAATACTCTATTTACCTACTTTTCTACGTAAGAGTCTATCTCATTGCGTAAAACACACTTTTCTGGACGAAATGGTATATTTGCATGCATTAAACACATTTTCGGAAGTCTAAATATTAAGCCGTTCTGATAAAGTCTCATTACGCGCTTCTTCTGTCGCAGGAAACCCCGATGGGACGATTTTCGAGACTTGTGGGCCCAAATCGATCATGAAAGCCCATTATCAAAGCTTAACAAGCCCACATGCTATAACTAGAAGATATGGGCCAAATATGGGCTGAATAAGATGACCAAAAAGTCGGCCCAAAGAACGAAGAGAGTAGGAGAGCCAATGACCAAGAGACGGACCAAAGTGTTTAAAGCCACATGAGTCAGCAAAGAATGATGGTCGACTCTACTGGAGAAGCGTGAGGATGGTCACAGTGAAGAACAGGGTTCCAGACCCTCCGCCAGTGCTTTTTTTTCCATTTTTTTGATACTTTTTCTCTCATCTCTCCTTATTCTCTCTCTCTCTTCATCTCTCGGTCCTCGAATCTACTGACCTAACCCCAGAACTCCTGCCCATCGGCTCTATCTCATCTCCCTTAGCTTTCTGACCGTTGGATCTTCCATCGGACCGTTGGATCTTCAATCGGACCGTTGGATCTCTCTAGATCCGTCGATCTACCAATCTGAGTCCCAATCAAGTCACCATCCATCCGATCGCCTTCAGAATGCCTGTCACATCATCTTGTGAGACGATGGACATCATCAGTCCATGTGGGCCAGTAGCTGGGCCCATCATCATCGACCCGGCTGTCCGACCAGTTAGTGGACCCCGCGAACTTCAAAAATAATTTTAATTAAATGGGGGGTCCACTAATTGGGGAGATTCCCCATAGAAAAGTAGGTTTTTACTTTAAAAAAAAAAAAAAAAAAAAAATTATTTTTTTCTTATTTTTTTATTTTCAAAAATCCCCTATTTCCATTAAAGGAAATAGGGAAGCTTTAAAAGGAGAAGGATAGGGGTTCGTTCGAACCCTAATCCCTCTCCCCTCTCCTCCTCTCCTTCCCCCTCTTCTTTCTCTTCCTCTCCACTGATCCGGCGAGCTAAACCGGCGAGCCAACTCCGGCGACTGGTTCCTTCTTCTTCTTTTTCTTCTTCTTCTTCTTCTTCTTCTTCTTCTTCTTCTTCTTCTTCTTCTTTTCTTCTTCTTCTTCTTCTTCTTCTTCTCTCTTCTTCTTCCTCCTCTTCTTTCTTCTTCGTCTTCTTCTTTTTCTGCATCTTCGCCGGAGTTGCAGACAGCAACTCCGGCCACCTATGCACACGGACAGAACGCTACTGCTGTTCATTATTTCTTCCTATCCCCACCCTTCCATCTTATTCTTCCCTTAAATCTCCTCATCTCGCCCCCAACTCAGGCTGTTATCGGCCTTGAATACAAAAATAAAAAATTAAATATCGCCGGCGAACTCCATTAACGCCGGCGAACTCGGTGAGATCTCCTTCCCCCTTCTCCTCCATCTTCTTCTACTCCCCCTACTTTTCTTCTTCTTCTTTCTCTTCTCTTTCTCCACCTCTTCTTCTGCTCCTCCTTGCTGCTGCGTGCAGTATAATTTTCAATACCTGCAACTTCCGGCGAACTCCTTCGGGTTACACCACCGTCTTCTTCACCAGCCACAGTGCCGTCTTCTTCTTCACGAACTGTTCCCTCTTCGCACAAGCCTGCAGCAACGAAGCATCATCATCTCTACTTACCACCTCGTCTCCTCTCTCCTCCCACGTTCCAAAGTGTCTCCCATCTTGCCAACCACCACCGTTTTCTCCAGCCACCTGCACTCCACGAGCACCATAGATCTGATACTCCGGTGGTCCATCTACCTTGCTGCCTCGCTGACAAAGAACAACCCCTTGCTGCTGCCTCTTCACCACAGTCATCGCCAGCCACCACCACGTTGTTGCTACGCCAACAACAACCAGCCACCGCCTCCTTCACATGGGCACACCTTCAAGCACACCGTCACCACCATTCACCACCACTGTCACCGGAAGGGTTCTCTCCCCTCATACCAGCAGCACAGTGCTACCCCCCCACCTGTTGGTGAAAGTGCAATGTAGACAACACCGTCTCAATGCCACCTTCGCCTCTCCATTGCCAACCAAGGGAAAGCAGCAAGGAGTTCTCCACCGCTTCATCATAGTTTGGGTTTTCTCCCCTCGACGGGCTGATCGTTGTTTGCACCTTTCTTCACCACGTCCTCCAGTCTCTACCTCTCCACAGTTGAGAACCATGGCCGACCTCTGGCCGATCTACTCAAGGTAACCTCTCTACCTTTCTCTTTCTCTCTCTATAAATTTTCTCTTTTCTCCTTAGATTCTCTCTCTAGAACTCATTCTATCATTCATCTCTCATCCTCTCTCTATTTTCTATCTCTAGACATACTTTCTCTCTCTAGATTTCTCTACTTTCTCTCTCTACCTAGATTTTCTCTCTCTTCTCTTTCTATCTGATTTAGTTTTATTGCTCTCTAGATTAATTATCTCATGTTTGAATTGTAAGTACAGTTGAATTCAAGAAATAAAGTTTATTTTGATTTAAGATCGATAAATTCCTGTTATTTTATGTTCCTTATCGCGCTAATCCAACTAATCCCGAGTGCGGATTCGACTCCGACTTTCCACTGTGCAAGAATCGTTTAATTTTGCAGGATAAAATCGGATCAAATTACAAATCTTGTTGATTTTAGGGTTTCCGTAACCAACGACGCGGAAAAATCCTACTTTCAGGTACCTTGTTGCTGCTATGCATTGAAGTGGAGTTGTGACTGGGGTCTTTAGATTTGAATGGTATGTTTTTTGGGTTTCTATACTATTGAAGTGGAGTTGGGACTGTTATAGTGTTATGAAAAGTTCAGAATGGTAGTCCTTTATTCACAAGCACCAAAAAACTAAAACTAGCAAAAAGATGCAACCTACCTTAGGATAGCACAAGGTTTATTTGCAGCCTAGTTTATGTGCCCTAGAATGTAATTTTGGGTTGTGTTTGGTGGTTTTTGTTGCACTAATTTTGTGTATGGGCAGATTCAGCCATGTATCTTATAGTTGTGTTATTCCTACATCATTGGAATGTAATTTTGGGTTGTGCTTGTTGGTTTTTGCTGTAGTAATTTTGTGTTTGGCAGATTTCAGCCATGTATCCTATAGTTATGATATTTCTCCAGCAATTTCCAATGAGTACAACTAATATTCACTACAATGGTGAATTTTGATAGTGGCTGAGCTATTCACCTTAAATGTTGCAAGGTTAGCTGTGATCTGGCAAAAAACTTGAGCATTCTCATCCAAAAGATGCCTAGTGCTGAAACCTACTCAATCCATGAAAATGCCTAGTGCTGGAACCTACTCAATCCCAAGGTTAGGTGGAATGCTCAAGTGGCAAAAAAACATGAGCATTCCACCTATTGCTGGAACATACTCATCCCAAGTTAATTGAATTTGAGAACTTATTATTTGACATTTCTCTTGCTTGGCAATGATCATGATTCCAAAAGTTCTATTCTTCTAACCCAGTGGCATTGAGTAAGTTCTTTTAGTAGTTGTTTTGCACTCCCCTGCACCATCAAATATTACTTTTGGGCATCCATTGAGTTTCAATTGATAAGTTTTTTTGCAATTTGATGTTCAGACCCTGTCTAAATAGGTGTGTGGTGCATCTACAACCTTTAATAACATCAACAATTGCAAAAATATAGTTCGTCTAAAGTTGATTAAGGGTTTTTTCATATTTTTCAAGGATAACATAAAAAACAGAGGAAATGTATGATGCATATACACTGCTGGAACGAAGACATTGCAGATATGAGAGGACCTTGCATAGTTGTGGCTGATTGCATCTCGTTGGCTGCTTATTAGTCTTTAATTATACCATTTTGTTTAATAACGCTGCACAATACAAGAAGAATGAAAGAATTTTCCATGGGAAGTATGTTACAATTGCTGGGTGTTGAATCATATTGCGTACTATATTGTTGATACACATGGTATATTTCTTTTCAGAACCTTGAAAAGAGGAAGTATCTTACAATGGTAAGCTGTACTGTTGATCATAACTTTCTAATTTTTCTTGTTTTTTGAGAACATTATGATAAGTTACATAAATGTGCAGGAGTTGAAACACATGGTATCCTTCTTTTCATAACCTTGATTGGAAAGGGTAAGAAATTAGGCAACAACGGTGTAGGTTACTACTACTTGTGGTTAATGTCTATCATAAAAGGTTACTATTGCTTGTGGCATTACAATCGGTGTAGGTTCACATTCATATGCTTCTAGTCCAAATACTTGTGGTCCTTCAATTGGTCCCCCTCCTGTGATTGCTAACAAAGCTCCTGGTACCAGCCAGCCACTAAAGAAGTCTATTTAGTTTGGGACAATGACACAATGTCCATGCTTAGTTGTAGTACTTAATTATGTTAGTCATATTCGGGAAATGATGCATTGTTAGTGTTGATGAGGAACCTGTTCTACTTAGTTACTAAATTCTCTATTTTAATGTTTAAAATATGAACATGAAGAAAAAAGTATGCCCTTAGTGAAGTATCAGGTGCTTGATGAAACAAGTCAGGTAAGTTGTAACTAAATCTCTAATCAATCTCATTCATTCAAATGGATATGCAAGTTGCTTTGCACGTCCAAGTGGATGAGTAGGCTCTATCTTTTGTGCTTTCAAATTCCATTATTTACACATTTTTACATGTTAGTAGTATTCCCGTATGAACACCAATCCTAGATTTTAGGTTTCTGTTTAAGGTTCCTCTCTTAGATGCTCAGATTTGAAGGTGCCTTTTAGTACCCGTGGTGCTATCCTCAGTCACTTCCCGTGAACCCTATATCTCATCCTTGTTCTCTCTTGCTTCAATTTTGTGGTAGCAATGGGAAGAGGACGTTTTCATAATTTCAGTATACTATTTTTTTAGTAAATTTATGCTGTCAAGTAGGGAGTAAGGAAGAGGAGAATTTTGCAAGCTACAAATGTGAAATACAATGCATACAGATGTGATAATTTTGAAATTTCCATATGGTCCAAGTTGTCTTCAAAATATTTGCATTTGATCGAAGCAGCTAATATTATCTATTTGAGTATGCTCTTTTATTAATGTGAAGGTATGGCTTCTTCAACTTGTATTGTAGCTCAATGCCTTGACACCATAACAAGCTATTTTTTTTTTGTAGTGGATACAGTAAAATTGTAAATTGTATGAATCTGAAATGCACATGCTAATCTTTCAAAATCTGTTTCTCCCTATATTCCATCATTTATATTTTTTTATGGGTTTTTCATTTATATGAATTTTGTTTTTTCAAATCCAAGCTATTTGATCATTTTCAGGCTTTGGGAGATGATGTCTTACAAGTTGCTTGATCAGCTTCATTAGCATTGAGAGGGAAACTCATCCCTTAAATCGGTGGAAACTTGTGGGTGTGAGGTTGTTTTCTAGCATATATAGAACTGTTGGAACGAGACCCACACACTCTTACCCTTGTCAATTCACCATTGTGAATGCATGCATTAACATTTTCAGATTTTGGGAGATGATGACTTAAGCTTTGCTTGCTGGGCTTCATTAGCTCCAAGAGAGAAACATCAGCCCTCAAATACCTTATACTTCCTCCAAAGCTATAAGCTTTGGGTGCACAAGTTTGGAGACCCTTTTTTATGAGTGCGATCTGTTAGTATTCTTTTGCTCCCTTTTATCTACTGAACTTTTGAATGGTTTTCTTAGGGTAGTGTTGGGATCAAGTGTTAACCTTATGATAGTTTCTATTGTAGTAAGCAGAGATTCTTGTTGTTTATGTCTTCATAGAGTCTATTTGCTTTTCTTGTCGGATTGTTTTTAGTTGTTGTTATGGAGTCAGGGTTTGGTTTGATTCAAAGAAAAACTAAAAAGCTTACTCTTTTTGTGTGTGTGTTAGATTCCACTCATCCTGGTATCGGTTGGTGTTGTTAATGGCAAATCCCAAGAAAGGGAATTGCAATGGCAAGGCCTTGAAGTCGAGAAAAAAGACATCCTTTCACATTTCTGCATCCATGATCAACTACTCGAATAGAGGCGGTAACCTGGTCGCATGGAGTATTCAATTACACCTCAAGTATATGAAGAGAGACTGGTCTCTTGAGACCCCTTCACCGCAAGGGAAGGGCATTGCTTGGGATTTCCGTTGGAGCTGCAAAAAGATGCAAGGCAACCTATAAGAATATACCTGAATTATGATGGCATGCATTAGTCACTCGTTTGATAGTGATTGTAGGAGTGTTGGAGACATTGTGAAGGTGGGTAATATTGATTAATTGGTAACCTCATCGTTGGTCTCTAGCTGTGGACCGGGCTTATGTCAATTTTTATTTTTATGTTTTATTTTTCTTCCCTTTCTTTTCCAGCTTGGGGAACCTCCTATGACTTCACTTCTTGGCAGACCTGCTTGCAATCATCAAGGAGATCCTCCAGTTTTCAGGGACTGCTAGTATAACTGCACTTTGCTTATCTGTTAAGTTGATTGTTCTGTAAGTAACCAATCACATCTTTTGGCAGAGGGTGTTACTAGTGCAGACTTAGTTCTTTTGGTAACTATGAGGTCTACAACGGGCAACACTCTTGCATGGGCAGTGGCATGTGAGCATGATCAGTGGGGCTGTGCAATTGTCGGTAATTTCCATTTTGAAGAATGCTTCTTGTGGACCAGTTTTCAACTACCCATATCAAGTGGTACATATCTAATTTATGAACAACTAAAAGCACTACTATGTTTGCAGGACATGTGAATGTTGCTCCTCACCATTTGACAGCTGAAGCAGAGACCTTCCTTTCGGCTACTCTCATACATGAGGCTGGTAGTTGTCCAATAAATGAGATGGAATAAAGTATAATAAGTACTTTCCTTGGCCTGATCTCTAAGTTTGGCTTCCAACAGGTCAGGCATGTTCTCAGTTTTGGTCCTAGTGAGCCTTTGCACATTTCGGGATGAGATGAAAAGAAAGCATAGTCAAGGTATGCACTACATATACTACATCATCATGCGAACTATCTCTCAAAGCTTATGTTTGATTTTGCAGCTATTATTTTTAGTCAGAATTTGAGGTTAGAACACCTAAATCTAGAAAAGAAGTCAACATGGAGGACAGAGATGGATAGTCTTATATCTATATGTAATCACTAGTGGTGGTGCTATTGGCAAAGGAGAAGATTGTGTGGAACATTCACTAGTAACAAATTAAAAAGATCACAGTCAAAAAGTTCAGAAAATTCTATTTTGCTATCCGCTTAGTAGTGATTGTTGCTTGGTCCAAAGTAAGCTACTGGTTTTGGTTGTGGAGAATGTCCTCATGAGGGGGTTAAAGTATCTCATGAACTAGATGGGTGAGGTAAGCCAAACTATTACATTTGTGTCTCTTGTATGTCAAAGGGTAACCATGTTGTTATCTTGGACTTCTGTTTCATGTCCCTTTTTTATCCTCTGTTCTCATGTATATTATCTTATGTTTTTCATGTTCGTGCTTTCTTTACCTCTAAATATTTTATGGCCTGTATATATATGCATGGATGTACGTATACAAAACGGGTTCTTTTGTTTTCAAGCATGCATATTTATGTTGAGATTAGAAGCTAAATAGCTTCTTTTGTTTTCAAATGTGGAGTTTTAACAGTAGAAATGGATAGCTCAGAATATTTTAACTTGCGATCCACTTTTCTAAAGGCTAAAAATGTCAGAACATGCTATTTTTGTGAGGCTAGCTACCTAATATCCATGTGTAGAAGAACATGTAACTAAGACCTTTAGGACAGCAGCAACAAGTGTAACATCTTCTTGTTCTATTTTTGTAACACATGTTACAAGACGGTTTTCTGACCATGTGGGCTAGTGATGTGATAGATTGGACTGCAATCTGAGAAACAATCAGTTGAATTAGGCACATGGATAGGGAGATTGCCCATACCATACCTTGTAAAAAAACTAGCCTGCAACACCATCAGAATGATACATGGCACTCTTTCGGGTGCACTAACACTATTAATGTTTGGCCCATCCCTTGGTGGATCTACACACAAAAAATGATTGGTGATTTTCTAGCTATTAATTTTAATAATTTTTAAGAAGCCCTGCTATTGGCAATGTAATGTAGTGTGGTGTTTTGGTTATGTATTCCAAGTGCAGGCGTGTAGCACTATAACCTTGATCTTTATTAAAAGATGGATATGTTTCTGACATACGAGTCTATGCACACTGTGTTTGCTTCTTTGTTTGCCCTGCACGAATAGCACATGTATCACAATATCCTGTTTAAGCAACCTTATTTATGGTCTAATAAACAGGGATGCTTCATCATCTTATTAAGTGAACATGTAGATTGCTCGTCAATGTCCAGGTGACTGTGGTGAGGCAGCAGATCAGATTCCCTTTCCTTCTACAATTTTAGCAAGCTACAATAAGGAGGGTTCGTTGGTTCTTGACAAACCCAATGATGCTGGTGGGAGTGGAATTCATGCCCATGGTGGTCATGAAAAGCAATCACAACATCAATGCACTCTAAAATTAGGAGGTAACTAATAATACTATTCTAATCCCCTTCTCCAACATGAACTCTAAAATTACAGTTGGGACTAGATGAAATATATGGAGGTACCTGGCCTCATATAGTTTAGTTATGTTAGGCATCACGACTCAATGCAGGTAGTAACTCAACAATCCAGACTTTTTCAGTCAGTTGGCTGCTTCTTGGATGGGCCATTGCTTGGAAAATCATGCCGATATGATGACCCAATGATCTATAGCTCAAGACACTTTTCTGGTTGTTTATATTTAAATTCTAAAGTATGTTGGATTTGATCTTTGGATCTAAGGTAGTAAGTAGTAACCCAATGATTTGGAATGATATTGGCATTCAAGGAGTTTTTCAACTTTGACAAATCTCCCAACTTTGTCGATCCTTATATAAGATGAAGAAGCAAGTGTTTCCTTCCACGAGTTTTTGTTGATTTTTTGTTGGTCTTTTATATTTATTGTTCTAGGTCATGTTCAAGGCCTTATGCATCTATTTGTTGCGTTACTTGGTCAAATATGTTGGGCTTAAATCATGCATAAAAAACTACCTTTCTTAAACATAATCAGCCTATGAAACTCATGTAATAGAAAAGCTATAATTATTCACTGGCTGCTTTTCTAAACATTGGAGCCGAAATTTGGACCACACAATTTTCTTACTCTATTGGATATTATATTTTGTTTTGTGTGATGATACTATGTGCTAAAATTGTTTCTTGCTATTCTAAAGTTGATTCTCTATGGATTTTCCCTAACAAAAGTAGGTGAACCTTTATCTAATCAATGGTGAATTTTATTGTTGTCACAAAATCAACCAATGTTAGTTTTTTATTTTTTTTCTTGTTAGTTCCTATAGTTATGTTGTTTGTGGGGAAGATTTCTTTTACGACGGCGAATGGGAGCATCATCACAAGCATCAATCTCAAATTACTATTTTGTTGAGTATATTTGTGTGTTTAGGCATATCGTGTTATGAGTCTTAACTCTACTCCTATTGGCCTTTCTGTAATCCCATACTTCATAAGTAGTAGCTGCGTGTTTTTGCTCTAGGCAATTCACAATCACTTTGTTCATAACTCATTGTTTGGGCTGAGATGAAATTACTCAATCCTGAAAATAAAACATAGACGTGAGACAAAGCTGTCTTTATTTTTGACACTTCTCTATAAGTTGGACATGTTATTTGGACCATTGGAAGCTTGTTGGTTATATAATAGTGTCATTGCTTGCTAGTCCATCCATTGGCACATTTGCTAGTTGCTGTTTTGAAGGGAAAATCTTTATGTATTTGATTATGTTCAACCTTACCACAGCCGAAGTAATAATCAAGTTTTAGTGTGTTTAGTGTAGAATGTCCACGACAACCGTGTCACTACCAAAAAATGCCCTTTTGGTGAGACAAGAGGGGCTGTTCTTGGATGACTTTGGGGGTTATTTTTCAGCTGCAAACACAGTCCATTTCTGGACATTTGTTGTTGTAAAAATTGAATTTGAAAATACCCTACTAATATTTTTTCATTTGTACTACCTTAAATCTTTTCACATCTTGCTTTGTTCATAGTTTAGTAACTACTTTTATCTTTAAGGCTCTTGCTTTGTTCATAGTTCAGTAATTAGATATTACTTTTATCTTTTATGTTTTCGTTCAAATGTGTTATGGTGAAATTTACAAACGAAGTCATAGTAAAAAAAGTAAGATTTTATTGGAGCTATTGTGAACTTTTAAGGCTCATGCTAAGCCTTCCACTTCCTTCAATGCATTAGAATGTGTATAAAGCCTCGAAATATATATGATCTTAAGCACTGATCAACCCTTGAAATGCTTTTATTTTTTGTTAGCAGATAGAGAGATATAGGGCCTGCAACAAGCGAAGATCTTTTAGAGGTATCTTGGCAGATTTGAGCAATGTCAGGTGGATTAATCTTAATTCTGCCATAAACAAAGAGGCATGAACTTAAGAAGAGGAGTTGGCTTTGATGCACACTCATCAAATTTACAGGAACAATTGAGTTAACAAAGTTCTTACTCGAAAAAGAGCCAGGGGGGTGGGGGTGGGGGTGGGGGTGGGGGGGTGGTGGAGTTAGGAATATGAGCCATTGGGTCCTCTTATGTATTTAATGAAAAAACAACTAGCATGGGGAGTTATATGTATTAAACACTTGAGTCAATAACTATGAATTTTATATTTTAATTATATTTGTATTCAATTATTCAAATTATCAGTTTCTATGGAATGTGAATGTGGTGTTTTAGATTGTGTATCAATCTTCACAGGTAATTTTATAATAGAGAGATTTATAGGAGCATTATTTAAAATATTAACAAGTAAAACAATAGCATTCATAAAACGTCATGAGTTTATAAGATTAAAATGATGGCGTTCAGTAAATGTCATGCTTTTATACAAGTTTGGAAGGTAATGTCTCAAAAGATGGCGTTCAAATTTAATTTTATGGTGTTCATAAATGTTATAAATTGATGGCGTTTAAAGAATGTCATCAATTAATGGCGTTCATTAAACGCCACTGTTTGACTGTAAAAAGCATGGCATAGCCTTTTACAGCGTTTTGTATGGCGTTCGATGAACGCCATGAAATGTATTTTATGGTGTTTTTCGAACACCATAAAAGGTCCATTTTGGTGTAGTAATCGCGCGCTTTATCCGGCAGTTCAGCAGATATAATTTTATTCATATCAGCCGGACTTGATGGTTTATCATAGGGATGCAGAAATAATAGAATATCAGCATATGGCAATCCTCTTTTCTGAAACTCAATTGTGTAAATAGCTGAGGAAAAAAATTAGTCAAACTAATGCATTGTTATTACTATAATTAAAAAGAATTAATTTTGTAATATAATTGAAATGAGAAACTTACCATCTATGACTCTTCCAGATGACTCTTCCAAAGTGTTTACCATGACGCAAGTCTTTCATTAGTTGATTCAGTTTAATCCTGAAAACCCTTATAACAATATCTAGCCCATCTTCTTGTTGTTGTCATGGGATTAAATTTAAGTACTTTTTAATTTCAATCTACTTTGGATTGCAAGTAAAAGTAAAGAAAAGATCAAGAGGGCCTGCCCATCTACAAATTGCAATAGCATCTTGGTAATTTTGTACCATGTATCTCGGGCCACCGGTAAATGATGATGGTAGAACTGATCATCTTCCTACAGAGGCTGGAGTCGTGTCTCCTGCTACGACTGTGTCTTTTAATCCTTGGTATAATTCAGCTCTTATTTTAGATTGATTATTTCTAACCCAACATAACCTGTCATCCTCAATACATGTGTAAGCATCAACCAAATATTGTTGGAATAAATGACTACCCCGAATTAACGTTTGTCCTTCATTTATTTTTTGCTGAATTGTAAAAGCATAGTATTCTCGAATGCTTATTGTATTATGCATTATTGCTTGCCTTTCTCGAGAATCACTATATAAAATACCAATTTGGAATCCATCTTCACCATAAGGAAACAATATAGGATATTGCATTGCCATAAAACTTGGATGCAATTCATTTATCATTTTTAAACTAAAGTCTCGTTCTTCTACAATGATATCTCGTCTTCAATCAAACTCATCTCCGTTTCTAATAATAAGTGCAGCCATTTCAGATGATGTTGGCAAATTATATTATCTTACATCTTTTTGACGTGTTCCGATAAGCCTTATGCGAATTTGAATTAAATCAGACTCTTCAAAGCGATCTCTTACCATTCTAAAAACTTTTGCAATTTCATTATGCTCATCTAATATCTTTAGTAGTCCATCAATTATATCTGAATTCAAACATCTTGCATCATTTTCTTTACAAACGACATTAAATTTATTAAAGATTTTAATTTTGAATGTCATATATGTAAAGTTGTGCAAACTTTGGTCTTTGTCCTTCTGTAGGTAGTAAAGTACCAATCTTGTGATGATTTTGTCCATTAATTCTGAAGACATAAGGTCCACGACTATTGTTAATCTTTTTATCAATAATTCATCCCATTGATGTAAATGCGAACATCGAATTGTAAAACAATCTTGTGATGATTTTGTCCATTGAAACATTTTGATGTAGCTCTCCCATTGTAGTCCATTAGTTGTTTCAAAAAATCTGGACTATTTTTAATAGTGGTAGTTGCACTTTTCCTTCTTGACAACATATTGTATACTTTTGATGAATAGGTCTTTGTGCCTTCTTATTCCTCTCTTCATACCAAACAATTGCGCCACAAAAAGAGTAATTTTCAATTGGCTCGCTAAAATCACATAACTCAAATTTTTTTCCTGAAGAGAGTATTGACTTATTTAGAATACTTGAAAATATTGAAAAATTGTAAGAAAATGAATCATAATATATATTGCGTACTTATCATTGTGTTTTCGTCTTCGCTATCGGATATATTTCTATTACATTCTCCATTTGGTATAGAATCATAAACATCATCTGCTATATAATAAAAAGTTATGACATAATATTATAATAAATAATTATTTTTAAACTAAAAATCAATGAAATTTTGTATTTACCAACCAATGCAGATGTTGATGGAATTTCATCATCATTTTCCTCAGAGAAATTATCTACTCGCGTCCTATCATGATTGATGACATTATTTGTAATATTAGCCGGTTCTAATTTCCTTCTTCTGCATCTTTGTATAGTTGATTCTCTATTTAAACCTTGGACCCCTCAAGAAATTGTGTTTCTAATGTTATGCTGTTGTGGTCTTCTTTCTTGTCCCAAAGATTGTTGACCTTAAACTACCATTTGAATAATAATTTATACTCTGTGATGAAATCACAAAGGTAGCCTTAATATTTGGAAAACGCCTAGGCCATTAGATGTCCTACAGTAGATGATCTGCAACTCATTTGTGACAACTGCCAAACAATTACTTGCTACAAGGATACCTACATTCTATGTACGAAGAGGACATGGTGCATAAATACAAGTTTGAGGACCCATCAAACATGATCATAACCATTTGATATGTGTGTTCTTTTAGAGATGTTAAAAGAAAAAATGGTTAACAGTGGATTGTAGTAGTCAGCATATCTGACGTTTAAGATCATCCAACCTGATCGATTTTTCAGTCATTTTGTCAGGTCGCAATATTTCATTTAGTAAAGAAAAAATTAGGGTTGTCATCATGAAGGTTTAAAAATCGACTGTTATAACGAAAACGCGGCCGTTATAACGGATTCAAACCTACGCCGTTACGTTACGCACTGTGAAAAAGTCCAGAAAATAATGGCCGCTGTATGAAAATAAAGGATGTTATTTTCCGTTTTTTTTCCCATTATAACAAAAATAACGACCATTAACGAAAATAACGACCATTATTTTATGGAAAAAATGTGAAAAAATACGGCCACTTTTTCCTGTTTGTTTCCGTTATTTTTCTTTATTGCAATTTTGAAATTCAAAATTTGAATTTCAACACCATATTTTTTGTTATTTCCCTTATTTTTCTTTTTCCCATTTTTTCAATTTTGCCTTTTTAAACCTTGGTCATTATCATTCATAATGTAGGCATCTTATATATTCAATACAGAAAAGTTGGTATGGACAATACAGTAAATTTTTGGTATTCTAATTTATAATATATTAACTATTTTTGACTCCATTGAATTTATTAACAAACTCAAGAACCAATTGTTTTACATTACAGACCCATTACTTTACATGAATAGTATTTTGAAGAAAAAAAAATTGTATTAATGTTCACCCAGATTTTCCTAATGTTCTCTCAATTTTCTTCATTCGATTTAATTATCCTTATTTTTTTTTCTGAGATAAAACCAATGATGGTAACATTGTGTATCTTTTGAGAATATTTGTGAAGGAGACATTCATATTGAGGAAATTTAGCATCAATTAGATCAAAGACAAGTAATACAGATTTGGATGTAAGGTAAGTAATAGAGATTTGGCAAACATGCTTTTTACAGAAAGAATAAATTGAGAGTCTTGTTTGGCAACTAATACATAATTTGCACTGTAAAAACTTGAAGAATATAACATGTAGAATGTAAGGTTATTAAGGAAAATATGAAATACCTTTTTGAGTTGAGATTGACGCTGGGGAAATCTTGAATACAGCCTTTTCTTGAATACAGCCTTGCAAGATGCAGGAAACGAAATAAAATCGGATAGAGATTTTTTTATAATTTAGTGATGAAAGAATTAAGGAATAAAGAAGATCCTTTATTTGGAAATAATTAGAGCATTAATGAATTGGAGAGAGAGATGATTGAGGGAGAGCTGTTTGGGGAAAATGGAAAGTAGAGTAAAGGACGTTGGAATTGAAAAGACAAAGGAAATGAAGATCTAAGGTGCATGATTATGCACACGTAATTAAAAAAGGAAAATTATTTTTGTTAATGATAGAAGAAAAGAAATTTTTTCTGGATAAAAAATAAGAAAGAATGAGGAAATGAATTAAGGCAAGAGAATTAATTTGGAATGCGTGTGGGTTGTATCGTTTTTTAATGTATCTGGCTTCGGTTTCTACATAAAGTTTTTCATTCAATCTTGAAATCCATAATCAATTCTTAGATTTCCTACCAAAAATACAAATTTTCAATATTACTTTAGCATGTTTTATTCTTACAACTCTCCCTTTCCATAAATCTATTTCCTCATTAAAATTAATTTCTATACATCCCTTATTTATTATATCTTAAAGTAACTTACCAAATAACCATCTCTTCCTTAATTTGAAATATATAAAGTTTTGAATTTTGTATTTCTTGTTTCGATTGGTCCTTCAAATCTGGAAGGTATGCTTCAATTTTTGTAAAATTGTGGGTCCCATATGCAATATTGTAAAAGAGATGCAGATCTTTAAACCTTAAAATCGCTTCAATTTTTGTAAAATTGTGGGTCAAATCTCACATGTTTAGCACTCAGAATAGAATCACACTAGAAGGGTGTTCTTCTTTTCTCTCAATTTATATGTGAGGAGATGTTTTTAATATAAAGAGGCAAAAGATCTCACATATGTTTTATTTGAAGGAAGGACATCTTTAACAGAAGAAGATCTCATGATTGGAATACCACTTCACTCGAGAACGTCAGATCAAACTCTATAGCTTCTCTTTCTCCAATCTCCACATTTTATGATCGTACTATCCTAGAATCAAGTAGGACTTTCCTGGGTTGTAATGAGGCTTAGGTCAGGTGTAGAGAGATAAAGGAATGCAGGATTTCAAAGATCTTGAGAGGATATTGCCCTTTTCTAGAATTTTTCCTGCGGCGTAACACCATTATCTGGTTCTTTTTCCTTTTTCGTATTTTTCTCTTTTTCTTGATATTTCTGAGACTGCTCAATTTCTTTTCAGCTCTTCTTCATACTTTCTTTCTATATTTTGTTTTTGGCTTGAACCACTTTCTTTTCCTTTTGAGTCTTCTTCTTTACTTTTCTTTTTCACGGTACACCCATATCAGTTATTCTTTTGTCCATCTCAAAATAAGGGTAGCCAGTCATGCTTCGTAGCTGGACTGGATTTTAGGTTGATGGGTTTACAAAGAAAAGGCTTTTATAGAAAGGTTCAAAGGGTTTCCAGTGAAGTATAATTCAGGTGAGTAAAAAGGCTGAATGGTTCAGAAAAAATGGCCTAAATCATTTTCTAGGGTTTGCACTATCATGTATACTGTCTTGACTGAATATAGAGAAGGTTCTGTCGTAGTAATCCAATGTTGATGTCGTTCCGAGTTCCATGATCGAAGCAAAAGATAATGAGATCTCTCAACGAATATTGCGGGCATGAAGAATAGTGAGTCATGCATTGACTCAGGATTATTGTATAACTCTCCGAAATGATTAAAGGTTCGAAAGCTCACTGGGTTAGGTCTCCACAATTATTCTCACAGGATCTCTAGAGTTTCAAAACTTAGGATGACTCTGATGTTGATAGTGTACAATTGTGCCAAATCTGAGTTTTTTTGAGTTTTCAAACCTGCTGTAGCCACGCTTGACTTGACTCAAAGCTAACCTTAAACAAAAATTGACATCCTCAATACTGACTTAACGGAGGTTTTCAGCTAATCAAAGTCAGGGTATTTGACACATTTTTGAAATTCTAGAAAACTTTTAGAGAACATCGGAAATCACCCCAAAGACAACCTTCTTTTTTTTTTTTTTATATATATATTTATCAAAAGGAATACATGAGTTTTGGTAAATACCCACCCCCAACCAAAATACAGCACCGTCCTCGGTGCTCATGACCGGGACATAAAATGATGAAAAATCAGTGATGATGATGCAAAAGTTCAGGAAGGATGTTACCAAGTCGGCAGAAACTCGACAGTGTGATACCTGATGATCGGAAGAATGAATGTACCTGCATTTCCAGAGATATAACAGTAATAACAAATGCATGAGACTCATGTACTCTGGGTATGGGCAAACCCGAGGTCGCTGTGAAGGAAGGTGGGTCTGGTTCAGGGATTGGGGACAACGGGAAAGATGCTGGTCCCACTCCATCTCAGAATTGGAGATCGTTGTTTTCGCGTTCGGTATTGAAAGGTAAGGAGAAATCTGAATTAACTTACTTTCAACCTAATGTGGAAAATGGGAAAATTATCATCAAATGCCCTATTGAAGTTCTTGATGAGGGTAGATCAATATGGGAAGATTATCTTGTAGGCAGAATAGTTGGCAAGAAATTGCCGTTTTTCTTGGTCAAGAATGCATTGGACAGGATGTGGAAACCCAAAGGAGCTATGGACTTATCCATGCAGGACAATGGTCTTATCTACATCAAGTTTGCAGATCCTGAAGACAAAGATGGAGTTATGGATTCTGGTCCCCTGTTTATTGCTGGGCGTTTATTGGTAGTCCGTCCGTGGCAACCTAATGTGGACGCTATGTTATCCAATTTTCAAACGCTTCCCATCTGGATCAAGCTAATAGATCTACCGAAAATCCTATGGACGCCCAATGGAATTAGCTATGTTGCAAGTGCAGTGGGTCGACCGATTTGTCTGGATCTTGCGACAGAAAATCGGAGTCGATTGTCCTTTGCAAGGGTCTGTGTTGAGGTCAATTATGGAAGCCTTCTACCCGACTCGATTGCGGTAGCCACTGTCGATGGAATCACGTCGGAGGTTACTGTTGAGTACTCCTGGAAACCCCAAAAATGTGCAGTTTGTACTTCAATGGGTCATAGTGATAAAGGTTGTCCGAGATTAAAGCCAATAATCAAGAAAGCATGGGTTCCCATTCGGAAATCACCGACAGTGTTGAATTCTGAACTGGACGGAGATAGAAGGCAGGACAAGGAGGAGCCTTGGATCACCGTGGTAAGCAACAAACACCCGATCGCTGTTTCAAGAGTTTCTGGGCTGAACGAAGGGCACTCTATGGCCACTCCAAGTGTTTGTGAAATCGTTGCCACCATTTCTCAACCTAGCCAGGTGAATTCTGCAATTATTCATGAGAAAATTGACCTTAGCAACAGATTTGGTTTATTGGACACACAAGTCAATCCAAATCGGGGACTTATTGAAGGGCAGCCTTTCACCACTCCTATAAATACCGATTTTAGTAGTAATGAGCTTGCAATTCTGAAAAGAAAAGGCAATTCATCTGCATCTATCTCTCGGATTCGAGAAGGCATAGCAGCAATGACCAGAG
Source organism: Euptelea pleiosperma (assembly GCA_035048495.1). Lineage (NCBI taxonomy): Eukaryota > Viridiplantae > Streptophyta > Magnoliopsida > Ranunculales > Eupteleaceae > Euptelea > Euptelea pleiosperma. The sequence continues at coordinate 622,797 of JASUTR010000218.1, read as the reverse complement.
TAGTACTAATTTCTGAGGTGGAGGGGAAGGCCCAAGAGGATACTACCAGTAATCCTATTTCCGATGAATAAGATCGCAGTATGGAATATTCGGGGTCTGAATGATACTCTCAAACAACGCGAGGTTAAAAGCTTCATTCACTCGAAGAAACTCTCTATTATTGGGCTTGTCGAAACTAAGGTCAGAAGTGGTCAACGGAGCAAAATCCAAGCATGGCTGTGTCCAGGCTGGAATCTTGAAGAAAACTATAGTCATGCTTTTCATGGCAGGATATGGATTCTCTGGGATCCTTTGGTTGTTGACATACAAGTTATCTCTAAAAGTCACCAAGCCATCCATTGTATAGTCAAGGAAGTTATTGGCTCCAAAATCTTTAACTTGACTGTTGTATATGCAGATAATAAGAAAGAGATCAGACGGGATCTCTGGGCTCAAATACTCAGTTTTGCTCATGACGCAGTCCACCCGTGGACTGTCATCGGCGACTTTAACACTACACGGTATATGGAGGAAAAAGTTGGAGGAGGTACGATCCGATTGGGCTCCATGCGTGAACTCAACGAATGCATAGAAGGGGCTGGGTTGATTGATCTGAAAGCTGTTGGACTGAAGTACACCTGGAATAATAAGCAGCGAGGTAACAACCAAATTCTCAGTAAATTGGATCGGGTTCTTGTTAATCCACAATGGGTGGATACTTTCACTGATACGGAAGCTGAGTTTCTTCCCCCGGGGATATCGGACCACAGTCCTATGGTTATAACTTGGTGTACCAGAAGCACTACAGGTATCAAACCATTCAAATTTAATAATTTCTGGGCAGATCATCCCCATTTTTTGAATATAGTGGAAGAGGTATGGGGTGTTCGGATTCTTGGAAACCCAATGTTCCGGCTTACCCAAAAACTTAAATTGTTGAAAACTAAGTTGAAGGAGTGGAACAAAAACAATTTTAATAACTTGGCCAATCAAGTTCAGACAGCTAAGGTAGATCTGGAGAACTTACAAAAGGTTATTCATGATAATCCGGGCAATATTGCAATTAGTAGCCAAGAGACTGGCATGCTACATAGGTATGCTAATTTAGTAGCCTTTGAAGAATCTCTTATGAAGCAGAAATCTCGTATACAGTGGCTTAAGCTGGGCGACAGCAACTCTTCTTTTTTCCATCAATCGATCAAAGCCCGGAGATCTCGTAATGCTATATTGAGCCTGTATAATCACACGAATCAAAAGATTACAGAGACCATCCAGATTAAGGATGAAATCCTTCGTCATTTCCAAGATCAATTTGGATCTGTGCAAGGCACTTACAATGAGGACATTATCAGGTCGCTCCAGTTTGAACATACTCTGACTGCAACCCAAAAGGAGGAAATGGCAAAGGAGATTACTGAGGAAGAGATTCAGCAAGTTCTGTTTTCTATGAGTGGATCCAAGGCCCCGGGACCCGATGGATTTAATGCTTGTTTTTTCCAAAAAGCTTGGCCTATAATAAGAGGAGACTTCATCAAGGCTAACTTCCAGGTGGTGTTAACTCTACTTTTATCACTCTTATTCCTAAGATTTCTAATGCCTCATCCTTGAATGATTTCAGACCCATCTCTTGTTGCAATGTTATATTGAAGTGTATATCGAAGGTGATAGCAAATCGTATGAAACCTTATCTCCCTTCTCTTGTGGAACCTTCTCAATCTGCCTTTGTCAAAGAACGCCGCATTGGGGATAACATTATGATCTGCCATGAGCTTTTTAGAAACTACCATCTGCATCTTTCTCCGAGGTGTACAGTTAAAATCGATCTTCGCAAGGCTTATGACAACCTGAGATGGGAATTTGTGATTGAACTACTACACAAACTAAATTTCCACCCGATTGTCATCGATTGGATACGAGTTTGTATGACTACGGTAAAATATTCAATCATTGTGAATGGCACCCCTGAAGGGTACTTTGAAGGTCGGAAAGGGATCAGGCAAGGAGATCCTATTTCCCCTTATATCTTCGTCTTGGCGATGGGTGTGTTCAACCTTCTCATCCGGCAAAAGGCGGAGGATGGGCTATTCAAGTTACACCCCAAGTGTAAGCTCCCCTTCCTTACTCATTTGTGTTTTGCAGATGACCTTATGGTCTTCTTTGGGGGAGATGTCGAATCAGCAGCTACTATTAATGACACCCTTAATCTTTTCTCGGACATTACGGGACTGGAGGCGAATAAAAGGAAAAGTACAATTTTTTGTTTCGGGTTGGATATAGCTACTAAAGAGGAGATTATTGATATTCTGGGGTTCCAAGAAGGTTGTATTCCTATCAAATATTTAGGCATCCCCTTGGTTTCTTCAAGACTTTCAGCAAAGGATTGTCAGCCACTCCGCTCTTGGAAAGGAAAATTTTTATCTTATGCTGGACGCATGGAGCTTATAAAATCAGTTCTTAATAATATTCAAAGCTATTGGAGTTTCATTTTCCTTCTTCCTAAGAGGATTATCAAGGATATGGATAGCTTGTGTGCAAAATTCCTTTGGGGTGGGCCAGAGCTTCAACGGAAAACTCATGCCATTGAATGGAAGATTATTTGTACGCCTAAGAATGAAGGTGGACTTGGGTTTAAAGATCTTCAGACGTGGAACAAAGCGGCCATTCTGCGACATACGTTTGCCGTAGCAGCTCAAAAGGACAATCTGTGGGTTCAATGGGCACAAGCGAATCTGATTAAGAGAAAACACTTTTGGACCATGGCTATTCCTTCGAATTGCTCCTGGGTTTGGCGGAATGTTCTGAAATCTCGACCCCAGGCTAGTCAGCTGATCAAGCATCTCATTGGGGATGGTTGTGATACATTGATCTGGAATGACCCTTGGCATCCTGAAGGTTTATTGCAAGATGTCTTCTTGAGGAATCAGCGCTTTGACACTCGCCTTCAGCAGCACGATAAGGTTGCTACCCTTATTGTTAATAATAAATGGGTACGACCCCTTGCCCAAACGGAAGAACTGGAAATTGTGTGGAACAACCTTGCTGAAGTAGACATCGATCCTCTTGTGCTCAAAGATGATATTATATGGACTCCATCTCACTCAGGTGATTTCTCGCTTGGCTCAGCATATGAAGCCATCCGGCAATCACATGATAAAATTGATTGGCAGAATATCGTTTGGTGTTCTAAATCGATTCCAAGGCATAGTTTTGTCTCATGGCTGGCGGTTAACGGGGCTCTGTTGACAAGGGATAAACCTCAGATCAGATTTTTGAGTAATAATAGCTGCTGTATTTTATGTCAACAGGCAGAAGAAAGCATTCAGCATCTATTTTTTGAATGTGTTTACTCCAACTTTGTTTGGACAGGCGTCTTGAAGGTTTCCAGGTACAATAGAATTGTCACCTCCTCGGCTTTAGAGGTTCAATGGATCCTTAGTCACCTCAATGGGAAGGATTTGAAAGCCCAAGTTATGCACACAGCTTTTAATGCTACTATCTATATGATTTGGAAGGAAAGAAATATGAGGATCTTCCAACATGTTTTCCTTCCAAAAGAAATCATATTGCAGCAGATTCTTGAGATTACTAAGAATCGCTTTGCAACTTGCGAAGTCAAAGCTGAGGATAATAGTCACAATAGAGAATTCTTTGGGTCTTGGAAGATATCGGTCCAGTTACATCATGTTCGCCCTATTCTTTGCCAATGGATAGCGCCTAGTAAAGGAACCTGGCTTCTTAATACGGATGGCTCTTTGCGAGAACCGATTGCCGGTTATGGGGGATTGCTTCGTGATAGTAATGGTTTGGCACCTATAGCTTTTGCAGGAGGGTGTCAAAAGGTTTCAGTTATATATCATGAACTTCAAGCAATAGATGAAGGTATTAAATTAGCTCTCTTGAGAGAGATTACATCTCTTCACGTGAACACCGATTCTGCTCAATCCGTTGGCATCATCCAGGGTACTTTGATAGGTCCGTGGCACGCCCGCAAATTAGTTCGGGCTATTCAAAGGAACATGGTGTATTTTGAATCTTTTATAATCTCTCACGTGTTTAGAGAGGTTAATAGGGCAGCAGATTTCCTTGCTGCTAGTACGCACTTGATTGGATGTACTTTTATCCTTCCTTCTTCTTTTCATCCAGACCTCGTTAACATCCTCCGTGAGGATGCTTCGGGGCATATGTACCACAGAGTTTGATTTCAAGGTCAGGTAGGGGTCCGCCGAACCCCACGCTTAAATTCCAAAAAAAAAAAAAAAAAAAAAAAAAAAAAAAAGACTCATGTACTCTAGGAATATCGGAATTGCCTTTCCGAAAGCGCTAAGTTTTACGTCTTCAGCCAGACATGATGGGGGTATATCAAGTACCCCCAACCAGGATAAAACTCATGGAGACTGAGTGAATCTGCAGTCTTCCTGACACCTAAGGTGGAACGGAGACAACTATCCTATCCCTTGTCTAGGTATACCTGTGTAGAACAGGTCTTTCTCAGTGTAGACTGAGAGAAGGGCATTGAGCTCTCTGAGCAGACCGGTAAAAGTACGGAGTTGATCTGGGAGGGATCGAATCTTCTTAGTAAAGATTGAGAGGAGAGTAGGAGTGGTTTCTCTGAGCAGACCCGCAAAAACATTTAGTTCAGTGGGGAGGGATAGAAGCTTCTCAGTAAAGACTGAGAGGGGAGTAGTAGTGGGTTCTCTGACCGTGGTTAGCAGAGCCGCAAACTCGTTGAGTTTTACGGGAATGTATCTGAATGGAGCAGACTCCTGCAGATCAGTAATACCAGAAATATTGGACTTCGAGATGAAGTCAAACTCACAGTGTTCATGACACTTGGATAATATATCTTCGGGAGAGTCCTGAATTAGACTCTCTACGGCGCACGGGTCATCGATAATATCGATGTGGGGTGACGGGTGAAAACTGTTGACCTCTTTCTCGATGTTTCCTAATGTGATAGGGATGTTCCAATCCCTGCACTCAATATGTTCCTCCTGGGTGGGGATCGGTAGGTCCAGGATAGCGGGAGGCCCATTTTCTAGACACAGCTCTACGGTGGGAATGTCTGTAACCAGTGCAGAGGTAGAATCATCAGAGATAGAGATGGAACTGAGTTTCTCTGTGCTCGGTCTAGAAGTTGGTGCTGTTAAGGGCACCAAAGATTGAGACTCGGGTTCATCACAATTGTTGCACAATCCAAGGGAGGTGGGGAGGAACGGTAGATCTATGACAGTAGGGATCCTACGATCAAGACAAAACTCAGTGTCATGATGATCATCTTCAGGGTCCAGGTTAGAAGCAGCAGTGGGAGAGTGAGAAATAGGTTGCTCTGAGGTAGGTTCAGGATGTGGTGCTTTTAAAGGCACCGAAGAAGGAAACACTGGCTCCTCAATAGTCTGGCTCGATCTAGGGGTGGGTACAACTTCTATTTCTTCCTCACAATGGTGGTACTGGTTCCAATTGTGCGGCTCCTCATTATAGACAGTGGCCATATCATTCTCCTCAGGATAGGCTATTGGTGGACTAGTGAAGTTGACTTCTACTCTCTCATTTTCTAATTGAACTAGACGTTGCTCGAAACTCTCCATAGATTGCTGTTGTTGGTGCTCTAGCTGGGCAATGTACTTAGAGAGAAGGTCCTCTAGACCAGGGTTAGTAGCCAACGGAGGTAGTTCAACCAAGGGGAGCTGAGGTGCCACCTCTTGATTGTAGTCCGACTAGGTATGAAAGTTGTAAGGCAAAGTGGAGTCTGGGACTAGTTGCTGACTCTGAAAATCCTGAGGGGCCCACTGTTGATCAGAATAGTCATTCTGTGGATATGACGGGTACTGGGATTGCGAGTATTGCCAGTCATACTCTCCATTGGGTTGATGGAACCCGGAAGGATAATTATCCTGCGGCAGTTGCTGCGGGAGGGCAGACTGTTCCCAACCAAAGTTATGGTGACTCCTATTATCCTGATAATAAGTGTTGTCATAGGATGTCTGCATTAGAGATGGAAAGGTACAGACATCTTGCTGGATAGGAGGGTAATATCCTACAGACTGGGAATGGTACACAGGTTGCTGGACTGCGGCACGAAGGGCAGAGACTGAATTTTTAAGCTCTTGGAGTACAGAATTGTACTCCGGATCTTGGTGATTATCATACCCTGTAGAAGTGTGCGAGACTGGAGTATCATGATGATACGCAGTATTGTCATACCATTGTTGAGAGTGATCACCTCGATTCTCACAGAAACTGTAGTAGGTCTCATACAGAGGCCGTTCATCTGCCATTAGAGGCGATGGAGGGGTGCGGTGGACTAACTCTCAGATCGAGTCAGTAAAAGGTGAGGACAGGTCCAACTGGGCTTCTACTTGAAAAAGCAAGCCCAAGCTTTGGCAAAAAGTTGCCAAAAGGAGATACTGGAGTGGTGATTCTAAATGATGCACACCAAACACAGATAATCCTATTCTAAACAATCAGGATATATGTTAGGCATTATCTTATTAGTTTTGGGGCTGGAGTAGATTATGACAGTGGGCGGACCACTGGTTTATCTTTTAGCCGCCGGACTAACTGTTTGCACTCAGAGGTTCTCACCAGGCTACACTCTTCAGAGCGAATCCTTTAGTACTAACTCTAGTCAACAACAAGGCAATCCGAAGCTTAGACAGACGTGCGGCATAATGGCTGTCTTAAGTACGTCCCAGACTAACCGGATTAGTCAAGTGTATAAGAAGAGTGTTCCCTCGGGTTAAGTTAGGGTTGGTGTGTGTTCCTACTCTACACGCAACTAACCGCCGAATAGTCCAAGATGCCACGTCGAGCTCAGTGTACTTGAGTAGCAGGGACTTATGGGTGTGTTAGACAACAGGGACCCGTGCTCGTGGTCTTATTTCGATTGGATGTTAAGCGGGTTCGCTTTGTGTGGATTTTTCCTCGAACACCGAGCTAATTGGCTCTACTTCTTGATTCTTTTTAATTAAATGGAGCCTTGGGATCAAATCAGTTGGAATGATGAGGTGGGTGATGAAATCCCACCAGTTTCAATTTGGAGCTGGGTCTGCTCTCTTAGAGTTAATTGATTAACGGCCACGCCACGCAAGTCGAAGAATATGGATGCGAAAGCAAATAGACAAGCGGCAATGATTCACCCAAATTGCTCTGTATCGCACTCAAGGCGAGGATAGAGACTTACCTCCCCTGGGCCACACCACGGGGTCTCCTCCGTGGGTTAGAGAGGGGTATCCTAATGGGCTTGGGCCCGACTCCACCTCTTTGAGCTTTCGCTCTCTACCCACACTAGATCGTGTTCCTGCAGAAACAGTTAGATCGCACGGTCTAGGTATGTGGGATTTTATTTGGAAGATCCTTGCCTTTTTAGGGTTCACTGAACAAGCACTGAATTTAGGCAAGTTTTTGAATTAGTTTCCAAATTCGAGATGGGTTAAAATTTAAGAATTCCCAGATTGGAAAATACCTAGATTGGAAAGTTTCTCGAACTGTGGAGATCTTCCAAGAAAGATTTGATTGCGAGATCCCTTATAATTTTGGGAAATTTTCCAAAATTGAAATTCTGCTAGATTTGGGGTGTTTCCTTTTGCAGACTTTTCCAAATTCGGAAGATTTCTAAAGATAGAAATTCTTCTAAAGAGGAAACTTCTAAGAGGGGAAACCCTAATTAAGCAGAGTTTCAAGATTTTGGAATCTTTCCAAAAATCGCAAATCCTTGATTGGTGATTTCTAAAAATCTGCAGAATATAAAACCCTAATTTTTTTGAATTTTGATTTTATTATTTTTTTGGTAATTTCCACTTAATCTAGGGTTTCTAAAAAACCCTAGAACAAGATCTAGCAGTTATTTGGAAAGCAGTTAAAATTCCTAAATTATTATAACTTTGCACTCGGCCTTCCGAGGCATTAAAAATAGTAATTTAAAATACTGCTAAAAATCACTAAAAACAAAAAAAATAGAAAGTTTCCCGAAAAGTTCGGGCTGTCCAAATTGAGCAGCTTTTCGCTTCAGCAACTTTCCAATTCCGTCTTTACGTCCTTTTTCCGCGTCGTTGGTTACGGAAACCCTAACTTCAACATATTTGTAATTTTTATCCGATTATCCTGCAAAATTGATAGATTTGTATAGAGATTCGTGTCGGATGTCGATCCGCACTCGGGATTAGTCGGGTTAGCGCAATAATGACATAAAATGACAGGAAATTTGCAGAGAATGGAACATAATTTTATTCAAATCAACTTCATTCAATCAAAATTGTCTTTTACAGCAAAAATCTAACAAAATAACTAAACTAGAAAGCATTTTAATAAGAGAGGGATGTAGAGAGAGACTAGAGAGAGAAAGTAGAGAGGAAATTTTAGAAAGTTAGAGAGAGAAAAGTAGTTCTAGAAAGAAAAGATGAAACTGACCGCCATCGGAATTGTTAGTGGCTGCGATGGTGCACAGGACTTGGATGATGGTGGTGGGTAATCACCTGGTCGTGATCATGGTGGATGCCGGAATGCACCATGTTGAAAACCAATGGAGCAGAATGATGGTTCACGACCTTGCTTGATGGTGGCTCATGGATGAGAGATTGAGGAAGATGGAGGCTTGACGAGCAGCAACGATTGAAGAGTTAGGTGTGAATGATGGGGATGACTGCAAGTCGTCAAGGGGGAACACCGGTGGGAGTTGTAGGTTGTAGGTGCGCTTGACGGACGATGGAGGGGATTGCCGGTTCTACCTGTGAAGAAGTGAAGGGTTGCAGGCGTCCTTGAGATGGGATGAACACGTGCAAGTGCAACAATGGTTTGGTGTGTAGCAGCGTGGTGAAGGTTTGTGCGTGGAAGATGGCAGGAGCCTGCACGGTCTAACGGTCCCTATCTTGGGAGGGAAGAACGTCAACTGGTGGATGGAGAAGAAAAGGATGAAAACGTGGGAGAGGAGCAGATGGTGGAGGTTCAGGCGAACTTGGCAGCCCCTCCTTTGGGTTGTAAGGTGCATTCCAAGAAGAAACTGGGAGAGGTTAGTTAGCTTGCCGGCGTTAATGGAGCTCGCCGGAGTTGCAGGTTGCAACTCCGGCAATCTTCTTTTTGTTTTTTTTTTTTTGTTTTCCTTTAAATTTTTATGAGAGGGGCGTGAAGGGAGATGACGGCAAGATGAGAAGAAGAGGGAGAATGGGAGAAGGAAGAGATCTGAGCAGACTGGGGAGCCCACTTGGCAGCCCCTCCTTTGGGTTGTAAGGTGCATTCCAAGAAGAAACTGGGAGAGGTTAGTTAGCTTGTCGGCGTTAATGGAGCTCGCCGGAGTTGCAGGTTGCAACTCCGGCAATCTTCTTTTTGTTTTTTTTTTTTTGTTTTCCTTTAAATTTTTATGAGAGGGGCGTGAAGGGAGATGACGGCAAGATGAGAAGAAGAGGGAGAATGGGAGAAGGAAGAGATCTGAGCAGACTGGGGAGCCTACTTGGAAGGACTGGCCGGAGTTGCAGGTCTGCAACTCCGGTGGATCAGAAAATAAATAAGAAGGAAAAGGAGAAGACGAAGAGAAGAGGAAGAAGAATAAGAAGAAGAAGAAAGGAGAAGGACTCACCAGTTGTGCAGGTGCCGTTGAAGCTTGATTGGTGGTGGTTCAAGGCTGGTTCAGACGGTAGTTCGGTCCATGTAGGTGGAGGAGCAACAGGTGGTAGACGTTACTGGTTTGGCCAGCAACAGGTGACCATTACGACCCAGTTTGGGTTTGTTTCGGCGTGGAGAATGGAGCAAGTGATGGCAGCGGTCCAGTGGTTCCTCTTCAAGAAGAAGAAGTCCACCGGAGGGGAGGGGGTGAACCAGTCCGGCCAGCGAGGTGGTTGCTTGCCGGAGCTACTGGCGAGATGGAGATAGAAGACAGAAGAAAGAGGAAGAAGAAAGAAGAAAGAAGAAGAAAAGAAGAAGAAGAAGAAGTTACCAAGTGTTGCCGGAGTTGGCTCACCGGAGGAGGTGAGGAAGAAGAAGGAAGAACCAGAAGATTGGTCTTTTTTTAAAAAGGGGGAGGGAACCGACCTCTAGGGTTTCCAAGGGAACCTTTTTTAAAGAGAGAAACCGTGGGTTTCTCCCTTAGAAACTCACGGTTTCTATTTTGAAAATTTTGTCATTTTTTAAGGTGCGTTTGGTCACCACGTGAAAAATGCATTTTTTTTCTCAAAAGCCCTGTCTTTTCAAACGTGCTTCCAGGGTTTTGAATCGGGGCTAAATGACGAGGATCCTCCGATGAACGTAAGTTGTTGGATGATGAGATAGGGAGCTCACTAGATAGATCGGATGATCGACCGATTGATCAGATGTTAGGGATGAATAATAGGATGGTCGGATGGTAGATCGGATGGCGATCGAACGGTGGATTTGATGGATGATGGTGATAGGTTAAGGAGAGAGAGTTGATTAGAGCTAGGAGAGAGAATTAGGGGAGATGAGAGAAAAAATGGAGAGAAAAGCATTGGTAGAGGGTCTGGAACCCTGGTTTTTACTGTGTCGCTTCTCACTCTTCACCAGTAGAGCAGACCATCATTCATTGTCGATTCATGCGGCTTTAAACGCTTTGGTCCGTCTCTTGGTCATTGGCTCTCCCGCTCTCTTCGTTCTTTGGGCCGGCTCTTCGGTCCTCTTTTTTTCAACCCGTATTTGGCCCATATCTTCTAGTCATAGCCTGTGGGCTCTTTAAGCTTTGATAATGGGCTTTCATGATCGATTTGGGCCCACAAGTCTTGAGAATCGTCCCATCGGGGTTTTCTGCGACAGAAGAAGCGCGTAATGAGACTTTATCAGACGGCTTAATATCTAGACTTCCGAAAATATGTTTAATGCATGCAAATATACCATTTCGTCCAGAAAAGTGTGTTCTACGCAACAGAAGAGACTCTTACGTAGAAAAGTAGGTAAATAGAGTATTTTACGTAGGAGAATGCAATAACGCTAAAAGGATAATTGCTTAAAATAAGCACTTTTTAGCGAATATCAGTCCCATAATTCTATTAAGAAGCTATCCAATCTCGTACATGGGATGCTCTATGCTCTTACTACTGGAAGAAGGAAAGGCACGGGGAGTAGGGGAAATGGAGAGAAGGAGAAATGTCTTGCAATTATTAGTTATTTAAACGAAGAGGCAGAGAGGAGCTGCGTCTTTAATGGATTCTCTTGACTTCGGAAAGAAATGAGGGTGAAAGGAGATGGAAGGATAGACGTTTTGGTTCTTGGCCGAAAAGTCCAAAAAACCCTTAGTTTTTAGTAAAGGCAACGATAGCATAAAAGAGTTTTTTTGGAATCAAGGGTATTTTTGGAAAAAATGATGAAAAAAAGATGGAGAGAGCGCCACCTCAGCAATGCCGAGCTTTCGTATAGATAATAGATAAAGTGAAATGATATCTCCAGTCAGTTTTTTACCTCGGCCAGTCAGCTTTGAGATTTGTTGATGAAACTGCCCTTCTAACAAAACTGTTATTACCTTATTTGGGTTGGGCTCCGTTGACAGATATAAAATGACAGGGACACAATATTAGCCAGGTGGCACACTGTTACAGGACTCTGACCGTCCCGATGTTTGTCCTATCCCATGGTGGACGAGTAAAACTTGTGTCACAAGATGTTGTGACGGAAGCCGGTCACATCATTCCATGCGAGCCACGTGGCATACTATTAGAGGACGATGACCGTATCGATGTTTGGCCAGTCCCTCGGTGGAGCGGTACACAAAAAATCAGATTGATTAGTGATTTCTAACCGATTCCATTGAAGTTATTTTCATGGGTTGATTCTCACGGTAGGAATCTTAGCAATATTGAGCGTTATTTGGGTGCAAAACTCCAAAGGTTGTAAATCACTAATCAGGATGATTTTTGCTTTGTAGGTCCACTAAGGGACTAGCCAAACATCCATAAAGTTAGCACCCTCTGATCTTGTGCCACGTGGCTCGTATTGAGTGCTGTGACCGGCTTCCGTCACAACATCTTGTGACACAAGTTTTACTCATGGTGGACCTATAAACCAAACATCCGCATGATTAGTGCTTTATAAAACTTGTGTCACAAGATGTTGCGACGGAAGCCGGTCACAACACTCAATATGAGCCACGTGTCACACGATCCGATGTCACTGACCGTATGGATGTTTGGCCAGTCCCTTGACCAACAAACCAAAAATCAGCCCGATTAGTGATTTACAACCTTTGAATTTTTGCACCCAAATAACGCTCAATAATGCTCAAATTCCTACCGTTAAAATCAATCCATGAAAATAACTTCAATCGAATCGGTTAGAAATCATGAATCAGGCTGACTTTTTGTGTACCAGTCCACCGATTGACTGGCCAAACATCCATACGGTCATCATCCTCTAATAGTATGCCATGTGGCTCGTATTGAGTGCTGTGACTGGCTTCCGTCACAATATCTTGTGACACAAGTTTTACTCGCATCTTTGTACCTCAAATACTGCTCGAATTCCCACAGTTGAGATCAGCCCGTGAAATTAAGTCCAATCCAAAGCCTAGCAATCACTAATCAAGCTGATTTTTGTTTTTTATGTCCACCATGGGATAGGACAAACATCCATACGGTCAGAGTCCTGTAACAGTGTGCCAGGTGGTTTATATTGTGTCGAGTAAAACTTCTGTCACAATGGAATTGCAAATCACACAATCCCAGCCAATGAGTTCTGGGCCCGTACACCTAAAAGCAAAAGCATATGGGTACGTTGCAAAAGCACTTGTGTACGTGCCGAGAACTCATTGGCTTGTGATTGTGTGATTTACAATTTCGTGTGATAGAAGTTTTACTCGTGTGTCCCTGTCATTTTGTTTGTCATTTGTTATCTGTCAACGAAGCCCGACCCTATTTTAAAAGTTAAAAGCGAAATGTGGAGGGCATTTCTGTCCGATGGTTAAGTCTGGGACAGGTAAAAGAGAAACACTCGCAATTTACAATTCACCGAGTCACAACTCATAAGCAGAATAGAAGGGGGAGAAGGAGGGAATAAGAGTTTTGATTCTCATGGCGTTGAAGTTGTGGGCTCCAAGGGTTGCTTCTTATCTCAGAATCACTGTTTTTAGCAGAGGCTTTTCTTCTGGTAAATCTCTATCCAACTTTCTTGATCACCTTTCATCTTTTCTAGATTTGCTTTTCATCTGTACTGATCAAACCATGACAAAAAAGAATAAGGTGTACATGTTGATCTTTGTTTATCAGCGTGTTAGAATGCTAGATCTATCGTCTTTTCAGCAAAAAATATCTAATTTTTTTAAAAGGGTTGTATTTATTTTGCCTTTTTCTGCTGTGTAATCCAAGTTTGAGAGTTGATCAGAGCATAGATTAATGGGTTTTTGAAGCTTTTATACATCACAGCAAGTACAGGTAGTTGTTTTGATAAATGGGATTTTTGTATTCATTGAATGGATTTTTCCTCTTAGGAAAGGAATAAAAAAAATAGTTTTTTGTAGTTTCTTTCGTAACTTTTTCTTTAGTCAATAAAAAGAAATCCTATCTAAACACGTTATCAAATATAGTTATCCTAATGCATTTTGTGACCAGAAGTTAATATGTATCGATAACCATATTTATCTTACGATAAATATCCTCGTTTCGTATCGTACCCTTCAGAAATTACGATATAATTGATATTTAGTTCCATGTATGACTTCTTTTTTCATAAGAAAATGTGTTTTTCTTTTTTTCTTTTTATGAATTTGGGTTTATAGGTATTGATTTTGATAATGTGGGATTCAGGTTTCTGAGTCATTATTTGATGTTAAATTTGGTTATTAATAGGCTTATGTAATGCTTCCAACACTCTTAAAATGGCACGTACTGATCCAGGATTTTGATATATATTTTTTGAGCTTGGAATGCAATAAACTAATATCAGTTTAAAATTGAGCGAGTCAAAGTGGGGATATGGTTGGATAATAGAATCGATGGAACCATGGTTGATTGTCCTTAAACACGTGTGAAAATCACTAAATGGATTGAGAAGTCCTCTAATTTATCTGTTTGCTTAAGCGAGCTTGTTCCAACTCAATATGTCAATATAGCTTCTTATGGTATTTCACTTCATGTCTATGTGTTTGGTTGTGGTTGCAGAGAGAGATCAAATCCTTAAGAGCTCCACCATTTTCTCTAGAGATGTTACTTATCCAATTCCCATCCTTAGATTCCCATGATCTGGAACATCAGCTATCTAATGTCTTGTTTTAGACATGTCAGTGTTTTTCTATCATGTACTGTAATATCGTACAACAGATTACATATTAAACTTTTGGTTCTTGAGATTCACATCACCCGAACCTTGATGACCATCCAACAGTGTGTACTGTGGACCTTAGAGATGCTAATAACTTGTTGTAGGCCTTGCCAAGTGACATAATAGACCATAAAGAAGGTCCAATTCTATGATTTGCCCAATATAGCAAGTACATTTATGCAAGGTTTAAAAGGGGCCGTTATAACGGTATAATGGACTGGGGGCGTTACCATTTTTTCTGTTATAACTTATAATGGATTGTAACGCTCAGGGGCAAAAACAGAAAATAATGGGGAAAAAATGGCACTAAAATTCAAAACAATAAAATTTATAATGGAAAATAACAGACTTTTTTTAACAATTTTTTTTCCAGAAAATAACAGTCATTATTGTCGTTATAACGGAAAATAATGGCCGTTATTTTCTGATGGTTCATAGCATAACGGGGGCGTTACCATTTCTTCTGTTATAATTGATTGTAACGCTCAGGGGCAAAAACAGAAAATAATGGGAAAAAAATGGCGCTAAAATTCAAAACAATAAAATTTATAACGGAAAATAACAGACTTTTTTGAACAATTTTTTTCCAGAAAATAACGGTCATTATTTTCGTTATAACGGAAAATAATGGAAAATAACGGCCGTTATTTTCTGACGGTTCATAACATAATGGGGGAGGTCCAAATCCGTTATAATGACCATTTTTTAAACCATGCATATATGATCTGGTTCACCAATATATATGAGTTAAGCTGGTATCAGCATATGGGAACTGGCCTCATACAAAAGAGAAACTTAAAACACCGAGGCAAACAGAGGTCGAGATGACCTACTAAGCCAAGGGAGACCAAAAAAACAAACAAAGGGCCCCAAACAGAAAAAAGGGGAGCCGAAGGTATCAGTCCCTAGAGCATACTAGGTCCAATGGTTAGAATAATGTATAGAAGACAACTTCACCGAAGTCACAAATAGAGTCTCTAATGCACAGGTGGATTTGCCACCTAACAGGCTAACTACTTCACTTGATAACAGACTTCAATAAGAGCTGATGCCCACAAGAGCTGATGCCCACAAGTGTTTGACAGCAAAACTTGTTACATGTAATTTCAAAATGTATGGGCCTTTAGATGCAATTGGTCAGTTGTCACTTGTCACTCTTCTCTGAATTATAATTCCTCCGTGGTCCCCAACATGAATAAATTATTTTCATGGGTCTGAGGTAGCTTATCTTTGTCAAGTTTGGTTGTGGTCCTCAGTCATTTAGTCCTTACAACTTTTGATACAGGATCATTCTGTTACTTTCTTGCAGTTTTATCATAATCTTTGTTGTGCATCATACACTAAAAATGGAGGTGCACAGATAAAATGTGTTTAGAATATCAAGAACTAGGTTAGTTGATGTAGTTGAAGCATATACTGCTTGATTGGCAAGACAGGGTTTTATTCAATCGACCTTAGGAATGATTGGGCCGGGGAGAATCAGAATCTGACTTGGGGTCTGGCTTCAGTCATCAGCACACACTCTCACCCCCTCTATCAGTCCATTTTATCTGCATACACACAACCATAGATTACTAGACATATATGTATAGTATTGAATAATTTTTTTAGTAAGATGAGATTTGGCTGGACCTTGTCCTGCGAGCTGGAAAAAATAATTGCATGTGTTTATGTGTACAGCTGTTGGCATCCTCGATTCTGGGGTGAGTACAGGGAACATTGGAATAATATAACAAATTTTCACTATTTTTATTACATATTTTGGCAAGAAATTCCGACCATACAATTTGATCATTTGGCTCCCTCCAATTTTCTCATCAAGCTTTTGATATCCAATATGCATTGGTCCATGCGAGGATCTCTCTCACTGGCCCTTTTTCTTGTTGCTTTTCTCTTCTTGTATAATGGGACCTTTGCTGCCCTTATAATAATAATACATGCATACAATTTTACTGGTAAATAAAATAAAATTCAGTGTATCTCAAAACTTCCTCCATGTATGGTGAACTCAGAATCAGAGTCAATCCTTACCACCTAAATTTTATGATCAGAAGGGCCCTCTTAATGCATTCTTTGACTCTCTATTTCAGGGAAACAGGAGGGTATACCATAATGCTTTCATTTTTATTGAGACTTCTGTTTTCCTTTATTTGCAGTTGTGAAGGATCTGAAATATGCCGACTCTCATGAGTGGGTCAAAGTTGATGGTACTTCTGCAACCGTAGGAATAACGGACCATGCTCAGGACCATTTAGGTGATGTTGTTTACATTGAATTGCCTGAAGTAGGGGCTGCAGTAACACAGGGAAGCAGTTTTGGCGCAGTCGAGAGTGTAAAGGCAACCAGTGACACTAACTCTCCTGTTTCAGGGAAAGTAGTTGAAGTCAATGAAGAGCTTACTAGCTCCCCAGGTTTGGTAAGTCCTATAATGCCAGATTATTGTACATAATATTATTCCGACAACCAAGGGCTTAACGCGGGTTCGGTTAAGGGATTGGGGTACGTGTTAGACATTTTGGGTGGGAAGACTTCAAAGTTTGAAGTCCCCTGGGGCCAGCGAATCTTTTCTCTATTATCTGAATGGCCAATTGGCACTTGTTGACTTAACATTGGCGAATAGGGGTCCGGCGATGGTTCATTGCATGAAGTGACATTCCCATTACACTATAAAACCAACTGTAGGCTCTAGGCATGAATTCCGTAGCCTTATATCTGTATTTTCCTGCCTTAATTCTCAGCCAAATAAAGCTATAGACCTTAAACCGAGTTAATTCAACTTCAACCAGCTGTTAGTTAATTATCCACCGCTAATTCATGGTGTCTTTAATATTTACAGGAATTTAATACTTCAAAGATTTTTAATATCTATTTCTTTATTCAGGTTAACGCGAGTCCTTATGACAATGGATGGATCATAAAGGTGGAGATAAGCAATTCGGGTGAGGTGAACTCCTTGATGGACTCAGACCAGTACCCGAAGTTCTGCGATGAAGAAGATGCCAAACACTGAGTGGATGCAGGCAATGCATCTACACAGAGAAAAAAGTTGACTAGATTCTCTTCTTCTTTTTTTTTGTATAATCCCCCTTTCATTCATTGAATGATGAGTGTAGAGACTTCAAGTAGGGTCTGTCTATCTAGCTTGAGAATAAGTTTTCTAGGTTTGCCTTTTATTTTCCTGTAATTTTTCCATAATCAGCAATTTTTTGGACAAATTCAGCAAAATCTTACCTTGTTCTAGGTTGCTTTGACAAGAAGCTTCTGTAGCTCTTCCTTTTTACCATTTCAAGATGTGATCGAAAAGGAGGAACATTCCAATAGATGTTAATAGAATTCGAATAATGGTTTTAATGACCAGTTGTACGTTAACAATGACATTATAGTACAGTAGTGTAACGGTTACTGTTATAGCGGCCATTATAAACCTCATATCAGTGAATAACTGTCAAGCTTTACCTTAGTTTCCCCTGTTGTTTTCTTTAGTTGAAACTTGAAACCTTGATTGATGAATAATTGGAGCTTTACAAATTTGAGGATGATCTAAATGAATTTGCTTCATGGGTTGCATTTCTTTTTTGTGAGGCAATATGGAGCAGCCCAATCATGGGTAATGGGACTTCCCACTTTATACACCAATTGGCGAAAGAACCTATCAATCTTGGCCGTCTGATAGAGATCACCTCATGAATGAGCCATAACCAAGATAGGATCTAAAATATCCTATTCATTGCATTTGTTTGTTCAAGAAAACAATTCAAATTCTTCAGTTGATGGTCTGGATTGATGGGTAAATCCAGTTCAGCAGTAACCTGGTCGATCCGAGGGACAAGACAGCTTCATATCAGAACACAAGCAAACCAGATGAGGGAATTCTTAAATCTTTGCCAATCGGTGGGACCCTAATTAGGGCCTGCCGCCTGCCCGAGCTTGAGAACCATATGGGTGTCAATTTGTACCCATTTAACTGGAACCAAATTGGAATTGAATGCCTGTCTGTTTCCACATTTTTGGGAACCAACCAAAAAAAATAGGATTCTGGGTAGTCTCATATTGGAACCCGAACCGACCGATATAAAAATATAATGTTAAATATAAATATAGTGTTAAATTATCAAGATTTGAACTGTTATACCTGGAAACGGAACCGGTTCTGGATCCATCATTTTGAGAACCGGTTCTGGGTACTTAGGACACGACCCGTTGACACCCCTACTGATGTTACGCTGTTATTTGACTTCACTATTCTCTTCAAGATTTCTATATAAAGTTATAAACAAAGAGAGTGAGAGAGAGAGAGAGAGAGAGAAAGAGAGATTCCCAGTTCAACACTGAAAACATCGAACATTTCAACCTCTCCTCAACGATAAGAGAATACCCAAGACACCCAATCCATCGTCTCGTCCACAAATCGAATACCCATCAAACCTCTCTCTCTCTCTCTCTGCGCTGGTCTCTGCTCTGCTCTCTCTGAAACACTAAAACAGAGAAAAAACAGAGCAGAGAAAGAAAAATCACAAGCACCCTCGTTTCTCTTCTCTCTCTCTAACTATGGCCTCTGCAGCATCACCCACCTCCATCTCTCTCCTTCCTTCCTCCTCCTCTTCCTCCTTTACATCACGAAGCCGCTCATCAGTCAAAGTGGCAGCATCTCTATCCTCTCCTCGTCTCCAGAGTATTGGCCTCCGTGCGACACTCCGCCGGCTCGGATTCTCTGGGGTCGCAGTGGACCCACTTCTTTCTCTCCATGTAGCAGCTAATATTCGATCTGTGGGGAGCAACGGGAAGGGCGTAAGGGGTGTTATATCGATGGTGAAGAAGAGCGTCGGAGATCTGAGTGCTGCGGATTTGAAGGGGAAGAAGGTTTTTGTGAGAGCTGATTCGAATGTACCTTTGGATGATAACCAGAAGATTACTGATGATACGAGGATTCGGGCGGCGGTCCCTACGATCAAGCATTTGATGGGAAATGGGGCTAAGGTTATTCTTTCCAGCCATTTGGTGAGTGGGTTTTGATTTGTTGTTTGAGTTTTCTTTTTTCTGAATTGGGTTGGTGGAAGTTGAGTTGTAGTAGATTTTCTTGTTTCAGTTTCTTGTTTCTTTTCTTTCCTTCTGATTTGATTTCTTTGAATTGGGGTGTTTTGTTTTTAATTTAGTGGGTATTGTTAGTGGTTTTGGGGTTTTGGGGTTCTGGATTTTCTGAATTTGTTTTTTTCTTAAATTGATCTTTTGGGTTCTCATTTCAGTCTAAAGTCATTTTTTTTCTGAATTGAGTTAGTGTTTTTTTTCCTTTTTTTTTTTTGTTTTCTATTCATCTGGGATTTTTTTTATCTGATATCTGATTTTTCTAGATTGGGTTTTGTGTGTACTTGTGTCTTTCGGGTTTGAATCTGTGATGGTATCTTGTTTAAACTTAATTGCCCTCAATTGGGTTTTTGCTTTTTCTGTAATTGTGTTATTAATTTCCTGATTTTGATATTTTCATGGTAATTTTGGCAAATTGTGAGCTGTTTTTATTGCTCTTATTGGATTCGAGTTTCTGTTACATTCTTGGTTCTCTTGCATAATTGGTGGTTCTGGGTTTGAATTTGTGATTGTGGTTGCATCCACATTCTATCCGTTCATGACTTCGTGTCTCCTTTTTAGCCAAATTTTAAGTGGGTTGAGATTGATATGGAGATTAATAGTTTCACATACTGATGTAACGGTAATTCTGATGGAGTCTTGTTAAGTTCTCTTGTAAATTATTTTGGAAATTAGATATGGAACTGTTGGAGCTGAGTTCTTGTTTTTCTCTCGAGTTTTTCAGGGACGACCAAAGGGCGTCACTCCAAAATTCAGCCTGAAGCCACTTGTGCCTAGACTCTCTGAGCTCCTTGGCATCAAGGTATGGTTCCTTCTTTCATCAAAACACAAGTGGTTTTATTGGGTCTTGGATATTGTAGCTGAGATGCGATTTTTCTCCATTCACTTATATGTGAGAACTGAACAGGTTGAGATTGCTGATGATTGTATCGGTCCCGAGGTTGAGAAGATGGTGGCTGCACTTCCTGAAGGTGGTGTTCTTCTTCTTGAGAACGTGAGGTTTTACAAGGAGGAAGAGAAGAACGAACCTGAGTTCGCAAAGAAGCTTGCCTCCCTTGCAGACCTCTATGTGAATGATGCGTTTGGGACTGCACACAGAGCCCATGCTTCCACAGAGGGGGTTACCAAATTCTTGAAGCCATCTGTTGCTGGTTTCCTCTTGCAGAAGGTGGGAACTCTGAGTGCATGGTGCTCTCATAGACATTAAATAGAGGAATTCTCAAGTGTGTACCTGTTGATGGAAAGAAATTGCCCTCTCTGCCTTTGTCATACACATGGCACACATTCAGGTTGGCGAGACCTACAATTCTATAGGGATCAACTCTTGAATGATTAGAATCCAGAGGATTAATCTTTTGATCATCTCCTCGTGACCCTTCTTGTTAAATTCCACACTCCTTGATTTGTTTTGTTCTTGTTTTAGGAACTTGACTATCTTGTTGGGGCAGTTTCAAGCCCAAAGAGGCCATTTGCCGCCATTGTGGGTGGCTCAAAGGTCTCGTCCAAGATTGGTGTGATCGAGTCTCTGCTGGATAAGTGTGATATTCTCCTCCTGGGTGGAGGAATGATCTTCACATTCTACAAAGCACAAGGCCTGCCAGTGGGTTCATCTCTTGTGGAGGAAGACAAGCTCGACCTCGCAACATCACTCCTGGAGAAGGCTAAGTCGAAGGGAGTGTCTCTTTTGTTACCTGCTGATGTCATTATTGCTGACAAGTTTGCTCCTAATGCAAACAGCAAGGTTTGTTTCTTAGGCTACAATAAATCTGTGGCAGCACCGATAAGGCTTAGTATAACTGATCACTTCCTGTTCTGTTTATTTTGTGACATTTTAACCACTTTGATTAGTTTTAGTTGAATGAAACCCATTTCCATTATGAGGCCATTGGCCTTGAGCCTTGAATAATTTTCATGTTGGTACCAGTGAGCGAGTAAGGAAATCCGCTTCATATTGTGCAGGTCGTGCCGGCATCTGGCATTCCAGATGGTTGGATGGGTTTGGACATTGGACCTGAATCTGTTAAGACATTCAGTGATGTCCTGGAGACTACCAAAACTGTTATCTGGAATGGGCCTATGGGAGTGTTTGAGTTTGAGAAGTTTGCAGTTGGAACATAGGTATGCAATGATTGCTCACCATAACCCTATCTATGGGAGTGGATGTTGCATGCATGTATTGTGTTTTTTGTATCTGGTCAGTTGTTTGAGTGGACCTGAGGATCAAGGTGTCGTAGTCCTTAGATCAAATCCGTTGGATTGTAAGTCCTCAAGATGCATGTCAGTTCAAAGTATTGCCTCATGTGAAATGTATCTCAAGGATATACATTCCAGTGGATTTGACTGTTCAAGACCTCCTTTTTTTTCTGAATAAGCACCAGTCGTGTATGTTTTTGTGTAGATTTGTATGTACTTATTGTACATCTATGTATTTACATGAGTACATATGTATGATGGATGGATGTGTGTGTGTGTATGTGTAATGGAATTATGGATGGATGGATGAATGGCTTGACTTGGCAACTGCACTTACAGGCAATTGCAAAGAAGCTAGCAGAGCTTAGCGGGAAGGGAGTGACAACAATCATCGGAGGTGGAGATTCTGTTGCAGCTGTAGAGAAAGTAGGAGTTGCTGACGTTATGAGCCATATCTCGACGGGTGGTGGTGCCAGTTTAGAGTTGTTGGAAGGCAAAGAGCTTCCTGGTGTTCTTGCTCTTGATGAAGCCATACCCGTCACAGTGTAAGGCAAGTTTATTTGATATTTTTCTTCCCCCCATTTATGATGTTTTTTGCTTGGTCTTATACAAGGGAAGTTGAATGTGGTAGGGATGTACGAGTTCATGTTGTAGATATTCGGATCCCCTTTAATAAAAGGATTCTTCAGCTTTTTGTTTCTAAAGAGATGTGGTTTAAAGGTGTGCTTTTCGAGGTAGTTCTTGTTTTTTGCAGGGTTGCATCTGTGCAACTCCTTAAGGGGGTTGCTTTCTAGCATTCCTCTTATAAATAAACAAAAGGATCACATATTAGAGTTTGAGATCCGATTAGTAAGGAACCTATATAAGGCATAATTACATTACACAGCCAGAAGGGAGGGGATGCTTGCCCTGTTTTCACAGGGTCAAAATGGACAGCCCTAGGCGCAAGGCTGTGGGCTGCCTAGTTGCTCTGCAATGGAGTAAACTAAAACTTCCAATCTCCAACACTGCCCACAATTGTGAGAGCGTCCTCGATGACTGATTTAGTGCGACATGATATGGAAGTAGGCCATCTGTGTATGAAATCCATTAAGCTCCTTGCACCTCCTTTGAATTCTATATTATTGTCGAAATCGATTCAAGCACTGTTGTTTCCTATCTGAAAAACGACACCCAATAGGGTCAATACCCTTGGCATCTTATTAACATCACTAAGGAATTTACGAACCTTGTGAAAAGGGAATAGGGCTGTGTAATCCGTCATTCCCATAGGGAAGTAAACTTGTGTTTTGTTGGAGAAGCAGGATCAATCCCTATGTCTGGGAGCAATTTAAGATCATCCTTCCCTTTAAATAAAAAAAAAACTATATTATCCACACCTAATTACCGGAGAAGCAAACACCACTGTAGAATGCGACAACTTCTGCTTCTCCCGGTTCAACAGCTGCACCAAAATTATCAGTATGATCTCGACTAGTGATTCACACACCTTGACAATTTCTGTTACTTTTGAAGTTCACATCAAAGATAATTTTCACCCAACCCACCCCAGGTTTGACCTAGGAAGTGCTGTCTGATGAAGCATTTGTTGTTGAGGTTTCCATATGTGTATCTTGAGATGAATACCACTACAAAAAAATTAGGCATGTTCTCTAGCATTTGGGACCACAGGAACCCATATCAAGCTGTAACCAATTCAACCACTGGTAAATCAAGTTAGTGGAAATTTTGGTGAACATAGTACTAGTACAACCAATTATGCTTAAAATGATACATGTTCAACCAATTTCAGTTAAAATGGTATTAGTTCAACTAGTTTCATTAAAATGGTTCGATTTTAACCATTTCAACCACTCGTAAACCAAGTTAGTGTAAATTAGTGTGAAATGGTACTGGTTTAATCAATTTTGGCAGAAATGGTACATGTTCAACCAATTTTGCCTAAAATGGTACTGGAAAATGGTACTTCTGTAACCATTTCAACCAATAGTGAACCATGTTAGTGAAAATTTTGTGAAAATGGTACAAGTACAACCAATTTTGGCAGAAATGGTACATGCTCAATCATTTTTGCCTAAAATGATAATGATTCAACCAGTTTAGTGAAAATGGTTCTACTTTAATCATTTCAACCACTTGTAACTAAGTTAATGTAAAATTTCACGAAAATAGTACCGATACAACCAATTTAGTTAAAATGGTACTGGTTCAACCAGTTTAGTGAAAATGGACTTATGTTACCATTTCAAGCACTCGTGAACCAAGTTAGTGAAAAATTATGTGGAAATGGCATTGTTACAACTTATTTTGTCAAAAATGGTACTGGTTCAAGTAATTTTGCCTAAAATGGTACCGGTTAAACCAAATTTGCCTAAAATGGTGCTAGTTTAACCAGTTTAGTGACAATAGTACTAGTTCAACCAATTTTTGTGAACATGATACTGCTTCAACCTTGTATTAATTCATACAGATGTTCGTGAATGACATTGAACTAAGAACCTCAAAGAGAAGGTTATAGCGTTAGAAAATATGCGATTAGAACAAGTACAACAACAACTTGTGTATTTGTGGTACACCAAGTAATGTAAGAAACAACATGATGAGAAGTCAACAACTATACCGAAGGCCTACTCTGGTTCAACCAGACTAGTTTTACAAGTACAAAAGATTTGTGACAATGGTACTGACTCAACCAATTTATTGAAAATGATATGGTTTTACCAGTTTGGTACTGGTTCAACAAGTTTATTGAATATCATTACTAACTTGAAAGATGATTCTAAAAAACGAAAATGAAAGTGATAACCATTTTCTTCACCTTCTTTCTTAATCGAACCTTGAATCCAAAGTTACATTCTTTATTCACCTTCAATGATGCATAGACAAGTTGCGAATAGCTGTAGAGGATAACATCACCTTCGTTTTTCTTCACCTTAAATGGAGTTGCAACGAGATGTAGATGAAAGAAATGGAGGGAAAGAGCTATAGAGAAATGGAAATTGAGGGAAGAGCTATAGAGAAATGTAAGTAGAGACTGAACTAAACTTCATTGAAGTTGACTGGCGTACGGTACTGCGTTAACCAAACCTTAAATCAAATTCAATTCAAATTGCCGATAGCTAGAGGGTAGTATTGTCATTTCAGAAAAATTTTGGACGATAACCTTATAAAGGATTTAATGGGCAAACAGTTAAAAACTAAAATGTCCACAATTTTGTACAGGGAACTTAATGGTTGTATTTTCACAAATATGAACTTCAAAGTAATTTTCCCTTTTTTTTATCTGGGCTATTTTTTATCGAGGTGCCCTGCCACAATTAGTTAAGCCCTACCCTGGGTGACAATTTTAAAAGTAACTATAGTTAAGGGCCACCCTAACCCTAGGAGAAATGACGCTTAACTAGTTGTGCCAGGATATACCTCACCTTCTCCTTTGCCGAGAGATCCTGGTTTGCATAACGCTTATGTGGTATGGCATTGGGGTGAGGCATGCCGCATTGGGTGAGACAAAATTTTGCATGGTAACTTGTGCCAATAGTGACCATCCACTTAGGTCTAAATGACCTTGTTTGCTTCAACGGGTTTTTTTGACATACCCCCCCCCCCCCCCCCATGTTATCTTTAAAATTTTACATACCCCCCTATGACTCGGTCCACTATCGTTTGACCAATGTTGACCCAAGTTGACTACTAAATTTTGTACTAAAGGACGAAAGTGCCCTTGTCTTCAACTTTAGAACAAGAGTTTTGGGTTTAGGCCAAACCCAAACCCCAAATCAAACGTGAAAAGAGGAGATTAAAAATAAAAAATAAAAAATAAAACCTATGTTGGTAAACTTGAGATCTATTTTTTTTTTATTAATTAAGCAAATATTGAGAAGAAAAAACCCCAAAAAAATAGATAAAACTCGTGAAGGAATATTTTAAAATTGAGAGAACCTATCTTTCCAAATCCACATCTCTAAAGCTTAAAACATAAATTACTTTGTCTTGTTTTTCATTTATGTTAATGGAAATTTTAAAACTAAAATTGTATTTTTTTTGTTTAAAACCTTGGGTTTTAAATTACTGTCGGAGTGGTGGTCGGCTGGCCATGAGACTCCGGAACCCCTCTCTCCTCAACTACGACTTACAAAATGGTATCAAACCTTGCGTCGCCCTCTACCAAGGAATGGGCATAAGCAAAGAGGAGTTGGTACCTATGCTCATATCGCGGCCCACATTAGTTCCCCGATTCTCACTCAACCAGGACAAGGTCGATTACATCCGCAGGACGGGCCTCTCCAAGGATTCCAAGATGTACAAGTATGTTGTCTCCCTCATTGCAATCTCCCGCCTCGAGACTATCTGCGAAAAGGTGGCCAACCTAGAGAAGTTTGGGTTCTCAGGTGACGAGGTGATGGGTCTTTTCGGCCGCTCTCCACTAGTGCTCACGCTCTCCATCGACAAGGTCCAAAGGAACATGACCTTCATTATAGGGACCGTGAAGCTCCCCGCTACTGTCATCCTTCGTTACCCATTTCTCTTGTACTATAACTTGGAGACTGTGTTGAAGCCGCGATTTCTTCTCGCAAAAAGGATACGGGCAATGGGTCTGCTTCCACAAATAAAAGGCCCGGCCATGTTGAGGGCATTGAGGATGGCAGAGCCTCGGTTCCTCAAGGCATTTGTTACATGTCACTCCAAGGATGTCACCAAGGAACTGATGGAGTTCTATGAAAAGATCAAGGGCATCAAGCGATTGGCTGAGACTTCAAAGCGGTCTGTGCATAGAGGATTCCCTTTCTGAATTTCATTTGGCCTACCAGGGCTCATTCCTTTGGCAACTTGTTCATTGGGCGGGCTGAATCTATTCATATTTTCATCTATCATGAACATAAGAGTGAGAATCATGGGTGAGTTTTTAACCCATTGTAGGGATTTTGTTAAAGCTATTTGTTGTCAACCTTTGCCTATTTTGAATGATTCTTCTGTTTGGAATGCAAGCCACTTTTCCTTTTTCAAATTTACATTACATTGTTCGATTTGCAATTCCTCACGAACATGCAAGAGTGCCCCACAAACATATTCTATTTCATAT
Source organism: Euptelea pleiosperma (assembly GCA_035048495.1). Lineage (NCBI taxonomy): Eukaryota > Viridiplantae > Streptophyta > Magnoliopsida > Ranunculales > Eupteleaceae > Euptelea > Euptelea pleiosperma. The sequence continues at coordinate 596,216 of JASUTR010000218.1, read as the reverse complement.
CTTGTATATTGGAGAAAACAGTAGCTCTTAGGTACTGCTACAGTTCAGTGTTTATGGTCCAAAGATTAAAAAGGAACTCTTGGATTTGAAGGAGTTGCATTACGAGAACGATGTGATTGTATCAGATAATCGGGAACATTTCAGCATTGACAAATGAAAAACACTGGCTTGTTTATGTCCTGTTTCTGAGCGAATTGGCACTCAGCATCATGGACATGGTCCGACTGTCCATCAACTATAGAATTTGCAGGATTTTAATTACAAATAGTTGAAAAGCAATCATGCTTTTGTTTGTTACTTGTCGTCTTAAAGTGGTCAGAACAAATTAGTTGCTGGTGAACCCTTTCTGATGGTGCTGGTCTTTTTGTTTCAATATGCGCACTCCCTGAGTTGAATTCATGGTGAATCTCTGGAACTCAGCATCAACACAGACACAAGTAATGATGGATGCATCCTTCACAAGACTAACTTGTTCTCACTTTTTCTAACCCTCTGGTTTTCAGGCATGGGTTGATGAAACAAAGTAAGTTAAGAGGTTGTGGTGGGTGGGGTTTGCTGTGTGGATGAGATTTTGCTACCACAAGTTGGTAGCATGTGATTCTACAATGAAATGAGTAGTGAATCATCTTCAGAGACATTCCCCCCTAGTTTTGTATTTATTTCCTCCTGTGAAGAAAAAGCTGGGTTTCTAGAAGGAAAAATCTATGAGACAGAAGTCTTTCAATTTGCCACGTAGTAGATTCTTTCGGGCCCACTGCCTCCATGAATGATTGGCCCACATCTTGGTAGATCTACACACCAAAAATCAGTATGATTAGTGATTCCTAGCCATAGGATTTGAGCACTTTTTCATCATGGGATTGTAACCAACTCATAGGCCTGTTCATAAAGCCCATTATGAAAAAGTGCTCAAATCATACGGCTAGAAATCACCAATCAAGCTGATTTTTTTGGTGTGTAGGTCTATCATAGTGTGGGCCGGACATTCAAGTGGCAACTGGGCCCGCATGAGTCTATTACCCCCCCCCCCCCCCCCACCCCCCCCCCCCCCCCCCACAACCAACCCCCCCCCCCCCCCCCCCCCCCTTCTTTTGTCTTGAAAACGAGAAGGCCGCCTATAGCAAAGGCGGGATCTCTGCCAACCTGTGCTCATACCTACAACTAATAGAGATGAATGATCCCCTTGCCTCTACAATCACACTTGTACATGGGGTTTGGATATTCCAAGTAAAACTTCTCTGACCATCGACGGTCAGCGAAGCCCTTGACCACCCACAATATGAGCCACGTGGTACAATTTTTAGAGGACTATGGATGTTTGGCCAATCCCAAAGGTGGACTTACAAACCACAAATCAAACTGATTAGTGATATCTAAGCGTTGGATTAGAGTCATTTTCATGGGTTGATTTTAACCCTGACCATTATTTGGGGTACAAGGTTCCAAAGGTTTGAATCACTAATCAGGCTGAATTTTGGTTTGTAGGTCCACCTAGGGATTGGCCAAACATCCATACAGTCAGCATCCTCTACGAGTGTGCCACATGGCTAATATTGTGGGTTGTTAGTGGCTTTGCTGACTCGGATGATCTCTCTCAACTCATTGATCATTTGTTCCACCCACCCCTTTGTGAGGAAGCACGATTTTTGTTACTCACAGCTGAGCTACCCCATGCATGTTCCACCCACCCCTTTGTGGATACACACCAAAAATCACCCTGATTGGTAATCTCTAACCATTAGATTTTACTACTTTTTAAGGCTTGATTCTAGCTTTTGGATTCAACCATTTTTTTTTTTGACTAATAATCATCAAACAAGCTCATTTTTTGTATGAATGTCTAACAAGGGGTGGGGGCTAAACATCCATGCGGTCAGTGGGCCCAGCTGGCAGTGGCAACAAAAATTGCCAAAAAACGTCAGGTATACCTTGTTACATCACGACCATTTTTCAAATCATATTACCAGATCTAGTCAAACTTTGCCTTAAGAGATCTCAAAGGTGGAACCCATCAATGCGTCTCTGAACCTGGAACAGTATCCGTCAACAAAAGGCTGTGTATGATGTTTATGCATTCTTAGCCCGGTGTACAACATACACCATTCCTAGGCACACTGCTTATCACGGGAGAGGATTCTATGCGCCAGGGCCGTATAGAGCAAACAAAACGAACCTGCTCAATGATCCCCACCTTTATCACCCACCATTCATTCCAAGTAGTGCAAAAAGACACTAGTCTAGAGGTTTTTGTTGTAGGCCCATGTGCATATATGTCCAAAATATATCATCTGGCTCTCAATCATAAACAAAATCAACGTACAATATTCAAGTTATGCACTGATCAGAAAATGTCCTCTTCCATGATCACAAAAACAGAATAAATAAGAAGAAATGGATTTAAAAATCTACCAAAATTGTGGAGGGATTCACCCATCATCGCTTCTTTGACTTTTTGGCTGACTTTCCATTCTTGTGACTTAAATACCTGTCAACTTCTTCCTCACCATCATCTCCTTCCCCTCTTCTTTTCCTTCTGCCCCCACTCTCTTTCATTTTCTACACAAATTCAATCAAAATGAAATCACTGAAACCAAAAATCAGATGGACGAAGTGATAACAAAATAGTCAAGAAAGAACAATCCTGGCCCCATATCATTGCATGTAGCCATGCACTCCTCTCTTGCAAATATGTCGATTAAACGGTTCAAACAGGTAAAGTCTATTAATCATCCATTGAATTGATAACCCAGATTCATGAGTGCATACATATTGGTGTGTAGTGTGATGTGGGGAACCACCATACTAGGTGGCAGCCAAATCTGATAGTCCTTGCCTGTGCGTACATGTGGCACATCAGAGATGCTTTTTTCAGCACTATTTCCCTATTTCCTTGACTTTTTCTAACATTTGAAAGAATAATGGATCAGATGGTTAGGATCATTCAATCACATCGATTTTGAACTAAGATATCTCCCAGGCCAGAGCCATCAGATGGTGGGTCTCAAGTCTGGAGACTCTCGACCACATTGCATGTTCACCGTGTGCAGCACAGACAGGACTTCCCACCCTAAAGTAACAACAATGTCAAACAAATAATAACATCAATATTACCGTGCGAGAAATTCTTTGGGACTCTGTGACACGCTCCAAAAGTAGCAGAACTTCCTCTTCTTGAGCAACAAATTCAGGAAGCTTTTTGCCTGAAACATAGATAATATATTAATGTCCTTTTGTCTGTAATTCTCCTTGCAAGAAAATAGTAGGTGTTGCCTACCGATAAGCTTCTCTATCTGAATAAACCACTCCAACTCGTATTGATTTACTAAAGAGATCGCAACCCCAGAGCGACCTGCACGAGCAGTTCTACCCACTCGATGAATATAATCCTGCAGCGCATTTTGAAAACTAAGACACTGGAAGTTACGTAAAAGACTACTAACACAAGACGATGATGCAGCATAGGGGCAAAATAATGTTCAAAGAAAACTAGATTTCAATATCTTGGCTGAGTTCGGATGCAGGGTTTTTTGTGTCATAGCCCTGGCAAAGGCCAACCCTTAACTGGTGCAAGGGGAAGCAGCTTTTATTATGGTATTTGAAATGTGACAATGATACAACAAACGAAAGGTAGAGCGGGACCCGAACTCCTTAACTGTGGCCAAACAGTACATTAAAGCCCTGTACCAGGTTAAATCTAATCTGTCAGAGCTAGAGCTGCATTCAAACACTCCCTTAAAAGAAAACTGACCTTAGAATTGGAAGGGATGTCATAATTGATGACCATATCTACAGAAGGAATATCAAGACCTCTACTCGCCACATCTGTGCAGATCAGAATGTTACACTCTCCAGCCTTGAACTTGTTTAAGGCTCCAAGTCTCTTCGCCTGTCAGACATAATCCACAGAAAAAGGTGGGCTTAATTTGAGAGAACACAAGAAAGTTAAGGGGCGAGAAGGAACAAAAAGTGTGGTTTCATGGCATGAATACTGGTTTCAAGCAAACTATGCGTCACAAAGTACTTAATTAATTCTGTGATTAAAGGCAAAAAATACCTGGCTCATTTGTCCACTAATCGGGATGGCCCTTAATCCAAGGTTTCGAAGAAGCAAGGCCAGATTCCGAGTTGCCTCACATGTACGAGTGAAAACCATAGAAGTACTTCCGGACATCTCGCTCAGAATGTATACCAGGTAGCAGTCCTGAATGTGGTGGTAAAAATAAAAAATGAGCATGTATGAATATATATAGTTAGCAATTCGGCATACGGAAAAAATTCGGGACGGGAATAGTACGAATATAATCCGTGTAGAAAATTTTGTAATACGGTAAAAAAACGGCCAAATAAACGGAAAACGGGAAAAAAACAGTTCGAATAATTCGTGTATAATACGATTTAGCATAAAGAGTCCGGCATCAAAAATTCGTATATATATAGGTCTATTTTTAGGTGCGGTCAGGGGCGGGATAAAAATCACTTAGATCAAAAAATTTCTCACATGGAACACTTTTACAGACCATTGATAGTATGGATGTTAGGTCCATCCCTAAGTGGACGTAGGGACTAAACATTAGTATGATTAGTGCTTTATATCCTTCACATTTTAGTCTTTTTCATGGGTTGATTTTTCAACTATGGGACTGGGTCATTGTTTTGGGGTGGGTACAAAGATCAAATGGCTAAAAATCACCAATCAGACTGATTTTCAACTGAGATCGGAGATCGTCCAGATAAAAAAAGAGTCAGGACATTGATCTCTAAGAATGTGTCAATGGACTTTTTCCCACACGTCGAAGTATTATTGGAAAGTTTTATTGAAAAAAATGGAAATACGTGTTTTAATTGGTTTTAGAGAAAAAACGGAGTATAATCCGTACAATTCAATGTATACGTTGTTTAAAACATTTTCTCAAAAAAACTTGTTATTCGGGTATAATACGTGTATAGTACGCAGAATTGCTAACTAGGGACGTGACAAATCATCAAATTATATAAACTATGATATAAAGTAATGCTTGGAAGTCATTCAGTTGACACCCAGCAATACACAGTGGGTCTCCATTATTCAATTCAATGTGAACCAGTTTCGTCTGTCAGCTATCAACAGTTTCCCTTATGATAATATGGAAATAATTATTACAAGGGAAAACCTTATAATTATCACACTCAGGTATTCCGTCTATAGACAATAATTATCATCCATAACACTCATCTTGTAGATACAACTTTTTGTATAGAACAGTCAAATGTACAGTGTAACACAATGGAAGAGATAAAACCTTGTACTTCGCAGGAACGAAGCAATACTGCTGCTTGAGTGTATCAACAGTGGAATATTTAGACGCTGCCTCAATCTGAATGAATCAGAAACTGAAATTAGTTAGTGTCAAAAAAATTGTGAAATTGTACAAGAACCGGGCACTAACACAAGGATAAGTTCTAAATATCAAAACTTTTACATGTTCGTGTAGAAATGTATGGAAGAGTATTATTCACCCATACCTTCACAGGATTCCTCAGACATGCCCTCTGGAGCTTGCGCACCTAAAATAATTAGAGTAACTTAATTAGTTGGCGACTCAACGATTTCTTTTGAAAACCATTCAACAATCAAAATCTCAGCCACCAGAAATACATTCAACCGGCAGGAAGGCATCTAACTGGGGGTATGTAACATAATTGGGATCATCAAACCAAAACATAAAAATGGCATCCATTTTTAGTTTTCAAGGTATAATAAGCTATAAGAGGGTTTTGCAAACAGTAAACTAAATGTGAATGCAATATTATGGCATGGTTAAGAAATTTCTTCTCCTTGCCAAGTATTTCCCTTCTTTAATATTTCTTGTGGTCAGACAAGAATGATAATTGTTTAAAGAAGCTCAGAAAGGCAATGAAAAAATAATGAGACAAGAGTTGGAGACGCTCAAGGCAATAGAAGCTATCAAAGAATTACAAAACAACTACCAAAAGCTCACCAGAACAGGAAGTAGAAACTAAAAGGTAGTATTGCTAATCAGGTGGAAGCAGTAGATTCTAATGAAGCAGAGTTGCTTGTGTTGTGCTACTGCAAGGCTTCCAGATATGTAATATTATTCTTTCAGAGCCTTCAGCAATTGAAGGAGATTCTTCTATCATTATTTCATGGTTTTGAAATGTAATGTTTTCTCATTCTCCAGGAGAACTAAACAAACTTATTGACTCTTTAGGTGCAACTTGTGTTCGTAAACCTTTCTTGTACATAAGGAATTTTGTTCCCTACTCTTCGTATTTTTTTAACAGATGAAATCATCAATTATCATAAAACAAATGAAAAAAGTACAACCGGAACCAAAAGCCAAGGGTGCCTACACTAATAAAGTTATCAGAACACCAAAACCAAAGCTAAATAAATCATCTCTTCCTGATCCCATGGCTACCCAACATTTAAAGCCTATGTTTGTGGCTCCAGGTTGAGGATTCATGAACAGTACTGGTGGTTCAGCAAAAGGTCACGGAGACCAAGTTGGATGTCCCACACTGATATCCTAAAGTTGCAACCCTAATTCACATGCCAACCATTCTGTAGCTCTTTCCTTAAAGTGTTAAGATTTCCAAGTTCAAATATATTCAAAACGTTTTGTTTCTCCCAGCTAGGTTAAGAAATCTTGTGTTTGGCATGGTGAAGAGAGGATCTAGAGTGTTCAGTGGAAGCTAGTATGGTCCAGGTACATCCAGAAAATCAATACAGTAAGACCACCTTGTGAGAGTCAAAAAAGTCTCATTTTTCTTAGTTAACGGTAAAATAACCATGGAACATACTTTCCTTCTTTCGTTTTTGATAGGCAAAAGTATATATTTATTTAATAAAGAAAAAAGGAATTACTACCAATTACAAAACACAAAAAGCAAGAAAAAAAATTTCTCAAAGGAAGAGTTGAACTCTTCAAGAATGGAGGACCAATGATAGTGGAAGATCGTGCATCTCTCTCCACTCGCCCAGGAGGAGCATATGCCTGAGTACGAAACAGATAAAGAGTTTGGAGATGGGATTTTAAAGGCAACTTTTCAGCATGGTACTATATTGAGTTTAGGTGAATCTTTATCCACCTTTTTTCAGGCTAAATAGGTGTGGAATAGCCCAATCCCCTCCAAAGTAGCCTTTTTCTTATGAATGGATGAGCTAGACTAAGTTGTAACAAAGGACCACTAGATTAGTAAGCGGAAGATGATTTCAAACATGTGTTTTATTTGTAAAGTAAGTGGAAGTCCATTTACAATTTGAGGTTACAGCACAGTGATGTGCTTTACAATTAAATTTCTCATAATTAGAAATTTGGAATAAAAAGTCTCATTGATGTATGAGAAATGAAATACCACAGCACCCAAACATATATGCATAGGAAGCATGCACGGGATATCAAAATACACTTTTACGTCAGGAAAAAAATTAGCAGATACGCTTGTCAACCTTTTTGGTCATGGTAGCTGAAAATAGATATGTCTTACGCTCCCGTGGAATAGCCTTCAAGATGTCATCAATTGCTTTCTCAAAGTCATCATTTAGCAACCTATCTGCCTCATCCAATACCTGCTCAACATATAAGCAAGTCATATAACCAGAAGGAGAGAAATCACTGCTCAAGGAATACTACGTTTTCTAGCTTCTAACAATAGAAATGAGAATCCATAAAGCTTGTGAAAAAATAACATCACAACTACATTGTATCCAGTCCAGGCTTGCTTCACTAAAGAAAAATGTTGAAAAAGAAAGACAGAATTATTAGTAAAATGGAGGTACACAAAACTGATTTGCTTTGTGCCAAGCATCCCTTCCACAATTATTTTATAACTGCAATTGGCAGGAATGAGAATGAAAATGAAAAACAGTCCCCATACCAATTAAACTGAACAAATAAATATATAAAAAAGGTCTCTATCTGTAGAGGTATGTAGAAAAGCATAAAAGTGTAGTCAAGTCTTGGTGACTTGGAACACCAGATTGTGAGTCTCTTGTGAGTATATACTGGTTATCTAATAGCAATAACTAGTTCTAGAGCTATATTTTCCTCTTACTAAGTAGGATTCATTTAGTCTGCTGATGTTAAAATGATGGAAACATGGGATAATCCCAGCAATGTTACTTACGATAGAACACCTCTACAGCATACATGGTGTAAATTCCAATCAATCCAGACAGTTCAAACAGTAAGTCCCTCGTAGGAGACTCTCAAATATGCTTTTCCGCAGAACACTTGATCTTCAATTATTAGGATCCTCTTTGCAATTATGTCATGATACAATATCCTTTTTTATATCTCTATGTATTTTTTTCCAGGAGAGTGGGGGGAAGCTGGAACACAAATTCCATCTCAACCTACAAGACTGCAAGTATCTCTATCTCATGATTATAAGTCCCCCAGAGGATTAGAAGAAAAATGCATGTCAACAAGATTAGAGTTTCACTTACAGTTCATAGTCCAATATAAAGTTGATGAAAAACTTCATCATGGGAATGTAGATAGTCATGTGCTAAACATCATGAATAATTTGACAATTTGACATAAACAAGTTCTGAACTAACTGAATTAATAACAGCTAAAATTAGCAATTACCCTTATTCCATCTATTTAACCAATATCATTATTGACCAAAGCAAACAAACACTGAGTTTTTGGGCTTATTCCAATGATTTTCTAACTAAAGTTTACAAATAGAAGATGCCAAAGCAAAAAATTTGCAACTCATTGGAAAATAAAATAAAGACCATACCAAGTATTTCAACGTACGAAGGCTAAAACCCTTTGTATTTGACAAATGATCCAGAAGGCGCCCAGGTGTGCCAACCTATGAAGAAATAATACAGAAGAAGTTACTAACCAGATTAGAAGTAGATAATATATAGTGCCGTAGGCAATGTCTCCTTTTCTACAACCAATTACAAGGAGAAAACCTAATCTACAAAGTCCAGCACTTGCAGGTCTTGAAAACAAGGTATGAAATAAGGTGCAAATATGAATAGCTGGATTGAAAAACAACAACAGTAGGAAATGGATATCTCAACCACAAGACACTTTTCATCCCATGCTATAACTCAGAACCCATAGAAGAAATTCCTGGCAAAGAACTCAAATATCAAGGTAGCTCAAACGATAGTGCTTCCTTGGAGAGGATAAATCAAAATATCCTTAACTAAAAAAATCAAATTCATTACTATTGCAAAGATCAAGCTATGTAATATGAACAGGATTTTTTCCAAGGAAATAGATGTCCTAGTATGAAAGACAAAATGCTACATGACAAGGGAGTAACAGATGTGACCACAAGGACGATACTGCACAGAATAAAAGATGAGAGAAGTCAAATCCTTCATGTGGACAGCAGCTTTCAGAAGATTAACACTAGTGATTTGCTCCAAAAGAGGAAAAACAAGAAAGCTCTTTGGCAACATGTGTTTGGCGTGTAGAAAACTAATGTTACTGGGTAAAATAGGAACATAGCCTGGGTAGGATATGGCATCTCCACTTAAAAACGGTGTTGGATGCGAGTACAGCGTCCATTCTGAAGTGTCTGGGTAGCATGGGTAGGAGAGACGGGGAAATGGCAAACCATCACTTCATTCATTGTGAGGTGGCTACGGTGATTTGGTGGAACTTCTTTAGTTTCATAGGGCTTAGTTGGATCATTTTGGATGATATCTTGGACTTAATAACCCAATGGTAGCCCTTTTCTGGAGCATTTAGCACTTGTTTTGGAAGTCCACTTTACCAACATTTTATGGTGCATTTTGGAGAAAAATCATAGAAATTTTTTTGGACAAAGTCTCAAGCTCTGTTGAGATTATTGATAAATTATGTAATGACCCTATTTCTAGCAATATTATAGTAGACTTTTTATAATACTTTGAACATTATATGTATGCCATTTTAAAGGTCTCAACAATAGCTTTCTATCGGTATCAAGTTCATCCAAATCGGACGTGCGAGTCAAAAGTTATTGTGTTTAGTTCCGAGCAACATTTTAAGTTTTTATTAAAATTCAAAAAAAAAGAAAAAAAGACAATTTCCAAAATTTTAGTCCCACATCGGTTAAAAATAAAAAGTTCTGAGTTCTCAACCTCTATAAATAGAAGGCCAAGCCTTAAGAAAATTACATCAATTTGGGTATTTGCATTCTAACCCCTGAGGTAAGAATATTTGCAAAAAAGTCCCTCAACTAGAAGAAATTCTAGAAAATTCCCAGGAATTCCTGAAAATATTCAGGAGGTCCTTTGAAAAGTTTTTTTTTGTGGGGCCTACTGCGTCGAGATACGCGCTACCTCGAGATTCGCATCGTACGAGGTTCAAAGATTTTGGGATTCTAGCGTATTCACTTGTAAGTACATAGTTATTCATTTTATGCCTTTATTTATTTAATTAATTAATTATTTAATTAATTATTATTTATTTAATTAATTATTTATTTATTTAATTGATTAATTATTATTTATTTATTTATAAATATTAATTTTTATTTTTATTTTTTTTTGAAATAGTAGAAAATTCACAGAATATTGTAGAAAAATTCTAGAAAATTCTATTATTTTTGGAGAAAATGTCTGAAAATGCTATTCTTGTTATCTGTTAAATTTTAGCAAGGAAAAATCCTAATTCTTGTATTTTCCATATAAAATGTGTAAATGCATTGATAATTTCTTATAATCTTAAAAGCATGAAATTATGATAGATGAGGACATGCGTAATCTATTTAGTTGGATGAAGTCATGCTCAAATTCATTTAAAATGAGATATATGTGTTTTTCATCCGTTTTATGTATTCGTTTTCTAAGATATTAATAGGGCTTAAATGTTCTTATTTTTAGTTTCAAAATGCAAAAATAGGAATGCTATGCATGTAAAGATGTTTCTACAAACATTATTATTTTATGCATATAAATACGATTGATGACATGAATAAGAACGTGATTGGGAATGTGGAATATCAGATTAGTTGGAGTCAGGCGTTGTCTCATTTCTTTGAGACCCCTTGGGGTTTTAGTCCCCTAAAGCATCAGGCGTTGTCTTATTTCCTTAAGACCCCTTGGGGTTCCAGTCCCCTAAAGAAGAGGCGTTGTCTCATTCATGAGACCCCTCGGGTATTTATACCTAAAAGAAAATTAGGGAATCCGGAGAGAGGATACCTAATGAAACAATTAGTGTGCACATTAGGGAGTTTACTTGTGGACTAGAAGTGTTGACATCGTACACTAGGACCGATGGAATGTTGGTACGAAATACATCAGAATTGATAGTTTGACTTTATAGAAATGGTCACGGGTATTCCGATAAGAGAAATGTTGACTATTATATGAAAAGACTTCATTGTATTCGAAGTTATACGTAAGTAATTGATGGAGAGTTGAGTTTTATCGAATTACATGTGAAATACATTTGCAAATCGTATTTGTTTTAAAATAAACAAAAGTCGCTGATTTAAGTGGTTTTACGCATGAGGAATGTACTTACTGGGCCCTAGCTCATCGTTTTAAAATGTTTTGTTTTCAGGAAAGGATAAGGGGAAGTTGGACTGATGCTTCCAGCATTTCTGTTGATAGACTTGTGCTTTTGACGATGTTATATTTTGTTTAATTCTTCTATCTTGTAGAAGGATACATGAGTTATGTAGGTCCTTTGACCGTTTAGTAACATGTATTTGGGAGTACGATATATATACAATGTTTTCTTTTGGATGGGCATATTACGGTTTTGTTTGAAGGGAGACATCCTCTAACATTATTAATGTGTCAATGAAGTGCGTTTCGTCTTATGAATTGTTTAAACAAAATGAAAAAAAATTATCCGGTGTATTTCCGCTGCATCGTGATACCAATTTTGTTTAACTGTGCGTTTGTATGATCAGATCGCGCCTCAAGATACGAGAAAGGTCGATATGACCAAATATCGGATTTGGGGGCGTGACAGCTTGGTATCAGAGCTTTAGGTTACAAGTCCTCGGAAACATAGTAACTTAGCCAAATTGAATAATACATTTTCATCAAATCATATATTAATTAAGATCATAATACAACCTTACGAATGAAGAACTAACAAGATAAAGAACATCATAATACAATTCATTGTTTTTTTTAAAACTATTTATTGTGCGCGTCCCTAACTCGTCCTTTTGTTATAAAGGCAATGAGAAGTGGAAGAGGCAGAGGTAAGAATACCTCACGTACGCCTACTCCAGAGGTAGGTGCGGAGGATCAGTTAGCCGGCGTTTACGCGGCTTTGGGTCATATCACTGCTGCCTTGGACCGGCATGTTCAGGAGGTTCGTCCCGAGCCAGCTCGTGCTCGTCCGGACGATAGTTTGCGAGAGTTCCAACGACTACGAGCGCCGGAGTTCAGAGGTCTTCCTGAACCAATGGAAGCCGAGGGGTGGTTACGTGAGGTAGATAGGATTTTTCGGGCTATGAGATGCCCTGAGGACCGTAAGGTGGAGTTGGCCACCTTTATGTTGAAGGGCGATGCTATGACTTGGTGGGACATGGTGCGTTCCGTGAGAGACGATGTGGTCCTCACATGGGAAGAGTTTAGAGGACTATTTCTGGAGAAGTACTTCCCCGTTTCTGTCCGAGATCAGCTTGAGGCAGACTTCTTGGCCCTCGAGCAGGGTTCCATGACTGTGGCACAGTATGTGACCCAGTTTGATCGTTTGGCAGCTTATGCACCACACATCATCTCGACAGAGGAGAGAAAGGCGAAGAGATTTCAGGCGGGCCTCAAGTCTGGAATTAGGAGGATGATTGTGGGTCAGTTGATTCATGTGTATGCCACCACCGTAGAGATGGCATTGGCGCTGGAGAAGGATACCAGCGATTTCCTGAAGGATCGTACAGATCCTAAGGGAAAGGGTCGAGTTGCACCTACTGCTCCCCAGAGATATTCGGATTCAGCTAAGAAGCCGAAGTTATCTGTTCCTACCATTGCTGCATACCCGATCAACTCTGCCCCTCCTAATCAGATTGTGCGAGCAGATAGGCGTTGTTACAACTGCAATGGTGTAGGACACTTACAGAGGCACTGCCCTCGTGCACCATATCAGAAGCCTGCGGGCAATACTCAGAGGCCGAATATACCGGGGCGAATCTTTGCCATTACACGGCAGGATGCGAGTGCATCCAAGAATGTGGTAGAAGGTACTCTTCTGATCTCACACTTGTATGCTAAAGTGTTGATTGATTCGGGTTCTACCCATTCTTTTGTATCTATTACATTTGCACATGTTTTAGGCTTTGAATTCGAGTCATTAGATTTTACGCTCACTGTATCTACACCTCTAGGAGGGAACTGTATTGTAGATCAAATGTGTAAGAATTGTTTGATTCGGATAGGAGATCATGATTTGATTGCTGACTTGATCCTATTAGAGATGACAGATGTGGACGTTATTCTTGGGATGGACTGGCTGTCAGCATATCATGCGACAGTGGATTGTTATGCGAAGAGGGTGACGTTCCAGATACCGGGACAGTCTCCTTTTCAGTTTGTGGGTGCAAAATTATCACCCCATGCATCAGTAGTATCGGCCTTACGTGTTTATAAGAAACGTCGGGCCGATTGTACTAGTTTCCTTGCCTTTCTAGAGGGGGAAGAGAGCAAGAGGGTACAAATGGAGCAGATTCCTGTAGTTAGTGAGTTCAAGGATATCTTTCCAGAGGAACTACCAGGATTGCCTCCAAAGAGAGAAGTTGAGTTTTCCATTGAGCTTGTGCCAGGGACTTCACCTATTTCTAAGGCGCCATACAGAATGGCACCTGCAGAGCTCAAGGAACTGAAGGTTCAGGTGGAAGACTTAGGAACTAAGGGCTTCATAAGACCAAGTGTCTCCCCTTGGGGCGCTCCGGTCCTGTTCGTGAAGAAGAAAGACGGTTCCCTGAGGATGTGCATCGACTACAGACAAATCAACAAGGTCACGGTGAAGAATAAATACCCTTTGCCGCGGATTGATGATCTGTTTGACCAGTTGAGGGGAGCCCATTACTTTTCGAAGATAGACTTGAGGTCTGGGTGTAATGACCCTATTTCTAGCAATATTATAGTAGACTTTTTATAATACTTTGAACATTATATGTATGCCATTTTAAAGGTCTCAACAATAGCTTTCTATCGGTATCAAGTTCATCCAAATCGGACGTGCGAGTCAAAAGTTATTGTGTTTAGTTCCGAGCAACATTTTAAGTTTTTATTAAAATTCAAAAAAAAAGAAAAAAAGACAATTTCCAAAATTTTAGTCCCACATCGGTTAAAAATAAAAAGTTCTGAGTTCTCAACCTCTATAAATAGAAGGCCAAGCCTTAAGAAAATTACATCAATTTGGGTATTTGCATTCTAACCCCTGAGGTAAGAATATTTGCAAAAAAGTCCCTCAACTAGAAGAAATTCTAGAAAATTCCCAGGAATTCCTGAAAATATTCAGGAGGTCCTTTGAAAAGTTTTTTTTTTTTGTTTTTTTGTGGGGCCTACTGCCTCGAGATACGCGCTACCTCGAGATTCGCATCGTACGAGGTTCAAAGATTTGGGATTCTAGCGTATTCACTTGTAAGTACATAGTTATTTATTTTATGCCTTTATTTATTTAATTAATTAATTATTTAATTAATTATTATTTAATTAATTATTTATTTATTTATTTAATTGATTAATTATTATTTATTTATTTATTTATTTATAAATATTAATTTTTATTTTTATTTTTTTTGAAATAGTAGAAAATTTGCAGAATATTGTAGAAAAATTCTAGAAAATTCTATTATTTTTGGGGAAAATGTCTGAAAATGCTATTCTTGTTATCTGTTAAATTTTAGCAAGGAAAAATCCTAATTCTTGTATTTTCCACATAAAATGTGTAAATGCATTGATAATTTCTTGTAATCTTAAAAGCATGAAATTATGATAGATGAGGACATGCGTAATCTATTTAGTTGGATGAAGTCATGCTCAAATTCATTTAAAATGAGATATATGCGTTTTACATCCGTTTTATGTATTCATTTTCTAAGATATTAATAGGGCTTAAATGTTCTTATTTTTTTCAAAATACAAAAATAGGAATGCTATGCATGTAAAGATGTTTCTACAAACATTATTATTTTATGCATATAAATACGATTGATGACATGAATAAGAACGTGATTGGGAATGTGGAATATCAGATTAGTTGGAATCAGGCGTTGTCTCATTTCTTCGAGACCCCTTGGGGTTTTAGTCCCCTAAAGCATCAGGCGTTGTCTTATTTCCTTAAGACCCCTTGGGGTTCCAGTCCCCTAAAGAAGAGGCGTTGTCTCATTCATGAGACCCCTCGGGTATTTATACCTAAAAGAAAATTAGGGAATCCGGAGAGAGGATACCTAATGAAACAATTAGTGTGCACATTAGGGAGTTTACTTGTGGACTAGAAGTGTTGACATCGTACACTAGGACCGATGGAATGTTGGTACGAAATACATCAGAATTGATAGTTTGACTTTATAGAAATGGTCACAGGTATTCCGATAAGAGAAAGGTTGACTATTATATGAAAAGACTTCATTGTATTCGAAGTTATACGTAAGTAATTGATGGAGAGTTGAGTTTTATCGAATTATATGTGAAATACATTTGCAAATTGTATTTGTTTTAAAATAAACAAAAGTCGCTGATTTAAGTGGATTTTACGCATGAGGAATGTACTTACTGGGCCCTAGCTCATCGTTTTAAAATGTTTTGTTTTCAGGAAAGGATAAGGGGAAGTTGGACTGATGCTTCCAGCATTTCTGTTGATAGACCTGTGCTTTTGACGATGTTATATTTTGTTTAATTCTTCTATCTTGTAGAAGGATACATGAGTTATGTAGGTCTTTTGACCGTTTAGTAACATGTATTTGGGAGTACGATATATATACAATGTTTTCTTTTGGATGGGCATATTACGGTTTTGTTTGAAGTAAGACATCCTCTAACATTATTAATGTGTCAATGAAGTGCGTTTCGTCTTATGAATTGTTTAAACAAAATGAAAAAAAAAATTATCCGGTGTATTTCCGCTGCATCGTGATACCAGTTTTGTTTAACTGTGCGTTTGTATGATCAGATCGCGCCTCAAGATACGAGAAAGGTCGATATGACCTAATATCGGATTTGGGGGCGTGACAGCTTGGTATCAGAGCTTTAGGTTACAAGTCCTCGGAAACATAGTACCTTAGCCAAATTGAATAATACATTTTCATCAAATCATATATTAATTAAGATCATAATACAACCTTACGAATGAAGAACTAACAAGATAAAGAACATCATAATACGATTCCTTGTTATTTTTAAAACTATTTATTGTGCGCGTCCCTAACTCGTCCTTTTGTTATAAAGGCAATGAGAAGTGGAAGAGCCAGAGGTAAGAATACCTCACGTACGCCTACTCCAGAGGTAGGTGCGGAGGCTCAGTTAGCCGGCGTTTACGCGGCTTTGGGTCATATCACTGCTGCCTTGGACCGGCATGTTCAGGAGGTTCGTCCCGAGCCAGCTCGTGCTCGTCCGGACGATAGTTTGCGAGAGTTCCAACGACTACGAGCGCCGGAGTTCAGAGGTCTTCCTGAACCAATGGAAGCCGAGGGGTGGTTACGTGAGGTAGATAGGATTTTTCGGGCTATGAGATGCCCTGAGGACCGTAAGGTGGAGTTGGCCACCTTTATGTTGAAGGGCGATGCTATGACTTGGTGGGACATGGTGCGTTCCGTGAGAGACGATGTGGTCCTCACATGGGAAGAGTTTAGGGGACTATTTCTGGAGAAGTATTTCCCCGTTTCTGTCCGAGATCAGCTCGAGGCAGACTTCTTGGCCCTCGAGCAGGGTTCCATGACTGTGGCACAGTATGTGACCCAGTTTGATCGTTTGGCAGCTTATGCACCACACATCATCTCGACAGAGGAGAGAAAGGCGAAGAGATTTCAGGCGGGCCTCAAGTCTGGAATTAGGAGGATGATTGTGGGTCAGTTGATTCATGTCTATGCCACCACCGTAGAGATGGCATTGGCGCTGGAGAAGGATACCAGCGATTTCCTAAAGGATCGTACAGATCCTAAGGGAAAGGGTCGAGTTGCACCTACTGCTCCCCAGAGATATTCGGATTCAGCTAAGAAGCTGAAGTTATCTGTTCCTACCATTGCTGCACACCCGATCAACTCCGCCCCTCCTAATCAGATTGTGCGAGCAGATAGGCGTTGTTATAACTGCAATGGTGTAGGACACTTACAGAGGCACTGCCCTCGTGCACCATATCAGAAGCCTGTGGGCAATACTCAGAGGCCGAATATACCGGGGCGAGTCTTTGCCATTACACGGCAGGATGCGAGTGCATCCAAGAATGTGGTAGAAGGTACTCTTCTGATCTCACACTTGTATGCTAAAGTGTTGATTGATTCGGGTTCTACCCATTCTTTTGTATCTATTACATTTGCACATGTTTTAGGCTTTGAATTCGAGTCATTAGATTTTACGCTCACTGTATCTACACCTCTAGGAGGGAACTGTATTGTAGATCAAATGTGTAAGAATTGTTTGATTCGGATAGGAGATCATGATTTGATTGCTGACTTGATCCTATTAGAGATGACAGATGTGGACGTTATTCTTGGGATGGACTGGCTGTCAGCATATCATGCGACAGTGGATTGTTATGCGAAGAGGGTGACGTTCCAGATACCGGGACAGTCTCCTTTTCAGTTTGTGGGTGCAAAATTATCACCCCATGCATCAGTAGTATCGGCCTTACGTGTTTATAAGAAACGTCGGGCCGATTGTACTAGTTTCCTTGCCTTTCTAGAGGGGGAAGAGAGCAAGAGGGTACAAATGGAGCAGATTCCTGTAGTTAGTGAGTTCAAGGATATCTTTCCAGAGGAACTACCAGGATTGCCTCCAAAGAGAGAAGTTGAGTTTTCCATTGAGCTTGTGCCAGGGACTTCACCTATTTCTAAGGCGCCATACAGAATGGCACCTGCAGAGCTCAAGGAACTGAAGGTTCAGGTGGAAGACTTAGGAACTAAGGGCTTCATAAGACCAAGTGTCTCCCCTTGGGGCGCTCCGGTCCTGTTCGTGAAGAAGAAAGACGGTTCCCTGAGGATGTGCATCGACTACAGACAAATCAACAAGGTCACGGTGAAGAATAAATACCCTTTGCCGCGGATTGATGATCTGTTTGACCAGTTGAGGGGAGCCCATTACTTTTCGAAGATAGACTTGAGGTCTGGGTATCATCAGCTCAGAGTGAAAGATGAGGATATCTCGAAGACAGCATTTCAGACACGGTATGGCCATTATGAATTTCTAGTCATGCCATTCGGATTGACGAATGCTCCAGCCGCATTCATGGATCTGATGAACCGGATCTTCCGATTGTACCTCGATCAGTTCATCATCGTCTTTATTGATGATATCCTGATCTACTCACGGACTCAAGAACAGCATGAGCAGCATCTGCGACTAGCCCTACAGACGTTGAGAGATCATCGACTCTATGCCAAGTTCAGTAAATGTGAATTCTGGCAA
Source organism: Euptelea pleiosperma (assembly GCA_035048495.1). NCBI lineage: Eukaryota > Viridiplantae > Streptophyta > Magnoliopsida > Ranunculales > Eupteleaceae > Euptelea > Euptelea pleiosperma. The sequence continues at coordinate 577,675 of JASUTR010000218.1, read as the reverse complement.
GAGGATATAAAGTTCTTGGGTCATGTTATTTCCGGGGAGGGAATCTCAGTTGATCCGTCGAAGGTTGAAGCAGTGTTGAACTGGGAGCCGCCGAGCAGTGTTACTGAAATTCGGAGTTTCCTGGGTTTGGCGGGCTACTATCGGAGGTTCATTGATGGATTCTCCAGCATTGCTACCCCGATGACACGCCTCACACGGAAGGGTGTAAAGTTCGAGTGGGACGAGAAGTGTTCTTCTGCCTTTGAAGAGCTAAAGACTCGTCTAACTACTTCACCTGTTCTGACAATTCCGTCTGATGAGGGGGGCTTTGTCATTTACAGTGATGCATCATTGAAGGGACTAGGTTGTGTCTTGATGCAGAATGGGAAGGTGATCGCTTATGCTTCGAGACAGTTGAAGATTCATGAGCAGAATTACCCTACCCACGACCTTGAGCTTGCAGCAGTTGTCTTTGCGCTCAAGATTTGGCGTCATTACCTCTACGGCGAGAAGTTCGAGCTATATTCTGATCACAAGAGCTTGAAATACATTTTCACTCAAAGGGAACTGAACATGAGGCAGAGACGATGGATGGAGTTCCTGAAGGACTATGACTTCACTCTCCAGTACCACCCAGGCAAGGCCAATGTTGTGGCAGATGCACTAAGCCGAAAACAGAGTGGGACTATATTTTGCCTTTTGGGCCAGGAGGTAGAATGGCCGGATGTTGAGGGGGACCGTGAACCTCAGATTTCGACACAGTACCCCAAGATCCTTGTCTCACACTTGGTGGTCGAACCCTCTTTGATTAGAAGGATTATAGAGGCACAGCATGGGAAGGGAGGGTCTGATGCCGTCCGCCATATTATCTCGAAGGAGGAGTGGACTTTACACTCAGATGGCAGTCTAAGGTACCGTGAGAGGTTGTGGGTACCTGAAGACAATGATGACCTAAAACGGGAGATTCTCGATGAGGCTCACTGTACTCGTTACACAATACATCCAGGCAGCTCTAAGATGTACCAAGACTTACGTAGGCAGTTTTGGTGGAATAACATGAAGAGGGAGATTGCTCAATATGTGTCGAGATGCCTAACATGTCAGCAGATCAAGGTAGAGCATCAGAAACCAGGAGGCACCCTGCAGCCTCTACCTATCCCAGAGTGGAAGTGGGATAATGTGTCAATGGATTTTGTGATGGGTCTACCTAAGACTCGTCAGAACCATGACTCCATTTGGGTAATCGTGGACAGATTGACGAAGTCTGCTCATTTCTTGGCTGTCAGAGCTACTCACAGTGTCGATGATCTGAGCAGATTGTACGTCAAAGAGATTGTCAAACTACACGGTATCCCAGTCTCCATTGTGTCTGATAGAGATCCGAAGTTCACCTCGAAGTTCTGGAAGAGTTTTCAGAGTGCCTTCGGGACAAAGTTGAATTTTAGTTCAGCTTTTCACCCTCAAACTGACGGGCAAACAGAGCGAGTGAATCAAATCTTAGAAGATTTACTCAGAGCTTGTATAATGGACTTTAAGGGCAGTTGGGAGGATCACTTGCCGCTTGTGGAGTTCGCATACAATAATAGCCATCAGTCAAGCATCGGCATGGCACCCTATGAGGCTCTGTACGGGAGGCCTTGTAGATCTCCAGTGTGCTGGGCAGAAGTTGGAGAGAGAAGCTTGCTTGGTCCTGAGGTGGTGCAGGAGACCACTGAGAAGATCGGGATCATTCGAGAACGTCTCCTTGCGGCGCAGAGTCGGCAGAAGTCTTATGCTAATCTGCATCGCCGTAAGCTTGAGTTCTCCATCGGCGACCATGTCTTCTTGAAGGTATCGCCAGTCAGAGGAGTGATGAGGTTCGGCAAGAAAGGGAAGCTAGCACCGAGGTTCATTGGACCTTTCTTGGTCCTTGATAGGATTGGTGAGGTTGCCTATCGCTTAGCTTTGCCTACTCAGTTGGCCGGAGTTCACGACGTCTTCCATGTCTCGATGCTTCGCAAGTATGAGCCGGATCCATCTCACGTGCTTGATTAGAAGTCTTTAGAGCTCCGAGAGGATATTTCATATGTTGAACAACCTGTCTGTATCCTTGCCACGAAAGAACAAGTGTTGCGCACTAAAGTGATCCCCTTAGTGAAGGTGTTGTGGCAACACCACAACATTGAGGATGCCTCTTGGGAACTGGAGGCTGACGTCAGAGAGAAGTATCCACATTTGTTCTCGGATTAGGCATGTCTAATTTCGAGGACGAAATTCCTTATAAGGAGGGTGGGATGTAATGACCCTATTTCTAGCAATATTATAGTAGACTTTTTATAATACTTTGAACATTATATGTATGCCATTTTAAATGTCTCAACAATAGCTTTCTATCGGTATCAAGTTCATCCAAATCGGACGTGCGAGTCAAAAGTTATTGTGTTTAGTTCCGAGCAACATTTTAAGTTTTTATTAAAATTCAAAAAAAAAGAAAAAAAGACAATTTCCAAAATTTTAGTCCCACATCGGTTAAAAATAAAAAGTTCTGAGTTCTCAACCTCTATAAATAGAAGGCCAAGCCTTAAGAAAATTACATCAATTTGGGTATTTGCATTCTAACCCCTGAGGTAAGAATATTTGCAAAAAAGTCCCTCAACTAGAAGAAATTCTAGAAAATTCCCAGGAATTCCTGAAAATATTCAGGAGGTCCTTTGAAAAGTTTTTTTTTGTGGGGCCTACTGCGTCGAGATACGCGCTACCTCGAGATTCGCATCGTACGAGGTTCAAAGATTTTGGGATTCTAGCGTATTCACTTGTAAGTACATAGTTATTTATTTTATGCCTTTATTTATTTAATTAATTAATTATTTAATTAATTATTATTTAATTAATTATTTATTTATTTATTTAATTGATTAATTATTATTTATTTATTTATTTATTTATAAATATTAATTTTTATTTTTATTTTTTTTGAAATAGTAGAAAATTCGCAGAATATTGTAGAAAAATTCTAGAAAATTCTATTATTTTTGGGGAAAATGTCTGAAAATGCTATTCTTGTTATCTGTTAAATTTTAGCAAGGAAAAATCCTAATTCTTGTATTTTCCACATAAAATGTGTAAATGCATTGATAATTTCTTGTAATCTTAAAAGCATGAAATTATGATAGATGAGGACATGCGTAATCTATTTAGTTGGATGAAGTCATGCTCAAATTCATTTAAAATGAGATATATGCGTTTTACATCCGTTTTATGTATTCATTTTCTAAGATATTAATAGGGCTTAAATGTTCTTATTTTTTTCAAAATACAAAAATAGGAATGCTATGCATGTAAAGATGTTTCTACAAACATTATTATTTTATGCATATAAATACGATTGATGACATGAATAAGAACGTGATTGGGAATGTGGAATATCAGATTAGTTGGAATCAGGCGTTGTCTCATTTCTTCGAGACCCCTTGGGGTTTTAGTCCCCTAAAGCATCAGGCGTTGTCTTATTTCCTTAAGACCCCTTGGGGTTCCAGTCCCCTAAAGAAGAGGCGTTGTCTCATTCATGAGACCCCTCGGGTATTTATACCTAAAAGAAAATTAGGGAATCCGGAGAGAGGATACCTAATGAAACAATTAGTGTGCACATTAGGGAGTTTACTTGTGGACTAGAAGTGTTGACATCGTACACTAGGACCGATGGAATGTTGGTACGAAATACATCAGAATTGATAGTTTGACTTTATAGAAATGGTCACAGGTATTCCGATAAGAGAAAGGTTGACTATTATATGAAAAGACTTCATTGTATTCGAAGTTATACGTAAGTAATTGATGGAGAGTTGAGTTTTATCGAATTATATGTGAAATACATTTGCAAATTGTATTTGTTTTAAAATAAACAAAAGTCGCTGATTTAAGTGGATTTTACGCATGAGGAATGTACTTACTGGGCCCTAGCTCATCGTTTTAAAATGTTTTGTTTTCAGGAAAGGATAAGGGGAAGTTGGACTGATGCTTCCAGCATTTCTGTTGATAGACCTGTGCTTTTGACGATGTTATATTTTGTTTAATTCTTCTATCTTGTAGAAGGATACATGAGTTATGTAGGTCTTTTGACCGTTTAGTAACATGTATTTGGGAGTACGATATATATACAATGTTTTCTTTTGGATGGGCATATTACGGTTTTGTTTGAAGTAAGACATCCTCTAACATTATTAATGTGTCAATGAAGTGCGTTTCGTCTTATGAATTGTTTAAACAAAATGAAAAAAAAAATTATCCGGTGTATTTCCGCTGCATCGTGATACCAGTTTTGTTTAACTGTGCGTTTGTATGATCAGATCGCGCCTCAAGATACGAGAAAGGTCGATATGACCTAATATCGGATTTGGGGGCGTGACACTGGGTATCATCAGCTCAGAGTGAAAGATGAGGATATCTCGAAGACAGCATTTCAGACACGGTATGGCCATTATGAATTTCTAGTCATGCCATTCGGATTGACGAATGCTCCAGCCGCATTCATGGATCTGATGAACCGGATCTTCCGATTGTACCTCGATCAGTTCATCATCGTCTTTATTGATGATATCCTGATCTACTCACGGACTCAAGAACAGCATGAGCAGCATCTGCGACTAGCCCTACAGACGTTGAGAGATCATCGACTCTATGCCAAGTTCAGTAAATGTGAATTCTGGCAAGAGGATATAAAGTTCTTGGGTCATGTTATTTCCGGGGAGGGAATCTCAGTTGATCCGTCGAAAGTTGAAGCAGTGTTGAACTGGGAGCTGCCGAGCAGTGTTACTGAAATTCGGAGTTTCCTGGGTTTGGCGGGCTACTATCGGAGGTTCATTGATGGATTCTCCAGCATTGCTACCCCGATGACACGCCTCACACGGAAGGGTGTAAAGTTCGAGTGGGACGAGAAGTGTTCTTCTGCCTTTGAAGAGCTAAAGACTCGTCTAACTACTTCACCTGTTCTGACAATTCCGTCTGATGAGGGGGGCTTTGTCATTTACAGTGATGCATCATTGAAGGGACTAGGTTGTGTCTTGATGCAGAATGGGAAGGTGATCGCTTATGCTTCGAGACAGTTGAAGATTCATGAGCAGAATTACCCTACCCACGACCTTGAGCTTGCAGCAGTTGTTTTTGCGCTCAAGATTTGGCGTCATTACCTCTACGGCGAGAAGTTCGAGCTTTATTCTGATCACAAGAGCTTGAAATACATTTTCACTCAAAGGGAGCTGAACATGAGGCAGAGACGATGGATGGAGTTCCTGAAGGACTATGACTTCACTCTCCAGTACCACCCAGGCAAGGCCAATGTTGTGGCAGATGCACTAAGCCGAAAACAGAGTGGGACTATATTTTGCCTTTTGGGCCAGGAGGTAGAATGGCCGGATGTTGAGGGGGACCGTGAACCTCAGATTTCGACACAGTACCCCAAGATCCTTGTCTCACACTTGGTGGTCGAACCCTCTTTGATTAGAAGGATTATAAAGGCACAGCATGGGAAGGGAGGGTCTGATGCCGTCCGCCATACTATCTCGAAGGAGGAGTGGACTTTACACTCAGATGGCAGTCTAAGGTACCGTGAGAGGTTGTGGGTACCTGAAGACAATGATGACCTAAAACGGGAGATTCTCGATGAGGCTCACTGTACTCGTTACACAATACATCCAGGCAGCTCTAAGATGTACCAAGACTTACGTAGGCAGTTTTGGTGGAATAACATGAAGAGGGAGATTGCTCAATATGTGTCGAGATGCCTAACATGTCAGCAGATCAAGGTAGAGCATCAGAAACCAGGAGGCACCCTGCAGCCTCTACCTATCCCAGAGTGGAAGTGGGATAATGTGTCAATGGATTTTGTGATGGGTCTACCTAAGACTCGTCAGAACCATGACTCCATTTGGGTAATCGTGGACAGATTGACGAAGTCTGCTCATTTCTTGGCTGTCAGAGCTACTCACAGTGTCGATGATCTGAGCAGATTGTACGTCAAAGAGATTGTCAAACTACACGGTATCCCAGTCTCCATTGTGTCTGATAGAGATCCGAAGTTCACCTCGAAGTTCTGGAAGAGTTTTCAGAGTGCCTTCGGGACAAAGTTGAATTTTAGTTCAGCTTTTCACCCTCAAACTGACGGGCAAACAGAGCGAGTAAATCAAATCTTAGAAGATTTACTCAGAGCTTGTATAATGGACTTTAAGGGCAGTTGGGAGGATCACTTGCCGCTTGTGGAGTTCGCATACAATAATAGCCATCAGTCAAGCATCGGCATGGCACCCTATGAGGCTCTGTACGGGAGGCCTTGTAGATCTCCAGTGTGCTGGGCAGAAGTTGGAGAGAGAAGCTTGCTTGGTCCTGAGGTGGTGCAGGAGACCACTGAGAAGATCGGGATCATTCGAGAACGTCTCCTTGCGGCGCAGAGTCGGCAGAAGTCTTATGCTAATCTGCATCGCCGTAAGCTTGAGTTCTCCATCGGCGACCATGTCTTCTTGAAGGTATCGCCAGTCAGAGGAGTGATGAGGTTCGGCAAGAAAGGGAAGTTAGCACCGAGGTTCATTGGACCTTTCTTGGTCCTTGATAGGATTGGTGAGGTTGCCTATCGCTTAGCTTTGCCTACTCAGTTGGCCGGAGTTCACGACGTCTTCCATGTCTCGATGCTTCGCAAGTATGAGCCGGATCCATCTCACGTGCTTGATTGGAAGTCTTTAGAGCTCCGAGAGGATATTTCATATGTTGAACAACCTGTCTGTATCCTTGCCACGAAAGAACAAGTGTTGCGCACTAAAGTGATCCCCTTAGTGAAGGTGTTGTGGCAACACCACAACATTGAGGATGCCTCTTGGGAACTGGAGGCTGACGTCAGAGAGAAGTATCCACATTTGTTCTCGGATTAGGCATGTCTAATTTCGAGGACGAAATTCCTTATAAGGAGGGTGGGATGTAATGACCCTATTTCTAGCAATATTATAGTAGACTTTTTATAATACTTTGAACATTATATGTATGCCATTTTAAAGGTCTCAACAATAGCTTTCTATCGGTATCAAGTTCATCCAAATCGGACGTGCAAGTCAAAAGTTATTGTGTTTAGTTCCGAGCAACATTTTAAGTTTTTATTAAAATTCAAAAAAAAAGAAAAAAAGACAATTTCCAAAATTTTAGTCCCACATCGGTTAAAAATAAAAAGTTCTGAGTTCTCAACCTCTATAAATAGAAGGCCAAGCCTTAAGAAAATTACATCAATTTGGGTATTTGCATTCTAACCCCTGAGGTAAGAATATTTGCAAAAAAGTCCCTCAACTAGAAGAAATTCTAGAAAATTCCCAGGAATTCCTAAAAATATTCAGGAGGTCCTTTGAAAAGTTTTTTTTTGTGGGGCCTACTGCGTCGAGATACGCGCTACCTCGAGATTCGCATCGTACGAGGTTCAAAGATTTTGGGATTCTAGCGTATTCACTTGTAAGTACATAGTTATTTATTTTATGCCTTTATTTATTTAATTAATTAATTATTTAATTAATTATTATTTATTTAATTAATTATTTATTTATTTAATTGATTAATTATTATTTATTTATTTATAAATATTAATTTTTATTTTTATTTTTTTTTGAAATAGTAGAAAATTCGCAGAATATTGTAGAAAAATTCTAGAAAATTCTATTATTTTTGGAGAAAATGTCTGAAAATGCTATTCTTGTTATCTGTTAAATTTTAGCAAGGAAAAATCCTAATTCTTGTATTTTCCACATAAAATGTGTAAATGCATTGATAATTTCTTATAATCTTAAAAGCATGAAATTATGATAGATGAGGACATGCGTAATCTATTTAGTTGGATGAAGTCATGCTCAAATTTATTTAAAATGAGATATATGTGTTTTTCATCCATTTTATGTATTCGTTTTCTAAGATATTAATAGGGCTTAAATGTTCTTATTTTTAGTTTCAAAATGCAAAAATAGGAATGCTATGCATGTAAAGATGTTTCTACAAACATTATTATTTTATGCATATAAATACGATTGATGACATGAATAAGAACGTGATTGGGAATGTGGAATATCAGATTAGTTGGAGTCAGGCGTTGTCTCATTTCTTTGAGACCCCTTGGGGTTTTAGTCCCCTAAAGCATCAGGCGTTGTCTTATTTCCTTAAGACCCCTTGGGGTTCCAGTCCCCTAAAGAAGAGGAGTTGTCTCATTCATGAGACCCCTCGGGTATTTATACCTAAAAGAAAATTAGGGAATCCGGAGAGAGGATACCTAATGAAACAATTAGTGTGCACATTAGGGAGTTTACTTGTGGACTAGAAGTGTTGACATCGTACACTAGGACCGATGGAATGTTGGTACGAAATACATCAGAATTGATAGTTTGACTTTATAGAAATGGTCACGGGTATTCCGATAAGAGAAATGTTGACTATTATATGAAAAGACTTCATTGTATTCGAAGTTATACGTAAGTAATTGATGGAGAGTTGAGTTTTATCGAATTACATGTGAAATACATTTGCAAATCGTATTTGTTTTAAAATAAACAAAAGTCGCTGATTTAAGTGGTTTTACGCATGAGGAATGTACTTACTGGGCCCTAGCTCATCGTTTTAAAATATTTTGTTTTCAGGAAAGGATAAGGGGAAGTTGGACTGATGCTTCCAGCATTTCTGTTGATAGACTTGTGCTTTTGACGATGTTATATTTTGTTTAATTCTTCTATCTTGTAGAAGGATACATGAGTTATGTAGGTCCTTTGACCGTTTAGTAACATGTATTTGGGAGTACGATATATATACAATGTTTTCTTTTGGATGGGCATATTACGGTTTTGTTTGAAGGGAGACATCCTCTAACATTATTAATGTGTCAATGAAGTGCGTTTCGTCTTATGAATTGTTTAAACAAAATGAAAAAAAATTATCCGGTGTATTTCCGCTGCATCGTGATACCAGTTTTGTTTAACTGTGCGTTTGTATGATCAGATCGCGCCTCAAGATACGAGAAAGGTCGATATGACCAAATATCGGATTTGGGGGCGTGACAAATTAAGGTGATGCTACCTCATCAAGTAGCAAATTCTCGAGAATTTATTCAAGTTGATTGTAAGGACATATTGAGAGATTGGACGACGGTTGCTTAATCCTCCGCTCCCTCTCATATTGCTCAAAATGTTGCATGGCACCCTCCTAGCAAGGGTGAGATCATCTAGGGATGGGCAAATTTTATGGCTTTTTGATTATTTGTTTTGTATTTAGATAATGAAGATGTTAACAAGAACCTATGATACTCGAATACCTGTACCCCCCATCGTACCAGTGTCGACACGGTACGACACGGATATACAAGTACGGGATAAAGTATCAACACACATCCCGGACGTATCCATCATAATGCTGATATTTCTTAAAAAAAACAAAATTTAAGTAATAAATGACGCACCAGGTGCGTCGTTTCTAATAAATTTTTGAAAAAAATAAAAAAAATGATAAGTTCTTTATATTATATATATGGCCTAATGATTACTTGTTTTGTTATTTTATGATGTTATTTTTATTAATTTTTAACATTTTAATATTTTTTGTTATAATTTTTAATATTGCGCCTCGCTTCAGTCAGGTGCGCGCCCTCGCCTTGCACCTTGCGCCTCAGGCTTCAGGACTCCTAGCGCCTTAAGTGCGCCTTGTGCCCTTAACTACCTTGGTTGTAACCGTCTTAGACAGCCGCCACCACCACCACCAGGTTTCCCACCTCACTCCGACGAACTATTGGGAGGTTATGAGTATAGATGTAGTACAGAAAACCCCATATCGCAGTAGGTTATTGATAAAGATGATTACAATATCAATTTGGTTTCTGAGAGTATGAAACAAAAGCAGGCACAAGCAAAGCAACTCCAGCAAGTTAATGCGCCACTAAAATCCTTAAAACCTAGGATTGTCCGCAGCGAAGATCAGATAAAAGCCATTGAACAAGATGGTGTTTCTCCATCCAAAGAAAATGAAAGAACCAATGAGGAAGAAAAAGCCAAAGATGAGGAATTAACCAATCCTGAAGCTCCTGTAGTTGAATTAGACAAAAAGGCAGAGGATAAGTTGATTGATCCGACTGTAGTTGTGGAGAATGAAAAGGTTGATGATTCCCCTGGTTCGAATGCTCCAGTTGAAGATGGCCCCAAGAGTATGAAAATCCCAGTCCGAAAACAGATGTTTCTGTTGTTTCAGAATCGACAGTTGAAAATGAACCTGATGGAACAAACAGGGATTTCTTCTCAAAGAAAGCCCGAGTTGAGGACATGGACCATGTTTCAGAAAATTTACAGTTATCGAAGATGCAAAAGAAGCTGAAGGGAAAGTACTCCATATATCTCTTCCGCTGGAAAAGCCAATTACAAAATCTCAACTTGAATGCGAGGTCGAATTGTTTTCAAACCCTAGGGTTTGATGCGGGAGTATTCTACTACGATAATCCGCGCTACACCAAATATATGCCCAGTCAAGCAAGTGGACCCTTTTTACTATTTATAGTAAATCATAAAATTACTATTTATAGTAAATTCTAATTTAAATATTTTTAGATAAATGAGTCACATGAAGATTTGTTTTAGTTTAATTAGGATTCTCAGTTGAAATTAGATTTTATTCCTTATTACGATTTTATTATTGATTAAATTAGTAGTTGACTTGTATTAGGACTTTCTTTTTTGATAAGTAGGGCTTTCTTATTTTAGTTCGCTTCGAATTAGAAAGTTCAATTCGATTAGAATTAAGAAACTTCTAGTAGGGAGTCTTGTAAAAGGTGATGTACCCTTTGATTTTCAGATACGAAATGATGAATGAAGAAATAGAAAATCTCTTTGGAGAAATCTCCTGTTAAGGGAAACTTAGTGTGAAGCCATCCTCTCTTGGTGTGAAGCCAAACTAATTCAGTGCGAAGCCAAATGTATCTTTCTATCCCTATCTCTTTCTCTATCTCTTCTATCTTATTTTCTTCTCTTTCTCCATCTCTATTTTCTTTTTGGGCCAATTTCTTACCTAAAAAACTCATCCATATATAAACCTTAACCTGTGAATAGTACCACGTGAATAGTGACGCATGAATAGTGTCACTTAAATAGTAACCTTCCCTCTTTATTCCCCCCAAAAATCGCGGAATGACACCTCATCCTGCGTTAGGTCCCTTGGGTGATTGCAACTCCAACTAATCTAAAACCCTTTAAATTTCCAAGACTTTAGATTCGGACCATGTAACAATGACACGGACACATTTGTCAGTATCGAACATACGAGGCGTCTGATACCTAAGAAGCCCGAAATGCAGACACGTATGAACACATGTATTATAAGACAATATTAACCAATTTTTTAAATAGAAGTATGGAAAGAAATTTATGAAAAGTAAAAAAGCATACATATGCCATGGAGCTATCCAATAACATAATATGTAGACTATCAAACCACTATAGCTGTGTGTAACAAGTTATAGTTGAATATTTAGAAATCCAAGTACTGTATGTAGAATGGAACACACCAGCTTTCTTTAGAAAACATTTTTTAATAAAATATCATTTAAATAAAGGGTAACATTGATATACGTGTAAGGATTTGTGTCAAGATGTGTCAACACGTGTATGCATGTCAATGTGTCCGACACGACAAAAGATCCTAAAAGTGATGTCCTTATTACATAGGATGCTAGAAATACGATACAGAGGGAGATTTTCAAGTAATATTTCTATTAATTGTGTGTCAGGAAAGAAAAAGAGTTATTAAAATCCTACAATTTACAATTTGAATCCTACGAATCAAATCAAATTGTAAAAACCAAACGGTTTGAATCTTATGTCTGAATCCCTTCAGATAAAAATCCTAAAATTTGTGTGATCTTACCTATAAAAAAAACTCCATGTGATCTCATGACTCAAGCACTATTCACGACAAAATCTTACAATTCTTTCAAATCTTACGATTAGAGTAAAAAACATGTTTTTCTTAAACGTTACACTAAATAAATAAAAATTATTGGGTTTTTTACTAATTAAATAAATTTATAGCATGCTTCTTACTGTGTCTTTTCACATAAACATAAAATCATTTTAACATAGTTCCATTGACCATGGTCATATGAGTCATGGCTGTAATTACCAGGTTCGTTTTAGTGTTTCAGACGAAACCGACCGAAACCTGGTGAAACCATAGTGATCATTTTCTATAGTGAAACCTAGTTTCAGATGACATCGACCGAAACGTATATTGCTTCGTCTGATGTTGAAACCGAAACGAAATGTTTGAAATGTTTTGGTTTCAGCTGAAACTTTGAACCATGTTAAAAGGGGGAAAAAACAGTAAAGACTTGCTTTTGCCATAGAAAACCATTAAAAACCTTTGTGTTGTACTGTTGCTTGCATCCCAACATAAACATGTGAAAGACTTAAAACGCTCAACATGTCCACCAAATCGTGTTCATGGAATTTGAATGAACTCCAAACAAGCATTCCAGTAAAAAAATATTATTGCTTCCACAAAACTTACAATAATATGTGGCCTCTTTGCAAGAGCAATTGTCTGTTGCATCATGTCTACCCCTCCAACAACCTGCACAAATTTGGACATTGCTTAGTAGCAAGAACAGATCATAAGGTGAACAAAATGCATGACATTCATAAACACTGCTACAAGCATCATGACAGGACATATTAAAACAAAGATTCTTAGCACTCAATCAATGATGTTGGATTAGAAGGTTGGAAACATTTTTACTCTATTTTGTCATTCCTAACTTATCCTTTCTGTAGTTTTCTTGTTTTTCCAGGGATTTCTTAACCCCTTCAGTCTACATATTTTTATTTTCTCTTTAAGAAAACCATCCTTTACCCAAAAAAAAGTAAAAGAATTTGGCAGCACTCATGTAGCCTTCAACATGAATGTCAGCTATATATTGGAGACACTTCTTATAATTAAAAAGTGATTCACAAGATCTTTTATATAGACAGGTTTCCAGAGTACAAAATGGAAGCAAGAAAAAATTACACTGAGATGTGATCAATAAAGCTTAATTACCCAATAACTTAGCATTATTCCTTTTATTGTTTGATAAGTTTGTAGATATTATAAATAAGATGGGAAATACCCAAAAAAATTCAAGAACACTACAACAAGAGCCTAATGAGTGAAATACCTCATAAGCCTACAAAAAAACTACACAAGTGACAAGTCAGCCGACAAAGATGCAAACATAAATCACAAAGTGCCAAATCAAAACAAATTTGCTATATATAATCCCTTTGAACTCTTTTAGAATCACAGGCGATTGAAGTAGTTTTTAAGTCTTCTCAACCAACTACACTCTCCCACACTTGTCCTCGAATATTGCATTATTCCTCTCTTTCCACATGCACCAACATAATGCAAAAGGGACCATTCTCAACAAAATCCTCTCACGAACTTCAAAGGAACCAGCAGACCACCCTTGGATAATTTCTTTAAGCTTCTAGGAACTACCCAAGAGATGAAGCAATGAAGTAGTTGATTGATAGTTTCCTCACACATCTTACAAGGATAGCACGTCTTGGGCATTATCTATTGTTCATCATTCCTTTTACCAATCCAAAAACTTTCTATTGTGCACCAGCAACCAAACTAAACAGGTTTGACACTGCAAAGGCTAAACATAGTCAAACAAGGGTAACAACTGAAAAGCCTCTGTTTTCACCTGGGAATACCAAAATAATATTTTTATTTGAATACGTTAAAGCTCAAACTTAAACTTAGTAAAAAAAGAAGGTGATTTAATAAGTAAATAAAAATACTATGGTATCACCGAAGCCTTAGCTCATACACAGGATGTTAGGAATCTCCAAGGCTCACAGACAAACCAAATCCAAGCAAGTTGGCATGCAAGTAAGGAACCTGGTTGGCAAGAAACATAGCTCAATCCGCAATACCCAGCACAGGCACCTCATGTACAGACAGAAAATCCAAAAGGATGTAGCGTATCAAGAAGCACTCCTCCAACATCAAGGATGATCAAACCGATACTGCAAATGAGGAGCAGTAACTTCAGTTGGATGCAACAGCGGTGATTATGGTGCTCAAGACCCATGCCAAAGAGGACTGCAGAGGCAGACTGGAACACAATGACTGAAGGAGGAGACCAATAGTTAAAAGCCAGACTTAGTCTAAGGTGCAAAGACGTAAGAGAGAGCAATGCCATCAACAAGATCAAGACAGTAGCGTCTTTAGAGATAGGAGTTAAAAATCCTTTCTTTTATGTATGGGCTTTCCATATCCTTGTGTACTAAGTCATGGGGTGATACCAGACTATTGGGTTGGTTTTTATCTTTTGGAGTATAGTATTAGTGTTTTTCTTTTCTTTGTGATCGAGGATTTTGCCCATCCTCAGTGAATGCTTCGTAGTAGGGGTCTTTTGAATGAATTCTATTTCCCACCAAAAAAGAAAAAAAAATTACGGATTCACTGTGTAAAACTAATTGTAACTAATCAATTGTGAATCTGTGATAAAGAGTTAAGATCCAAGCTCATACTATTTTATTACATGTTTATACGTACATGTACGTTAAATGAAGACTCACCACTGCACACTTTACACCTATGCCAGACCCCAAAGCTTCAAACTGTTCGGCAATCTGAATTGCAAGCTCCCTGGAGTAAAAGGAAAAAAGTTAGAGAAAGACAACAAAAACCAAATTACCTCATAAATTAGAATACCAAGCATATGAAAGAAAACAAATTTCCTTATTGGAATGAAAACAATAGATTAGAGAATGAACCGTGTTGGGGAGAGCACGCAAGCAAAGAATGCCTGTGGAGACTCTAAGAGGGCTTGGAGAATGGGAAGAGCGAAAGCTCCGGTTTTACCAGAACCGGTTTGTGCGAGCCCAATCAAATCTTTTCCTAAATATACAAAATCAACAGAACCAATCCATTACAGAAAAACCCAAACAACAAACAATCCATAAAAAAAAAAGGACGTCACAAAAATAATAACAATAACATATTATTTAAGATCAGACAACCCAGTCAAATCTGTTCCTAATACACAAAACCCATAAAATAAAAATGAACCTTCAAGAGCGTGAGGCATGGCCTCAACCTGGATCTTCGAGGGATTTTTCCATCCCAGATTTTCACAGGCCTCCACCAATTGATCGCATATGCCCAAACCCTTGAATGTCGTAACTTCTACACTATCTCCATCCATCATATACAAGTAGCCTGCTAACCAGTCATATGAAAAACAATCGAAATTGAGATTAACATACAGAAGCCAAAAAAAAATGAAGGTTTTTTTTCTCCGGAAAAAGTACCTGATAACAATAAAATCAAAAAAAATAAAGAAAATCCAAAAACCCCAATTTGTTAAACTATCCAAGACAAAGCAATTATAGAAACAGAGCAGTAACACAGATCAATATATTCCTTATTTGTCATTCTTCCCTGATGGGTTTACCTCTATTGATTTTTCTTTCAGTAATCAGTACGATTAATTTATTTTTCAGGAGGTCTACTTAAACTCCTCGTGGATTTGTTTAGAAGAGGGTTTTCGGTAATTAAAAAGTGTAGTTGGTGAAAGGAAAACTGAAAAGAAGTGAGTACAAGACACACACACACAAATAAACACACGCAGAATCAGAACAAGCACATGAAGCAGGTGAATTCTTCAACAAAAATTTATGGGTTTCTCTGGAAGTTCATGGAAAAAATGCTTTGAAGATTTTCTTGAACATGGTTAGCTCCAACCTTATTTTCTCTCTCTCTCTCTCTCTCTCTCTCTGTAAACCCCAAACCGTTACACAGAGAGAACAGTAAGAAAAGAGGGGACATACCTGAGAACGAGGTAGCAGGGGAGTGAATCAGCAGTTTAGGGCTTTTTTAGGTATATATTTTACAACGCCTTTTTTTTAAGATTCATAATTCCTTTGAACACGATCACAAACCATAATGGAGTAAAGAGGAGAGGGAGAGTTGGTTTACCTCACCGGACGATCAATAACTTTCACCGTTAGCCTCAATAACTTTCACCTTCACCGTTAGGGTTTTTGGGAGAGAGGGGAAGAGGGAGAGGGAGACGACGCAATTTTTTTTTAAGGCCACGTGGCTTGTATTGTCACAACGCCACAGAAGTTTTACAACATTTAGGTTGCGTTTGGGATTGCGGTTTGCGGAAAATAAGTGCTTGTCTAAAAGCACCTTTTTGTAAATAACTTAATTTAAGTAATTTTGGGTGTTTGGCTCACCCCGTCAGAAATATGCTTATTTTAAGAAAAAGCATTATTATAGTGTTTGGTTATGTAATCCTCCTATGGGCAAAAAGAATCCCATTTCTGTTGTGTTGCTACTCTGGATGACTCATCCAGATTAGAAGTCTATATGACAATTTCAACCCTATAGCCCTCTGCCATGTGACAGAAAAGAGTGGTTTTAATATATTCTCTTTATTCAAAAAATCAAGCCAAAATCTCAACACTGCAAACCTTTGTTCTAATTGTGGAGTGGACTGTGGCCAATTGGGAGCGAAATGCAGGACGACTTAAGTGGGAGACCACACTTTAACTTTGGACATAACAAACCAGTTTTTCATTGATCTAGAATAATCAACCTTTAAAACACTGTCAACATAACACAACTATGCTTGAGCAAAGCGAGTGAAATCCACAAAAGAACTTCTGTAAGCTAGCCACAAATCACCCGAGCAAGCCTTAGAATCCAAATTATCGTTAGTAGGGATTAGTCATGCATTTTACAGAGGAGCTTTATCCAGATCATCAAAGTAGTGGTGCTCCATAGTTTTCTTTGCAGAGATCCTTTGTACTGAAAACGCACAAACCATTGACACACTTAATCTCTCATAGAGAAGATACAAAAAATATTACAATCCTTATCGGCTAAGTTAGCATCACATATCTAATACTCTTGATAAACCTTTTATGTTCTGAATTTTTAATTTTTAAACTTTCTTAAAAGGTCTTGATAAAAACAGGGTGGGTAATTGTGGCCGAGGTGGTGGTGGGTAATGGGTAGAGTGCCTATCCCCATCAATCAAAAAGTTCATAAACATTCATTCAAAAGTAGATTCTTATTTACTTGGAAATTCGAGTAGAACGCAGCCAGAATTGAAGATTTTCTTATTAACTTGGGAATTTGGGTAAAACGCAACCCAGAATTGAAGAGTTTGAGTGGTAGAATGCAGCCAGAATTGAAGAGTCCGACTGAATTTCATAGTTGCACCATTTAGTTATTGATGTTCCATGGCACTCTCGATTAGAAGGCCACCTTGTTAGATCAACATTTCGAGTGAATTCTCAGTTGGCATCATATCCAATTAAGTGTTTAGGGTAAATTTGCTGATTTTGTATTGCGGAGACTTCCATAACTCATCTCGACTTATACCCCCCTCCCTCCATGGAAAAGGGTATGTTTTTTTTCCTAGATAATCTTTATTTGGTGATTCTTTATGTAGGTTATTGTCATCTGAGTTCAAGTTAGTCACTAGTTCATATTCCTTTCTCACTCTCTATAGCATTTAAAACCAAAACTCTTCATTGTCGGAAGGAATCTCTTTGTTCTGAGTCTAAACTTTGTTCTGAATCAAGGGATCTCTTTTTTCCACCCTAAACTCCTCACCTTTAATGACCCCCTCACCTTGAAATTTCAAATCAAATCCTGGAAGACCAACCAGTGACAAAAGCATACATACAAGAGAATAAATTTAACAAAAAAAGACCCCTCAAAGCACTATGCATTGATTAGTGCCAAAGATGAATGCAAAACAGAGCACTATTTGTTTTGTGAACAGGGTCATGGGTGAAAACATTAGATACAAGCCCATGATGAAAATAATGCTAGAATCCGATGAATAAGACACGCCTATCAAGCTGATTTTTGGGCGTACAGGTTCAAAAAAATGTAGTACCTACACCAAAATAGACCTTTTATGGCGTTCGAAAAAACGCCATAAAATACATTTCATGGCGTTCATCGAACGCCATACAAAACGCTGTAAAAGGCTATGCCATGCTTTTTACAGTCAAACAGTGGCGTTTAATGAACGCCATTAATTGATGACATTCTTTAAACGCCATCAATTTATAACATTTATGAACGCCATAAAATTAAATTTGAACGCCATCTTTTGAGACATTACCTTCCAAACTTGTATAAAAGCATGGCATTTACTGAACGCCATCATTTTAATCTTATAAACTCATGACGTTTTATGAATGCTATTGTTTTACTTGTTAATATTTTAAATAATGCTCTCATAAATCTCTCTATTATAAAATTACCTGTGAAGATTGATACACAATCTAAAACACCACATTCACATTCCATAGAAACTGATAATTTGAATAATTGAATACAAATATAATTAAAATATAAAATTCATAGTTATTGACTCAAGTGTTTAATACATATAACTCCCCATGCTAGTTGTTTTTTCATTAAATACATAAGAGGACGCAATGGCTCATATTCCTAACTACACCACCCCACTTCAATTGTTCTGCATCTCCAAAATTGAATGTGCATGGTTCAATTGCTAAACAAGACCTTCAATTTAGACCATCCAATTGATTGAGCAGCTGTTGGATAGGCTATAAGCTAAACATCATGCAAAAATCAGATGCTCAACGGTGGGACTTCTTTCACACTAGAGTATAAAGCTATTTAGTACCATCACTAGAATGCAGCCATCACTTGCTGCTAATATGTGGAATGAAGCTCTAAACAAGCAGGTTTGAAATGGGTTTTGTTTTTCCAAGACACTAATGAACTACTCTTCATGGTTCAGTTGATTTGGTGTTGTATGGCTTCATAGTTCTTTTATCAACAAATGCATAGACGAACAATAACACTTTCTATTATCACGACTTCATAGAAAGAAGCCCACATATCAAATTCATGGACGAAACATTGATGCATGAGCTAAAATTTATTTCATCAGATGGTTCCAAAATTTCACAATGATATCTAGACATCTTGTTAGTAATGTTTGAAAGATTCTTTTCACTGATCAACAAACAATCTGCTGAAAAACAGAAAGCATAAACCAAAACTGAGAATAGTAAATACTGCTACATTTTGACTGATTATGTAGCGAAAAATGAAACATGCCCAACCAATACCTGACTCCACCAACTATAGTAGAGATATACTAATTGTGGTTAGGTCTTGAACTAATATTAAGTTAGCCATAAGTTATTTCCATTTACTCTATGTCCAATTCTGTTATAACCATAATTAGTAGTGAAATAGTACTTAGAAATTATAGAAATGCAGCCACATTTCCGACTAAAAGAACACAATAGTTTCATACTGATTATATGCTCTCACTAATAATTATATGTTATAAGCTCATTCCACTAGATATTGGCTACATTATTGCTCATATTCCGAAGAAGAAAGTTCTACATTATTTTTAACAAGAAATAGACTTCTTAAATGAGCAGGACAGAACAACAGATTTTCTGGCTTATGGAACATAAACCATTAAGATAAAACAAAGAATGAAATTAGAAAGGAAATATAAGAAACCCAGATCACCTGTAAAGAGTTTGAATGCGGTGGGAACACTTCTCCTCTATGTAAAATGTCCATTTTCTTCGTCATATATAACCCCGGATCTATAATTATCGACTTTGCCCATTGAAATCTACACAAAAATAATATCCATCTCATCCAATTCTCACACAATTCAAACAAAAGCACAAAACTAAAAAGAAAAAAAGAAAAGAAAGAAGATTCACTTACTCTATCCATCCTATTTCATTGGTATGATCAATGAAATTGATATCCTGTAACAGATATGAAAACATGTGTACAAGATCTAAGCAATCAAACAAAACTATTACTCAACAATAAATTTAAATTCGAGCAAGAGCAATTAGTCCATTTATGATGATCAACATCTTCACAATATATAAAAAAAAAATTAGATTAGAATGGTTAGGAACGATCCACAATGTAAGCTGGGAGGAAAGTTGGATTGCATGATTAGTTGAAGACTTGAAGTCCCAAAAACAATAACTCGTTAAGGAAAATAAAGGTGGGGCTTTTGAAAAGGAAATACGTGAGGATCAATTATCCAACTATGATACAGTGGGATGTCAAGGAGGTAAAAAATGGCACACTCTTGTAAATTCAAAATCATTAATTCTGGAAATATTGATCATTTATCTTTCAGTTAGAACAAAAAAGAACAGATGGTTGCAAATGACAAATAATAAAATAACAGAATATCGAATAGCTACTTCCTAAATTGAATGTTTACATCAATCTCAGCAACAAGACGAGGAAGCAGTTCGAATGCATCTGCTATGTTCTGTTGCTGATTTTCTACATACAGAGCATCTTTACTCTGCTTCAAAATAGAAGGTCAAAATAAAAATACCTCACATGTGGAAGTAAGTGAGAGAGATAGAGAGACAACAAATAGGCAACAGTTGCAGTTCGAAAAGAGGCGGCCAATTGGAGGAGAAGGAAAGGAGAAAGAGATTTCTATATGTTTGTAAGCAAATATCTTGTCTGTACAGGTGAAACTGCAACATGATTACGTTTAGATTCAAGCAAATGAACCCATCAAACGCAAAAAATGGTGTTGGAAGACCTCCCAATACAAAACCCTAAAGCTTAAAACCCCCCAAATGAAACCCTAAAAACCTAAAACCCCCAAACGAAACCCTAAAGTTTAAAACCCCCAAACAAAACCCTAAAGCTTAAAACCCCCAATACAAAACCCTAAAACTTAAACAAAAAGAGAGAGAAAAAAGAAAGAGATACCTTAGATAAGAGTTGACGCAACGACGACGAGGAGTTGACGCAACGACGACGAGGAGTTGACGCAGCGACGACGAGCAAGAGAGATCGAGAGAGAGATGGAGAAGAAAGTGAGAGAGTTGATCTCTACTGGCAAGAATGTACAGCGTAGGCGAGGTCGCAAGCAAGAGAGATCGAGAGAGGCATGGAGGAAAGAGAGAGAGAGAGAGTGAGTTTGTTCATTTGGGGGAAATTGATATAGGTTGGGTCGGGAAATGTTAAATAAACCTTTCTGCAAAATTTAACAGTTCTTGCACAGTGGAAAGTCTGAGTCGTATCCTCACTCGGGATTAGTTGGATTAGCGCGAATAAGAACAATATTAACAGACATTGCTTCAAATGAAGGATGGATGAGAGATATGGGGTTGATTTTGAAACAAGCTTTGAGATTGAAAGATTATTAGAATTATTTTAACAAAATGAACAATTAACTAGGAAAATAATGAAACAACTATACTCAAATAAACTCCATTCATTAAATAGAAAATGTCAATTACAAGCCTTGAATGAAACTATTGCAAAACAATTAAGGAAAACTAACTAGAAGGAATTAAGATAAAGGAAGTTAGAGAGAGACTTAGAGAGAGAGAACTATTCTAGAGAGAAAATAGACAAAGTGAGAAAACTCTAGAGAGAGAAACTCACCTTGAACTTACCTGAGGAGATTGGATCCGGCAGTAGAGGTTCGACCAAGGAGAGAATATGTGCATACGTGGGTGCATCATGAAGAGGGTTTGGGCTTGATGTGGTGCTGTCCAAAGGGATGGGGATCGGTTTGCATGGGTTGCAGCAGATCTGCTAGTGGAGAATGGATGCACAATGTGAGATGGATGGAGGCATTGCTGCCAGCTGGATGCGCCAGCGTAAATGGGATTGCTGGTTGCTGTGCGGCAAGGTGGAGATGGTGGGTGGAGCTTCAACCGGAGAAGGTGGAGGCGTGAATGGATGACCTGCTACTTTCTTCTTCTTTCCTCCTCTATTCTCTATTTTCTTTTCTTTTCTTTCCTTGGGTGAGGATGGTATAGGCGGAACACTGGAAGAGAGAGGGGGTCACCGGTGATAATGGTGCTCGCCGGAGTTGCAGGTTGCAACTCCGGTGATCTTGAAAATATATATATATATATTTTTTTTTGTTTGAAGGTGCGGACCTGCAACCCAATATTGCAAGTCGTGGAGGAGGAAAGGGCAGCAGCAAGGAGAATGATGTCCGTGTGGAGCACGGAAGGAAGATGATGGTTGCTGGTGGTGATTACAAGTTGCCGGTCGGAGTTGCAAGTTGGTGCGTGAAGAAGATATCCAGGCCGCTTCTTGTGGTGTTGTTTGGAGAGGCCACGCACCAAGACGTTGAGGAAGCTGGTTAGTGGTGCAGGGGGTTAACGGTGTTGAACAAGAGAGAGAAGAGAGGATGGTGAAGGACGGTGGTGGTTGCAGCTGCAACAGTTCGCCGGAGTTGCAACCTGCAACTCCGGCTTGGGTTGATGAATAGGATGAACGGTGACTGGTTGAGCGTAGATGGATGGTGGAGAGAAGATGGCAGCTAAGGAGGATGGAAACGGTGCAGTACCTGTTGGTGTAGGAGGCGGCAATACTAAAGCAGCTCCGTTGCAAGAGGAAGGCGATGTCAAACCTGCAACTCCGTGTTGCAGGTATTTGTAGAGACGGTGAAGATTGGGGGGAGAAGAAGCTGTGGTGGAGAGATGAAAAAGAGGAGAACGTGGGAAGCTGGACTGGAGGACGTGGGGCGGTGCACCTGCTGTGGTAGTGGCCGGAGTTGCAGGCTGCAACTCCGGTGGAAGATGGTGAAGAAGATGACGAAGAAGGTGGAAGGAGAAGAGGAGAAAAAAGGAGAAAGAAGGAGAAGAGGCGAAAATGTCGTAGGGTTTTTTGGGGAGAGAAGGGAGCAATAAGGAGGGGGATTTGCTTGATAGCAGAAAGAAATGGGATATTGATCTGGACGTCTTTAAAGACGTCTCTGAGAATTGCTGATCAACATTTCTAAATCGAAAGTGAAAAAGTTGGTTTATCCTGATTCCCCTTGATGGGGTTTATTTAACATACTAAAGCTGCAGTTTTTGTCTTGGTAGGTACATCAAAGATGGCAGGACCGTCAATGTATTGGGCGTTGTCCAGAGGAATGATAATGTGCTCATGATTGTTCCTACCTCATAACCATTCTCAACAGGATGTCAGTTGGCCAAGTGTATTCTTCCTGCAAGTCTCGAGGGTATTGTTTTGAGATGTGAAGATACTTCAAAGATCGACGTCATACCACTGTAGTATGCACACGTGCGTTGCACGTAGAGAGTTATAGTTAGACTGAGGATATGTGCATTAATGAATTTTATAAGAGTGCCGAGAGTAAATTCACATCCATGCTTTACATGACAGAGTTCAAAACAGATATACCATAGATGTAAGATAAGCTAGGACAAATTAACATCAAAATTCTTCAGCAGAATACACAATTCAAGGGTATTGACCAATGAGCGAAAGATAATGCTCAACAATAACAAGCAAGAGAACTGACAAACCATGGTATGTTGCTATACATTCCCCATTTTAGTCTATCAGATTCTTGATTCAAAGATCAGAAAGATAAATAAAAATAGATCAAAATGCAAGATAGGCCACTCACCTGTAACAATCAATTTCATCATGACCCAATTGAATTTTGTAAGTCAAAACTAATGTAGTTGCTCTTTTGATCTTTTAAATTGTGACTTTTCCACCAAACATCAAACATAAATATTGCTTTTCTTATGTCCCAAACTTTCAGAGCTTAAAGTTTTTTTCACAACAGAAATTCAACTTAGAGGGATTGGTAAAAGATCAAGTGGAGCCTTGAGATAGCAAATAATTTTTTGGACATGTCTAGAGTAAGCATGTATGTGAGAATTTTAGCTACAAGGTGATTTAAGTTCTTTTATGAGTCACAGACTGCAAATCTTGACAGTGAGACAAATTTGAATATTAGAAAGCATGGGAAAGGACTTAGGATTAGGTGACTCCTGATAAAGCTTCTGATTAGTGAGTACTAAAGGGGGTAATCAGAAAAATGGAAGCAACAACAATCCATTGATAGTGTGTTCGTTTGAAATCACTAATTAGAAGCTTTATCAGGAATCACAAATCGTGGCCGAAAAACAAACAATACTAACGCTAGGACCCCATGTTGAATCACTAATCCTAACAAAGCTTAAACATAGGGAGTGTTGTTTAAGGGGGTAATCAGAAAAACCAAAGGGGTTGTTACTCTGTAGTGTAAGATTGCTTACGTGGTGTGGTGTGGGGTCTGATGGGTGTTGAATTTCAAAGATCAGAACCAATGGTTTCACTTGATACCATGTTGAAATATTCTGAAAAGTTTTACTTTAAATCCATATAAGGTTACTTGTTTTGTTGTGAAATTCTTGTGGGTTTTGAGTTTTAGGACATGTTTAGATTAGTTTTGAATCAGGGAGATATTTTTGAAAGATTTTCATGTAAAATATATCTTTTTTGTGGCGCAAAAATGGTGAGGCAAACTGGCCCTTATCCTTTTGGGGTGAATATTGATGTTCTGACAATGGGTTTTTTGTAGGTTTTGAGCCTTAGGGAAGTGTTTGATTCATACCCTTTCTAGTGAGGTTGGTAGCTCTTATTAAAGCTTCTGAATATGTTGTTTTAAGTTTCTAGATTGATTTAGAACTTTAATGAATTTGGGATTTTACTCAACTGTAGTAATGATTCCAAAATGTATTCATGTCGCAAAGAATGAAAATTTTTAATTGTATGTCATAGGTTTCTGATATTTTAGTGTAAGATTGAGGTAGAATGTTTTTTTGCCTCTGGGATTGTTCTTACTTTTTAAAACCATCAAAAAGATTCAGAAACAAAAATAGAAAATAGAAATTTGTGTTAGGAAAGTGGGATTTTGACATAATTTGTTTTATAGTGAGGTTGTGAGTTTCTTGAGATCTTGCAACCTACATGTTTGGTTGTATTTTGAATGTTCTTCTACGGCAAGGACCTACATCAAAAACTTTGAAGGATTTAAGTTTTAAATCCCTTCAGGCCATCTACCCTTCCAGTGGAGTCCAGTGGTTTTCTTTGAGCAGCCTTAAATGTGTTTCTTCTTTCTCTGTTCCTGTGGTTGGCACTTCAATTATCAAAGATTCTTTCAAACATCCCACTTCAGTGATGCACTAATCATTCTTTTTGTTAAGTAGAATGTTATCAAATTCTTCGCTACAAATGAGCATTCTCTGTTTCACCAGGATCTTCTATTTTAGTGTCACTGTCTTTGACATGTGCCGAAGTAGTGACACAACCATGAGCAGGAAAACCAGAAACTTGGATGTCCCTATTATCCAATTCCCCATAATCAACATCTCCAAGTTCTCCTTTCACAGAGATCCCACCTTCGGTTGCATCATGGACCAAAGGTTCTCAGACCTCACTATCTTCATCATCATCCTCCTCTCCACCATGCTGGTTATCCTCTATATTTATAACATCATCTATAGCATGATTACCATCAGAGAGATTTCTTGTTCTTGATCTCATTGTTATTTAATTAAACAATAGATCATAGTTTGAGATCTACACTACTAATCTATTATTTATGCTCACTGCTCTGTTGATAAGGCTTAAATTGTTAAGTGAAATGGCAGTACAGAAGTTTCATGCTGTGATATTAAGTTCAAACTTGCCATGAGCATGAATGGACACGTGTATCTTGTCTGGCACCGGCACATCATGTAAAGATGAGCCTGTTGATGGCTACATTGGAAGACTTACCGCCTGTTTGGTAGAATAATGTTAGCTTGTTTCTAACGTTTTATTGTTGAATATTATTCTACGAATTGTTCTCTCACCTGTGATTTTTGACGAAGCAAGAGTTGCTCTGTAACATAACAATGGTGAGTTCCACTTCTCAAAAGAGTAACATCTGGATTGTATTAAAATAAATTTTCAAAGGTACTTGTGCCCCACCTATGCATTTGTTTAGACCATTTGATTGCGCAATGCACCACTCTAATCCGTTGTAGCCCAAACATAATTAACAATTTGGCCCAAGGGTAAAACATGGATTGCTAAACTAAATTGGAAAAAATTGTATAAACTCTTAATGATCACTTAGTTCATTATTGTGATGGCTGATAATATCCCTCAATTGGGGGGTTTAGTTGCAGCAATAATTGTTAACTGAATAGGCTTATAGTAGCATAAGTGTAAACCAAGTTCTATAGAGAATATGCTTGTTTGCTCAAAAGGAACATCCCAGCCAGATACATTAACGTTATTACGGACCATCCTATGAAACCAAACATGATTAAACAGAAAACACTTTGTCAATACTACATTAAGCAAACTTTGCTTCAGCTAGTCAGATAAATTATACATTATGGGCACCGCAACGGAGATCTCCTAGGCCAAATTCAGTCCAATCAGATGATCCTAGTTAAAGAGATGGGAGATATTTCTGGTGTAAACGATTGGAAAACTAAAAAAAAAGATCATACTCTTGATCAGAATAATTCATGTACTAGTTTAAAGTTTCGGCCGAAACCGAAACGTGTCGAAACCACCGAGACTTGTAGATCTAAACAGTACTCACGTGAAATCGCGCAAAATCGGCCATTTTCAGCCTTTGCAGGCCCTTTTCAGCCTTTTCTGGCTTGCAGCTCAATTATTAGCATAACAACAACAAAAAAAAAAGCATAAAAAGAGGGGAGAGGGAGGAAGAGTCGACAACAAACAAAGATTCAAAGAGAGAGAGAGAGAGAGAGAGAGAGAGAGAGAGAGAGAGAGGAGGAGTACCTATGCGCCTTCCGAATCGCTTGCAAGGCTGAAACCCCCTTGCCGCCGTGCTCCTCGTCGTCGCCGGTGAGTTTTTTTTTTTTTTTTTTTTTTCTTTTCAACTCTCAGTTTCAGCTTTTGAAACTTTGAGAGTAGAGAACCGACAGTAAAGGGTTTAAAACCCTGGAGAAATGAGAGGGTAATCGAATTTGGGTGGTTTTTTAGAACTTTGAGAAAAGTTCTGATGTATAACAGATTATACCTGAGATGCGTGTACAAACACGATTTTTGTTACTCAACGCTGCCATCTAGCACCTCTGATTGCACGGATGTTTAGCCCACCAGTTGGTAGACATTCATACAAAAAATCAGCTATCTTTGATGATTTCTAGCCATTGGATTAACCCAAAAAATAATTAAATCCAACGACTATTATCACACTAAAAAAAGTTGTACATCTAATGGCTAGAGATTACCAATTAAGGTGATTTTTAGGGGGTTTACCCAGCAAGGGGGCGACTAAACATCCATGCGTTCAGTGGGCCCATAGGGCAGCGGTGATTAACAAAAGGGTCGGGTTCCGATGACCAACATTTTTTACCAATATTTTTGACGAACACCATGGTGTACCCTCATAGAAGATGAATCAATGGCTGATATTTGGTGAAGATGATCTATACGGTGAGGAGATCGTCCTCACCAACATTCAAATCATTCTGATATTCATACACCGGTTTAGAAGTTGAAGAATTATGGACTGTCGATTTTTACCGCGTAACTTGAAATCCACATTTAACAGGGTTAGAAATTTCAGAATGGGCTGATTTTTTGTTGGGGTTATCTATATGGTGAGGAGATCATCCTCACCAAAAATCAGCCATTGATTCATCCTCTATGAGGGTACACTGAACCCAACCCTTAACAAAAATGGCTAAAGTACTAACTAGGGAAAAATCCATGTGGCACTCCTTTGGGGCCACTGATCTTATGAATTTTTGGCCCATCCATTGGTGGACTTACGCACAAAAAATCATGTTGATTCGTGATCTCCAACCATTGAATCTGAGTATCCAAAAAATATTCAAATCCAATGGCTGGAAATCAACTCATGAAAATCATTCCAATCCAATGGCTAAAAATCACTAATCAATCTGACTTTTGATGTGTACGTCCATCAGGTGGTGGGCCATATCAGTGGGCCCAAAAAAATGGAAAAATCTATGAAAAAATGCTAAAAAAATCAGTGATTAGTGTTTCTTAGCCATTGGATTTGAGCACTTTTTCATCATGGGCTTGGACCCACACACCAAAAGTCAGTGATTAGTGTTTCTTAGCCATTGGATTTTAGCACTTTTTCATCATGGGCTTGGACCGAACTCATAGGCCTGTTCATAAACCCATGATGAAAAAGTGCTCAAATCGTACGGCTAGAAATCATCAATCACGCTGATTTTTGGTGTGTAGGTCTATCATAGTGTGGGCCAGACATTCAAGTGGCAAGTGGGGCCGAACTATTCTACTACGTTGCAATTTTAGGGCCCACTGCCTCCATGAATGTTTGGCCCACATATTGGTGGACCCACACACCAAAAATCAGCGTGATTAGAGATTCATAGCCATTGGATTTGAGCACTTTTTGATCATGGGCTCGGAACCAACTCATAGGCCAGTTCATAAAGCCCATGATGGAAAAGTTCTCAAATCCTACAGCTAGAAATCAGAAATCACGGTGATTTTTGGTGTGTAGGTCTCTCATTTTATGGGACAAACATTCAAGTGGCACATTTTATGTGCTCCACAACCCCATAACATAAGCCATGTGGCACATTTTTAGTGTGTTTGATGATTTTTAGCCGTTGGTTATGTACTAAACAATGGTTGAATCCAATGGCTAGAATCACGCCTTAAAAGTACAAAAATCTAATGACTAGAGATACCAATCAAGGTGAATTTTTATGTGCATATACACAAAGAGGTGAGCTGAAAATTCATGTGGTCAGATGATCCAAAATATGTGGTTGTCACTTCACAGGCTCACACATGTAACTTTTTTTAGAACAATGTGTTACTTTTTTTTGGTGCTTAGAACATTTTGTTACTTATCAAAATAAAAATAAATACATAATGTATATGTGTTATTCTTTAATTTGATTAAATAAAATAAAACATATATACATGTCACCTACTATACTCCATGTAATTGATTAGATAATTTATCAATTATCTAACTATATAATCGATTAATTTAGAAGTACACACATACAATTTTTTAAAATATTTATTACTAATAGAGAAAAACTCTAGTGCACTAATTACATTCATATACTTTAAAGAATATGCCCAGGGAACGAGATATTGGTTGGGATCATTGTACAGCGATTGGAGCAGATAAAAGACATGTCAGATGTAGATACTGTCACAAGAAAATATATGGTGGAGTGACAAGGTTGAAGGAACATCTGACAGGGAAACCAGGGGAAGTTAAATTTATCCCTCGGTTCCTAGAGAGGTGCAAGAGACAATTAAAAATTACTTAATTGCATCAAAAAAGGCAAAGGCTGCTCAACAGAGAAGGAAATAAGATATATATGCGAGCCTTAATGACCCAGACGTAGGAGGTAGTGGTGGTTGCCCCTATGATGTGCCAGATGCAGATAGTGATGATGACACTGAATCCGATGAGAACATGTCTCGATTTGAAAAGCTACAGCTGAAGTTTGCCCAACATCAAAGTAGGCAGTCACTTTTACAAGATGAGGAGAGGAGACATTCGGTGTCTGGCATACCGAATCAGGATATAGGAGGCTCCTCCCAAGCCATGGCTAAATCATCTGCTAGGGGAGGGATGCATCGCACCTTTAGTGTACGAGAAGCCGACGACGCCGTACACAGGGCACAAAAAGAGAAGGATTCTGTAGCTGCTCGTAGTAGAGGGCTTGACCCATTTTTATATAGATCAAAGTCAACTACACAAAAGAAGTTGAAAGAGGCTTGGGGTGGAAAGAAACTTTTTGATAAGGTGGGAAGAGCTATAACGAAGTTCTTTGTATTCAATTCGATCCCTTTCAATGCAGCAAAGAGTCCTTATTTCCAGCCAATGATAGATACTATTGCAGAGGCAGGGCCTAGGATTAGAGGACCTTCTCCCTTTCAGATTAGTACCAAATACTTAAACATAGAAATAGCTGAGTTGAAAAATTACATCAACATATTAAAGAAAAAGTGGACTGACTATGGCTGTACCATTATGTGCGATGGGTGGACATCAAAGACGAGGAAGTCTATTGTTAATTTCATGGTGTACTGCGATTGAGATATGATTTTCCACAAGTCGATCGACACGTCTGGAAAGGAAAAGACTTCTGAGTACCTATTGGAGTTGATGGATGAGGTAGTGGAGGAGGTTGGTGAGCAGAATGTGGTGCAAATTGTCACTGATAATGAAGCATCATTCAAGCTTGCAGGGAAGTTGTTGATGGCGAGGAGAAAACACTTGTTTTGGGCCCCATGTGCTGCACACTGCATCGATCTCATGCTAGAGGAGATTGGAAAGACAAAGTCAATATCTTCAACAATTGAAAAGGCAAGGAAGATCACAGGCTTCATTTATAACAGTGGGAAGGTCGTCAACCTGATGAGGCAGTTCACTGAAGGTAGGGATTTGTTGAGACCTGGAATTACACGGTTCGCTACTGAATACATCGCCCTACAAAGTCTCTTGCGCCATAAAGACGCTTTGCGCAAACTTTTTCTATCAGATGAATGGAAATTATTGATAGCGGGATTTGGAAGAGATAGGAAGAAGAGAGAAGTTGCAGATACAGTGTCTAATTACGTGTTGACAAATGAGTTTTGGACAAAGGCAGAAGAGACATGCTTTGTATTCGAGCCTCTTGTGAAGATGTTGAAGTTGGTTGACCAAGACAAAAAACCAACTCTAGCCTTTATATATGAGGCAATGGATAGAGCAAAGATGTCTATTCAAGTTATATGCAAACATTATAAGAGATATTGGGATATCATTGATAGAAGATGGAATGTTCAGCTACATCATCCTCTACATGCAGCAGGTAAATTGTTGCTTATTTAGATTATGTGTAGGCAAGTTAAGATTTTATTATTTTTTTCTAATTAGTATTATATTTTTTGCAAGGTATAAATCAGCGCATTTCTTGAACCCTGCATTCCAATATGGCAATATGTCAAGACACGAGGAGATAAGAGAAGGCCTGGATGAGGTCATTAAAAAGTTAGAGCCATCATTGGACATACAAGGGAAAGCAATAAACGAAGTATGTATAATGTATCTGTCAAGACTGTCATTAGTATATAATATTTTAAAAGTTTAGGTGATAATGCACTTTTAACTTTATCAACTTATATGTAGGTTAAATTATTTGTGGAGGCAAGGGGTAAATTTGGAGAAGCTCTTACAATAAATCAACGCAAGTCTGATATGCCTGGTATGTGTACATCTAAATATATAGTTATTATAATTTTATTAGTTACTAATACATCTTACTCTTAATTTTGTAGCCGAGTGGTGGTATAATTATGGCCGGGATGCACCTAATTTGAGACGTATTGCCATCAAGATTTTGTGTCAAACGTGCTCCTCTATAGGTTGTGAGAGGAATTGGAGTACGTTTTCTCTTATCCACACAAGGACTCGCAATCGATTATCAATGAAGAGATTAGAGCAGTTAGTTTTTGTACATTACAACCTGAGGTTGCGAGTACGTAATTTGATGGCCAAGAAGGAAGATGACGAGTATTATAATCCAATTGATTTGGATTATATATTTGATGTAGATGATGTCTTGGGCCCTTGGATGCGCAAGAAGGACACACCTGTACTGGACAACGAAGACTTGTCATGGTTAGATAAGCCACTCACTAGAGGTACATCTGATGATGATGGTGCTCATGCTGGTAGTGATGATGATGGTAGCGATGATGATGGTGGTGGTGGTGCTGTTACTGTTGTTGCTAGTGGAAGTGGAAGTGCTGGAGGTGGCCATGAAGGAGTTGGAGGGACTACGGCTACTGAGTAGGAGGGTCGTCTGGGGGACACATATCCTACTGATGATGTCATCATCACACAAGATACTAATCACGGCATTAGAGAACATCGTAGGAGATTGGCAGAATCAACTACGTATCCAAGTGATGATGAGTCTGATAGCCGATATAGGCCTAGGCATGAAGGCACCAACATAGATGAGCAAATGGAACATATGTCATTTGGTAACCATCCAAGTTGGCCTACTTACAATTATGGTCAGCCTCCTCCTATGGTTATGGTTATAGTTATGGTCAGCCTCCTCCTTATGGTCAGCCTTCTTCATATCATTATGGTCAGCCTCAAGGCCCTCAACCATATGATTATTCTCTTGATCAGGAAGAGTCCAGCTCTAGTCAAAGTCAAACTCGTACAGATGACTCCTCCACAGGACAATATGGTTTCTTCTTCCAAGATCCACATGCTCACCAGTATTATGGGCAATATGAATAAATTGCTCTTTTCATAAGATGTGGGACTGTGTATGTGCTTGTAGTCTTGTACGTTGAACTATGTTAATTGAAATGCATTCAATTGCAAATGTGTATGTTGACTACTTGGTATACAGTTTTACTTTTACAAGACATGTTCTGCCAGCTCTGGTTTAGCTGAAAGTACAATAAGTCACTTTTTTTAATTTAAATCAGTAATACAATGTAGTTCTTAATTAAATTTTATCATATTTATATGTTTCTTATTATTTATTTTTTTTCATTATTTTTTAGCATTTTTTGAACTTCCTAATATGGTTTCACTAAGTTTCGGACCGAAACCAGCGAAACTACCGAAACTACTCCCGAAACTACCGAAACTCCTGAAACTATGACCGAAACTACCGAAACTCTCATTTACTTTAGTTTCACCAAGTTTCGAGACGAAACCGCCGAAACTACCGAAACCGAAACGAAACCATCAACTTTGAACCATATGCCACACTTGGCAACCAAGGCCCATTACCAATTGGGCATACACAATGAACTTAGAAACCGACCCATGTGTTGACATCTGACAATGAAACAATGTTTCCGATGCAGACCTGATCATGTAAACACACAAAATGTGAAACAGTTTGACTACACTGTTAAAGACATACCTACTCACATTTACCTCATGTATCACATAGTTGTAGAACCCACATATCTAACTGCAACATGGATTCCCTCCACCATAATACCTTGAAGATTTGCCTGAGTTTTTCTGTTATTATTAGAACGATAAGGTGTCAGAGCACATTCAATTTGAGTAACCACAAAAAAAACAATAAAAAATTCTACTTTTTGTTCTTTCTTGATCAAAAAGTGGAGACGGGATCACTTATTGTGCACTCTAAAGCAGAACTTATGGGATACCCTGTTGCATGACACCCACAACTCAACATAAAAACACAATCCTGATTATTTTTAACACACTATTTTGGGTACGTGTTGTATTAATTGGGCTCCATACCGGGGAGGCTAGCAATTTTCTATGGTAGGGTATCAAGAGTCAAGACTCTCAACAGCAACTCAGATTAAATATATTGGATGGTTCCTTAAAAAAAAAAGAAACCAAGCAAAGGTATTCTATGTAGCATACAATGTTACCTTTGGGAGAACAGTCCTTCCAAGGGATTTCACGTCGCTGTTCCAATTCTTTATGCAATAAGAATTTCCAAATCCAAGAGTCAGTAATAAAGGAGAAACAAATTAAGAAAATATTATCAAACAATTCTCAACTCCAAAGTTCCAAATTTCAAACAACCCAATAAAAAAATTCAAGAAAATATAAATTAAGAGAGAATCTCTCACAGATTGGTAAAAAAAAAATTAAACTTTCTCAAAGATTTGCTATCCCAATTTCTCAATTGTCGTCCTCAAGGAAGCTGTTCCAATGTTCCTATGTTCCTATGTTCCTTCAACAATATTTCTGATCCAAACCCCGAGATTTAGCAATGAAGGAGAAACAAAAAAAAATGTTATCAAACAATCCAATATAGAAATTCAAGAAAACGTGAGGATTATATCTTTTGCTCTGTGATTTGCAGTTTATCTAAATCGAGGAAATCTAGAAGTTTATCTATTTGAAATGTTCATATTCTTCTGGTTAGATTTAAGACCATCTTGATGCGCCCTAGTTTCCTAGTGTTTTTCGAAAATGTTTGCTTCGTTGGGGCTGATCGAGTGTCCACGAACTGGATTAACCAACACTATAAGATTTATTTCTCTGTTACATAAAACTTTATAGTCCTGCTATGAAGATATTGACTTCCACATTGCTAAAAGATTTCATTTTACTTTAGAAAGCAGAAAAATTTCACCTTTGAAATCAAAAACTTTTGGAGATCGCTCCTAATTATAAAAAACAAATACAAAGAAAATCCAAGCATTAGGGTTTTGAAGAAGAAAAGAAGGGAAAAGAGAAGAGGAGGAGCAAAGGAAGAGCGGGATGAAAAAGAGAGAGAGCATACCAGATTCTCCGAAATTACCTTTTCCTTCTCACCCTCTACATCATCACCCTCTACATCGTCAAAACCCAACAAAATGGGTTGATAATAAAATCTCTTTATAAGCTTCTGGTAACCATAAAGAAAAAGAACCGTTCCAACATTCTCAAACAAATCTAAGCTTGTTATTTTTCTCTTGGATGAATATATTAGCATAATCCAAAACACCAATAATTAGTAAACAATAAAAGGTCTATAATTTTGTTGAATCTCAGGAAAAGAGAAATTGGATCTCAAGCTTCACGAAAAACATAAAAAACATGGAATCATCCTAAAAATCCGTAATATCGGAAGATGTACTTCCTCCTGTTGTTCCACAGCATACACCGGAGATAGAAAGATATTAACAGAAAAAATGTAATAAGTAGCAAATCCAACACCAGAACTCACCGGTCTCGTTATGTACCAGAGATTGTAGTAATCTAATAGCAACCCAACAGAGAATCATCAAAAATTTAAAAACCCAATTCGTATTTTGGTAAAAAAAATCAAAACCAATATTTTTTTTTTGCTATAATTGTAGGAGAAAGCTATACAATCGTACCTGGGGATGCTCTGTGCTCTTAGCAAAAATTGTTGGCTAAAAACCTGCAATAATTACTACAAAACCTCATTGTGTATTTGTGCAAAAATGATGATAACCAAAGATGCAAAAAATAGTTGGCTAAAACTTGCACTATATAATTACTGAAAAAGCTCATAAGAAGATTATCCCATAAAAAGAATCTCTTTTTTTGTGGTCAAATTAAAAATATCTAATAAACTAAAAAAATGTGGCAACTTAATCGTAGAAATTATTGCTAGAGTTTTGAGGAGAGAAATGAGGGAATTGTATTCCAAAAAAATGAGGGACTTATATTAGTAGGATATGAGACAGACTTCGACTTGGCAGATTCATCTTCGATTTCAACTGCATTTGCTCCTTTAGCCTGATTTATTTTGACAAAAAAAAAAATTATTTCATTTTCTCTATAATAATTCCTGAATATAAGAAAAAATTAATAAAAAATTCACATGTTTCTTGTTGTATAGAGTCTTCATCTACTCAGCCTTCGCTACATAGTACATATGAAGCTTTTTCTTGAAAATCGCACGGAAAAAAAAAAATTAAAATCCATAGCCAGAGTTGCTACAGGAAAAAATCAACAAATTTTCACTTATTTTTCTCTAATAAATTATTTACAGCCTCTGACATCAACATCCATTTATCCCCACACCAGCTTTTCCAACCTTTTTTCAAGAGAAGAAAAAATTAGAATAAAAAATAAAATTTGTACTAAAAACATCAAAATTATCATTATTCGGTTCATCTATTGAGATGGGAGTAAGGTTACAACAGAGACAGATTTGTTGCTTAGATTTTTCCTTGAACGACTTTCTAAACTCCTCCAAATAAAATCAACCAAAAAATAGAGGCTGGGAACGGAATAGATAGTATAAATATTATAAAATGGGAAAAAACCAGATCTATGGTAGAAAGAAATCTATGAGGTTTTTACATGGAAACGAAAGAATTTTGCTCACGAATGATCTTTATGAGCTACATTGACGGTAGTGCTGACCACAACGCCATAACCAAAAACCAAAAATAAAATGCTCTAAAAACTTTCTCCTGCATATAATAATAAACGGTTAGATTCGAGTATTAATTTTAGAGCAAAGCAAGAGAAGAGAGATATCTGTAAATTATTTTTAGATCAAAGACAGAAGAGAGAAAGAAGGATACCTGTAAATCAACAGTTAGGGTTTGCAGGCACAAGAAAATTGAAATAGAGATAAAACATTTGCTTCTTGCAAGGATTTAT
Source organism: Euptelea pleiosperma (assembly GCA_035048495.1). Classification (NCBI taxonomy): domain Eukaryota; kingdom Viridiplantae; phylum Streptophyta; class Magnoliopsida; order Ranunculales; family Eupteleaceae; genus Euptelea; species Euptelea pleiosperma. The sequence continues at coordinate 541,731 of JASUTR010000218.1, read as the reverse complement.
GTTTAGGGCAAAGCATGAAAAGAGAGAGGGATACCTCGACAAAGAGACGTTTCGGCATGGAGGAGAGGGGGAGATAGAGAGATGTCAAGGGGAAATGGAGAGACATACGTTTTGTTAAGGGGGTGTGGGGTGGGGATGGGAGTAAAGAGGAGAGAAGGGGTTTTTATCGTGTTGAGGGTTAATTTTGGGAAATATTGAAAAAATTAAAGAGGAAGGCACGTATATACGTCTTTTAGGGTATATAATGAGGATAAAATAGGAAAAAAAAGTTTTTTCAAGATACCGACATTTAGAAGGAGTATAGATAAATGCCGTGAAGTATTTTTTATGCCCCCATTTATAAGTCGTGCTACGGGTTAAATTAGGCACTAACGACGTTAAGAATGCGCCATAATTTATCAAAAAAGTACGGCGTTTTTATCTAAATACCATCAATTTAATGCCATAATAAGTGTTATTTGTTGTAATTAAACATTCCTGGGATCAGCGGTTCCGAAAAAGTACCACATGGCAATATTCAACATGACCAATACAGAGGACATTGTGTGCATGTTTAAATATCCAGAAGACGGAAAGATTACAGAAGAAAAAAAAAAAAACATAATCAATACTTCGAACTAAAATAAAACTGATGAAATCGCTGCTAAAATAAAACTGAAATCAACTTACAAAATAAAAACGAAACAAATATAGCACTTACGGTGTTGGTGAGACGGCAACGAGTGGTGTAGAGAGATGCAAGGAGACGATAGAGACTCTAATGGCTCTCTCTTTAGGGTTTTTATTTTGTGTCGAAGAAGACAATATTATTTTAGAAATTTTAACATTTTCGAAGGGATAAATTGGGAAAGACACTTCATTAAAATCCACGGTCCGCAAACGCAAAACGCAAAAGCTGTTTCGAAACAGCTTATGTGTTTTGCCTTTTTTGGCTTAAAACAGTTTTGAAAGGCTGCTTTTTTATTTTTGCCAAACGTCAAAAAATTGCTTATGGCGGTCCGCAACCGCTATAAGCTAGCTTATACTGCACTCCCAAACACAACCTTACTCCGCAGACTTCAATATTATATAGAAAGTGAAACGATATCTCCAGTGAGTTTTTTACCTCGGCCAGTAAGCTTTGAGATTTGTTGACGAAACTGCCCTTCTAACAAAACTGTTCTTACCTTATTTGGGTCGGGCTCCGTTGACGGATATAAAATGAAGGGGACACAATATAAGCCAGGTGGCACACTGTAAAAGGACTCTGACTGTACCGATGTTTGTCCTATCCCATGGTGGACCTACAAACCAAACATCCACCTGATTAGTGATTTATAAGTGTTGCATCTTTGTACCTCAAATACTGCTCAAATTCCCACAGTTGAGATCAGCCCATGAAAATAAGTCCAATCCAAAGCCTATAAATCACTAATCAGGCTGATTTTTATTTTTTAGGTCCACCATGGGATAGGACAAACATCCATACGGTCAGAGTCCTGTAACAATGTGCCACGTGGTTTTAGAGTCCTGTAACAGTGTGCCACGTGGTTTATATTGTGTCCCAGTCATTTTTTATCCGTTCGTGAAGCCCGACCCTATTTTAGGGCCCGTTTGGCAACATCAAAATAAGTTGCTTCTTCGCTTGCAAAAGCAAAAAAGTTGAAAAGTTTGTTTGGGTATCCACTTTGGAATTGCTTCTCAAAAGTCAAAAACTTGCTTTTTGTGGAAGTAAATCTTTTTTGCTTCTTGCTTCTAGTGGAAGCAAAAGTAACAAAAAAATAAAAGTTTCCGGAACTGACGCTTCTAATTTTGAGGAATCTTTCCAAGTGTCAATTTTACTCTTGTAAACTTCACATTATGAAGCGTAAATAGAAAATATTTTATAAAGAAGAAAAAACATGGATGATTTTTTTTTTTAACTAATTACAAATAAAATGATTCATTTGGTGCGTCATTTATTATTGACCATTTATAATTAAAAATTTTGAAATAAACAACGTATGTGATATTGGTTTATGATCTTTATTAATGGTTTATTAGAATATAATATGTATATAAAATTATAAGAAAATGACTTTTTGACTTAATTCATGTCAAACTATGGCGTTTGGTAAAACTTATTTTAAGGTCTGATATCTTAAAGTGCTGAATATAAGGTCTGAAAAAACTGTTCGCTAAACTATCTGAAAAATTGTTGAAATCTGAAAATAAGTGTTAAGTTTGTTTGGTAAACATAACTCTAGATGTCTGAAAATTGTCATTTTGTCATATTTGCCCCTTATTAAGTGTTAAGTGTTAAGTTTGTTTGGTAAATACAACTCAACAAGGTCTAAAATTTGGTAATTTGTTACAGTTGCCACCATGCACCTCTAGAGAGCCAAAAGCACCACCATATGACGTCCCTTGGGCTTCCTTATCAACCATGTCACACAGTCTTAAATATTGCCAACTATATGGAATGCATACATTTCCCTTGATATCTAATAATATGATTTTACAGTCATATAGCTAACAAAAAAGAGAACTAATCTCGGCATTATACAGCGTGGCAGCAATAGAATGTTTTTGGCCATAAAAACTTAAGCACTGGCCAATTGAAACCTATGACTCTTGCATATGAAGCAAACAAATATGAGCTAGGTGTAGCTATACCAATGTCTACTACCGTGCATTGTACTAATCTACAACTAGGCATATTTTGGATAGAGCACTAAAATATCATATCCATGAGTGTCCAAATGCTCACACAAAACTCACTCCTTCCACTTACATTAGTTTTATGAATCTAACACCATCAAACGTGGGTTTCAAGTTAACGGTAAAAAAAATATACGGCCCATCATTCTTCAACTTGTAAACCATGCTATGAATATCAGAATGATTTGAATTTTTGTAAGCATAGTGAGTCATTAACAAACAGCCTACATGTACGTCATTAACAAACAGCCCACAACCATCTTTATGGTGGGTCCCAAGTTCCCAACAGCCTACATGTAGGCCATGTGTACCAATATGATTGCTCATTCCACATGATTCGCACGTACTAGACACCAATAGTTTCTCATTTACACCATTCTTTATTAATGAAACTGTTTGTTTTGTTTACAATTAGGCTACTTAGTTACTTTGAGTGCCCAAAATAATGCTCAAATCAGCTAGAAATCACCCCATATAAAACTCACATCCAATAGCTTGAAGCCATCAATCATGTTGATTATTGGTATGTGGGTCCTACTAGTTAGGGCGGGCCAAACATTTATGGGTCTGTGCTAGTATTTTTAGATGGCTAGGATCAAAGTTTGATAAAAAAAATTCAATTAGAAATCAAAAGGCTTTAACCCACATTTGTTTTTTCTTTTTTCTTTTTTGTGATAATGATTATGATGAGAAGATCATCCTCACCTTAAATCAGCCATTGATTTATCTTCCATGTGGGTCGAAATGAGGCCTTAATCTTAGCGGGCACATATTTTCACACACAATTTTGGTGTACGCACATGGAAGATAAATCAATGGCCGATTTTTGGTGAGGATGATCTCCTCACCATATGAATCACCCATAAAAAAAAATCAGCCCATTCCGAAATTTCTAACAGCATCAAATGTGGGTTTCAAGTTAGGGTCGGGTTGAGGGGACAACCATTTTGCTGGACCCATATAGAAGATGAATCGGTGGCTGATTTTTTGCGAGCATGATCTCCTCACCATATAGATCACCCCCACAAAAAATCAGCCCATTCTGAAATTTCTAACCCCATCAAATGTGGGTTTCAAGTTAGGGTCGGGTTGAGGGGACAACCATTTTGCTGGACCCATATAGAAGATGAATCGGTGGCTGATTTTTTGCGAGCATGATCTCCTCACCATATAGATCACCCCCACAAAAAATCAGCCCATTCTGAAATTTCTAACCCCATCAAATGTGGTTTTCAAGTTACACAGTACAAATCGACAATCCATAATTCTTCAACTTCTAGTCTACAAATATCAGAATGATTTGAATTTTTGTGAGGATGATCTCACAAAAAATCAGCCATTCATTCATCTTCTATGTGGGTCGGCCAAATGATTGTCCGCTGAACCCGACCCTTCAAGTTAATGGAAAAAAATAGACGGTGCATAATTCTTCAACTTATAAACTAGGCTGTGAATATCAGAATGATTTGAATTTTTGTGAGGGTGATCTCCTCACCATAGAGACCATCCTCTCCAAAGCTCAAAGCTTATCTTCATTTTTTTTTTTCAACCAACTCAAGAAATCGATTAAGGTGTAACACCTAATCTTGGCCCCCAACAATTTTTGTGTGGAATTGAGTGCGAAAATATGTGTCGTTGCGCCTAACCAAAAAAAAGAAACCCAGAAATCTTCATCACAACAAAAAAAACCCATTCATAATTTATATATTGGCCCCCAACAATTTTTTTTTGTGCGAAATTGTGTGCGAATATATGTGTCCGCTGCGCCGAACCCAAAAAAAACCTCCAAAAATCTTCATCACAGAAAAAAAAACCCATTTATAATTTAGATATTGGCCCCCAACGATTTTTTGTTTGTGAAATTGCGTGCGAAAATGTGTCCGCTGAATCTAACAAAAAAAAAAACCCCAGAAATCGCTATCACAACAAAAACAACCTAGAAATTATGATCACATAACAAAAAACAAAAAAAAAATCCAAAATCATCACAACAGAAAAATAAACCTGAAATCATCATCACAACTCCCAACAAAACCCAGAAATCATCTTTACAAAAAAAACAAAAACCTAAAATAGTGAGAGAGCAGAGATTCAGAGATTTAAAAGATGTTGAGAGAGAGAATAGATCAAGTGAGAACCTTACCTGAGACGCACGGTGGTCGCAGACGGTGATGGTGCCTCACGATGGTGATCGACGGAGAGGTGGCTAATGGTGGTGGTGGACAACGATGGTGGATCTCGGTGGTGGTGGAAGGAGATGTGATGCCGGAGAAAGAGATCAAAGAGGCTAGGTTTCAAAGGAGATGAATGGGAAGTTGAAAGTGTTTTGATTGAACTGAGGGTAAAAGAGGTATTATAAAATGTTAATGGGGTACGATAGGTATTTTAGCGACAAAATACCACTTACCGCGTTAAGTGGTTTTCCACTTAAACGAAGCAGTCACCTTGTGATGACTTAAAAAAAAGTCCAGTTTTAAGAAAATAAGTACTGATTTTTTCTTTTACTAAACATGACTTAATCGCCGAAATCACTAATTTCAGCCCATTCAGACTTAAGGTCTGAGAACAAGTTTTACCAAACGCCACTTTTTTACTTATAAGTCAGTGTTTCACCAAACAAACTTTTGCTTCTAAATGACAACCTTTAAATTCAGCAACTTAATTTAGAAGTTACTTTTTGCTTCCACTTGTTTGCCAAACGGGCCCTTAAAAGTTAAAAGCAAAATGTGAAGGACATTTCTGTCCAATGGTTAAGTTTGGGACAGGTAAAAGAGAAACACTCGCAATTTACAATTCACCGAGTCACAACTCATAAGAATAGAAGGGGGAGAGGGAATAAGAGTTTTGATTCTCATGGCGTCTAAGTTGTGGGCTCCAAGGGTTGCTTCTTATCTCAGGATCTCCGTTTTTAGCAGAGGTTTTTCTTCTGGTAAATCTCTATCCAACTTTCTTGATCCCTTTTTCATCTTTTCTAGATTTGCTTTTCATCTGTACTTATCAAACCATGACAAAAAAGAATAAGGTGTACATGTTGATCTTTGTTTATCAGCATGTTAGAATACTAGATCTATCGTCTTTTCAGCAAAAAAGATCCGATTTTTTTAAAAGGGTTGTATTTATTTTGCCTTTTTCTGCTATGTAATCCAAGTTTGGGAGTTGATCAGAGCCTAGACTGATGGGTTTTTGAAGCTTTTATACATCACAGCAAGTACAGGTAGTTGTTTTGATAAATGGGATTTTTGTATTCATTGAATGGATTTTTCCTCTTAGGAAATGAATAAAAAAAATAGTTTTTTGTAGTTTATTTCTTAACTTTTTCTTTAGTCAATAAAAAGAAATCCTATCTAAACACGTTATCAAATATAGTTATCGTAATGCATTTTATGACCAGAAGTTAATATGTATCGATAACCATATTTATCTTATGATAAATATCCCCGTTTCGTATCGTACCCTTCAGAAATTACGATATAATTGATATTTAGTACCATGTATGACTTCTTTCTTCAGAAGAAAATGTATTTTATTTTATTTTTTATGAATTTGGGTTTATAGGTATTGATTTTGATAAATTATATAATCATAATAAATAATTAAACAAATTTATTATATTCTGATTGTATTTTTTATTTCTGTAGGAATAGAAGACTTTGATGCGAGTTTTCTACAATTGCTTTTTCACAATAGTTTAATTTAAAATATTTTGCTGAAGAGAACAGTGGTTTAATATTGTTATTGTGATACATATCAATTTTAGAAGACAAATGAATTATTTATTTTATTTTTTTATATTAAATTTCTAATACATTTTTAGTATGTGATTTTATAATTTATTATTGATTACTTTTATTTCATATATTATATTCAAAATCTGAAGCGTTGAATATATTATTTATATTTAAGTACTTAAATTACTTTGTGGGTAAAGCTATGAGATAAAATTAAATTAAATTAATAATTATTTTTATTGATGTCAATCATTTAATTGTGTTAATTAAAAAAAATGAACCATTATTATATATACAAAATATTATGCTAATTATACATTAATATAACTATTAATTATAAATGACGTTTAATTTATTTTACATAAAATATTATAAAACTAATCATCTTATTTCTTAATTCGTGCTTTAGCACGGGTTGTAAGCACTGGTAACATATTATTTAAGATCAGACAACCCAGTCAAATTTGTTCCTAATACACAAAACCCATAAAATAAAAATGTACCTTTCAACCAACTTAAGAAATCGATTAAGGTGTAACACCTAATCTTGGCCCCCAACAATTTTTGTGTGGAATTGAGTGCGAAAATATGTGTCGTTGAGCCTAACCAAAAAAAAGAAACCCAGAAATCTTCATCACAACAAAAAAAACCCATTCATAATTTATATATTGGCCCCCAACAATTTTTTTTTGTGCGAAATTGTGTGCGAATATATGTGTCCGCTGCGCCGAACCCAAAAAAAACCTCCAAAAATCTTCATCACAGAAAAAAAAATGTCATTTAAGTACTTAAATATAAATAATATATTCAACGATTCAAATTTTGAATGTAATATATCAAATAAAAGTGATCAATAATAAATTATAAAATCACATACTGAAAGTGCATTACAACTTTAATATAAAAAAATAAAATTAATAATTCATTTGTCTTCTAAAATTAATATGTATCACAATAACAATATTAAATCACTATTCTCTTCAACAAAATATATTAAATTAAACTATTGTTAAAAAGAAATTGTAGAAAACTCGCATCAATGTCTTCTATTCCTGTAGAAATAAAAAATAAAATTAGAATATAATAAATTTATTTAATTATTTATTATGATTATATAATTTATTTCTAATCTTATAATTTAATTCCTTGTTAAATTATTTCTTACCTTATAATTTAATTTTTTGCAAATCTTTTTTGATGGAGGAGAATGACTTGAGCTTTCTTCAATTGTACAACTGTTCTTTTCATTTTGATGAACTTTTTTCCTGAAGATATTTGATTCGTAAAAATGTCGTTGAGGCTCAAATTATTATCTACAGAATTTTGACATGAGCTTTGCTACAAAAATTAGTGAAATATTTATAACAGAAAAAATAATATGATTTTTTAATTATTTTCTCTCAATTTCAAGGCCTAAAGTTGGGTAAAAAATGATTCAATATTTGAAACAGAGATATTTAATAATAAGATTAGAAAGTAAAAAAACATAATCACAAAATATATTTACCTTCTTAATTAAATTTAGATAGTTTTTGCTCTAAAGTGCATAGTTTAGTTAAAATACTTTAGTAGCTGTTAAAATTTTGTTCCCTAGGCGCATGTCACGTTCAGTCACTTTAATTTGGAAAATATGCGTAGATCTAAGTAATTTTTCTGACATCCTCAAAACATACACAGATCCATTGTCCTATTAATATGAAAGATTAGATTATATAAAAAAATTTGTAGTCAATTAATAAATGAAAATGACATAATCTTACTTTAACTTAGTCGAAATTTCACACAATTCAAAAATAGGACATAAAAGTAAATTTTCAGCTTCTTTATCAAATAATACAATTTATGCATGACCTGTAAAATCTTATATTTACATTCTTAAATAATATCTGCAGTAGAAAATTATGTTAATTTCAATAATAAATGACTTGTATTAAAAATTAAATAATTATAAAAATCTCACATTCGATCTACAAATGTTAGTGAAGTTTGACATGATTTCCACAAAAAATCAAAATTAATTTTCACAACTTTTTTCCGACAACGATTGCATGACATGTAATATCATTCATAATCATCAATTATCTTGCTTATTGTTGCATTACAAGTGAAAGTTACACCCTATATAAAAAAATTAATGATATTTAGATTTTTTTTTAAATATAAGTAAATATATTTTGACCATATGTTCTACTTTAGATAAAAGATTTGTCAATGCATCAAATATTTCTGAAATCGTTCTTCTGTTCTTGAACATCATTTTCTCATAACTGATTGTGTTTTTATTTGGTGTCATCAACAATTGTACTTATGCCAAATTTGAACTGAAAATATTGAATTAAAATATTAGTGAATTTAAAATATAATTATACATACTATTTATTTATACCTTATACCTATCCAACAATGATTCAGCTTCAGGAATTTGTAAATCGAAGTACAATTTTGTTGCAAATATTGAAGATAAATGATGAACACCTATATAATTAACAAAATTTATATATTTTAAATTTTTTAGATAATAATAAATTTAATTTAATTGAATTACTGAACTTACCTTTATACATCTTTACAACTGTAGATGTTACTACTATAACTATTTTATTTGAAAAACTTTCTATAATATCGCTTGAAATTTGATTTGCTACTTCTACCATAACGTAATCTTCATTGAAGATCTACTGTTAAGAAAAATATCAGTTAGTACTTTAATAGTGTAAATTTTTTTAAATATACTTTGTATATTCATCATATTATTATTATTTGTCAATTATTTTATTAATAAAAATAAATTAATTAGAATATTTATTAATAATATAATTAATAGTACTTTTTATCCTCAAGTATTAAATCTCTTTTTGCCATTTTAATTCATTTGATTTTCGAATATAATCAATAATAGTAGTAGCAGTTAACTTTCCAACTATACCTAAAAAGGAAAAAAAAATTTAAATAAATTTAAAAATAAAATAAATACATGTATGTAAACAAATTTAAAAGTATATACCTGTCAAATAAGTATATATTTGATATCGAGATGGGATGTCACTAAAGTCTACAAATGAAAATTTGTTATAAATTTGTCATCTTTTCCATGTATTTGTTTGACTATCGTGTCCCACTTAAAACATATTAAGAAATCATGATTAACTAGATGATAATTTCCTTTAATGAAATTGACGTAAATATTTTTGATAAGGAAAACATCTCCTTCTTTAAGAATTTGTTCAAATTTTAACAAAAGCTTCTTCGGTACTATGGCATGATTTGTATAAAAATCAATACTTACATTTTCATAAATTAATAACATTTCTAAATTTCAAACTTCATCATTATTTTTGAAGTTAATAGAATGCCACATTCTTGAGATTCGAACTTTTATCCTGCAACGATCTTTTGATGGATCAATTTGGTTGATACACTTATATTGTGTTGTCTGCATCTTCAATTGTAGCTGTAACAAAATTTAATGTTAGTAAAAATGTAAACACATGTTTATAATTATTAAATAATTTTGAACAAATTTATATTACCTGAAGGTAAATTGTTAAGAATCTTTTTGTACATAATATTTTGTATATAACCTTCTATTTCATTGATATTATTCTTTATCAAAAACTTGAGTCCATCACGTAATGATGTGCGTGAAACTGCAACATATAATTATCCGTGACTGAAAATTGGCTTTGGCAAGTAAATTCCAACATGCTTTAATGTTTGTCATTGACTTTTGTTGATTGTCATCGTAAAATATATTTTAACAGAAAATTATCTCCGTCTAAGGATAAATGGCTAATTTGTTTCAGTTGGAGACATTATTATTCTTGAAATGAAGACTCTACTGCCAATGTTATTTTTTGTCATTATCTCAGCTTCAATAACCCTTTTAGTCAATCGAGTAACAATTAATCTTGTACCATTACAAAGACCCGAACTCTAATTTAAATTTCGAAGAGGCATAATCGAAATTCCAATTTTCAACTTGAGTTCATGATTCGATATTCCAGAGAACTGTAATGTATTCAAAAATTATGTTTGAAATAAAATGTCTTGATTCTCAATATTGTTAGATATGTAACTAATTGTATCAGCACTGTAGTATTTATGTACATCGCCTAGAAGAAATGAATTCACCTCATTTACACTTTCATTTATAGGAGCCAAGATGCATCTATTTTGCAGTATTGAGTTTCTTGAAATCTACTAATCAAATTAGGATAAGTGCTGTATATAATTTGACTAATAAGATCATTTTCCGTTGGAATCATAAACTCGTCAGGAATTTTGATCCAAATAGATTCATCTTCTCCATCTATTGAAATTGCAGGCAGGTTACCATCTTCAAGGTCTAATACCCATTTACTAAACTCTGACATTGATTCTTCTGTTGTTCTATCAAAATTTTCATGTTCTATTCTCATGTTTTTTGTTAATACAAAACACGACAATGCTACCATATATGAGATTTGTTGATTGAAGCACTTACAATTGTCTCCCTGGTTCCTTTGAGAATTACTGGCAAAATTTATCTAAAATCTCCTCCCGAAGTTTTCCCACCAAATACTTTTTGTTCTGAGTTTTGAATTGTGAATCGTAGTAAATCTTTGAAAGTTCTATCCACTGCTTCAATAGCATTTATGTGATTCATTGGTGCTTCGTCCCATATAATAAGATCAGTTTTGCATATCAACTCTGTTAGTTGAAACCTTTGAGTGATGTTACAACTTGTTTCTTCATCGACAATGATAGAAATTTTGAATCTTGAATGCGCAATTCTAACACTTGGAAGTAGTAGCGATGCTATTCCTGAAGAAGCAACTGCTAATACAATATTTCCTTGCGATCGTAACTTTTGTTATTATAGTTTTCCAAAGATACGTCTTTCCAGTTCCTTCGCTCCCGTAAACAAAAAATAAGCCACCCGATTTTGTGTCCACTGCATTTGTAACAACATAAAAAACTTCTTTCTGCTCAACATTCAATCCTTCACACATTTCGAAGAACTAAGTAGAAAGTATATCGCAATTATAGTTTAACTCTTCTCGTATTAGCCTATTTTCCATTTGAATTTGGAATGACACATCTGGGAATGAGAGTATAGGGAATTCCTTAAGTGGCATGTTACTTCTGTTTAAAATATTTTCAATTTCATACAATGTCAAATTTTTGATTTGTTGATCAGTGAGGTGAAGTTCTTTATCATGTAATATACGTCTTTCACAACGTAAAATATCATCTGACATCAACTCCCAATGTCTATTCCACAATTCTAATGGATCGATTAATTCGCAAAATAATAATAATGTAACAAATAATTCTCGCAATGACTGTCCGAAAGACTAATGACTTGCTTCATCAATAACTTCATGCCATTCATTATCATCATTTAATAAACCAAGTTCTCAACATACAGCTTTGAAAGTATGATAGATGACACCATTTACGCTTCTAATTTCTTCAAAACTTCGTGGACCTTTCACAATATTTAAAAGCATACGAAGATAGAATCTCTCACCTGAAGTCGGATGTACATAATATATTCTTCTAATTTTTTTCCTAGACTTTCTTCTTGCCCATACCTTCTCTTTTTTATGCCAAACCCATTTTGTTAGGAAATTAACGTAAGTTAGTTCCCTTACATCCTCATATAATCTATTTGCATTTGTTCATTGAGTAAATTTTGTAGTTTCTACATCACTTCTACTTAACACATCAGCTAAGTTATCCCTATCTTGAAATAAAATAGGTTGTTCATGTTAGAGATGATAAGAAAGTCTCTCAACACTTGGGTCTCGATATTGAATTTCAAAGTTTAATATTCTCCAACATGCTTCCGATGTAGAAATATATCGACAATCTAAGTATGTTTTGATTTCATCAACATTTTTGACATTTTGTTGATCATTTAGATCATTGTTCGAAATATTTTGTTTAATCACAATAGTTGCTCTGTCTTGCCCTTTATTAATATACTTGAATAGATATTTGACAGCTCTTGTTCGATTGCAAAACTCAACATTGATATGAGCTTGGTATTTTATTATCAAATCCAGATTATGAGGAATTATCCATCTATTGTCGACTTCAATCTCATTTTTCAAAGCTGTTCTTCCAGTGTTACTTCTTCTGTAAATTGGAAAGCCACTTTCATCAATTGATGTCTGAGTGCAAAATTTCTTTGGATAGTATTTTGAGCATTCTCTATTTATCATGCAAGGTGACTTTGTATTCAATCTTCCACATGGTCCATGAATCATAAATTGAACAACTACTTCATATGCCAATTGATCTTTATCTTAATATATTACAACAAATAACACCTATTATGACATTAAATTGATGGTATTTAGATAGAAACGCCATACTTTTATCTGATAAATTACGGCGTTCGCATTCCTAACGTCGTTAGTGCCTAATTTATCCCGTAGCACGACTTATAAATGGGGGCATAAAAAATACTTCATGGCATTTATTTTCTAAACGCCAACAAGGTTTATTTAACATTTCCCGACCCAACCTATATCAATTTCCCCCAAATGAACAAACTCACTCTCTCTCTCTCTCTCTCTCTCTCTTTCCTCCATGCCTCTCTCGATCTCTCTTGCTTGCGACCTCGCCTACGCTGTACATCCTTGCCAGTAGAGATCAACTCTCTCACTCTCTTCTCCATCTCTCTCTCGATCTCTCTTGCTCGTTGTCGCTGCGTCAACTCCTCGTCGTCGTTGCGTCAACTCTTATCTAAGGTATCTCTTTCTTTTTCTCTCTCTTTTTGTTTAAGTTTTAGGGTTTTGTATTGGGGGTTTTAAGCTTTAGGGTTTTGTTTGGGGGTTTTAAACTTTAGGGTTTCGTTTGGGGGTTTTAGGTTTTTAGGGTTTCATTTGGGGGGTTTTAAGCTTTAGGGTTTTGTATTGGGAGGTCTTCCAACACCATTTTTTGCGCTTGATGGGTTCATTTGCTTGAATCTAAACGTAATCATGTTGCAGTTTCACCTGTACAGACAAGATATTTGCTTACAAACATATAGAAATCTCTTTCTCCTTTCCTTCTCCTCCAATTGGCCGCCTCTTTTCGAACTGCAACTGTTGCCTATTTGTTGTCTCTCTATCTCTCTCACTTACTTCCACATGTGAGGTATTTTTATTTTGACCTTCTATTTTGAAGCAGAGTAAAGATGCTCGGTATGTAGAAAATCAGCAACAGAACATAGCAGATGCATTCGAACTGCATCCTCATCTTGTTGCTGAGATTGATGTAAACATTCAATTTAGGAAGTAGCTATTCGATATTCTGTTATTTTATTATTTGTCATTTGCAACCATCTGTTCTTTTTTGTTCTAACTGAAAGATAAATGATCAATATTTCCAGAATTAATGATTTTGAATTTACAAGAGTGTGCCATTTTTTACCTACTTGACATCCCACTGTATCATAGTTGGATAATTGATCCTCACGTATTTCCTTTTCAAAAGCCCCACCTTTATTTTCCTTAACGAGTTATTGTTTTTGGGACTTCAAGTCTTCAACTAATCATGCAATCCAACTTTCCTCCCAGCTTACATTGTGGATCGTTCCTAACCATTCTAATCTAATTTTTTTTTTTATATATTGTGAAGATGTTGATCATCATAAATGGACTAATTGCTCTTGCTCGAATTTAAATTTATTGTTGAGTGATAGTTTTGTTTGATTGCTTAGATCTTGTACACATGTTTTCATATCTGTTACAGGATATCAATTTCATTGATCATACCAATGAAATAGGATGGATAGAGTAAGTGAATCTTCTTTCTTTTCTTTTTTTCTTTTTAGTTTTGTGCTTTTGTTTGAATTGTGTGAGAATTGGATGAGATGGATATTATTTTTGTGTAGATTTCAATGGGCAAAGTCGATAATTATAGATCCGGGGTTATATATGACGAAGAAAATGGACATTTTACATAGAGGAGAAGTGTTCCCACCGCATTCAAACTCTTTACAGGTGATCTGGGTTTCTTATATTTCCTTTCTAATTTCATTCTTTGTTTTATCTTAATGGTTTATGTTCCATAAGCCAGAAAATCTGTTGTTCTGTCCTGCTCATTTAAGAAGTCTATTTCTTGTTAAAAATAATGTAGAACTTTCTTCTTCGGAATATGAGCAATAATGTAGCCAATATCTAGTGGAATGAGCTTATAACATATAATTATTAGTGAGAGCATATAATCAGTATGAAACTATTGTGTTCTTTTAGTCGGAAATGTGGCTGCATTTCTATAATTTCTAAGTACTATTTCACTACTAATTATGGTTATAACAGAATTGGACATAGAGTAAATGGAAATAACTTATGGCTAACTTAATATTAGTTCAAGACCTAACCACAATTAGTATATCTCTACTATAGTTGGTGGAGTCAGGTATTGGTTGGGCATGTTTCATTTTTCGCTACATAATCAGTCAAAATGTAGCAGTATTTACTATTCTCAGTTTTGGTTTATGCTTTCTGTTTTTCAGCAGATTGTTTGTTGATCAGTGAAAAGAATCTTTCAAACATTACTAACAAGATGTCTAGATATCATTGTGAAATTTTGGAACCATCTGATGAAATAAATTTTAGCTCATGCATCAATGTTTCGTCCATGAATTTGATATGTGGGCTTCTTTCTATGAAGTCGTGATAATAGAAAGTGTTATTGTTCGTCTATGCATTTGTTGATAAAAGAACTATGAAGCCATACAACACCAAATCAACTGAACCTTGAAGAGTAGTTCATTAGTGTCTTGGTAAAACAAAGCCCATTTCAAACCTGCTTGTTTAGAGCTTCATTCCACATATTAGCAGCAAGTGATGGCTGCATTCTAGTGATGGTACTAAATGGCTTTATACTCTAGTGTGAAAGAAGTCCCACCGTTGAGCATCTGATTTTTGCATGATGTTTAGCTTATAGCCTATCCAACAGCTGCTCAATCAATTGGATGGTCTAAATTGAAGGTCTTGTCTAGCAATTGAACCATGCACATTCAATTTTGGAGATGCAGAACTATTGAAGTGGATAGGTGGATAGGTATAGCTATAATCCATTCTAAAAAATTAAAAATTTCCAATACTTGTTTTCTGGAACACAAAGCCAACCATGTCCATATTGCACATACAAAGGAGGATCCATCACAAGAAATGAACTTTCAAAATTTGAAATAAAAAATGCAATAACCTTAGGGTAGTATAGCAGGGTGCATATTGATTTGCGTGTGCTTGGCCAGCAAATATTTGCATTAGACCCAATCAGATTTTGCCAAAAAGTAACTGCAAACAATAGGCAAATGACTCTCTCATCCCCTTGGTCTCTCCCAACAGCTCTCTCATCTCTAACCATATGAATATTTTCCCAACAAATGTTTGTCATTGCAAACATTTGATTATCAAATATTTGCTTACAAACATTTTCATGCAAAGTAGAGACAAGATACGAAGTAGGCCGTAGAGATAAACTTATCTCTATACAAATTTTAGTTTGTTTTCATGGTCAGTTTCTCTGTTTTTAGCAACTGTTTTGTGCAAAGTGCAGTAGTTGCAAGTTGCAACTCTAAACAATGGACCTCTTCTCTCAACAATTACACGAGTGCACCAATAATTCTTGTTTCAGAAAACATACTGTTATTCCCACGTAGATTGGCTTGTTTTCTTGACATATACTGTTATCCCAAGTTGCGGATAACAGTATGCAAGCTTTATGCAGGTTCGATGATAACACTATACCAAGCTTGTGGGCCATTGGACTCTATAAAGAATTTTCACCTATATTTGTGGGCCATTGGACAAGATGAGCCTTTTGGCACCTATACCAAGCTTCACATGACAACAAGGATATGCCATATTCATAATTACAATTTGAAGAAGAATTTTGATGATTAAGTATTTTTGTTTAGTTTTTGTGACAATTTCTTCTCGATATAATACTACAACAAATTATGCCTATGATGGCATTACGTTGACTGCATTTAGAACGAAACGTCGTTAAATTCTTATTTATTATGGCGTTCTCTTCGTGAACGCATTAAATCCCTATTTAGTACTTAAAACTATAGATTGTGACAAAAAAAATATACTTTATGAACGCTGAACGCTAATATGTTTTTCATTTAAACCCCGCGTAGAAGTCGAAACCCCCTTTTTATTGTCTATTCGACCTTTTGCTCTTTCCCACACGTTCTAGTTCCTCAGTTCATGCCCTTCCTCTTCATCTCTTGCCTTCTTCTCCTTCTCTGTAGAAAATCCCCAGCATCGTCAGCCCTCATCGTCGTCTTCCCATCAGTTTCATCTCCGTCATCTCTTCCTTTCCAGCTGTCGAAGAACAAAGTTCCATCTCAATAAACCCTAGCTATGAGAAAAAGTACTCTTATATACTTTTATTTACAAAAGGTTACTCTTTTTTATAACTTCTTCTTGGTTCTTAGGCTTGAAATAACGTGTATTTACCCAATGCCTAACATGGATATCATTGCATCATACTATCTATTTCATATGCGAAGATTGTGAGGTATATCATTATCGCTTTTGATTATTATGTTATGCGCTTGTTGTATTTCAGGTCTGGACTTGTTTATCCTTCTTTGAATGTTTTAGAATTGGTTTTGCAATCATAATCTGTGGTTGGATAAAATTATAGGTAATATTATGCATAATAATGTATCTATCACTATCATTCTTAAACTTACTGAAGTAATACAATGTTGGGTTTCATTGTTACTGTGTCATGCTGCGAAACGCATCTATGTTTAAGTTATGGGGGCCAGTTGCTCTGAGTTTTTCTTTTTCTTTTGAGGTCTAATTTTCTTGACTGCTGGGTCTCAAGGTCTTGGGTTAGACTTAATGGGGACATAGACAGAGTGGTAATACAATGTCAGGTTTTCCGATATTATTGAGTCATGCTGCAAACCACATCCATGTCTAAGTTATAGGGGCTGGTTGTTTTGAGCTAGAAGATTTTGTTTTTCTTTTTGAGGTTATTAGGGTTGAAACCATATCCCAACATCTTTCACCTTTTTCTAGTTTTTCTAATTGCTGGGTCTCAACTCTCAAGGTCTTGGGTTAGACTTGGTAGGGACATAGACAAGATTGGTAAACTTCTTAGTAGTTTTAAAGCAGTTTGAGAATATTTCATCAAATGGCTCTTACAATTGGTGCTTTTTGTTTTACTTAAAATAATGTGAGATTTATTTTTATTTTTTTGAATTGGAATCGAATAGTTTGTTTTAACTTTGAACTTGAAATAAATTGATTGGCTGTAGAATATTGAGCAGTTATGGAGCTGTTGGAAAAAAATATTACATCAAATGGTTATATTTGCACTGGTGCTTTCCATGTCTGAAATGTTCAAATGTCTTGGGCTTGCAAAATAGAATCAGGGATTCAATTTTTTGTCAATTTCTGTTTTTTAGTGGTAGATATATTATAGGCAGAGTTCTAGATTTCAGTAGTTTTGCATTGGATATAGAAGACTACACATGTAGCTCTTCGGTGGGCCTTTGAATAGGTTTTCTTTTTTGCTTGAAATCATTCAAGATCTTTCCTTTTAACAGACTTGGAAAGAAGTATACTAAGTTTACAGACTGTTACTTGTGGCTTTTTGCCCACATTTACATACTAAGTTACCCACTCGCTCCACTCTAGCTGCCCTTGGGCGCTCTTATCCAGTTCCAAGTTTAGGACGAGAGTGAATTCACTGCCTTCTTTGACCATCTTGAGATTTGATGTCCAAGTGGGATTCACTTTCGGTGCAAGAGGTCAAAATGTTAGGCCATAATGTGTTAAATTTGGTGCATTGCAAGCTATCCCATCAAAATGTTCTGTGGTCCGATCATCATGATCTAACCATCACGAGCTGCTCTTTACATATGGCAGGCCCCTCATATATATATATATATATATATATATATATATTGGAAGAGTAATTTAGACCTTTTAAATAGTTTTGAATTAGAGATAATTCTCCTTTTGCAAATTTTGTTCACATGCACTTGCAAAACATGTGGCAGCTATGTAGATCTAAGTGCAAAATCAACTCGTTAAGTTAGAGATTAGTGATTAGACCAATCTATTGTTCTCCTTTAACTCAATCTCTACACAGTCTGTACATCACGGTGTCACCTTGTTTTCAAAAATTTAATCAACTGGTTTTATCTTTGTCAAATTTTATACTGCCAAAGAGAACCTTGACATCTTCATCAAAACAATGCATTCAAAAAGCTGAAAGTTCTACATATAAAAAAAGCTGAAAGTTCTCATCATGTTGTATGATATGAAACATGGCATCTTCTTTAAAAAAAATGCCCTCATGGTATTGCCATTTTAGTGTTCAAGAAAATCGAACAGTTTCCCAACATCCATGATTTTTCCACAAAAGCATTTTACGTTCAGTAGTTGCACACTACGCTTAGTTTGAGAGTTTTACACTCAAACTATGTTTTGCTTCTAGCCGTTGTTCTTGAGTGTTATTGAGATATTGGTAGCTACAAAGTAGCAGCTGTGGTATTTGGGTGTTTGTCTTGCTTTTCTGACATTGACATTCTTTTACTTGTTGCATGGTATTTGTTTCTTTGTTTTTTGCTTCGACACATGCTTGTTCTTGAATAATCATAGTTTAAGGAACGTTTGTGTGATTTTGTACTAGTAGGTCTGATGGTAGTTATCACTACAACATGGAAAGGACAAGACTATCGCCCTAATTGGGGATTCTTTGGGAAGACAACAATTCCAGTCTCTAATGTGTGTGGTTACAGGTTATAACAATTACTGTTGTTAGAAGCGTTGAATTATAATTGCTCATATATATGCTGACTTATCTAACTTTGTCCCAGTCGAATGCTTTTCATCTGAAATTGGTGATCTACACTTCATACTTGCTACAATGGGGGTGTGAATTGTAAGAATTGCTTAAAGAAATCTTAGAACACTTGCTCTTGTGCTTTGAACTGTTGGAGAAAATCATTGGGTGGCATGGCCACTGCTTAGGATTACCCTTTATAACTCTTATCCTTCATGTATACCGTCCTCCTCATTGGCTATGTCATATTAAGATCTGTGTATCTTATCGGCAATTTGCCAATACTTTTTCTATTTGAGGAGGATCCACTGACTGATGTCAGAGGTCCCTTTTTTAGTTTGCATGTCTGAATACCGAAGTCATTCACTCTCCCCTACATGGGAATATATTAGGCCAGTCCTTGTTAAGAGATTATTCGATCTCTTCCATGCAAATACCATCAAAGCCAAGGCTTTGAGATTAGCAGCTCATGGCTTGCTGGAAAATACTACTGCTGTCCTATAACATACAGAATATTTGGGTTCATTTCCATTCACTTATGTTTTGGGTTCTCCATTTTTATACTAGTGAGATGGCAAGTTAAGATGTGGATTGGTTTGCATATTAAGCTGAGTAGTGGGGACCTCAGGCAATTCAATGGTATTTATTCTTGGTGGTTAGAATGATGAGCTTATTCTTGGTGGGAATTATTGCAAGCTCTAATCTGCACTTTTAGTTGGGGAGTGGTGCTAGGTACCTTGTTGCTGCTATGCATTGAAGTGGAGTTGTGACTGGGGTCTTTAGATTTGAATGGTATGTTTTTTGGGTTTCTATACTATTGAAGTGGAGTTGGGACTGTTATAGTGTTATGAAAAGTTCAGAATGGTAGTCCTTTATTCACAAGCACCAAAAAACTAAAACTAGCAAAAAGATGCAACCTACCTTAGGATAGCACAAGGTTTATTTGCAGCCTAGTTTATGTGCCGCCCTAGAATGTAATTTTGGGTTGTGTTTGGTGGTTTTTGTTGCACTAATTTTGTGTATGGGCAGATTCAGCCATGTATCTTATAGTTGTGTTATTCCTACATCATTGGAATGTAATTTTGGGTTGTGCTTGTTGGTTTTTGCTGTAGTAATTTTGTGTTTGGCAGATTTCAGCCATGTATCCTATAGTTATGATATTTCTCCAGCAATTTCCAATGAGTACAACTAATATTCACTACAATGGTGAATTTTGATAGTGGCTGAGCTATTCACCTTAAATGTTGCAAGGTTAGCTGTGATCTGGCAAAAAACTTGAGCATTCTCATCCAAAAGATGCCTAGTGCTGAAACCTACTCAATCCATGAAAATGCCTAGTGCTGGAACCTACTCAATCCCAAGGTTAGGTGGAATGCTCAAGTGGCAAAAAACATGAGCATTCCACCTATTGCTGGAACATACTCATCCCAAGTTAATTGAATTTGAGAACTTATTATTTGACATTTCTCTTGCTTGGCAATGATCATGATTCCAAAAGTTCTATTCTTCTAACCCAGTGGCATTGAGTAAGTTCTTTTAGTAGTTGTTTTGCACTCCCCTGCACCATCAAATATTACTTTTGGGCATCCATTGAGTTTCAATTGATAAGTTTTTTTGCAATTTGATGTTCAGACCCTGTCTAAATAGGTGTGTGGTGCATCTACAACCTTTAATAACATCAGCAATTGCAAAAATATAGTTCGTCTAAAGTTGATTAAGGGTTTTTTCATATTTTTCAAGGATAACATAAAAAACAGAGGAAATGTATGATGCATATACACTGCTGGAACGAAGACATTGCAGATATGAGAGGACCTTGCATAGTTGTGGCTGATTGCATCTCGTTGGCTGCTTATTAGTCTTTAATTATACCATTTTGTTTAATAACGCTGCACAATACAAGAAGAATGAAAGAATTTTCCATGGGAAGTATGTTACAATTGCTGGGTGTTGAATCATATTGCGTACTATATTGTTGATACACATGGTATATTTCTTTTCAGAACCTTGAAAAGAGGAAGTATCTTACAATGGTAAGCTGTACTGTTGATCATAACTTTCTAATTTTTCTTGTTTTTTGAGAGCATTATGATAAGTTACATAAATGTGCAGGAGTTGAAACACATGGTATCCTTCTTTTCAGAACCTTGATTGGAAAGGGTAAGAAATTAGGCAACAACGGTGTAGGTTACTACTACTTGTGGTTAATGTCTATCATAAAAGGTTACTATTGCTTGTGGCATTACAATCGGTGTAGGTTCACATTCATATGCTTCTAGTCCAAATACTTGTGGTCCTTCAATTGGTCCCCCTCCTGTGATTGCTAACAAAGCTCCTGGTACCCAGCCAGCCACTAAAGAAGTCTATTTAGTTTGGGACAATGACACAATGTCCATGCTTAGTTGTAGTACTTAATTATGTTAGTCATATTCGGGAAATGATGCATTGTTAGTGTTGATGAGGAACCTGTTCTACTTAGTTACTAAATTCTCTATTTTAATGTTTAAAATATGAACATGAGGAAAAAAGTATGCCCTTAGTGAAGTATCAGGTGCTTGATGAAACAAGTCAGGTAAGTTGTAACTAAATCTCTAATCAATCTCATTCATTCAAATGGATATGCAAGTTGCTTTGCACGTCCAAGTGGATGAGTAGGCTCTATCTTTTGTGCTTTCAAATTCCATTATTTACACATTTTTACATGTCAGTAGTATTCCCGTATGAACACCAATCCTAGATTTTAGGTTTCTGTTTAAGGTTCCTCTCTTAGATGCTCAGATTTGAAGGTGCCTTTTAGTACCCGTGGTGCTATCCTCAGTCACTTCCCGTGAACCCTATATCTCATCCTTGTTCTCTCTTGCTTCAATTTTGTGGTAGCAATGGGAAGAGGACGTTTTCATAATTTCAGTATACTATCATTTTTTAGTAAATTTATGCTGTCAAGTAGGGAGTAAGGAAGAGGAGAATTTTGCAAGCTGCAAATGTGAAATACAATGCATACAGATGTGATAATTTTGAAATTTCCATATGGTCCAAGTTGTCTTCAAAATATTTGCATTTGATCGAAGCAGCTAATATTATCTATTTGAGTATGCTCTTTTATTAATGTGAAGGTATGGCTTCTTCAACTTGTATTGTAGCTCAATGCCTTGACACCATAACAAGCTATTTTTTTTGTAGTGGATACAGTAAAATTGTAAATTGTACGAATCTGAAATGCACATGTTAATCTTTCAAAATCTGTTTCTCCCTATATTCCATCATTTATATTTTTTTATGGGTTTTTCATTTATATGAATTTTGTTTTTTCAAATCCAAGCTATTTGATCATTTTCAGGCTTTGGGAGATGATGTCTTACAAGTTGCTTGATCAGCTTCATTAGCATTGAGAGGGAAACTCACCCCTTAAATCGGTGGAAACTTGTGGGTGTGAGGTTGTTTTCTAGCATATATAGAACTGTTGGAACGAGACCCACACACTCTTACCCTTGTCAATTCACCATTGTGAATGCATGCATTAACATTTTCAGATTTTGGGAGATGATGACTTAAGCTTTGCTTGCTGGGCTTCATTAGCTCCAAGAGAGAAACATCAGCCCTCAAATACCTTATACTTCCTCCAAAGCTATAAGCTTTGGGTGCACAAGTTTGGAGACCCTTTTTTATGAGTGCGATTTGTTAGTATTCTTTTGCTCCCTTTTATCTACTGAACTTTTGAATGGTTTTCTTAGGGTAGTGTTGGGATCAAGTGTTAACCTTATGATAGTTTCTATTGTAGTAAGCAGAGATTCTTGTTGTTTATGTCTTCATAGAGTCTATTTGCTTTTCTTGTCGGATTGTTTTTAGTTGTTGTTATGGAGTCAGGGTTTGGTTTGATTCAAAGAAAAACTAAAAAGCTTACTCTTTTTGTGTGTGTGTTAGATTCCACTCATCCTGGTATCGGTTGGTGTTGTTAATGGCAAATCCCAAGAAAGGGAATTGCAATGGCAAGGCCTTGAAGTCGGGAAAAAAGACATCCTTTCACATTTCTGCATCCATGATCAACTACTCGAATAGAGGCGGTAACCTGGTCGCATGGAGTATTCAATTACGCCTCAAGTATATGAAGAGAGACTGGTCTCTTGAGACCCCTTCACCGCAAGGGAAGGGCATTGCTTGGGATTTCCGTTGGAGCTGCAAAAAGATGCAAGGCAACCTATAAGAATATACCTGAATTATGATGGCATGCATTCGTCACTCGTTTGATAGTGATTGTAGGAGTGTTGGAGACATTGTGAAGGTGGGTAATATTGATTAATTGGTAACCTCATCGTTGGTCTCTAGCTGTGGACCGGGCTTATGTCAATTTTTATTTTTATGTTTTATTTTTCTTCCCTTTCTTTTCCAGCTTGGGGAACCTCCTATGACTTCACTTCTTGGCAGACCTGCTTGCAATCATCAAGGAGATCCTCCAGTTTTCAGGGACTGCTAGTATAACTGCACTTTGCTTATCTGTTAAGTTGATTGTTCTGTAAGTAACCAATCACATCTTTTGGCAGAGGGTGTTCTAGTGCAGACTTAGTTCCTTTCGTAACTATGAGGTCTACAACGGGCAACACTCTTGCATGGGCAGTGGCATGTGAGCATGATCAGTGGGGCTGTGCAATTGTCGGTAATTTCCATTTTGAAGAATGCTTCTTGTGGACCAGTTTTCAACTACCCATATCAAGTGGTACATATCTAATTTATGAACAACTAAAAGCACTATTATGTTTGCAGGACATGTGAATGTTGCTCCTCACCATTTGACAGCTGAAGCAGAGACCTTCCTTTCGGCTACTCTCATACATGAGGCTGGTAGTTGTCCAATAAATGAGATGGAATAAAGTATAATAAGTACTTTCCTTGGCCTGATCTCTAAGTTTGGCTTCCAACAGGTCAGGCATGTTCTCAGTTTTGGTCCTAGTGAGCCTTTGCACATTTCGGGATGAGATGAAAAGAAAGCATAGTCAAGGTATGCACTACATATACTACATCATCATGCGAACTATCTCTCAAAGCTTATGTTTGATTTTGCAGCTATTATTTTTAGTCAGAATTTGAGGTTAGAACACCTAAATCTAGAAAAGAAGTCAACATGGAGGACAGAGATGGATAGTCTTATATCTATATGTAATCACTAGTGGTGGTGCTATTGGCAAAGGAGAAGATTGTGTGGAACATTCACTAGTAACAAATTAAAAAGATCACAGTCAAAAAGTTCAGAAAATTCTATTTTGCTATCCGCTTAGTAGTGATTGTTGCTTGGTCCAAAGTAAGCTACTGGTTTTGGTTGTGGAGAATGTCCTCATGAGGGGGTTAAAGTATCTCATGAACTAGATGGGTGAGGTAAGCCAAACTATTGCATTTGTGTCTCTTGTATGTCAAAGGGTAACCATGTTGTTATCTTGGACTTCTGTTTCATGTCCCTTTTTTATCCTCTGTTCTCATGTATATTATCTTATGTTTTTCATGTTCGTGCTTTCTTTACCTCTAAATATTTTATGGCCTGTATATATATGCATGGATGTACGTATACAAAACGGGTTCTTTTGTTTTCAAGCATGCATATTTATGTTGAGATTAGAAGCTAAATAGCTTCTTTTGTTTTCAAATGTGGAGTTTTAACGGTAGAAATGGACAGCTCAGAATATTTTAACTTGCGATCCACTTTTCTAAAGGCTAAAAATGTCAGAACATGCTATTTTTGTGAGGCTAGCTACCTAATATCCATGTGTAGAAGAACATGTAACTAAGACCTTTAGGACAGCAGCAACAAGTGTAACATCTTCTTGTTCTATTTTTGTAACACATGTTACAAGACGGTTTTCTGACCATGTGGGCTAGTGATGTGACAGATTGGACTGCAATCTGAGAAACAATCAGTTGAATTAGGCACATGGATAGGGAGATTGCCCATACCATACCTTGTAAAAAAACTAGCCTGCAACATCATCAGAATGATACATGGCACTCTTTCGGGTGCACTAACACTGTTAATGTTTGGCCCATCCCTTGGTGGATCTACACACAAAAAATGATTGGTGATTTTCTAGCTATTAATTTTAATAATTTTTAAGAAGCCCTGCTATTGGCAATGTAATGTAGTGTGGTGTTTTGGTTATGTATTCCAAGTGCAAGCGTGTAGCACTATAACCTTGATCTTTATTAAAAGATGGATATGTTTATGACATACGAGTCTATGCACACTGTGTTTGCTTCTTTGTTTGCCCTGCACGAATAGCACATGTATCACAATATCCTGTTTAAGCAACCTTATTTATGGTCTAATAAACAGGGATGCTTCATCATCTTATTAAGTGAACATGTAGATTGCTCGTCATTACAGCTTCTTTTGTTATTGCGTCCAACACGTCATGATGTCATTTTATTTGTTCTGCAACTTCTTCCTTCATTAGCTTGTGGTATGATCAGAGCTGGTTTGAGTTTGCATGGTGGTCGCAAAACCTTGTGAATTCTCATGTTGCAACATGTTGTAGAGTCTTAATGCGTTCTGACGGAAATTTTGGAAAACTTATTCTTAACTTCAATCTTTATTAAAAAAAACTTCAATCTTCTGTTCTGTTCTGTTATAGCTTACTTGAACAGGATCTGTGCTCTTAATCTTAAAGAGATAATATGCTGCAAGTTAACAAAACTGTCTTGTCATGCGGGCAAGTGCAATTCAATGTCCAGGTGACTGTGGTGAGGCAGCAGATCAGATTCCCTTTCCTTCTACAATTTTAGCAAGCTACAATAAGGAGGGTTCGTTGGTTCTTGACAAACCCAATGATGTTGGTGGGAGTGGAATTCATGCCCATGGTGGTCATGAAAAGCAATCACAACATCAATGCACTCTAAAATTAAGAGGTAACTAATAATACTATTCTAATCCCCTTCTCCAACATGAACTCTAAAATTACAGTTGGGACTAGATGAAATATATGGAGGTACCTGGCCTCATATAGTTTAGTTATGTTAGGCATCACGACTCAATGCAGGTAGTAACTCAAGAATCTAGACTTTTTCAGTCAGTTGGCTGCTTCTTGGATGGGCCATTGCTTGGAAAATCATGCCGATATGATGACCCAATGATCTATAGCTCAAGACACTTTTCTGGTTGTTTATATTTAAATTCTAACGTATGTTGGATTTGATCTTTGGATCTAAGGTAGTAAGTAGTAACCCAATGATTTGGAATGATATTGGCATTCAAGGAGTTTTTCAACTTTGACAAATCTCCCAACTTTGCCGATCCTTATATAAGATGAAGAAGCAAGTGTTTCCTTCCACGAGTTTTTGTTGATTTTTTGTTGGTCTTTTATATTTATTGTTCTAGGTCATGTTCAAGGCCTTATGCATCTATTTGTTGCGTTACTTGGTCAAAGATGTTGGGCTTAAATCATGCATAAAAAACTACCTTTCTTAAACATAATCAGCCTATGAAACTCATGTAATAGAAAAGCTATAATTATTCACTGGCTGCTTTTCTAAACATTGGAGCCGAAATTTGGACCACACAATTTTCTTACTCTATTGGATATTAAATTTTGTTTTGTGTGATGATACTATGTGCTAAAATTGTTTCTTGCTATTCTAAAGTTGATTCTCTATGGATTTTCCCTAACAAAAGTAGGTGAACCTTTATCTAATCAATGGTGAATTTTATTGTTGTCACAAAATCAACCAATGTTAGTTTTTTATTTTTTTTCTTGTTAGCTCCTATAGTTATGTTGTTTGTGGGGAAGATTTCTTTTACGACGGCGAATGGGAGCATCATCACAAGCATCAATCTCAAATTACTATTTTGTTGAGTATATTTGTGTGTTTAGGCATATCGTGTTATGAGTCTTAACTCTACTCCTATTGGCCTTTCTGTAATCCCATACTTCATAAGTAGTAGCTGCGTGTTTTTGCTCTAGGCAATTCACAATCACTTTGTTCATAACTCATTGTTTTGGCTGAGATGAAATTACTCAATCCTGAAAATAAAACATAGACGTGAGACAAAGCTGTCTTTATTTTTGACACTTCTCTATAAGTTGGACATGTTATTTGGACCATTGGAAGCTTGTTGGTTATATAATAGTGTCATTGCTTGCTAGTCCATCCATTGGCACATTTGCTAGTTGCTGTTTTGAAGGGAAAATCTTTATGTATTTGATTATGTTCAACCTTACCACAGCCGAAGTAATAATCAAGTTTTAGTGTGTTTAGTGTAGAATGTCCACGACAACCGTGTCACTACCAAAAAATGCCCTTTTGGTGAGACAAGAGGGGCTGTTCTTGGATGACTTTGGGGGTTATTTTTCAGCTGCAAACACAGTCCATTTCTGGACATTTGTTGTTGTAAAAATTGAATTTGAAAATACCCTACTAATATTTTTTCATTTGTACTACCTTAAATCTTTTCACATCTTGCTTTGTTCATAGTTTAGTAACTACTTTTATCTTTAAGGCTCTTGCTTTGTTCATAGTTCAATAATTAGATATTACTTTTATCTTTTATGTTTTCGTTCAAATGTGTTATGGTGAAATTTACAAATGAAGTCATAGTAAAAAAAGTAAGATTTTATTGGAGCTATTGTGAACTTTTAAGGCTCATGCTAAGCCTTCCACTTCCTTCAATGCATTAGAATGTGTATAAAGCCTTGAAATATATATGATCTTAAGCACTGATCAACCCTTGAAATGCTTTTATTTTTTGTTAGCAGATAGAGAGATATGGGGCCTGCAACAAGCGAAGATCTTTTAGAGGTATCTTGGCAGATTTGAGCAACGTCAGGTGGATTAATCTTAATTCTGCCATAAACAAAGAGGCATGAACTTAAGAAGAGGAGTTGGCTTTGATGCACACTCATCAAATTTACAGGAACAATTGAGTTAACAAAGTTCTTACTCGGAAAAGAGCCAGGGGGTGAGGGGTGGGGGTGGGGGTGGGGGGGTGGTGGAGTTAGGAATATGAGCCATTGGGTCCTCTTATGTATTTAATGAAAAAACAACTAGCATGGGGAGTTATATGTATTAAACACTTGAGTCAATAACTATGAATTTTATATTTTAATTATATTTGTATTCAATTATTCAAATTATCAGTTTCTATGGAACGTGAATGTGGTGTTTTAGATTGTGTATCAATCTTCACAGGTAATTTTATAATAGAGAGATTTATGAGAGCATTATTTAAAATATTAACAAGTAAAACAATAGCATTCATAAAACGTCATGAGTTTATAAGATTAAAATGATGGCGTTCAGTAAATGCCATGCTTTTATACAAGTTTGGAAGGTAATGTCTCAAAAGATGGCGTTCAAATTTAATTTTATGGCGTTCATAAATGTTATAAATTGATGGTGTTTAAAGAATCAATTAATGGCGTTCATTAAACGCCACTGTTTGACTGTAAAAAGCATGGCATAGCCTTTTACAGCGTTTTGTATGGCGTTCGATGAACGCCATGAAATGTATTTTATGGTGTTTTTCGAACGCCATAAAAGGTCTATTTTGGTGTAGTAATCGCGCGCTTTATCCGGCAGTTCAGCAGATATAATTTTATTCATATCAGCCGGACTTGATGGTTTATCACAGGGATGCAGAAATAATAGAATATCAGCATATGGCAATCCTCTTTTCTGAAACTCAATTGTGTAAATAGCTGAGGAAAAAAATTAGTCAAACTAATGCATTGTTATTACTATAATTAAAAAGAATTAATTTTGTAATATAATTGAAATGAGAAACTTACCATCTATGACTCTTCCAGATGACTCTTCCAAAGTGTTTACCATGACGCAAGTCTTTCGTTAGTTGATTCAGTTTAATCCTGAAAACCCTTGTAACAATATCT
Source organism: Euptelea pleiosperma (assembly GCA_035048495.1). Taxonomy (NCBI): domain Eukaryota; kingdom Viridiplantae; phylum Streptophyta; class Magnoliopsida; order Ranunculales; family Eupteleaceae; genus Euptelea; species Euptelea pleiosperma. The sequence goes on along the minus strand of JASUTR010000218.1, from coordinate 512,657 downwards.
AGCCCATCTTCTTGTTGTTGTCATGGGATTAAATTTAAGTACTTTTTAATTTCAATCTACTTTGGATTGCAAGTAAAAGTAAAGAAAAGATCAAGAGGGCCTGCCCATCTACAAATTGCAATAGCATCTTGATAATTTTGTACCATGTATCTCGGGCCACCGGTAAATGATGATGGTAGAACTGATCATCTTCCTGCAGAGGCTGGAGTCGTGTCTCCTGCTACGACTGCGTCTTTTAATCCTTGGTATAATTCAGCTCTTATTTTAGATTGATTATTTCTAACCCAACATAACCTGTCATCCTCAATACATGTGTAAGCATCAACCAAATATTGTTGGAATAAATGACCACCCCGAATTAACGTTTGTCCTTCATTTATTTTTTGCTGAATTGTAAAAGCATAGTATTCTCGAATGCTTATTGTATTATGCATTATTGCTTGCCTTTCTCGAGAATCACTATATAAAATACCGATTTGGAATCCATCTTCACCATAAGGAAATAATATAGGATATTGCATTGCCATAAAACTTGGATGCAATTCATTTATCATTTTTAAACTAAAGTCTCGTTCTTCTACAATGATATCTCGTCTTCCATCAAACTCATCTCCGTTTCTAATAATAAGTGCAGCCACTTCAGATGATGTTGGCAAATTATATTATCTTACATCTTTTTGACGTGTTCCGATAAGCCTTATGCGAATTTGAATTAAATCAGACTCTTCAAAGCGATCTCTTACCATTCTAAAAACTTTTGCAATTTCATTATGCTCATCTAATATCTTTAGTAGTCCATCAATTATATCTGAATTCAAACATCTTGCATCATTTTCTTTACAAATGACATTAAATTTATTAAAGATTTTAATTTCGAATGTCATATATGTAAAGTTGTGCAAACTTTGGTCTTTGTCCTTCTGTAGGTAGTAAAGTACCAATCTTGTGATGATTTTGTCCATTAATTCTGAAGACATAAGGTCCACGACTATTGTTAATCTTTTTATCAATAATTCATCCCATTGATGTAAATGCGAACATCGAATTGTAAAACAATCTTGTGATGATTTTGTCCATTGAAACATTTTGATGTAGCTCTCCCATTGTAGTCCATTAGTTGTTTCAAAAAATCTGGACTATTTTTTAATAGTGGTAGTTGCACTTTTCCTTCTTGACAGCATATTGTATATTTTTGATGAATAGGTCTTTGTGCCTTCTTATTCCTCGCTTCATACCAAACAATTGCGCCACAAAAAGAGTAATTTTCAGTTGGCTCGCTAAAATCACATAACTCAAATTTTTTTCCTGAATAGAGTATTGACTTATTTAGAATACTTGAAAATATTGAAAAATTGTAAGAAAATGAATCATAATATATATTGCGTACTTATCATTGTGTTTTCGTCTTCGCAATGCCGAGCTTTCGTATAGATAATAGATAAAGTGAAATGATATCTCCAGTCAGTTTTTTACCTCGGCCAGTCAGCTTTGAGATTTGTTGATGAAACTGCCCTTCTAACAAAACTGTTATTACCTTATTTGGGTTGGGCTCCGTTGACAGATATAAAATGACAGGGACACAATATTAGCCAGGTGGCACACTGTTACAGGACTCTGACCGTCCCGATGTTTGTCCTATCCCATGGTGGACGAGTAAAACTTGTGTCACAAGATGTTGTGACGGAAGCCGGTCACATCATTCCATGCGAGCCACATGGCATACTATTAGAGGATGATGACCGTATCGATGTTTGGCCAGTCCCTCGGTGGAGCGGTACACAAAAAATCAGATTGATTAGTGATTTCTAACCGATTCCATTGAAGTTATTTTCATGGGTTGATTCTCACGGTAGGAATCTGAGCATTATTGAGCGTTATTTGGGTGCAAAACTCCAAAGGTTGTAAATCACTAATCAGGATGATTTTTGCTTTGTAGGTCCACTGAGGGACTGGCCAAACATCCATAAAGTTAGCGCCCTCTGATCTTGTGCCACGTGGCTCATATTGAGTGCTGTGACCGGCTTCCGTCACAACATCTTGTGACACAAGTTTTACTCATGGTGGACCTATAAACCAAACATCCGCATGATTAGTGCTTTATAAAACTTGTGTCACAAGATGTTGCGATGGAAGCCGGTCACAGCACTCAATATGAGCCACGTGTCACACGATCCGATGTCACTGACCGTATGGATGTTTGGCCAGTCCCTTGACCAACAAACCAAAAATCAGCCCGATTAGTGATTTACAACCTTTGAATTTTTGCACCCAAATAACGCTCAATAATGCTCAAATTCCTACCGTTAAAATCAATCCATGAAAATAACTTCAATCGAATCGGTTAGAAATCATGAATCAGGCTGACTTTTTGTGTACCAGTCCACCGATTGACTGGCCAAACATCCATACGGTCATCATCCTCTAATAGTATGCCATGTGGCTCGTATTGAGTGCTATGACTGGCTTCCGTCACAATATCTTGTGACACAAGTTTTACTCGCATCTTTGTACCTCAAATACTGCTCGAATTCCCACAGTTGAGATCAGCCCGTGAAATTAAGTCCAATCCAAAGCCTAGCAATCACTAATCAGGCTGATTTTTGTTTTTTAGGTCCACCATGGGATAGGACAAACATCCATACGGTCAGAGTCCTGTAACAGTGTGCCAGGTGGTTTATATTGTGTCGAGTAAAACTTCTGTAACAATGGAATTGCAAATCACACAATCCCAGCCAATGAGTTCTGGGCACGTACACCTAAAAGCAAAAGCATATGGGTACGTTGCAAAAGCACTTGTGTACGTGCCGAGAACTCATTGGCTTGTGATTGTGTGATTTACAATTTCGTGTGATAGAAGTTTTACTCGTGTGTCCCTGTCATTTTGTCTGTCATTTGTTATCTGTCAACGAAGCCCGACCCTATTTTAAAAGTTAAAAGCGAAATGTGGAGGGCATTTCTGTCCGATGGTTAAGTCTGGGACAGGTAAAAGAGAAACACTCGCAATTTACAATTCACCGAGTCACAACTCATAAGCAGAATAGAATGGGGAGAAGGAGGGAATAAGAGTTTTGATTCTCATGGCGTCTAAGTTGTGGGCTCCAAGGGTTGCTTCTTATCTCAGAATCACTGTTTTTAGCAGAGGCTTTTCTTCTGGTAAATCTCTATCCAACTTTCTTGATCACCTTTCATCTTTTCTAGATTTGCTTTTCATCTGTACTGATCAAACCATGACAAAAAAGAATAAGGTGTACATGTTGATCTTTGTTTATCAGCGTATTAGAATGCTAGATCTATCGTCTTTTCAGCAAAAAATATCTGATTTTTTTAAAAGGGTTGTATTTATTTTGCCTTTTTCTGCTGTGTAATCCAAGTTTGAGAGTTGATCAGAGCATAGATTAATGGGTTTTTGAAGCTTTTATACATCACAACAAGTATAGGTAGTTGTTTTGATAAATGGGATTTTTGTATTCATTGAATGGATTTTTCCTCTTAGGAAAGGAATAAAAAAAACAGTTTTTTGTAGTTTCTTTCGTAACTTTTTCTTTAGTCAATAAAAAGAAATCCTATCTAAACATGTTATCAAATATAGTTATCCTAATGCATTTTGTGACCAGAAGTTAATATGTATCGATAACCATATTATCTTACGATAAATATCCTCGTTTCGTATCGTACCCTTCAGAAATTACGATATAATTGATATTTAGTTCCATGTATGACTTCTTTTTTCATAAGAAAATGTGTTTTTCTTTTTTTCTTTTTATGAATTTGGGTTTATAGGTATTGATTTTGACAATGTGGGATTCAGGTTTCTGAGTCATTATTTGATGTTAAATTTGGTTATTAATAGGCTTATGTAATGCTTCCAACACTCTTAAAATGGCACGTACTGATCCAGGATTTTGATATATATTTTTTGAGCTTGGAATGCAATAAACTAATATCAGTTTAAAATTGAGCGAGTCAAAGTGGGGATATGGTTGGATAATAGAATCGATGAAACCATGGCGGATTGTCCTTAAACACGTGTGAAAATCACTAAATGGTTTGAGAAGTCCTTTAATTTATCTGTTTGCTTAAGCGAGCTTGTTCCAACTCAATATGTCAATACAGCTTCTTCTGGTATTTCACTTCATGTCTATGTGTTTGGTTGTGGTTGCAGAGAGGGATCAAATCCTTAAGAGCTCCACCATTTTCTCTAGAGATGTTACTTATCCAATTCCCATCCTTAGATTCCCATGATCTGGAACATCAGCTATCTAATGTCTTGTTTTAGACATGTCAGTGTTTTTCTATCATGTACTGTAATATCGTACAACAGATTACATATTAAACTTTTGGTTCTTGAGATTCACATCACACGAACCTTGATGACCATCCAACAGTGTGTACTGTGGACCTTAGAGATGCTAATAACTTGTTGTAGGCCTTGCCAAGTGACATAATAGACCATAAAGAAGGTCCAATTCTATGATTTGCCCAATATAGCAAGTACATTTATGCAAGGTTTAAAAGGGGCCGTTATAACAGTATAATGGACTGGGGGCGTTACCATTTTTTCTGTTATAACTTATAATGGATTGTAACGCTCAGGGGCAAAAACAGAAAATAATGGGGAAAAAATGGCACTAAAATTCAAAACAATAAAATTTATAATGGAAAATAACAGACTTTTTTTAACAATTTTTTTTCCAGAAAATAACGGTCATTATTGTCGTTATAACGGAAAATAATGGCCGTTATTTTCTGATGGTTCATAGCATAACGGGGGCGTTACCATTTCTTCTGTTATAATTGATTGTAACGCTCAGGGGCAAAAACAGAAAATAATGGGAAAAAAATGGCGCTAAAATTCAAAACAATAAAATTTATAACGGAAAATAACAGACTTTTTTGAACAATTTTTTTCCAGAAAATAACGGTCATTATTTTCGTTATAACGGAAAATAATGGAAAATAACGGCCGTTATTTTCTGACGGTTCATAACATAATGGGGGAGGTCCAAATCCGTTATAATGACCATTTTTTAAACCATGCATATATGATCTGGTTCATAAATATATATGAGTTAAGCTGGTATCAGCATATGGGAACTGGCCTCATACAAAAGAGAAACTTAAAACACCGAGGCAAACAGAGGTCGAGATGACCTACTAAGCCAAGGGAGACCAAAAAAACAAACAAAGGGCCCCAAACAGAAAAAAGGGGAGCCGAAGGTATCAGTCCCTAGAGCATACTAGGTCCAATGGTTAGAATAATGTATAGAAGACAACTTCACCGAAGTCACAAATAGAGTCTCTAATGCACAGGTGGATTTGCCACCTAACAGGCTAACTACTTCACTTGAGAACAGACTTCAATAAGAGCTGATTCCCACAAGAGCTGATGCCCACAAGTGTTTGAGAGCAAAACTTGTTACATGTAATTTCAAAATGTATGGGCCTTTAGATGCAATTGGTCAGTTGTCACTTGTCACTCTTCTCTGAATTATAATTCCTCCGTGGTCCCCAACATGAATAAATTATTTTGGCAAGAAATTCCGACCATACAATTTGATCATTTGGCTCCCTCCAATTTGCTCATCAAGCTTTTGATATCCAATATGCATTGGTCCATGCGAGGATCTCTCTCACTGGCCCTTTTTCTTGTTGCTTTTCTCTTCTTGTATAATGGGACCTTTGCTGCCCTTATAATAATAATACATGCATACAATTTTACTGGTAAATAAAATAAAATTCAGTGTATCTCAAAACTTCCTCCATGTATGGTGAACTCAGAATCAGAGTCAATCCTTACCACCTAAATTTTATGATCAGAAGGGCCCTCTTAATGCATTCTTTGACTCTCTATTTCAGGGAAACAGGAGGGTATACCATAATGCTTTCATTTTTATTGAGACTTCTGTTTTCCTTTATTTGCAGTTGTGAAGGATCTGAAATATGCCGACTCTCATGAGTGGGTCAAAGTTGATGGTACTTCTGCAACCGTAGGAATAACGGACCATGCTCAGGACCATTTAGGTGATGTTGTTTACATTGAATTGCCTGAAGTAGGGGCTGCAGTAACACAGGGAAGCAGTTTTGGTGCAGTCGAGAGTGTAAAGGAAACCAGTGACACTAACTCTCCTGCTTCAGGGAAAGTAGTTGAAGTCAATGAAGAGCTTACTAGCTCCCCAGGTTTGGTAAGTCCTATAATGCCAGATTATTGTACATAATATTATTCCGACAACCAAGGGCTTAACGCGGGTTCGGTTAAGGGATTGGGGTACGTGTTAGACATTTTGGGTGGGAAGACTTCAAAGTTTGAAGTCCCCTGGGGCCAGCGAATCTTTTCTCTATTATCTGAATGGCCAATTGGCACTTGTTGACTTAACATTGGCGAATAGGGGTCCGGCGATGGTTCATTGCATGAAGTGACATTCCCATTACACTATAAAACCAACTGTAGGCTCTAGGCATGAATTCCGTAGCCTTATATCTGTATTTTCCTGCCTTAATTCTCAGCCAAATAAAGCTATAGACCTTAAACCGAGTTAATTCAACTTCAACCAGCTGTTAGTTAATTATCCACCGCTAATTCATGGTGTCTTTAATATTTACAGGAATTTAATACTTCAAAGATTTTTAATATCTATTTCTTTATTCAGGTTAACGCGAGTCCTTATGACAATGGATGGATCATAAAGGTGGAGATAAGCAATTCGGGTGAGGTGAACTCCTTGATGGACTCAGACCAGTACTCAAAGTTCTGCGATGAAGAAGATGCCAAACACTGAGTGGATGCAGGCAATGCATCTACACAGAGAAAAAAGTTGACTAGATTCTCTTCTTTTTTTTTTTTTTTGTATAATCCCCCTTTCATTCATTGAATGATGAGTGTAGAGACTTCAAGTAGGGTCTGTCTATCTAGCTTGAGAATAAGTTTTCCAGGTTTGCCTTTTATTTTCCTGTAATTTTTCCATAATCAGCAATTTTTTGGACAAATTCAACAAAATCTTACCTTGTTCTAGGTTGCTTTGACAAGAAGCTTCTGTAGCTCTTCCTTTTTACCATTTCAAGATGTGATCGAAAAGGAGGAACATTCCAATAGATGCTAATAGAATTCGAATAATGGTTTTAATGACCAGTTGTACGTTAACAATGACATTATAGTACAGTAGTGTAACGGTTACTGTTATAGCGGCCATTATAAACCTCATATCAGTGAATAACTGTCAAGCTTTACCTTAGTTTCCCCTGTTGTTTTCTTTAGTTGAAGCTTGAAACCTTGATTGATGAATAATTGGAGCTTTACAAATTTGAGGATGATCTAAATGAATTTGCTTCATGGGTTGCATTTCTTTTTTGTGAGGCAATATGGAGCAGCCCAATCATGGGTAATGGGACTTCCCACTTTATACACCAATTGGCGAAAGAACCTATCAATCTTGGCCGTCTGATAGAGATCACCTCATGAATGAGCCATAACCAAGATAGGATCTAAAATATCCTATTCATTGCATTTGTTTGTTCAAGAAAACAATTCAAATTCTTCAGTTGATGGTCTGGATTGATGGGTAAATCCAGTTCAGCAGTAACCTGGTCGATCCGAGGGACAAGACAGCTTCATATCAGAACACAAGCAAACCAGACGAGGGAATTCTTAAATCTTTGCCAATCGGAGGGACCCTAATTAGGGCCTGCCGCCTGCCCGAGCTTGAGAACCATATGGGTGTCAATTTGTACCCATTTAACTGGAACCAAATTGGAATTGAATGCCGGTCTGTTTCCACATTTTTGGGAACCAACCAAAAAAAATAGGATTCTGGGTAGTCTCATATTGGAACCCGAACCGACCGATATAAAAATATAATGTTAAATATAAATATAGTGTTAAATTATCAAGATTTGAACTGTTATACCTGGAAACGGAACCGGTTCTGGATCCATCATTTTGAGAACCGGTTCTGGGTACTTAGGACACGACCCGTTGACACCCCTACTGATGTTACGCTGTTATTTGACTTCACTATTCTCTTCAAGATTTCTATATAAAGTTATAAACAGAGAGAGAGAGAGAGAGAGAGAGATTCCCAGTTCAACACTGAAAACATCGAACATTTCATCCTCTCCTCAACGATAAGAGAATACCCAAGACACCCAATCCATCGTCTCGTCCACAAATCGAATACCCATCAAACCTCTCTCTCTCTCTCTGCGCTGGTCTCTGCTCTGCTCTCTCTGAAACACTAAAACAGAGCAAAAACAGAGCAGAGAAAGAAAAATCACAAGCACCCTCGTTTCTCTTCTCTCTCTCTAACTATGGCCTCTGCAGCATCACCCACCTCCATCTCTCTCCTCCCTTCCTCCTCCTCTTCCTCCTTTACATCACGAAGCCGCTCATCAGTCAAAGTGGCAGCATCTCTATCCTCTCCTCGTCTCCAGAGTATCGGCCTCCGTGCGACACTCCGCCGACTCGGATTCTCTGGTGTCGCAGTGGACCCACTTCTTTCTCTCCATGTAGCAGCTAATATTCGATCTGTGGGGAGCAACGGGAAGGGCGTAAGGGGTGTTATATCGATGGTGAAGAAGAGCGTCGGAGATCTGAGTGCTGCGGATTTGAAGGGGTAGAAGGTTTTTGTGAGAGCTGATTTGAATGTACCTTTGGATGATAACCAGAAGATTACTGATGATACGAGGATTCGGGCGGCGGTCCCTACGATCAAGCATTTGATGGGAAATGGGGCTAAGGTTATTCTTTCCAGCCATTTGGTGAGTGGGTTTTGATTTGTTGTTTGAGTTTTCTTTTTTCTGAATTGGGTTGGTGGAAGTTGAGTTGTAGTAGATTTTCTTGTTTCAGTTTCTTGTTTCTTTTCTTTCCTTCTGATTTGATTTCTTTGAATTGGGGTGTTTTGTTTTTAATTTAGTGGGTATTGTTAGTGGTTTTGGGGTTTTGGGGTTCTGGATTTTCTGAATTTGTTTTTTTCTTAAATTGATCTTTTGGGTTCTCATTTCAGTCTAAAGTCATTTTTTTTCTGAATTGAGTTAGTGTTTTTTTTCCTTTTTTTTTTTTGTTTTCTATTCATCTGGGATTTTTTTTATCTGATATCTGATTTTTCTGGATTGGGTTTTGTGTGTACTTGTGTCTTTCGGGTTTGAATCTGTGATGGTATCTTGTTTAAACTTAATTGCCCTCAATTGGGTTTTTGCTTTTTCTGTAATTGTGTTATTAATTTCCTGATTTTGATATTTTCATGGTAATTTTGGCAAATTGTGAGCTGTTTTTATTGCTCTTATTGGATTCGAGTTTCTGTTACATTCTTGGTTCTCTTGCATAATTGGTGGTTCTGGGTTTGAATTTGTGATTGTGGTTGCATCCACATTCTATCCGTTCATGACTTCGTGTCTCCTTTTTAGCCAAATTTTAAGTGGGTTGAGATTGATATGGAGATTAATAGTTTCACATACTGATGTAACGGTAGTTCTGATGGAGTCTTGTTAAGTTCTCTTGTAAATTATTTTGGAAATTAGATATGGAACTGTTGGAGCTGAGTTCTTGTTTTTCTCTCGAGTTTTTCAGGGACGACCAAAGGGCGTCACTCCAAAATTCAGCCTGAAGCCACTTGTGCCTAGACTCTCTGAGCTCCTTGGCATCAAGGTATGGTTCCTTCTTTCATCAAAACACAAGTGGTTTTATTGGGTCTTGGATATTGTAGCTGAGATGCGATTTTTCTCCATTCACTTATATGTGAGAACTGAACAGGTTGAGATTGCTGATGATTGTATCGGTCCCGAGGTTGAGAAGATGGTGGCTGCACTTCCTGAAGGTGGTGTTCTTCTTCTTGAGAACGTGAGGTTTTACAAGGAGGAAGAGAAGAACGAACCTGAGTTCGCAAAGAAGCTTGCCTCCCTTGCAGACCTCTATGTGAATGATGCGTTTGGGACTGCACACAGAGCCCATGCTTCCACAGAGGGGGTTACCAAATTCTTGAAGCCATCTGTTGCTGGTTTCCTCTTGCAGAAGGTGGGAACTCTGAGTGCATGGTGCTCTCATAGACATTAAATAGAGGAATTCTCAAGTGTGTACCTGTTGATGGAAAGAAATTGCCCTCTCTGCCTTTGTCATACACATGGCACACATTCAGGTTGGTGAGACCTACAATTCTATAGGGATCAACTCTTGAATGATTAGAATCCAGAGGATTAATCTTTTGATCATCTCCTCGTGACCCTTCTTGTTAAATTCCACACTCCTTGATTTGTTTTGTTCTTGTTTTAGGAACTTGACTATCTTGTTGGGGCAGTTTCAAGCCCAAAGAGGCCATTTGCCGCCATTGTGGGTGGCTCAAAGGTCTCGTCCAAGATTGGTGTGATCGAGTCTCTGCTGGATAAGTGTGATATTCTCCTCCTGGGTGGAGGAATGATCTTCACATTCTACAAAGCACAAGGCCTGCCAGTGGGTTCATCTCTTGTGGAGGAAGACAAGCTCGACCTCGCAACATCACTCCTGGAGAAGGCTAAGTCGAAGGGAGTGTCTCTTTTGTTACCTGCTGATGTCATTATTGCTGACAAGTTTGCTCCTGATGCAAACAGCAAGGTTTGTTTCTTAGGCTACAATAAATCTGTGGCAGCACCGATAAGGCTTAGTATAACTGATCACTTCCTGTTCTGTTTATTTTGTGACATTTTAACCACTTTGATTAGTTTTAGTTGAATGAAACCCATTTCCATTATGAGGCCATTGGCCTTGAGCCTTGAATAATTTTCATGTTGGTACCAGTGAGCGAGTAAGGAAATCCGCTTCATATTGTGCAGGTCGTGCCGGCATCTGGCATTCCAGATGGTTGGATGGGTTTGGACATTGGACCTGAATCTGTTAAGACATTCAGTGATGTCCTGGAGACTACCAAAACTGTTATCTGGAATGGGCCTATGGGAGTGTTTGAGTTTGAGAAGTTTGCAGAGGTTTTTGCTTATAATAGTACTAGGGAATGCCATGTGCGGTGCACGTGGAACTTACACGTAGTAGCGCCTTACACGTCGCACTCTTAGAGATCACTGACCGTACCGATGTTTGGTCCCTCCCTAGGTGGACTTGCATGTAAAAAAATCAGCCTGATTAGTGATTTTTAAGGATTTGATTGGAGTGGTTTTCATTGGTTGATTTTTAACCATAGATTTAAGCATTATTTGGGATAGTCAGATCCAAAGGTTTGAAATCACTAAGCAGCCTGATAATTGGTATATAGGTCCACATAAGGATGGGACAAACATCCATACAGTTAGTGGTCTCTAAGAGGGCCACGTACGGTGGCTTATACTTATACTATGCTCCCTGGTGGATGTCGGCCATAACTCCAACACTCGTGGAGGTGGCCCTTAATTGTCACATGGGTGGCAACCCCCGGTTGTTACTTTAGATAGAATGGAATATAGATAGATATTTTTTTTTTTGTAAACGCATATAGATAGATTATGATGTAAATGGTGGGGAAAAAAAAGAAAAAGATTAGGATGTAAATACGACATTTGGGGGATTACAAATGTAAGGTCAGGATTTGTTAGGGAGATGCAATGGCTTAAATTACTAGGGTAACTTTTGTTAATTGTCAATGAAAACTTGGTGCAGGAGGAGAGACTTCTATGCCAGCCCTTTTTCCCAGCTAAAGCTTAGTTGCTTTTTGCGAGTGAGGCTCGATCTCTTCACCATAGGCGTAGGTACAGCAGGTACCTTAAGATTGATCATCGGACCCTGCTGCTCTTGTTCTCATCATCCAGAGCTTCTCTTATCCATGGAGACACCATCTGAGAAAGACGATTGAAGGCTGCAAACGACACGGAAAAATTGTTGTTGATAGCTCTAACCCTCAATAAAATAGCGGCTTTTGTTCAAAGAAAGTTTTTTGGAAACGTCAATCAGAATGACGATGCGAACAAGAAAGCCTGCGGACAAGAATAGGAAATCACCAAGCCATTAGGTCCCCCATCCCTCCGGTTACCAAGGCAAGATCTTCTTTTTTTGCCTTTTATTTAGTCTTTCTGTTAACATTCGATCAGTTTCTGTTGAACATGGATAAGCAGCATACCTCCTTGAAACAAAAGCCGATTTTCCAACCTGCCACCTTCTTTTGGACTTTATATTAAGAAGATCGTTGAAGAATTCTTTTTTCATCCTGCCTTCGTAGAAAGGGACACCAACATAAATGAAAGAGAGTTTCGTATGCATGAAATTGGTTTGTCTTCTAACAATCTCAACTTTGGCCATAGGAGTCTTGGAGTGCAGAGCAAATGCGTTGCATATAGACTAAAGCACACCTAAAAAAGTAAAAATAATTTTAAAAATTAAAACAACATAATAGGTGCTTTTTCGGAGGAAGAAGTTCTTAATTTTTTCCTTTTTTCTTGGTTACGTGCCCTTTATTGGTGAACCTCTTGTGAAGCCCACAATCGTCGCCGAACATAGGTTTTTGCTTATAATAGTACTAGGGAATGCCACGTGCGGTGCACGTGGACCTTACACGTGATAGCACCTTACACGTCGCACTCTTAGAGATCATTGACCGTACCGATGGTTGGTCCCTCCCTAGGTGGACTTATATGTAAAAAAATCAGCCTGATTAGTGATTTTTAAGGATTTGATTGGAGTGGTTTTCATTGGTTGATTTTTAACCGTAGATTTGAGCATTATTTGGGATAGTCAGATCCAAAGGTTTGAAATCACTAATCAGCCTGATAATTAGTATATAGGTCCACATAAGGATGGGACAAACATCCATACTGTCAGTGGTCTCTAAGAGGTCCACGTGGCTTATACTTATACTATGGTCCCTGGTGGATGTCGGCCATAACTCCAACACTCGTGGAGGTGGCCCTTAATTGTCACATGGGTGGCAACCCCCGGTTGTTACTTTAGATAGAATGGAATTTAGATAGATTTTTTTTGTTTTTTTTGTAAACGAATATAAATAGATTATGAGTTAAATGGTTGGAAAAAAAAAAGGGAAAGATTAGGATGTAAATACGACATTTGGGGGATTACTAATGTAAGGTCAGGATCTGTTAGGGAGATGCAATGGCTTAAATTACTTGGGTAACTTTTGTTAATTGTCAAAGAAAACTTGGTGCAGGAGGAGAGACTTCTATGCCAGCCCTTTTTCCCGGCTAAAGCTTAGTTGCTTTTTGCGTGTGAGGCTCGATCTCTTCACCGTAGGCGTAGGAACAGCAGGTACCCTAAGATTGATCATCGAACCCTGCTGCTCTTGTTCTTATCATCCAGGGCTTCTCTCATCCATGGAGACACCAGCTGAGAAAGTTAGACGATTGAAGGCCGCAAACGACACGGAAAAACTGTTGTTGATAGCTCTAACCCTCAATAAAATAGCGGCTTTTGTTCAAAGAAAGTTTTTTGGAAACGCCAATCAGAATGACGATGCGAACAAGAAACCTGCGGACAGGAATAGGAAATCACCAAGCCATTAGGTCGCCAATCCCTCCGGTTACCATGGCAAGATCTTCTTTGTTTTCCTTTTTATTTAGTCTTTCTGTTAACATTCGATCAGTTTCTGTCGAACAAGGATAAGCATATCTCCTTGAAACCAAAGCCGATTTTTCCAACCTGCCACCTTCTTTTAGACTTTCTATTAAGAAGATCATTGAAGAATTCTTTTTTCATCCTGCCTTTGTAGAAAGGGACGCCAAAATAAATGAAAGAGAGTTTCGTATGCATGAAATTGGTTAGTCTTCTAACAATCTCAACTTTGGCCATAGGTGTCTTGGAGTGCAAAGCAAATGCGTTGCATATAGACTAAAGCACACATAAAAAAGTAAAAATAATTTTAAAAATTAAAACAACATAATAGGGGCTTTTTCGAAAGAAGAAGTTCTTAATTTTTTTTCCTTTTTCTTGCTTACGTGGCATTTATTGGTGAACCTCTTGTGAAGCCCACAATCGTCGCCCAACAGAGGTTTTTGCTTATAATAGTACTAGGGAATGCCACGTGCGGTGCACGTGGACCTTACATGTGGTAGCACCTTACACGTGGCACTCTTAGAGATCACTGACCGTACCGATGTTTGGTCCCTCCCTAGGTGGACTTACATGTAAAAAAATCAGCCTGATTAGTGATTTTTAAGGATTTGATTGGAGTTGTTTTCATTGGTTGATTTTTAACCATAGATTTGAGCATTATTTGGGATAGTCAAATCCAAAGGTTTGAAATCACTAATCAGCCTGATAATTGGTATATAGGTCCACAGAAGGATGGGAGAAGCATCCATACGGTCTGTGGTCTCTAAGAGGTCCACGTGGCTTATACTTATAATATGGTCCCTGGTGGATGTCGGCCATAACTCCAATAGTCGTGGAGGTGGCCCTTAATTGTCACGTGGGTGGCAATCCCTTGTTGTTACTTTAGATAGAATGGAATATAGATAGATTTTTTTTTTTTTTTGTATAAACGAATATAAATAGATTATGAGTTAAATGGTGGGAAAAAAAAAGGGGAAAGATTAGGATGTAAATAAGAGATTTGGGGGATTAAAAATGTAAGGTCAGGATCTATTACGGAGATGCAATGGCTTAAATTATTAGGGTAACTTTTGTTAATTGTCAAATAATACTTGGTGTGAGAGGGGAAACTTCTATGCAAGCCCTTTTTCCCGGCTATAGCTTAGTTGCTTTTTGCATGTGAGGCTCGATCTCTTCACCGTAAGCGTAGGTACAGCAGGTACCTTAAGATTGATCATCGGACCTTGCTGCTCTTGTTCTTATCATCTAGAGCTTCTCTCATCCATGGAGACACCAGCTGAGAAAGTTAGACGATCGAAGGTCGTAAACGACACGGAAAAACTTTTGTTGATAGCTCTAACCCTCAATAAACTAGCGGCTTTTGTTCAAAGAAAGTTTTTGGAAACGTCAATCAGAATGACGATGCGAACAAGAAAGCCTGCGGACAGGAATAGGAAATGGCCAAGCCATTAGGTCGCCTATCCCTCCAATTACCAAGGCTATATCTTCTTTGTTTTCCTTTTTATTTAGTTTTTCTATTAACATTCGATCAGTTTCTGTTGAATAAGGATAAGCATACCTCCTTGAAACAAAAGTCGATTTTTCCAACCTGCCACCTTCTTTTAGACTTATATTAAGAAGATCATTGTAGAATTCTATTTTCATCCTGCCTATGTAGAAAGGGACGCCAAGATAAATGAAAGAGAGTTTCGTATGTATGAAATTGGTTTGTCTTCTAACAACCTCAACTTTGGGCATAGGGGTGTTGGAGTGCACAGCAAATGCGTTGCATATAGACTAAAGTACACGTAAAAAAATCAAAATAATTTTAAAAATTAAAACATCATAAAAACAGATTTACCCAACGACAAGACAACAAAATATTTTGAAGGTGCCATGTGATCCATCGCAATCATTGGAAGTTTAGAGGAACATGGATCAAATGGTTATGGGCATCCTGTCTGAATATTGGACAAACTGCATCAATGACACATAAAAATATTTGAATCAACTCTAGGATTGGTGATCTCTACCAACTGATTGGGTGCACTCCATCAATCTTTTTGCATGATATTGAACATTTGGGAAGTATTTATTTCTATTTCCATAAGGTATTGATAGGGTTTAAGAGGTCTGTATTACGTGTCAGACACCCTGTTTTGGTGTTCATGACCATGCTTACCTGATTATGAGGAAGATGTCTGAGGCTTATACACTCACCGGTAAGGTTTGTGAACACAAAGAGCGTAAACCTTGCCAGCTCTACTGAAGAAAATGAGTAATGGGCTCCACCTAGCCACCAGATCATAATAATCCCAACCATCTGATCTATAGACAATTTTCTCCCTGTAACACTCCATATTATTATGATAAATTCCTCCCCCCCTCCAAAAAAAAAAAAAGAGAATGGATGGTTACAAACTGATAATCATCCAGTGGGCTTGGGGCCAACTTCTTTATTAAAGAACTGGTGCATGTTAAACATTGAATTGTGGAGTAAAACTTGCATGACCGGTGGTCAGTGACTGTTGGTCATAATATGAGCCATGTGGCACATTTTTAGACACTGACCGTATGGATGTTTGACCAATCCCTAGGTGAACCTACAAACCAAAAATCAACCTGATTAGTGATTTCTAAGCGTTGGATTGGAGTCATTTTCATGGGTTGATTTTACCCGTGGGAATTTGATCATTATTTGGGATACAAGATTGAAAATTTTGAAATCACTAATCAAATTGATTTTTGATTTGTGGGTTCACTAGGGATTGTCCAAACATCCCTATGGTAAGCATCCTCTAAAAATGTGCCACGGGGCTCATATTGTGGGCGGTTAGGGCTTATATGATTGTCGAGGGTCGAACAAGTATTACTCTGTATTGTCGGTCCCAGTCAGCTGAATTGATCAGTAGAAACTGAGATTTTCTCTCCTTTTTTTATTTATTAAACTAAGGGTATCTGCACCTTTTAGAGCACTCGACTAGTCCCTCCGGACACGCTAGTCACCCCTCCACATGTGCCAAGTGTTCCGTTAAACTACAGTCATGGTAAACGGAATTTCACACTAGTAGGTGTTAGTTCACGTTGAAGAAGATTAATTTCTACCATAAGAGTCAACAAAGGTATAGAAGTCGAAGGTGTAGGATCTTTTTTTGGGAATTTTTGATATACTCTCATGTTATCTTTAAAATCTCACCCCCCCCCACCCCCAATTTGAAAAAGCTGACATACCCCCCTATGACTCGGTCCACTGTCATTTGACCAGTGTTGACTAGAGTTGAATACCAATTTTTTTTATTAAATGGCAAAAAGGCCCTTGTCTTCAACTTTGGAACAAGGGTTTGGACAAAAACTCAAATCCCAAATCAAACAGCTGTGGTGGACGGTCAGCTAAGAGATTCCAATGGGTTGGCCGCCCATCACAGGTGACCAACCCACTGGAGTCGCATGGGCAGCCGGCCACCACTCCAGCAATAATTTAAAACCTAACGTTTAAAAAAGAACAATATAAAATTTTAGTTCTAAAATTTTCATTAACATAAATGAAAAACAAGACAAAGCAATTTATATTTTAAGCTTTTGAGATGTGGATTTGCCATGCATTAAATGAAAAAGATTATATGAGTCACTTTCATTTCACAAAAGAAAACTAAAACCTTTACTAAAACCCTCCCCCATGCCAACTACAATCCCTTGTTAGAAGGAGATTGATTTGGCATATATTTCAGAAGTTTGTGGTCCAATTGAGGTGACCAAGTTGAGACTGTTGATATGCTCCTACTTGAGCCCCAGGAGCCGCGGCAGCCACACCAACTCCAACATTTCCACCCATTCCCGGGACCATGTGGTGGTGGGGATTGGCAATTGTGGCTGGTTGTGGAGGATGATACATACCAGGGAACTGGATATGTGTTGATTGTGCAGCAGCTGCATTGAAGGAAGCATGGCCATTATGGGCTGGCAAGTACTGTGCTTGCCCCGGTATGTTATAATAAGGAGCTGATTGCAAACCCGTAAACTCCCTTGGGGTCTTGATCCAAATTTCGTAAGTGTCCGCCTGTCATGTGGCAACAATAAAAAAAATATGGATGAGAAACAATGGACGGCCCTATAGTCACTATATCACAAGGAAATATTAGCTAGGTTTCGGGGCTATAGTAGTTAAAGCACCTTGTCTAAATAACACAAAGGAGTATATTCTTATCAATATGAACAGTCAAATCATTAGTACACATGCAGAAGGCCTCTCAAACCAAAACTAGTTTAACCAGATGATCGATCTTAAAACCATTTGAAAAGTACTTTTTTTCTGGGCTACTTGTTAATTTTGCAAAAATATTACAATTGGTCCAATGGATAAGGGCCCACATGAATAGACCCACAAAAAACAGCTGGTCCTATTTTTTTTTTTTGAAAAGTCAAAGGTATATATATAAAAAGAGATCGAGGAGATCTCGGGGAAACAAAGAGAAAAGAAACCAAAACAGAGCAGACTCAAAGACAAATGGAAAACTAACTCTCACCAAAACATCAAACTTGAAAACCATATCGCTAAAAAAGATGCCTCCCAACCAGTGGCAGATCCAGGAAGTGGCCAGGGGGCGTTGCATATAGACTAAAGCACACATAAAAAGGTAAAAATAATTTTAAAAATTAAAACAACATAATAGGTGTAGCGACCCTGATTTCCGGGTCGACCTTTCGGGTCCTTTAAGAACTTTTCGGGTCTCCTTCTAGGATTTCGGACCCGTTTTTGAGCATTTTTCCTCGAGTTATGAGTCCTACTGCGTGACTCTAGGGGGTCCTTGGTTGTTGGAATTCTGCAATGACAACAACTTCCACTTCTCTGGACACCTTGAAAGCGTTGCAACATGTTCTAGGTTTCATTTTGGATAATATAACCCTAAACCAGGTGTTTGATACACAATCTTAGCTTAATCTCACCGTGCTTTCGATAATGGAGTTTCAACCGACTTGCCATTCGAAGAGGACAGAATGCTCTTCACATCCGTACGGTTGGATTTTTGAGAGTCACGACCTATCACACGTTATAAACGAAATGCTATTGGGTGTGTCGTAGGTTGGTGTACTCGTCATACACCATAGCAATGCAATGATGAAATCTCAACTACTCCTACGTACCACACCCTATGTTGCGACATGTGTCGAAATAATTCATAGGATGGCGACACATGTCAAACAATTCTTTTAAAGAAATGACTAATGTGTCCAAGTCTAGTGAAAGGACAAACTTACCCTTTTCAATATTACCATTATGCCATCCTAGGGAACAAATATAAATTGAAAGAGTGGCTTGTGTGGGAAGCAATTGGAAAATGGTATGAAAGGGAGAGTGACTCTCGTGGGAGCAAGGAAACAACTCATCTTTGTCATTCCCTTAAACCCTCTCTAAAGATCTCTCTCCTCTCTCCATCTCTCAAACAATTGAGCTCACAGGTGAGTATGTTGTTCTCCCCTCTTCCCACTCCGTGCTGAACCCTTAATGGCAGCAGCTTGAGAACTAGCGAAAGTCGTGGAGTAAGAAGGAGCACCACGCCTTGGTGAGGAAAAGCTCCACCACAAGGTAAATGGCATCTCCTTCTTCCCTTGCCCTCCTTTTCTTACATTTTTCTTCATCAGGTCTTCTTTATGCAACTGTGGTTACACCCCTTTTCAGTTTGTAGCATTCTTTGTATTTTGTTTAAATTCCATCCTTGTTAAACTTGAAGTTCTTTTCTTTTTCCCGATTTGGATGGTGGTTTCTAGTCTAGATTTGCTAAGTTTTTATGGTTTAAATTAGGTCCTAAAGTAAAAAAAAAAAAAAAAAAACAGTCCCTGTTTTGGACGTTTCACCATTTTCATAGGATTTAGTGTCCTTTTTCCTCCACTAGAAAGGTGCTGGGATTGAAGGGTATTGAGAGGGGTCTAATGGGTCTGTAAGAAGGTAGTTTGGACCTCTAGGGTCGTGGATTTGGGTTAGGAGTAGAGCTCTTTGTTGCTGGACCTGCAACTTTTCTTTCAACAGGGCAGCACCTCTATTTTTAATGAAAAGAGTGAAAAACAAAGTGCAGATTTCAATGGTTGGTGTAGGTATGGTTTTGGTGGGTCCACTTGGAAGTCGTGGAGCCCGTCATAGGGTGTTTAACATGTATGGGGCGGTGCCCCTATTGTGGTTCAATGTTTGAATCAAAACAAGGGAAATGTCCCTATTTGAGGAAAGAGAAAAATATAATAAAATGAAAAGGTTGAGAAAATGATTTTTAGTGGTTAGGCCATCAATCCAACAGCCACAAATCACCAAGAAACTGAATTAGTATTTGGGTCCATCAATTGGTGGACCACTTGTGATCACCAACCAAAGTTGATTTTGGTGTGTTGGGCCTATCAAGTGATGGACCACCCTGAGACCATCACCATCTTGTTCAACAATTGTTCTACCGAACCCCGGGTCACCTTTTCCAACCGACCCGACCATAGATCCAGCCATGGCATTATCTAGGTTCGTAGGTTCATCTAGGATATGGCTTAATGTCCATGCAGCCCTATTCCTACCCCGTGCAGCTTTCCTTATGGACTTATAGCTATCCACCGTTTCAGTCCATCATTAGGCCATTGTCGTGTTTCCCACGTACGTCTCCAACTCACCATCCCTTGCGCCGGCCGACACTTTCATGGTCTTCGCCAACACATGTGGCCAGCAGCATCCCACCTTTCCAATACACCCTATATATCCCTTCTCATCCTTGTAGCCTTCTATTCCCTTGCACCACCTGCTGCCCATGCAGCTTCACTGCCAGCCCACTCCATCATGCCTTACCATCTCACAACCTCATTTGATTCCCTACCAATCCCATCAAGCCGTCACACATGCACTCCCATTGCTGTCCAATCCTCACCATTAAGATTAACCCTCTAGGGTGATCTTCGATCCAGCGGTTGATGAAGGGCATCAACCAAGCTGATTGTGGTTCCTAAGTTCACCTAGGAATTGGTCCAACATCCATGTGATAAGTATCCTCCACGAATGTGCCACGGGACTTGCTGTTTTGGTAGATCCCACCTAATAGAGGTGTGTATGGGGTACGGTGTTTGTGGGTCCATTTGGTAGTTGTGGGACCCACCCTTTTAACATGTCATGCTTGGGGCCAAAACAAGGGCGGCCCCATATGGAAAATATGTAATGAAGTTACAAATATATATATAATAAAACAAAGGATTAGTTGCTTTAAAGAATAAAATAATGTCAATCAATGTTTTATAATAATAAATTAATGTTGTTAATTATGAAAATATTAGATATTAATAATGGTTATTGTTTTCTTGGACTTAAATAACGATTAGTGGTCTTCTTGATTTTGATCATGGTGTTCATTAAATCTCATGGTTAAAATCAGTCCATGCAAATGACCTCGATCCAATGGTTAGAATTGACCCCAAATAAAGTTGATTTTTGTGTATCAACAACCAACCACCAACTCAATGGCCAGAAATCATCATCTTGGCCGATTTTGATATGCGGTCCATCAAGTAATGGACCATCCATCAAGTAGTGGAGCACTTTTAGATCACCATCGTGATTGATGTGTGGTCTATGGGCCTACCCTGTTTGGCGAACTTAACTGTGGAAATTGTGGCCTACATAGACCACGCAATCCAATGGCTCTCGCAATATGTACATTTTGGGTGTGTGGGTCCCACCACCTATGATATCCACGTTTTGGTGGCCCATGAGCCCACATGAAGGTCAAACCCTCGCTTGGGTTGATGGGACCCACGTGGGTCGCCTATCATGAGAGTAGGCACTGTTTACGATAAGGATTATTGTCTGTCTAGTTAACTCGGCGAGTTGACTCGGGTCCCCTAATGCTTGGCAAAATGCATAGACAATGCCTAGCACTGCACGTGCATGCTAGGCCATGCCTAGGCACATGCCCAGATAGACCAACCATACTCGGTCCTAACCCGACGCGAGAAATATATTTGTTTAACAATTAAGCCATTAATGTAATAAAATAATATATTTAAATAATTAAAATAAATAATAAATTATGGGGAGCTTAACAATAACTAATAATACGATAAAGAAATTATATAAACATATAATAATATTTAATTAAGTGTTTATAATTGATATGAATTATAGGGGAAAATTAGATAAAAGTCGGATAAAATAAATGATGATAATAGAATAATTGACTTTCTACAAGAGTCAATTTTAGATTGCCATTTAGATTAGGGTTTTATCAAACCCTGATTAATCAAGTCGGATTAGCAGAATCAGGATCGACCAAATTTAGTTAGGATTTCTTAGAGTTTAAATCCTTCTTAATTCCAAAGTTAACCTAACTTCCCTTAAACTCTTTCATGGCGTTGGCATTCCATCTCGAAGAAGATAGCAGCAAAAGAAGAAAGAGAATTTGGAGGCAGCGATCAAAAGCGTCAAAGCCTTGAAAAAGCGGACTAGCGACTCAACCATCAAAGAGGAATCAGAGCATTCAACGGTGAGTGGTCCCCCTTCTTCGTGCCTTGTATTAGGCTTTCCAAAACCAAAAATTGAATTAACAACTGCATTTGATATTAAAGAAATGTTCTGATTTTGCTTTTAGTTGAAAATGATCTTGAATCAAATGCTTTAATTTGCATATTTGAAATTGCATTTATTTATTTATCAATTACGTATCTACAATTACTTGCACTTTTTTTTAAATGTTCGCATGATTACACAATTTGATGAATGGATTCTGAATTTAAAAGGCATTGCATATAATAAGATAAGCATGATTTTATTTGTGTGATCACGCGGACCCTAGAGATACATGCTTGCCTGATGGGCATTTAGACGCGGGTGTAGGTGGGCAGCCGCACTGGATGAGCTTTGGATCCTTAGCAAATCTGCAGTCGTCGAACGTTTGACCAGCGGTGAAATTGGTTACGGGACAGACTCCACCGGTGAACTTGGGAGCTATGTATTATAGTGGATATGTGGAAATGGATTGGTTCTGGATGATGGTTATTTGGTTACTTGGAGAGAGACCCTGACTGGGGCGGTGAGAAAACCAGTCGTATCTCTAGTGGCGTCCAAAGAAACTTGTGGGACCGGGTCCCGATTATTAAGTGAAAAGAGGATATTGGATATTGGATAAAGGATAAGAGGAAATTGGATATTATACTGTATGCTATAGGTAGACCCATGAGTAACGCTTATTATGGGGTGAGAGGTTACGACTTGGGCCTGCCACTATTATGATTTAAAATCTGCATTTCGTGCATGCATTTCATGATCATTCTGTATTACCGTGGTGTATGAATTTAACTGCTTTATGAAATTGAGTTAACTGCTACTTTATAGGTTTTTATTTTGCTATCATGGATTCTATCGCATCGTTGACTTTCAAACTTGTTTAGTTGCATCAAATGGTTTTTACATGTGTTTTCTATGAAACTGACCTGTTTTGTATTTATCAACTGTTTTACCCCTGACATGTTGTTAGAAGTTGGACACACTCACGAGCTTTTTCATAAAAGCTCACCCACTCACAGTCCTCTTGCAGAGAAGAAATCGAAGGGCTGAGAAGAATTGAAGAATCATTCAGATTGATGGTGGAGAGGAAATCAAATGCAGTAGAGCGGATGATATTGGTAGTATAGTCGGTAGGTTGTCATCATTAGAATGTTTGAATTTCTTGTTCGTATTTATATTATATCAATGAATCTTAAACATCCCTCTATTGTGTAATATCATGATAGCACGCAGGATAATTGTAATTTATATCTTGTCTTAAAATTGTCTAATTCAATTTGGTAGTCCGAGCATAGTCACAAGTCTAGTAAGTTTGCGCTTCCGTAGTTAAAAATGAAAAATTTACTCTGATTTTTCGCAACTCTGATTAGATGTGCGGACGAGTTTTGCCTTGTGTGTCTTGAAATTCAAGCGTTGGATTTAGGACACGCGGCACACACCTCGGGATTTGTGCAGTCGAAATCCGGGGCGTGACAGCTTGGTATCAGAGCTATAGGCTCTAGATTCATCGGGGTAGATGTAGACTTAGATGTTTCTTCGAATATCATGTTACTGATAACTTTAAATCAGAGCTATAGGCTCTAGATACATTTGGGTGGGTGCAGACTTAGGTTTCCTTTAGGATACCATGCTACTGACAACTTCGTCTCAGAGCTTAGTTAGTAGGTCTACCGGGGTAGATCTAAATGCTATATCAAGGGTAGGAACCCTGAGAACATAACATCAAAGCTTTAGGCTCTAGTTCCAGTTGGATTGACCCAAAAATAATAATAATAAAATAAAAATAAGTATCAAAGCTAGGGATTAATGAAAGCCTAATACCAGAACGGGAGACTAGAAACCTTGAGCACCTTAATGTCAATTAGGTAGAATGGTGTCAAAGCTATAGGTGCTAAAGGCCATAAGGATAGATTCAGCTTATTGGGGTAATCTATATAAAATCTACCAAGATAAGAAGCCACATAAGAAACTGGAAATAATAAGCATAAAAGTCTCTAGAAAGTTTAAAATAAAAGTTGCAAGTTAAAAGCTGCAAGATAAACTATAAAATAAGTATGAAAACTTTTATTCTTAGCTATGATCTTAGGATGTTTTACCTATTGTCAATATGATTGTTTGTTTGTCACAGTAGGGATGTAGATCTTCACCATCTTTAGTGGGTACTTTACACATATCAGAGGTGTTGAATATACTTTAGCGTCAGAATCAAGAATGGACTGGATCTTCAAGATGCTAAAGAGCCTCGCAGACCGTATGAATCAGTAGGAGTAGACCCGCCTACAATAGATGCAAATTCATTACCACTAAAGGCATCTTTCCAAGATCCAATGCTACAAACATCCTCAATGCACCGCCACCAAAGGTAGAGTTGAAGTGGAGACATCTAGCCTGAGACCATCAAGATTACGGGTTTGACAAATTTAAAGGATGCAAACACCGACATTTAGATGATTAAATTTCCAACCTTCGTGGGATAGAGATGAATCATACAAATAGAGAAGATCTTTCAGATTATGAGGTGTACCGATGACCAATGGATATAATTGGCAACCTTTATGCTTAAGGGAGAAGCCTATCACTAGTGAACGAGTACATGGTGGGTGCAAGCAAAAACACCGATTACATGGACAAGAATCCTAAAATCATTTTATTAGCAATTCTTTCAAAAGTAAGTTCAAGATTGGATAATATTAGAAGTAACAAAGGACATGATCAATTCGTCAATACAGGACTCATTTCACAAATTAATTGTGATTCACCTCACACTTGATAACCTTTGAGGAGCAGAAGATTAAGAGAATTCATGAGAGGCTACAAGAAATTACTTAAAGCAGGCTTGTCATGGTTGAATTAAAGACTCATCTCATTGTGTTACAAAAGGCTTAGTGGATCAAACGAGATGACAAAGGTCTGGTGGACAAGCCAAAAGCATTATATCACCGTCACCATGGGACAACTAATTCAATGTAGCCAATCAACAAAAGTCTAAATTGAGACTAGGATATAGGGAGCAGAGTCATTTCAAGCCTCTTCCAATTTAGTTTTCATGGGTCTCAACGGTAGCCACATCGACAAAGAGGATTATTTAGTTAGCTGACTACAGGCTCCTTAACATCATGCTACAAAATTGAAAATTTTACTAGACTGTAGCAGCAACAATAGTAGTCTCAGTAATGGAAAGTAACCTACAAGGTCAGCACCATCAGAATTGATTGAGGTAGTTTGGCACATCGCACATAAATTATAGTGAAAAGGGCCATAAAGTAAGTCAATGACCGAGAGTCGAGCAGTCATAACAGTTCAGAGGAATCAACAACCACAATACCCATAATAGGACTAGCCAATCAAGTGTTTGTATTCCTTAGTAGTGGTCGGATGACACAGTAGAGAGACTAGCTCAACCACAGTAATAGTGGTGAACAGATGTACGGCCAATGGCACAGACTGAAATGTACGTTATCAATCAATTGAGATATTAAACGCAACATTAGAGTGTGCAGCGAAAGCAACGAAGTAAGAGACAAACAACTTTCAAGAATATCCCCTTCATTCAATGGAGCAATGATCAAATTTCGAGGTCGAAATTTTCGTTTAAGGGGGGTAGGATGTAGCGACCCTGATTTCCGGGTCGACCTTTCGGGTCCTTTAAGAACTTTTCGGGTCTCCTTCTAGGATTTCGGACCCGTTTCATGAGAGCCAATCAAGTGTTTAGGGTAAATTTGCGGATTTTGTATTGCGGAGACTTCCATAACTCATCTCGACTTATACCCCCCTCCCTCCATGGAAAAGGGTATGATTTTTTTCCTAGATAATCTTTATTTGGTGATTCTTTATGTAGGTTATTGTCATCTGAGTTCAAGTAAGTCACTAGTTCATATTCCTTTCTCACTCTCTATAGCATTTAAAACCAAAACTCTTCTTTGTTGGGAGGAATCTCTTTGTTCTGAGTCTAAACTTTGTTCTGAATCAAGGGATCTCTTTTTTCCACCCTAAACTCCTCACCTTTAATGACCCCCTCACCTTGAATTTCAAATCAAATCCTGGAAGACCAACCAGCGACAAAAGCATACATACAAGAGAAAAAATTTAACAAAAAAAGACCCCTCAAAGCACTATGCATTGATTAGTGCCAAAAAATGGATGAATGCAAAACAAAGCACTATTTGTTCTGTGAACAGGGTCATGGGTGAAAACATTAGATACAAGCCCACGATGAAAATAATGCTAGAATCCGATGAATAAGACACGCCTATCAGGTTGATTTTTGGGCGTACAGGTTCAAAAAAATGTAGTTAAACATTCCTGGGAAAGAGTAACACTAAATCAGAGATCTGTGTTTAATCATCTATATAAACAAATGAAAGTAGGTAGGCCATGTCGAAGACAAACTTCGGAAGCTCTTATTTTCAGGTCCCAACCCAATTCAGGGTTGGAAGTACCAATTTTGCAACTTCTGTTAAAGGGCCAATTGAAAAAGCAGAGCAAAAACACTGAGCCCCAATGCCCCCACATGCTCACCGAATCCAAATAGGCCCTAAAGAATAAAGTAATGCTAGCAGCTTGTAAATGGAGTTGCACAGATGAAACCCCAGAAACTACACGATTTGTAATCCAAGCTCACAACAAATTAGAGATCAAACATCCACACCAACATGAAAATTGGGAGGAAATTAAAGAAAATCCAGCAAGCTAAAAATAAAATAAAAAAAATCCAGCAAGTAGAGATCTGTAAATTTTTTTGGGCAAACATCCACACCAACATGAAAATGGGGAGGAAATTAAAGAAAATCCAGCAAGCTCACAATGTTATGAATTGACTTATAAAAAAGAAAAAAACATCCAGCAAGCTCAACAACAAAATAAAGGCAAAAACATCCACATCAACATGAAATATTCTCCTTTGAACCCTAAGGGTCCGTCCAACACACCATAGGGTTTTGAAGAATGGGTGAGAGGGATAGGACGAAATGGAGAGGGAGAGAGACAATTAGGGCAAGAAACCCTAACCCTAGAAAGAGACACAAATAAGGAAACTCATTACTCGAGGGTTTTCTTAAAAAACGCATAGAAGTGGGTTGATCTCGACCGTCCTTTGTGAAGCCGAGACAAACGTCGAGAGTGAGAGAGAGAGATGGATACATACCTCCCGAGGAGTTGCAGCGGCGGTGTGAGCAGCGTGCTCGCGAGCGGAGAGAGAGGAGAATGCGCAAGAGAGGGAAGAGAGGGAGATGTGGAGGGGTTAGGAATCGCGAGCGAGAGAGGAGAGTGAGCAACAGAGACAAAAGAGGGATACGTTAATAGAAGTGGGGAGTTAGGAACCATTGATTGTTAATAGAAGTGAGTTGATCTCAGCCATCCTTTGTGAAGCCGTTTTGTTATATAGATCAAGGTTTAGAAGGGACCATTATAATGGTATAATGGTTTGGGGCGTTACTGTTTTTCCATTATAAAGGCCGTTATAATGAAAAAAATGCTCAAGGGCAAAAATGGAAAAACGGAAAAAAGGGTGCTGCAATTCAAATTTTGAAATTTGAATTTATAAAGTTTTTGAAAATAACAGAAAAAAAAAGTGCCAATTTTCACAATTTTTTCCCGACCGTTATTTTCTAGGCGTTTTAACAATACGTAACGGGGGAGGCCGAATCCGTTATAACAGGCCGTTTTTTAAACCTTGATATAGATGACCCAAAAAATTAAGTTTCAATAAAGGGTCGAGCTCAGGGGACCCCCATTTTTGACACCCACCCATTTTGGCGTACCCATATAGAAGATGAATCAATGACTGCTTTTTGGTGAGGATGATCTCTATGGTGAGGAGATCATTCTCACAAAAATGCAAATCATTAATATAGACTGGTTTAGAAGCTGAAGAGACCGTCGATTTTTACCGTGTAACTTGAAAACCACATTTGATGGGGTTAGAAATTTTAGAATGGGCTGATTTTTTTGTTGAGGTGAGCTATATGGTGAGGAGATCATCCCCACCAAAAATCAGCAATTGATTCATCTTCTATGTGGGTACGCCAAAATGAGTGTAAAAAATGGGGGTCCCCCGAGCCGACAAAAAAAAAAACATCCAACTTATCTAGATGGCAGGGAAAACGGGCGGACATGGTCCATCAAATAAAGGAAATATAAACGGCTCCCAAGTTCACCGGTTTTCCGCTATATAGGTAAGACGGATTTAGTGTGCCAACAAAGTCTGTTATTTTCAAAAATCATAACAATTGATAGACTTGTAATGATAAACGACGGACTATATCCGTTGTTCTTTCTGCTTTCAGCAACGACAAACTTGGTCCATTTCTTTTCGCGCGTTTTGAGTGTTATATGTCTAGCCTTTGGTGTAGTGTGCATTAGTTTTAGGGTAATTACCAAAAAAATTAACATTTTCAACATTTATCACCGAACAGCCAACGACTTGTCAACATTTCCCGGTTTGTTGATTTGGGCACATTTTCGGACATTATTACCCTTACTGTCAAAATAATTTTTCCATTTCAAAAAGTAAAAAAAGTACGCCTACATTTATTGTCAAAACAACTTTTCCCTTACCAAAGAAAGCTTATCCAGTAAGCTTTCTTCTTCATTTTTTCTTCTGTAAACTTTCTTCATTTGTTCATACGCAGAGATCAAAGATTATAATACGATAAGTTTTCTTCATTTTTTTCATTTCTTTTTCATCCGTTTTCTCCTTCGCTCTCTTTTCTCTTTCTACCATCCGTGTTCTCATTTTCTAAAGCTTCTCCCGTAAGCTTTCTTCTTCATTTTTTCTCTTGTAAGCTTTCTTCATTTTTTCATACGCAGAGATCAAAGATTGTAATACGGTTAGCTTTCTTCATTTTTTCATTTTTTTTTCATCCGTTTTCTCCTTTGCACTCTTTTCTCATTTTCTAATCATCCGTTTTCTCCTTTGATCTCTTTTCTCCCTTTCTATCATCCGTTTTCTCATTTTCTAACATCTATTTTCTTCATTTCTATCTTTTCTTTTCTCATTTTCTATTATCCATTTTCTCTTTTTCCATCATCTCTTTTCACATTTTCTATCGTCTGTTTTTTCTTATTTCGTCTATTTTCTCCTACTTTGTCGTCTGTTTTCTCCTACTCTGTCGTCTATTTTCTCCTACTCTGTCGTCTGCTTTCTCTTTTTTTATCATAAGTTTTCTCATTTGCTCTCTTTTCTCTCTTTCTGTCATCCATTTGCTCTCTTTTCTCTATTTTCTCCTACTTTGTCGTCTGTTTTCTCTCTTTCTGAAAGTTTACAGAAGAAAAAATGAAGAAGAAAGCTTACTGGATAAGCTTTCTTTGGTAAGGGAAAAGTTGTTTTGACAATAAATGTAGGCGTACTTTTTTTACTTTTTGAAATGGAAAAATTATTTTGACAGTAAGGGTAATAATGTCCGAAAATGTGCCCAAATCAACAAACCGGGAAATGTTGACAAGTCGTTGGCTGTTCGGTGATAAATGTTGAAAATGTTAATTTTTTTGGTAATTACCCTAAAACTAATGCACACTACACCAAAGGCTAGACATATAACACTCAAAACGCGCGAAAAGAAATGGACCAAGTTTGTCGTTGCTGAAAGCAGAAAGAACAACGGATATAGTCCGTCGTTTATCATTACAAGTCTATCAATTGTTATGATTTTTGAAAATAACAGACTTTGTTGGCACACTAAATCCGTCTTACCTATATAGCGGAAAACCGGTGAACTTGGGAGCCGTTTATATTTCCTTTATTTGATGGACCATGTCCGCCCGTTTTCCCTGCCATCCAGATAAGTTGGATGTTTTTTTTTTTGTCGGCTCGGGGGACCCCCATTTTTTACACTCATTTTGGCGTACCCACATAGAAGATGAATCAATTGCTGATTTTTGGTGGGGATGATCTCCTCACCATATAGCTCACCTCAACAAAAAAATCAGCCCATTCTAAAATTTCTAACCCCATCAAATGTGGTTTTCAAGTTACACGGTAAAAATCGACGGTCTCTTCAGCTTCTAAACCAGTCTATATTAATGATTTGCATTTTTGTGAGAATGATCTCCTCACCATAGAGATCATCCTCACCAAAAAGCAGTCATTGATTCATCTTCTATATGGGTACGCCAAAATGGGTGGGTGTCAAAAATGGGGGTCCCCTGAGCTCGACCCTTTATTGAAACTTAATTTTTTGGGTCATCTATATCAAGGTTTAAAAAACGGCCTGTTATAACGGATTCGGCCTCCCCCGTTACGTATTGTTAAAACGCCTAGAAAATAACGGTCGGGAAAAAATTGTGAAAATTGGCACTTTTTTTTTCTGTTATTTTCAAAAACTTTATAAATTCAAATTTCAAAATTTGAATTGCAGCACCCTTTTTTCCGTTTTTCCATTTTTGCCCTTGAGCATTTTTTTCATTATAACGGCCTTTATAATGGAAAAACAGTAACGCCCCAAACCATTATACCATTATAATGGTCCCTTCTAAACCTTGATCTATATAACAAAACGGCTTCACAAAGGATGGCTGAGATCAACTCACTTCTATTAACAATCAATGGTTCCTAACTCCCCACTTCTATTAACGTATCCCTCTTTTGTCTCTGTTGCTCACTCTCCTCTCTCGCTCGCGATTCCTAACCCTTCCACATCTCCCTCTCTTGCGCATTCTCCTCTCTCTCCGCTCGCGAGCACGCTGCTCACACCGCCGCTACAACTCCTCGGGAGGTATGTATCCATCTCTCTCTCTCACTCTCGACGTTTGTCTCGGCTTCACAAAGGACGGTCGAGATCAACCCACTTCTATGCGTTTTTTAAGAAAACCCTCGAGTAATGAGTTTCCTTATTTGTGTCTCTTTCTAGGGTTAGGGTTTCTTGCCCTAATTGTCTCTCTCCCTCTCCATTTCGTCCTATCCCTCTCACCCATTCTTCAAAACCCTATGGTGTGTTGGACGGACCCTTAGGGTTCAAAGGAGAAATATTTCATGTTGATGTGGATGTTTTTGCCTTTATTTTGTTGTTGAGCTTGCTGGATGTTTTTTTTTTTTTTATAAGTCAATTCATAACATTGTGAGCTTGCTGGATTTTCTTTAATTTCCTCCCCATTTTCATGTTGGTGTGGATGTTTGCCCAAAAAAATTTACAGATCTCTGCTTGCTGGATTTTTTTTATTTTATTTTTAGCTTGCTGGATTTTCTTTAATTTCCTCCCAATTTTCATGTTGGTGTGGATGTTTGATCTCTAATTTGTTGTGAGCTTGGATTACAAATCGTGTAGTTTATGGGGTTTCATCTGTGCAACTCCATTTACAGGCTGCTAGCATTACTTTATTCTTTAGGGCCTATTTGGATTCGGTGAGCATGTGGGGGCATTGGGGCTCACTGTTTTTGCTCTGCTTTTTCAATTGGCCCTTTAACAGTAGTTGCAAAATTGGTACTTCCAACCCTGAATTGGGTTGGGACCTGAAAATAAGAGCTTCCAAAGTTTGTCTTCGACATGGCCTACCTACTTTCATTTGTTTATATAGATGATTGTTTACAGATCTCTGATTTAGTGTTATTCTTTCCATTTGATTAATAATGATGGTCTCATTCATACTCCCAAATTATTTCAATGGGAAAGACATGCAAGAAAGGGCTCTCAAATCTATTTAGAAGCCATTGTATAACGTGTTTCCTGATTTAGTGGCGTGTTTCCTGATTTATGTTTTTTTCTGGTTTTGTTCATGGTGCTCAGTATTTTTTCTGGGTTTGGTTTGGGGTTTTGTCCATTCTATGATTTGTTTGGGTTTGGGGGTTCATGTAATTTGTTTTGCTGCTCTATTGCATTGGAAGCATTTTTTTCTGTTATCTTATTATAATCTGCAGCATTTTTTTATTTTTGTTCATGTTACTGTAGTGTTGTTCTCTTATTATAATCTGCGGCCTTTTTTTTTTTTTTTTTTTTCTGTTCATGCTACTGTAGTTTGTTGCACATTCCTTTTCTGTTGCATTTTTTAATGGTTCATGATACTGTAGTGTGTCTGTACATTGTTATTCCATTAGAGAAAAGGAAATTACCAAAAAAGTTGTTCTTTCGTACACATGAACTAGATTAAAAGATTAATTTTGTACACTTTTTCCTCATCAAAAAATTCCCAATTAGTTAAAACCTAAACTGGGTTTCATAGGGTCCTCAAAGATCTGATTTTTTCATGAAATTGAGTCTTTTTCTTTATAAATTTTCTGATCGCTGGGTTGAGTGTTCTTTGTTTCTTTCTAATTTTTCTCATTGAAGTTGCAGAGTAGATTTCCCTTTTTGGATTCTTTAGAAAATCAGATTTTGTTACAGGTTTGTCTTATCCACAATCCCAAGAAAATGTTGTTGTAAGTACACTACAGACTACAAAAGCCACCCCATAGCTTAGAATGGTGGAAGATTAAAAAGCGTTCATTCTCTCATTATTAAGGGTTTTGGGTTTTGTAGTGAAAACTAAAGAACCCTAAATGTAAAATAAGAGAAAATATTGAATACTCAAATAGGTTTGATGTCCTTTCTCCATCCACTCCTAGAAAAATGCTAAATTTTCATGGCTACAACCTAAACTGACATTTCTCCATCCACTAAGAATCCTTAGTCGTTGGATATGCCACAACCTATCGATTTTCTCAGAGGAATGAACAACACTGGGCAAGTGAACCATAGAAACAATAGCCCCAAATCGTTGATAACATTGCCACAGGTGGTCAAGTACATGGACATTCTACTGCCCAATAACTAAGAAGATCATGATAGACCCAGTCACCATAACAAGTGGTGAAACCTATGATAGGGGGGCATAACAGAGTGGTTTAAAATATATGGAAACAGTTTATAGGATATCATATGTCCGACCATATGGTTGTAAGTATAAAAACTTAATGGCTTAAATTATGAATGAATTCCTTTTCTCTGATCTTAGTTTTTTAGTTTTAGTGTCTCTTCATTTGTTGTTCTTTTATAATATATCAACCAATATGTATTATATAATTACATGGAACTCTTTAGTGGACCCAAAATGATGAATTTAGACACCCTATTAACTTCCAAATGATGGACCACTTTGGTCTCACTTAGTTGCCATGGTCCATTATGGGACTTATTCTATGTTTCTGTTCTCTTTTTTTGTTCTTTATCTTTTTTTTTTTGCCTTCGTTAATACAGGTCACGAGCACCAAAAAACCAGAATTTCCATTCTTGAGCTTGGTATTGGTGGTCGTCCCTCTTCTAAGTAGTTCAGATGTGCTGTAATCTGAAGGTCAGTAACCATTCTTTTTATAGATTTTTTAAACCCACCATTTGGAAGAAAAACCAGCGAGGTATTTCCCCATGTAGTTTCCATATATTTATGGTTGTGGTACCCTGGAGGTTTGGCTTTTCCTCTAAACCTGCCCTATCCAAGGTATCTCTACTTAGCATCAAGGGTTCGTATTACCTGCTTTTATTGTCACTGATTCATGTTAGACATGGCTTCAATCATGCTCAGTTAACTTTGTATATGCGATATTTTGGTCTTATAATAAGTGCATTAATGGGCGCATGATGCAAATCATGTTATAATGTGAGATAATGACGTGAGGAGGTATTCATAGTGAAAGTGTGGCGAGTATTACTAATTACCATCAAGTTTAAGGGGTTGTTACAAAAATGGTATTTTTTTCCGTAAATTTCTGAATTAGAATTGCAATAAATAGCACTAACATAACTGATGAGAGTTGTGGGGGAGGCAGGTTTGTTGAGTGATTTTTTATGGTGGTTGATATCAAATTCAACCAAGGTTTGTTTTTTTTTTCTTTGTAAAATGCTAACATGGCGTTGTTGAATGGTTTGTATAGCGGTTGATGTCAAATTTGACATAAAATTAATTTTATTATATTTTTTGAAGAAATGCTAACATGCAACAATGCATGTTAGTCTGCCACCCGGCTAGAAGACATGAAAGCTTAACAACAATTGGTTCTGTCCTTTTTCCTTCTTTTTTTGTGTGTTATCTCTTCGTCTCAACAAATAAGTTTTGTTCCGATTATTCCTTTCCAATCAAATAAATATAAACATTATGCTGATTGACAATGTTCTCGAACTCCATCTCATCCAATAATACCTTTTTTTTTTATTTGGAGGTGCCAGTAACACAATGAGTCAACTCACTTTAGGAGTTACACCATATAAACATTATAAGTTGTGTGAGATACACCATATCCATATTAGTGTATCTCATCACATATTCTCCCGGTTGTCAAAGTATCAATTATGATTATTGATTAGATTTAATTAGGATTAGATTTGATTCCGATTAATCAAGATTTAGTTTCCTTCCTCTATTAGACTCTTGTAATGCTCTATATAAGAACT
The DNA here is from genome assembly GCA_035048495.1 of Euptelea pleiosperma. NCBI lineage: Eukaryota > Viridiplantae > Streptophyta > Magnoliopsida > Ranunculales > Eupteleaceae > Euptelea > Euptelea pleiosperma. The sequence goes on along the minus strand of JASUTR010000218.1, from coordinate 478,297 downwards.
TTGTTAGATTCAATGTAATCACTAATCCAAACTATTATCAATAGATCCTATTTCTTATCATGGTATCAGAGCGGGTCATCCATCAACCTGTTTGATCATTACTTTTTTATCCGCCACTTGTTTGGCAGGTGGCATCACCACTAGCGTTGCTAGTCCGGCTTAAACCATTTCACTATTCTTCCTCTCGGATCACAAATTATTACAATTTTATTCTCTAATAAAAACTAACTAAAATATGTCCCTTGAGAATTCGTTGGATACATATCTTTATTTAGAAAAATATTTTATATATCCAACTACCAAATAAGAGGGAGAGTAATCAAGAGTGCCACATAACATGTGTATGCATGCGTGTGAGATCCTATCTTTCCTTCCCCCTTCACAAACGACTTGTCATCAAACCAAAAAATCCAGAAAACGATCATGAAAGTTGTAATAGTCATCCCACATGGCATCTTCGACTTGTACGCTATCCCACCGAACAAGGACCTGATCATTACTTTTTGATCCGCCACTTTTTTGACGGGTGGCATCACCGCTGGCTTAAACCATCTCACTATTTTTCTACTTGGATCACAAATTATTACAGTGGTATTCTCTAATAAAAACTAACTAAACTATGTCCCTTGAGAATTCGTTGGATACATATCTTTATTTAGAAAAATATTTTATATATCCAACTACCAAATACGAGGGAGAGTAATCAAGAGTGCCACATAACATGTGTATGCATGCGTGTGAGATCCTATCTTTCCTTCCCCCTTCACAAACGACTTGTCATCAAACCAAAAAATCCAGAAAATAGGTGACTACACGATCGTTCCGCTTAACCAATCCACAGTCAAGAATTGCATTGGCCACCATTCAACAATACCTGAATTAGAAACAAGAGGGGAGTTGTTGTAATGCCTGAACAGAGTCACCCAATTTCTTCATGAGGCAAGATATTTGAAACACAGGGTGAATCCGAGAGTCAGTTGGCAATGCAAGGCGATAAGCAACAGGGCCCACTCTACCCGTGACCTTAAAAGAGCCATAAAATCATGGATGCAAGAATAGAAACACCCCCTCGCCAACAGAAAATTCACGTTCAGTACACCTTCAATCTGTCTAAAATTTCATATAGGCTTGAACGATGTTCGGATTATTTTTTAAAAGGCATAGGATTTGTTCATGGTCATGGAGAGTGGTATCAACAGATTGGACAGTAGTTGACCCAGGCATGTATGAGTGAATCCGGGAGAGGTGAACAACCATAAACAATCTCGAATGGGATCATCTGAATGCAGACTGATGTGTTATTATGCCACTACTCGACCTAGGGCAAATCGTTTCCCCACTGAGAAGGGAGATCACTAGCAAAGCATCTCAACTAGGTTCCAAGTGTGTGATTGATAACCTCCGTCGAACCATCAAATTGAGGATGATAAGCAGAACTGTGACACAACTAGGTTCTTTGGCACACGAAAAAGGCCTCACAAAATTGATTTAGAAAAATAGGATCCCTGTCACAAACAATAGTGCAAGGCATTCCATTCAATTTAGCAAATGTCATGGGAAAAAATCAATATTTTTGTCGATGCCGTGTATGGGTGAGAGAGTTGAAAATGAGCATATTTAGAAAAGTGGTTAACCATCACCAAAATCATCTCGATCCCCTCCCAACCATATGAATATTTTCTCAATTATCAACTATTCGCCTAAAAATAGTTTCCTACAAACTAGAGACATGATACCAAGCAGGGCCTAATCTTTAATGCAAACATTTGCCCTTTGTCACCCCAATAAAATCAAAAGTTGTAAGACCTAGACCAACCCCGGTCTATTGAACCAAGTGGTCTTCAAAAGCGTTCTGGAGCAGCATAGACCTAGAAATTTTAATTTTAGACGTTCTTATTGAAAAGAAAATGGGAAAACCAAAACGGTAGTCCTTCTGGCCAACCAATGACCTGTTGAACTGACCGGTCAACCGAGTCAATGACAGGTCCGGATTTGAAAACATTGATTAAAAACTGAGCACATTGTCACGGACTTTAGTCCTACATCGGTTGTGTACTAGGAGGTCTTGGACTATAAGTGGGGGGGGGGGGTAGGCACCACCTAATAGGCTAGTCTTTTGGGTTTGGAAGCGCCCCCGTGACAACATGCTCTCCTCTAGTCTCCTTTCCTCTCTCCCTATGGATTTTTGCTGGTTTTCATCGAGGACTGGGACATCCACAAGTCGTCGGCCTTAGATCCTGTTTCAGGCAATATCATTGGGTATGATCCCTCCTTTTGCCCCTCCTTTCATTAAAGACAATATCCTCTCTCTCATCTCCATCTGTTTTCCACCTCCACGGGTAACACAGTTCCCTCTCTCTCTGGGTTTGAACGAAAACCCTAAATAAAAGGGTTTTGCTCACTCGGCTCCGCTTCTACCACCACCTCCCCCTTGTTTGCCTTTCGTCAACAACCCTACAGACCGTCACGCTCTCTCTCTCTCTGTCTCTCTGGTCTGCATTTGGGGTTCTGTTAATTTTTCTTCAAAACTAGAAAATGCCTTGTAAGCATTTTATCGTTCATAGTGCTTTTGGAAATTGATGATGTTTAACTGATTATTCTTTGGAATAGAACAGTTTAATTTCATCTTATACAATAAATTTGGTTCACGCGTCGTTCATTGTTTCTGTAACTCGATCATTCCCTTCATCTGTGAGTAATTTTTTCATTGAGATGGTAAATTACGTTAATTTAACTGGTAATCCACTTTATTCATTACTATCTAAGCATTTTACTTTAGTTAGAGTTTATGATGTATTGTACATGTTGTCAACTTTTAGTAGAATAACTGGTAATCGATACTTTAATTTCCATCTAACCATATTACTTTGTATGATATATTATTATGCATGATATCTTTTGTTAAATGAATATTGGATCTGAGTGCACCTTGTATTTCTTGTATATTACAGGCTGTACAAGCGGAGCACTGTGATCAAATGCAAGTAATTACAGCAGCGAACTAATATGAATTGCCAATAGTCGAGAGCGTGTGTTCTTCATGGGGGTAAATCAGTGACCACTTATTCTTGGCGATAACCATAACTGCAGGCGAGCATGTGATGTAAAAATACTAAACATAATTTTTTTTCAGTGCTTTCTCCATATAAACACAAGAAATTGTTTTTCAGCAGATTTTCTTGGTTACCACCAAGCAGTTGGAAATGTTTGCCGTTGCACACGTTTACGGCAGCAAATGTTTTCCTCCTACGAACATCTGATGTGCAACCAAGCAGGGGGCTTGGAGAGAAACGTTGTGTAGGTACTTGGTAGTTGGTACCATGCTGAACTGAAGCTCATTAGGATGGAGTGGAACAAAGGCAGTGCACGTCAGAGTCTCAGGGAGTGTTTGGCCTTTTGGAATGGTAACAGTGAGCATTCTGATTCTGAGTCTGGAAAATCACTATTTCTGTGATTTTAGACTATTACAGAACGAGCCATCTAAGTCTTCTCTCTATAGCTTATGTTTCTGTGATGGATTATGCTCTACTTATGGTGTTTAGGTGGTGATAAATAAAACTCAAACTACTTCTCTCGCTACTGCTACTACAGCAAGAGAGGAGTGGTGAGGAGATGAGAGCTAAGGTTGATGCTTTCAGCAGCCTCCGCTCTTTGTTCCCTCTCTTTCCCACCCTTTTCTCCTCATCAACTCCCTCCATCCTTAAAACCCTCACCTTGAAAGCTTGCCTTTGCTCCACCTCCACCTCCACCTCTACCACCACAAATAAAGATAAAAACCTCCAACAACAAGTAGAGAGAGAACCGAAAAACTCTTCTGCCGACGTCTTTCAGAAATGTGGCTGCAGTGATGATGAAATCTCGAAGATCTTCCTCCGCCAGCCTTCCTTGCTCAAAGCCGACCCTACTATTCTTGAGTCCAAGCTGGGTTTACTCCGTGGGTTGGGTCTCACTGGTTCCGATCTCGTCAAGATCATCAACTGCCGGCCCCGCTTGTTGGCCTGTCGCATTGGACGGGGCCTTGACGAGCGCATCAACTTCCTGCAGACCCTTTTTGGGTCCAAGGAAATGCTTCTCAAGGCCATTATCCGGAACCCCTCTCTCCTCAACTACGACTTACAAAATGGTATCAAACCTTGTGTCGCCCTCTACCAAGGAATGGGCATAAGCAAAGAGGAGTTGGTACCTATGCTCATATCGCGGCCCACCTTAGTTCCCCGATCCTCACTCAACCAGGACAAGGTCGATTACATCCGCAGGACGGGCCTCTCCAAGGATTCCAAGATGTACAAGTATGTTGTCTCCCTCATTGCAATCTCCCGCCTCGAGACTATCCGAGAAAAGGTGGCCAACCTAGAGAAGTTTGGGTTCTCAGGTGACGAGGTGATGGGTCTTTTCGGCCGCTCTCCACTAGTGCTCACGCTCTCCATCGACAAGGTCCAAAGGAACATGACCTTCATTATAGGGACCGTGAAGCTCCCCGCTACTGTCATCCTTCGTTACCCATTTCTCTTGTACTATAACTTGGAGACTGTGTTGAAGCCACGATTTCTTCTCGCAAAAAGGATACGGGCAATGGGTCTGCTTCCGCAAATAAAAGGCCCGGCTATGTTGAGGGCATTGAGGATGGCAGAGCCTCGGTTCCTCAAGGCATTTGTTACATGTCACTCCAAGGATGTCACCAAGGAACTGATGGAGTTCTATGAAAAGATTAAGGGCATCAAGCGATTGGCTGAGACTTCAAAGCGGTCTGTGCATAGAGGATTCCCTTTCTGAATTTCATTTGGCCTACCAGGGCTCATTCCTTTGGCAACTTGTTCATTGGGCGGGCTGAATCTATTCATATTTTCATCTATCATGAACATAAGAGTGAGAATCATGGGTGAGTTTTTAACCCATTGTAGGGATTTTGTTAAAGCTATTTGTTGTCAACCTTTGCCTATTTTGAATGATTCTTCTGTTTGGAATGCAAGCCACTTTTCCTTTTTCAAATTTACATTACATTGTTCGATTTGCAATTCCTCACAAACATGCAAGAGTGCCCCACAAACATATTCTATTTCAGATCTTGTATATTGGAGAAAACAGTAGCTCTTAGGTACTGCTACAGTTCAGTGTTTATGGTCCAAAGATTAAAAAGGAACTCTTGGATTTGAAGGAGTTGCATTACGAGAACGATGTGATTGTATCAGATAATCGGGAACATTTCAGAATTGACAAATGAAAAACACTGGCTTGTTTATGTCCTGTTTCTGAGCGAATTGGCACTCAGCATCATGGACATGGTCCGACTGTCCATCAACTATAGAATTTGCAGGATTTTAATTACAAATAGTTGAAAAGCAATCACGCTTTTGTTTGTTACTTGTCGTCTTAAAGTGGTCAGAACAAATTAGTTGCTGGTGAACCCTTTCTGATGGTGCTGGTCTTTTTGTTTCAATATGTGCACTCCCTGAGTTGAATTCATGGTGAATCTCTGGAACTCAGCATCAACACAGACACAAGTAATGATGGATGCATCCTTCACAAGACTAACTTGTTCTCACTTTTTCTAACCCTCTGGTTTTCAGGCATGGGTTGATGAAACAAAGTAAGTCAAGAGGTTGTGGTGGGTGGGGTTTGCTGTGTGGATGAGATTTTGCTACCACAAGTTGGTAGCATGTGATTCTACAATGAAATGAGTAGTGAATCATCTTCAGAGACATCCCCCCCTAGTTTTGTATTTATTTCCTCCTGTGAAGAAAAAGCTGGGTTTCTAGAAGGAAAAATCTATGAGACAGAAGTCTTTCAATTTGCCACGTAGTAGATTCTTTCGGGCCCACTGCCTCCATGAATGATTGGCCCACATCTTGGTAGATCTACACACCAAAAATCAGTATGATTAGTGATTCCTAGCCATAGGATTTGAGCACTTTTTCATCATGGGATTGTAACCAACTCATAGGCCTGTTCATAAAGCCCATTATGAAAAAGTGCTCAAATCATACGGCTAGAAATCACCAATCACGCTGATTTTTTTGGTGTGTAGGTCTATCATAGTGTGGGCCGGACATTCAAGTGGCAACTGGGCCCGCATGAGTCTATTACGTTGCATCAGAGGCTCACCTAATGGGGATTTCCCTTTTGCACCTTGGGAATCCATTGCCGGGGAGTTTTGTCTAGGAACACGAATAGTCTTCGGCAATGTTCTCCCGGAAGCCTCGCCAGATCTTGGGGTCCCCCCCCCACCCCCCGCCCCCTTCTTTTGTCTTGAAAACGAGAAGGCCGCCTATAGCAAAGGCGGGATCTCTGCCAACCAGTGCTCATACCTACAACTAATAGAGATGAATGATCCCCTTGCCTCTACAATCACACTTGTACATGGGGTTTGGATATTCTAAGTAAAACTTCTCTGACCATCGACGGTCAGCGAAGCCGTTGACCACCCACAATATGAGCCACGTGGTACAATTTTTAGAGGACTATGGATGTTTGGCCAATCCCAAAGGTGGACTTACAAACCACAAATCAAACTGATTAGTGATATCTAAGCGTTGGATTAGAGTCATTTTCATGGGTTGATTTTAACCCTGACCATTATTTGGGGTACAAGGTTCCAAAGGTTTGAATCACTAATCAGGCTGAATTTTGGTTTGTAGGTCCACCTAGGGATTGGCCAAACATCCATACAGTCAGCATCCTCTACGAGTGTGCCACATGGCTAATATTGTGGGTTGTTAGTGGCTTTGCTGACTCGGATGATCTCTCTCAACTCATTGATCATTTGTTCCACCCACCCCTTTGTGAGGAAGCACGATTTTTGTTACTCACAGCTGAGCTACCCCATGCATGTTCCACCCACCCCTTTGTGGATACACACCAAAAATCACCCTGATTGGTAATCTCTAACCTTTAGATTTTACTACTTTTTAAGGCTTGATTCTAGCTTTTGGATTCAACCATTTTTTTTTGTACTAATAATCATCAAACAAGCTCATTTTTTGTATGAATGTCTAACAAGGGGTGGGGGCTAAACATCCATGCGGTCAGTGGGCCCAGATGGCAGTGGCAACAAAAATTGCCAAAAAACGTCAGGTCTACCTTGTTACATCACGACCATTTTTCAAATCATATTACCAGATCTAGTCAAACTTTGCCTAAAGAGATCTCAAAGGTGGAACCCATCAATGCGTCTCTGAACCTGGAACAGTATCCGTCAACAAAAGGCTGTGTATGATGTTTATGCATTCTTAGCCCGGTGTACAACATACACCATTCCTAGGCACACTGCTTATCACGGGAGAGGATTCTATGCGCCAGGGCCGTATAGAGCAAACAAAACGAACCTGCTCAATGATCCCCACCTTTATCACCCACCATTCATTCCAAGTAGTGCAAAAAGACACTAGTCTAGAGGTTTTTGTTGTAGGCCCATGTGCATATATGTCCAATATATATCATCTGGCTCTCAATCATAAACAAAATCAACGTACAATATTCAAGTTATGCACTGATCAGAAAATGTCCTCTTCCATGATCACAAAAACAGAATAAATAAGAAGAAATGGATTTAAAAATCTACCAAAATTGTGGAGGGATTCACCCATCATCGCTTCTTTGACTTTTTGGCTGACTTTCCATTCTTGTGACTTAAATACCTGTCAACTTCTTCCTCACCATCATCTCCTTCCCCTCTTCTTTTCCTTCTGCCCCCACTCTCTTTCATTTTCTACACAAATTCAATCAAAATGAAATCACTGAAACCAAAAATCAGATGGACGAAGTGATAACAAAATAGTCAAGAAAGAACAATCCTGGCCCCATATCATTGCATGTAGCCATGCACTCCTCTCTTGCAAATATGTCGATTAAACGGTTCAAACAGGTAAAGTCTATTAATCATCCATTGAATTGATAACCCAGATTCATGAGTGCATACATATTGGTGTGTAGTGTGATGTGGGGAACCACCATACTAGGTGGCAGCCAAATCTGATAGTCCTTGCCTGTGCGTACATGTGGCACATCAGAGATGCTTTTTTCAGCACTATTTGCCTATTTCCTTGACTTTTTCTAACATTTGAAAGAATAATGGATCAGAAGGTTAGGATCATTCAATCACATCGATTTGAACTAAGATATCTCCCAGGCCAGAGCCATCAGATGGTGGGTCTCAAGTCTGGAGACTCTCGACCACATTGCATGTTCACCGTGTGCAACACAGACAGGACTTCCCACCCTAAAGTAACAACAATGTCAAACAAATAATAACATCAATATTACCGTGCGAGAAATTCTTTGGGACTCTGTGACACGCTCCAAAAGTAGCAGAACTTCCTCTTCTTGAGCAACAAATTCAGGAAGCTTTTTGCCTGAAACATAGATAATATATTAATGTCCTTTTGTCTGTAATTCTCCTTGCAAGAAAATAGTAGGTGTTGCCTACCGATAAGCTTCTCTATCTGAATAAACCACTCCAACTCGTATTGATTTACTAAAGAGATCGCAACCCCAGAGCGTCCTGCACGAGCAGTTCTACCCACTCGATGAATATAATCCTGCAGCGCATTTTGAAAGTCAGCAAACTAAGACACTGGAAGTTACGTAAAAGGCTACTAACACAAGACGATGATGCAGCATAGGGGCAAAATAATGTTCAAAGAAAACTAGATTTCAATATCTTGGCTGTGTTCGGATGCAGGGTTTTTTGTGTCATAGCCCTGGCAAAGGCCAACCCTTAACTGGTGCAAGGGGAAGCAGCTTTTATTATGGTATTTGAAATGTGACAATGATACAACAAAAAAAAGGTAGAGCGGGACCCGAACTCCTTAACTGTGGCCAAACAGTACATTAAAGCCCTGTACCAGGTTAAATCTAATCTGTCAGAGCTAGACCTGCATTCAAACACTCCCTTAAAAGAAAACTGACCTTAGAATTGGAAGGGATGTCATAATTGATGACCATATCTACAGAAGGAATATCAAGACCTCTACTCGCCACATCTGTGCAGATCAGAATGTTACACTCTCCAGCCTTGAACTTGTTTAAGGCTCCAAGTCTCTTCGCCTGTCAGACATAATCCACAGAAAAAGGTGGGCTTAATTTGAGAGAACACAAGAAAGTTAAGGGGTGAGAAGGAACAAAAAGTGTGGTTTCATGGCATGAATACTGGTTTCAAGCAAACTATGCGTCACAAAGTACTTAATTAATTCTGTGATTAAAGGCAAAAAATACCTGGCTCATTTGTCCACTAATCGGGATGGCCCTTAATCCAAGGTTTCGAAGAAGCAAGGCCAGATTCCGAGTTGCCTCACATGTACGAGTGAAAACCATAGAAGTACTTCCAGACATCTCGCTCAGAATGTATACCAGGTAGCAGTCCTGAATGTGGTGGTAAAAATAAAAAATGAGCATGTATGAATAGATATAGTTAGCAATTCGGCATATGGAAAAAATTCGGGACGGGAATAGTACGAATATAATCCGTGTAGAAAATTTTGTAATACGGTAAAAAAACGGCCAAATAAACGGAAAACGGGAAAAAAACAGTTCGAATAATTCGTGTATAATACGATTTAGCATAAAGAGTCTGGCATCAAAAATTCGTGTATATATAGGTCTATTTTTAGGTGCGGTCAGGCGCGGGATAAAAATCACTTAGATCAAAAAATTTCTCACATGGAACACTTTTACAGACCATTGATAGTATGGATGTTAGGTCCATCCCTAAGTGGACGTAGGGACTAAACATTAGTATGATTAGTGCTTTATATCCTTCACATTTTTGTCTTTTTCATGGGTTGATTTTTCAACTATGGGACTGGGTCATTGTTTTGGGGTGGGTACAAAGATCAAATGGCTAAAAATCACCAATCAGACTGATTTTCAACTGAGATCGGAGATCGTCCAAATAAAAAAAGAGTCAGGACATTGATCTCTAAGAATGTGTCAATGGACTTTTTCCCACACGTCGAAGTATTATTGGAAAGTTTTATTGAAAAAAATGGAAATACGTGTTTTAATTGGTTTTAGAGAAAAAACGGAGTATAATCCGTACAATTCAATGTATACGTTGTTTAAAATGTTTTCTCAAAAAAACTTGTTATTCGGGTATAATACGTGTATAGTACGCAGAATTGCTAACTAGGGACGTGACAAATCATCAAATTATATAAACTATGATATAAAGTAATGCTTGGAAGTCATTCAGTTGACACCCAGCAATACACAGTGGGTCCCCATTATTCAATTCAATGTGAACCAGTTTCGTCTGTCAGCTATCAATAGTTTCCCTTATGATAATATGGAAATAATTATTACAAGGGAAAACCTCACTCAGGTATTCCGTCTATAGACAATAATTATCATCCATAATACTCATCTTGTAGATACAACTTTTTGTATAGAACAGTCAAATGTACAGTGTAACACAATGGAAGAGATAAAACCTTGTACTTCGCAGGAACGAAGCAATACTGCTGCTTGAGTGTATCAACAGTGGAATATTTAGACGCTGCCTCAATCTGAATGAATCAGAAACTGAAATTAGTTAGTGTCAAAAAAATTGTGAAATTGTACAAGAACCGGGCACTAACACAAGGATAAGTTCTAAATATCAAAACTTTTACATGTTCGTGTAGATGTATGGAAGAGTATTATTCACCCATACCTTCACAGGATTCCTCAGACATGCCCTCTGGAGCTTGCGCACCTAAAATAATTAGAGAGTAACTTAATTAGTTGGCGACTCAACGATTTCTTTTGAAAACCATTCAACAATCAAAATCTCAGCCACCAGAAATACATTCAACCAGCAGGAAGGCATCTAACTGGGGGTATGTAACATAATTGGGATCATCAAACCAAAACATAAAAATGGCATCCCCTTTTAGTTTTCAAGGTATAATAAGCTATAAGAGGGTTTTGCAAACAGTAAACTAAATGTGAATGCAATATTATGGCATGGTTAAGAAATTTCTTCTCCTTGCCAAGTATTTCCCTTCTTTAATATTTCTTTTCTTGTGGTCAGACAAGAATGATAATTGTTTAAAGAAGCTCAGAAAGGCAATGAAAAAAGAATGAGACAAGAGTTGGCGACGCTCAAGGCAGTAGAAGCTATCAAAGAATTACAAAACAACTACCAAAAGCTCACCAGAACAGGAAGTAGAAACTAAAAGGTAGTATTGCTAATCAGGTGGAAGCAGTAGATTCTAATGAAGCAGAGTTGCTTGTGTTGTGCTACTGCAAGGCTTCCAGATATGTAATATTATTCTTTCAGAGCCTTCAGCAATTGAAGGAGATTCTTCTATCATTATTTCATGGGTTTTGAAATGTAATGTTTTCTCATTCTCCAGGAGAACTAAACAAACTTATTGACTCTTTAGGTGCAACTTGTGCTCGTAAACCTTTCTTGTACATAAGGAATTTTGTTCCCTAATCTTCGTATTTTTTTAACAGATGAAATCATCAATTATCATAAAACAAATGAAAAAAGTACAACCGGAACCAAAAGCCAAGGGTGCCTACACTAATAAAGGTATCAGAACACCAAAACCAAAGCTAAATAAATCATCTCTTCCTGATCCCATGGCTACCCAACATTTAAAGCCTATGTTTGTGGCTCCAGGTTGAGGATTCATGAACAGTACTGGTGGTTCAGCAAAAGGTCACGGAGACCAAGTTGGATGCCCCACACTGATATCCTAAAGTTGCAACCCTAATTCACATGCCAACCATTCTGTAGCTCTTTCCTTAAAGTGTTAAGATTTCCAAGTTCAAATATATTCAAAACGTTTTGTTTCTCCCAGCTAGGTTAAGAAATCTTGTGTTTGGCATGGTGAAGAGAGGATCTAGAGTGTTCAGTGGAAGCTAGTATGGTCCAGGTACATCCTGAAAATCAATACAGTAAGACCACCTTGTGAGAGTCAAAAAAGTCTCATTTTTCTTAGTTAACGGTAAAATAACCATGGAACATACTTTCCTTCTTTCGTTTTTGATAGGCAAAAGTATATATTTATTTAATAAAGAAAAAAGGAATTACTACCAATTACAAAACACAAAAAGCAAGAAAAAAAATTTCTCAAAGGAAGAGTTGAACTATTCAAGAATGGAGGACCAATGATAGTGGAAGATCGTGCATCTCTCTCCACTCGCCCAGGAGGAGCATATGCCTGAGTACGAAACAGATAAAAAGTTTGGAGATGGGATTTTAAAGGCAACTTTTCAGCATGGTACTATATTGAGTTTAGGTGAATCTTTATCCACCTTTTTCCAGGCTAAATAGGTGTGGAATAGCCCAATCCCCTCCAAAGTAGCCTTTTTCTTATGAATGGATGAGCTAGACTAAGTTGTAACAGAGGACCACTAGATTAGTAAGCGGAAGATGATTTCAAACATGTGTTTTATTTTTAAAGTAAGTGGAAGTCCATTTACAATTTGAGGTTACAGCACAGTGATGTGCTTTACAATTAAATTTCTCATAATTAGAAATTTGGAATAAAAAGTCTCATTGATGTATGAGAAATGAAATACCACAGCACCCGAACATATATGCATAGGAAGCATGCACGTGATATCAAAATACACTTTTACGTCAGGAAAAAAATTAGCAGATACGCTTATCAACCTTTTTGGTCATGGTAGCTGAAAATAGATATGTCTTACGCTCCCGTGGAATAGCCTTCAAGATGTCATCAATTGCTTTCTCAAAGTCATCATTTAGCAACCTATCTGCCTCATCCAATACCTGCTCAACATATAAGCAAGTCATATAACCAGAAGGAGAGAAATCACTGCTCAAGGAATACTACGTTTCCTAGCTTCGAACAATAGAAATGAGAATCCATAAAGCTTGTGAAAAAATAACATCACAACTACATTGTATCCAGTCCAGGCTTGCTTCACTAAAGAAAAATGTTGAAAAAGAAAAACAGAATTATTAGTAAAATGGAGGTACACAAAACTGATTTGCTTTGCGCCAAGCATCCCTTCCACAATTATTTTATAACTGCAATCGGCAGGAATGAGAATGAAAATGAAAAACAGTCCCCATACCAATTAAACTGAACAAATAAATATATAAAAAAGGTCTCTATCTGTAGAGGTATGTAGAAAAGCATAAAAGTGTAGTCAAGTCTTGGTGACTTGGAACACCAGATTGTGAGTCTCTTATGAGTTTATACTGGTTATCTAATAGCAATAACTAGTTCTAGAGCTATATTTTCCTCTTACTAAGTAGGATTCATTTAGTCTGCTGATGTTAAAATGATGGAAACATGGGATAATCCCAGCAATGTTACTTACGATAGAACACCTCTACAGCATACATGGTGTAAATTCCAATCAATCCAGACAGTTCAAACAGTAAGTCCCTCGTAGGAGACTCTCAAATATGCTTTTCCGCAGAACACTTGATCTTCAATTATTAGGATCCTCTTTGCAATTATGTCATGATACAATATCCTTTTTTATATTTCTATGTATTTTTTTCCAGGAGAGTGGGGGGAAGCTGGAACACAAATTCCATCTCAACCTACAAGACTGCAAGTATCTCTATCTCATGATTAAAAGTCCCCCAGAGGATTAGAAGAAAAAAGCATGTCAACAAGATTAGAGTTTCACTTACAGTTCATAGTCCAATATAAAGTTGATGAAAAACTTCATCATGGGAATGTAGAAAGTCATGTGCTAAACATCATGAATATGTTTGACAATTTGACATAAACAAGTTCTGAACTAACTGAATTAATAACAGCTAAAATTAGCAATTACCCTTATTCCATCTATTTAACCAATATCATTATTGACCAAAGCAAACAAACACTGAGTTTTTGGGCTTATTCCAATGATTTTCTACCTAAAGTTTACAAATAAAGATGCCAAAGCAAAAAAATTTGCAACTCATTTGAAAATAAAATAAAGACCATACCAAGTATTTCAACGTACGAAGGCTAAAACCCTTTGTATTTCACAGATGATCTAGAAGGCGCCCAGGTGTGCCAACCTATGAAGAAATAATACAGAAGAAGTTACTAACCAGATTAGAAGTAGATAATATATAGTGCCGTAGGCAATGTCTCCTTTTCTACAACCAATTACAAGGAGAAAACCTAATCTACGAAGTCCAGCACTTGCAGGTCTTGAAAACAAGGTATGAAATAAGGTGCAAATATGAATAGCTGGATTGAAAAACAACAACAGTAGGAAATGGATATCTCAACCACAAGACACTTTTCATCCCATGCTATAACTCAGAACCCATAGAAGAAATTCCTGGCAAAGAACTCAAATATCAAGGTAGCTCAAACGATAGTGCTTCCTTGGAGAGGATAAATCAAAATATCCTTAACTAAAAAAATCAAATTCATTACTATTGCAAAGATCGGGCTATGTAATATGAACAGGATTTTTTCCAAGGAAATAGATGTCCTAGTATGAAAGACAAAATGCTACATGACAAGGGAGTAACAGATGTGACCACAAGGACGATACTGCACAGAATAAAAGATGAGAGAAGTCAAATCCTTCATGTGGACAGCAGCTTTCAGAAGATTAACACTAGTGATTTGCTCCAAAAGAGGAAAAACAAGAAAGCTCTTTGGCAACATGTGTTTGGCGTGTAGAAAACTAATGTTACTGGGTAAAATAGGAACATAGCCTGGGTAGGATATGGCATCTCCACTTAAAAACGGTGTTGGATGCGAGTACAGCGTCCATTCTGAAGTGTCTGGGTAGCATGGGTAGGAGAGACGGGGAAATGGCAAACCATCACTTCATTCATTGTGAGGTGGCTACGGTGATTTGGTGGAACTTCTTTAGTTTCATAGGGCTTAGTTGGATCATTTTGGATGATATCTTGGACTTAATAACCCAATGGTAGCCCTTTTCTGGAGCATTTAGCACTTGTTTTGGAAGTCCACTTTACCAACATTTTATGGTGCATTTTGGAGAAAAATCATAGAAATTTTTTTGGACAAAGTCTCAAGCTCTGTTGAGATTATTGATAAATTAAGGTGATGCTACCTCATCAAGTAGCAAATTCTCGAGAATTTAATCAAGTTGATTGTAAGGACATATTGAGAGATTGGACGACGGTTGCTTAATCCTCCGCTCCATCTCATATTGCTCAAAATGTTGCATGGCACCCTCCTAGCGAGGGTGAGATCATCTAGGGATGGGCAAATTTTATGGCTTTTTGATTATTTGTTTTGTATTTAGATAATGAAGATGTTAACAAGAACCTATGATACTCGAATACCTGTACCCCCCATCGTACCAGTGTCGACACGGTACGACACGGATATACAAGTACGGGATAAAGTATCAACACACATCCCGGACGTATCCATCATAATGCTAATATTTCTTAAAAAAACAAAATTTAAGTAATAAATGACGCACCAGGTGCGTCGTTTCTAATAAATTTTTGAAAAAAATAAAAAAAATGATAAGTTCTTTATATTATATATATGGCCTAATGATTACTTGTTTTGTTATTTTATGATGTTATTTTTATTAATTTTTAACATTTTAATATTTTTTGTTATAATTTTTAATATTGCGCCTCGCTTCAGTCAGGTGCGCGCCCTCGCCTTGCACCTTGCGCCTCAGGCTCCAGGACTCCTAGCGCCTTAAGTGCGCCTTGTGCCCTTAACTACCTTGGTTGTAACCGTCTTAGACAGCCGCCGCCACCACCACCAGGTTTCCCACCTCACTCCGACGAACTATTGGGAGGTTATGAGTATAGATGTAGTACAGAAAACCCCATATCGCAGTAGGTTATTGATAGAGATGATTATAATATCAATTTGGTTTCTGAGAGTATGAAACAAAAGTAGGCATAAGCAAAGCAACTCCAGCAAGTTAATGCGCCACTAAAATCCTTAAAACCTAGGATTGTCCGCAGCGAAGATCAGATAAAAGCCATTGAACAAGATGGTGTTTCTCCATCCAAGGAAAATGAAAGAACCACTGAGGAAGAAAAAGCCAAAGATGAGGAATTAACCAATCCTGAAGCTCCTGTAGTTGAATTAGACGAAAAGGCAGAGGATAAGTTGATTGATCCGACTGTAGTTGTGGAGAATGAAAAGGTTGATGATTCCCCTGGTTCGAATGCTCCAGTTGAAGATGGCCCCAAGAGTATGAAAATCCCAGTCCGAAAACAGATGTTTTTGTTGTTTCAGAATCGACAGTTGAAAATGAACCTGATGGAACAAACAGGGATTTCTTCTCAAAGAAAGCCCGAGTTGAGGACATGGACCATGTTTCAGAAAATTTACAGTTATCGAAGATACAGAAGAAGCTGAAGGGAAAGTACTCCATATATCTCTTCCGCTGGAAAAGCCAATTACAAAATCTCAACTTGAATGCGAGGTCGAATTGTTTTCAAACCCTAGGGTTTGATGCGGGAGTATTCTACTACGATAATCCGCGCTACACCAAATATATGCCCAGTCAAGCAAGTGGACCCTTTTTACTATTTATAGTAAATCATAAAATTACTATTTATAGTAAATTCTAATTTAACTATTTTTAGATAAATGAGTCACATGAAGATTTGTTTTAGTTTAATTAGGATTCTCAGTTGAAATTAGATTTTATTCCTAATTACGATTTTATTATTGATTAAATTAGTAGTTGACTTGTATTAGGACTTTCTTTCTTTTTTGATAAGTAGGGCTTTCTTATTTTAGTTCGCTTCGAATTAGGAAGTTCAATTCGATTAGAATTAAGAAACTTCTAGTAGGGAGTCTTGTAAAAGGTGATGTACCCTTTGATTTTGAGATACGAAATGATGAATGAAGAAATAAAAAATCTCTTTGGAGAAATCTCCTGTGAAGGGAAACTTAGTGTGAAGCCATCTTCTCTTGGTGTGTAGCCAAACTAATTCAGTGCGAAGCCGAATGTATCTTTCTATCCCTATCTCTTTCTCTATCTCTTCTATCTTATTTTCTTCTCTTTCTCCATCTCTATTTTCTTTTTGGGCTAATTTCTTACCTAAAAAACTAATCCATATATAAACCTTAACCTGTGAATAGTACCATGTGAATAGTGACTCATGAATAGTGTCACTTAAATAGTAACCTTCCCTCTTTATTCCCCCCAAAAATCACGGAATGACACCTCATCCTGCGTTAGGTCCCTTAGGTGATTGCAACTCCAACTATTCCAAAACCCTTTAAATTTCCAAGACTTTAGATTCGGGCCATGTAACAATGACACGGACACATTTGTCAGTATCGGACATATGAGGCGTCTGATACCTAAGAAGCCCGAAATGCAGACACGTATGAACACATGTATTATAAGACAATATTAACCAATTTTTTAAATAGAAGTATGGAAAGAAATTTATGAAAAGTAAAAAAGCATACATATGCCATGGAGCTATCCAATAACATAATATGTAGACTATCAAACCACTATAGCTGTGTTTAACAAGTTATAGTTGAATATTTAGAAATCCAAGTACTGTATGTAGAATGGAACACACCAGCTTTCTTTAGAAAACATTTTTTAATAAAATATCATTTAAATAAAGGGTAACATTGATATACGTGTAATGATTTGTGTCAAGATGTGTCAACACGTGTATGCATGTCAATGTGTCCGACACGACAAAAGATCCTAAAAGTGATGTCCTTATTACATAGGATTCTAGAAATACGATACAGAGGGAGATTTTCAAGTAATATTTCTATTAATTGTGTGTCAGGAAAGAAAAAGAGTTATTAAAATCCTACAATTTACTATTTGAATCCTACGAATCAAATCAAATTGTAAAAACCAAACGGTTTGAATCTTATTTCTGAATCCCTTCAGATAAAAATCCTAAAATTTGTGTGATCTTACCTATAAAAAAACTCCATGTGATCTCATGACTCAAGCACTATTCACGACAAAATCTTACAATTCTTTCAAATCTCACGATTAGAGTAAAAAACATGTTTTTCTTAAACGTTACACTAAATAAATAAAAATTATTGGGTTTTTTACTAATTAAATAAATTTATAGCATGCTTCTTACTGTGTCTTTTCACATAAACATAAAATCATTTTAACATAGTTCCATTGACCATGGTCATATGAGTCATGGCTGTAATTACCAGGTCCGTTTTAGTGTTTCAGACGAAACCGACCGAAACCTGGTGAAACCATAGTGATCATTTTCTATAGTGAAACCTGGTTTCAGATGACATCGACCGAAACGTATATTGCTTCGTCTGATGTTGAAACCGATACGAAAAGTTTGAAATGTTTTGGTTTCAGCTAAAACTTTGAACCATGTTAAAAGGGGGAAAAAACAGTAAAGACTTGCTTTTGCCATAGAAAACCATTAAAAACCTTTGTGTTGTACTGTTGCTTGCATCCCAACATAAACATGTGAAAGACTTAAAACGCTCAACATGTCCACCAAATCGTGTTCATGGAATTTGAATGAACTCCAAACAAGCATTCCAGTAAAAAAATATTATTGCTTCCACAAAACTTACAATAATATGTGGCCTCTTTGCAAGAGCAATTGTCTGTTGCATCATGTCTACCCCTCCAACAACCTGCACAAATTTGGACATTGCTTAGTAGCAAGAACAGATCATAAGGTGAACAAAATGCAGAACATTCATAAACACTGCTACAAGCATCATGACAGGACATATTAAAACAAAGATTCTTAGCACTCAATCAATGATGTTGGATTAGAAGGTTGGAAACATTTTTACTCTATTTTGTCATTCCTAACTTATCCTTTCTGTAGTTTTCTTGTTTTTCCAGGGATTTCTTAACCCCTTCAGTCTACATATTTTTATTTTCTCTTTAAGAAAACCATCCTTTACCCAAAAAAAAGTAAAAGAATTTGGCAGCACTCATGTAGCCTTCAACATGAATGTCAGCTATATATTGGAGACACTTCTTATAATTAAAAAGTGATTCACAAGATCTTTTATATAGACAGGTTTCCAGAGTACAAAATGGAAGCAAGAAAAAATTACACTGAGATGTGATCAATAAAGCTTAATTACCAAATAACTTAGCATTATTCCTTTTATTGTTTGATAAGTTTGTAGATATTATAAATAAGATTGGAAAGACCCAAAAATATTCAAGAACACTACAACAAGAGCCTAATGAGTGAAATACCTCATAAGCCTACAAAAAAATTACACAAGTGACAAGTCAGTCGACAAAGATGCAAACATAAATCACAAAGTGCCAAATCAAAACAAATTTGCTATATATAATCCCTTTGAACTCTTTTAGAATCACAGGCGATTGAAGTAGTTTGTTTAAGTCTTCTCAACCGACTACACTCTTCCACACTTGTCCTCGAATATTGCATTATTCCTCTCTTTCCACATGCACCAACATAATGCAAAAGGGACCATTCTCAACAAAATCCTCTCACGAACTTCAAAGGAACCAGCAGACCACCCTTGGATAATTTCTTTAAGCTTCTAGGAACTACCCAAGAGATGAAGCAATGAAGTAGTTGATTGATAGTTTCCTCACACATCTTACAAGGATAGCACGTCTTGGGCATTATCTATTGTTCATCATTCCTTTTACCAATCAAAAAACTTTCTAGTGTGCACCAGCAACCAAACTAAACAGGTTTGACACTGCAAAGGCTAAACATAGTCAAACAAGGGTAACAACTGAAAAGCCTCTGTTTTCACCTGGGAATACCAAAATAATATTTTTATTTGAATACGTTAAAGCTCAAACTTAAACTTAGTAAAAACAGAAGGTGATTTAATAAGTAAATAAAAATACTATGGTGTCACCGAAGCCTTAGCTCATACACAGGATGTTAGGAATCTCCAAGGCTCACAGACAAACCAAATCCAAGCAAGTTGGCATGCAAGTAAGGAACCTGGTTGGCAAGAAACATAGCTCAATCCGCAATACCTAGCACAGGCACCTCATGTACAGACAGAAAATCCAAAAGGATGTAGCGTATCGAGAAGCACTCCTCCAACATCAAGGATGATCAAACCGATACTGCAAATGAGGAGCAGTAACTTCAGTTGGATGCAACAGCGGTGATTATGGTGCTCAAGACCCATGCCAAAGAGGACTGCAGAGGCAGACTGGAACACAATGACTGAAGGAGGAGACCAATAGTTAAAAGCCAGACTTAGTCTAAGGTGCAAAGACATAAGAGAGAGCAATGCCATCAACAAGATCAAGACAGTAGCGTCTTTAGAGATAGGAGTTAAAAATCCTTTCTTTTATGTATGGGCTTTCCATATCCTTGTGTACTAAGTCATGGGGTGATCCCAGACTATTGGGTTGGTTTTTATCTTTTGGAGTATAGTATTAGTGTTTTTCTTTTCTTTGTGATCGAGGATTTTGCCCATCCCCAGTGAATGCTTCGTAGTAGGGGCCTTTTGAATGAATTCTGGTTCCCACCAAAAAAGAAAAAAAAATTACGGATTCATTGTGTAAAACTAATTGTAACTAATCAATTGTGAATCTGTGATAAAGAGTTAAGATCCAAGCTCATACTATTTTATTACATGTTTATACGTACATGTACGTTAAATGAAGACTCACCACTGCACACTTTACACCTATGCCAGACCCCAAAGCTTCAAACTGTTCGGCAATCTGAATTGCAAGCTCCCTGGAGTAAAAGGAAAAAAGTTAGAGAAAGACAACAAAAACCAAATTACCTCATAAATTAGAATACCAAGCATATGAAAGAAAACAAATTTCCTTATTGGAATGAAAACAATAGATTAGAGAATGAACCGTGTTGGGGAGAGCACGCAAGCAAAGAATGCCTGTGGAGACTCTAAGAGGGCTTGGAGAATGGGAAGAGCGAAAGCTCCGATTTTACCAGAACCGGTTTGTGCGAGCCCAATCAAATCTTTTCCTAAATATACAAAATCAACAGAACAGAACCAATCCATTACAGAAAAACCCAAACAGCAAACAATCCATAAAAAAAAAAGGACGTCACAAAAATAATAACAAAAACATATTATTTAAGATCAGACAACCCAGTCAAATCTGTTCCTAATACACAAAACCCATAAAATAAAAATGAACCTTCAAGAGCGTGAGGCATGGCCTCAACCTGGATCTTCGAGGGATTTTTCCATCCCAGATTTTCACAGGCCTCCACCAATTGATCGCATATGCCCAAACCCTTGAATGTCGTAACTTCTACACTATCTCCATCCATCATATACAAGTAGCCTGCTAACCAGTCATATGAAAAACAATCGAAATTGAGATTAACATACAGAATCCAAAAAAAAATTAAGGTTTTTTTTCTCCGGAAAAAGTACCTGATAACAATAAAATCAAAAAAAATAAAGAAAATCCAAAAACCCCAATTTGTTAAACTATCCAAGACAAAGCAATTATAGAAACAGAGCAGTAACACAGATCAATATATTCCTTATTTGTCATTCTTCCCTGATGGGTTTACCTCTATTGATTTTTCTTTCAGTAATCAGTACGATTAATTTATTTTTCAGGAGGTCTACTTAAACTCCTCGTGGATTTGTTTAGAAGAGAGTTTTCGGTAATTAAAAAGTGTAATTGGTGAAAGGAAAACTGAAAAGAAGTGAGTACAAGACACACACACACAAATAAACACACGCAGAATCAGAACAAGCACATGAAGCAGGTGAATTCTTCAACAAAAATTTATGGGTTTCTCTGGAAGTTCATGGAAAAAATGCTTTGAAGATTTTCTTGAACATGGTTAGCTCCAACCTTATTTTCTCTCTCTCTCTCTCTGTAAACCCCAAACCGTTACACAGAGAGAACAGTGAGAAAAGAGGGGACATACCTGAGAACGAGGTAGCAGGGGAGTGAATCAGCAGTTTAGGGCTTTTTTAGGTATATATTTTACAACGCCTTTTTTTTAAGATTCATAATTCCTTTGAACACGATCACAAACCATAATGGAGTAAAGAGGAGAGGGAGAGTTGGTTTACCTCACCGGACGATCAATAACTTTCACCGTTAGCCTCAATAACTTTCACCTTCACCGTTAGGGTTTTTGGGAGAGAGGGGAAGAGGGAGAGGGAGACGACGCAATTTTTTTTTAAGGCCACGTGGCTTGTATTGTCACAACGCCACAGAAGTTTTACAACATTTAGGTTGCGTTTGGGATTGCGGTTTGCGGAAAATAAGTGCTTATCTAAAAGCACCTTTTTGTAAATAACTTAATTTAAGTAATTTTGGGTGTTTGGCTCACTCCGTCAGAAATATGCTTATTTTAAGAAAAAACATTATTACAGTGTTTGGTTATGTAATCACAAAAAGTGTTTTTTTTGTGGAATAATTTGTCAAATGACTTTTGTACCCCTTATATAATGAAGTTGACATAAATGACACCAATCCGAACCACTATTTTATATATTAATAACGATAATAGTGAATAACACTTATTATTTGTAATTGCCATGTCAATCCTCCTATGGGCAAAAAGAATCCCATTTTTGTTGTGTTGCTACTTTGGATGACTCATCCAGATTAGAAGTCTATATGACAATTTCAACCCTATAGCCCTCTGCCATGTGACAGAAAAGAGTGGTTTTAATATATTCTCTTTATTCAAAAAATCAAGCCAAAATCTCAACATTGCAAACCTTTGTTCTAATTGTGGAGTGGACTGTGGCCAATTGGGAGCGAAATGCAGGACGACTTCAGTGGGAGACCACACTTTAACTTTGGACATAACAAACCAGTTTTTCATTGATCTAGAATAATCAACCTTTAAAACACTGTCAACATAACACAACTATGCTTGAGCAAAGCGAGTGAAATCCACAAAAGAACTTCTGTAAGCTAGCCACAAATCACCCGAGCAAGCCTTAGAATCCAAATTATCGTTAGTAGGGATTAGTCATGCATTTTACAGAGGAGCTTTATCCAGATCATCAAAGTAGTGGTGCTCCATAGTTTTCTTTGCAGAGATCCTTTGTACTGAAAAGGCACAAACCATTGACACACTTAATCTCTCATAGAGAAGATACAAAAAATATTACAATCCTTATCGGCTAAGTTAGCATCACATATCTAATACTCTTGATAAACCTTTTATGTTCTGAATTTTTAATTTTTAAACTTTCTTAAAAGGTCTTGATAAAAACAGGGTGGGTAATTGTGGCCGAGGTGGTGGTGGGTAATGGGTAGAGTGCCTATCCCCATCAATCAAAAAGTTCATAAACATTCATTCAAAAGTAGATTCTTATTTACTTGGAAATTCGAGTAGAACGCAGCCAGAATTGAAGATTTTCTTATTAACTTGGGAATTTGGGTAAAACGCAACCCAGAATTGAAGAGTTTGAGTGGTAGAATGCAGCCAGAATTGAAGAGTCCGACTGAATTTCATAGTTGCACCATTTAGTTATTGATGTTCCATGGCACTCTCGATTAGAAGGCCACCTTGTTAGATCAACATTTCGAGTGAATTCTCAGTTGGCATCATATCCAATTAAGTGTTTAGGGTAAATTTGCTGATTTTGTATTGCGGAGACTTCCATAACTCATCTCGACTTATACCTGAAAGTAGGATTTTCCCGCGTCGTTGGTTACGGAAACCCTAGAATCAACAATTTTTGTAATTATCCGAATCTTGTTCACTCAAATCCTGCAAAAATCACAGGGTTGTACAGTGGCTCGTGTCGGGTATCGTCCGCACTCGGGGTTAGTGTGCGTAATTCAACGACATGAAATGACGGATTTTTATCAAGAAAACGTGGAGAGGAGAGAATGGTGATGGATTTAAAACATTCTTAGTGATTTTTAGAGAGAGAAATTACCACAAACAACCAAAAACACAAAAGTAAACTAACAAATGCAAAAATAATAATTTTATTCATCCTCAATGAGTCTTACAAAATCAAATTAAAATTCAAAAATTAACCTAGAAAGCCATAAAAATTAGAGAGAGAAATGAGAAAATGTAGAGAGAGAAATATCGAAGAAGGCTATCCTAGAGAGAGAAAATATGGGGGAGAGAGAAAGTGATGCTAGAAAGGTCTAGAGAGAGAAAGTGACAATTAGAGAGAGAGAAAAATAAAACAAGAGAGAGAAAAGAGACTAAGAGAGATCTAGAGAGAAAAAGAAAACTCATGACCACTTACCCTAAGTGATTAGGATCGGCCAAAGGAGAGAGCGGCTGGATGGTGGTGGCTGATGTTGTAGTGGCCTGCAAGTTGAGGAGCAAGTCGGCTTCCTCCTCTCTTCTTCTCTATTAACTCTCCCCTTTTTTTTTTTTTTTTTTTTTTCAAAATGAAGTTTTTGTTTCTTTTCTTCTGACAGAGAGAGAACGGTGAAGTGAGGGAGAGGGGTTTTGACGGCTTGGCCAAGTGGCTGGGGACGATGGTGGCAGTAGGGGGACGGTAGTGATGGTGAAGCACGGTTGTGTGGAGGCGTTGCAAGAGGCAGCAACGAGGAAGGGGAGGGCGAACTGGGCTTGCACTCCAGCAGGTAGGAGTCCTCTCCTCCTCTCTTCTCTTCTCTTCTTTCTTTCCTTTCTTTTTCTCTTTCTTTTTTTTTTTTTTTTTTTTCTGGTTTTTGAGCAAAACGGACTGGAGTTGCAGGTTGCAACTCCAGAACGTTAGAGAGTGTGGGGACGGTGGCTGGTGCACACCAGTCCAATGGAGGTAAGTCTAACGGCTTCCTCTCCTTCTTTTCTCCCTGTTGCAGGTACTAACAGAGAAGATGGAAGCAGCAAATCTCGCCGGACTTGCAGTTCCGGCCAGCAATGGAGGACGCACAACGCGGTGCTGTGGTGGAGATGTGCAACGGCAAGGGGCGGCTTGGGTTGAAACAGCTTGGAGAGAGTTGATATGGGCGTGGAGGAGAGAAAGTCCAGGATGTGGGAGAGAGGGGAACAGGGGGTAATGGAGGTTGCCGGAGTTGCAACCTGCAACTCCGGTGATCTAAAAAAAATATTTTTTTCTTTTTTTTTTTCTTTTGTTTTGTGAAAGAGAGGGCAGAGAGAGGAGAAGGACTGAATGCTTTAGGGTAGACAGTCAAGGAGATGGTGGAACGTGGTAGAGAAAGGGGGGGAATAAAGGCCAGCAAGGTGTGGAACGAACGGCCGGAGTTGCAGGCGCAACTCCGGTGATAAAGATGAAGATGAAGACGGTGATTGAGAAAAAATGGAGGAAAAACAGTCAAAAACCGAGGAGAAAGAGGGGGCCACGAGTTGGGGGAGAGAATGGAGGAGAAAGGGAGGGGATTAGGGTTCGAATGAACCCCTATCCTTCTCCTTTTAAAGCTCCCTATTTCCTTTAATGGAAATAGGGTATTTTTTAAAATAAAAAAATACGAAAAATATATATATATATATATATATATATATATATATATATATATATATATTTTTTTTTTTTTTAAGTAAAAACCTACTTTATTATGGGGAATCTCCCCAATTAGTGGACCCCCCATTTAATTAAAATTATTTTTGAAATTCGCGGGGTCCACTAACTGGTCGGACAGCGGGTCGATGCTGATGGGCCCGGCTACTGGCCCACATGGACTGATGATGTCCATCGTCTCACAAGATGATGTGACAGGCATTCTGAAGGCGATCGGATGGATGGTGACTTGATTGGGACCCAGATTGGTAGATCGACGGACCTAGAGAGATCCAACGGTCCGATTGAAGATCCAACGGTCCGATGGAAGATCCAACGGTCAGAAAGCTAAGGAAGATGAGATAGAGCTGATAGGCAGGAGTTCTGGGGTTAGGTCAGTAGATTCGAGGATCGAGAGATGAAGAGAGAGAGAGAATAAGGAGAGATGAGAGAAAAAGTATCAAAAAAATGGAAAAAAGCACTGGCGGAGGGTCTGGAACCCTGGTCTTCACTGTGACCATCCTCACGCTTCTCCAGTAGAGTCGACCATCATTCTTTGCTGACTCATGTGGCTTTAAACGCTTTGGTCCGTCTCTTGGTCATTGGCTCTCCTACTCTCTTCGTTCTTTGGGCCGGCTTTTTGGTCCTCTTATTCAGCCCATATTTGGCCCATATCTTCTAGTTATAGCATGTGGGCTTGTTAAGCTTTGATAATGGGCTTTCATGATCGATTTGGGCCCACAAGTCTCGAAAATCGTCCCATCGGGGTTTCCTGCGACAGAAGAAGCGCGTAATGAGACTTTATCAGAACGGCTTAATATTTAGACTTCCGAAAATGTGTTTAATGCATGCAAATATACCATTTCGTCCAGAAAAGTGTGTTTTACGCAATGAGATAGACTCTTACGTAGAAAAGTGGATAATTAGAGCAGTTTTACGCAGGAGAGTGCGATAACGCTAACAGGATAAGTGCTTAAAATAAGCACTTTTGAGCGAATATCACAACCCCCAACCAGCATATTGCCAATCCTTGGCAATTAGTGCGAAATGCATGAGCTTAAAAGGGCTCTGCACATGCTGCACACTTTTTCATATTAGCTCCGGGAAAACACCGTTCATCAAATTATTGAATGGATGCAAAAATAGTTACATGCTAGCGAAGAGTTTGAAAGTTTTGGCAAGACTACAGACTGATAATCATGACCCAGAATAGTCAGATTCTGCGTGTGTGTGTGCTCAACATTCTCATCATCCGACAGTAAAGATTTCCAGATCACCTCTAAGTTTTTATGCCTCGACCTCAAATCTCACATGTTTAGCACTCAGAATAGAATCACACAAGAAGGGTTTTCTTCTTTTCTCTCAATTTATATGTGAGGAGATATATTTAATATAAAGAGGCAAAAGATCTCACATATGTTTTATTTGAAGGAAGGACATCTTTAACAGAAGAAGATCTCATGATTGGAATACCACTTCACTCAGGAACGTCAGATCAAACTCTATAGCTTCTCTTTCTCCAATCTCCACATTTTATGATCGTACTATCCTAGAATCAAGTAGGACTTTCCTGGGTTGTAATGAGGCTTAGGTCAGGTGTAGAGAGATAAAGGGATACAGGATTTCAAAGATCTTGAGAGGATATTGCCATTTTCTTGAATTTTTCCTGCGACGTAACACCATTATCTGGTTCTTTTTCCTTTTTTTTTCGTATTTTTCTCTTTTTCTTGATATTTCTGAGACTGCTCAATTTCTTTTCAGCTCTTCTTCATACTTTCTTTCTATATTTTGTTTTTGGCTTGAACCACTTTCTTTTCCTTTTGATTCTTCTTCTTTACTTTTCTTTTTCACGGTACACCCACATCAGTTATTCTTTTGTCCATCTCAAAATAAGGGTAGCCAGTCATGTTTCGTAGCTGGACTGGATTTTAGGTTGATGGGTTTGCAAATAAAAGGCTTTTATAGAACGGCTCAAGGGGTTTCTAGTGAAGTATAATTCAGGTGAGTAAAAAGGCTGAATGGTTCAGAAAAATGGCCTAAATCATTTTCTAGGGTTTGCACTATCATGTATACTGTCTTGACTGGATACAGAGAAGGTTCTGTCGTAGTAATCCAATGTTGATGTCGTTCCGAGTTTTATGATCGAAGCAAAAGATAATGAGATCTCTCAACGAATTATTGCGGGCATGAAGAATAGTGAGTCATCTTGTGACTCAGGATTAATGTATACTCTCTGAAATGATTAAAGGCTCGAAAGCTTACTGGGTTAGGTCTCCACAATTCTTCTCACAGGATCTCTAGAATTTCCAAACTTAGGATGACTCTGATGTTGATAGTGTACAATTGTGCCGAATCTGATTTTTTCTGAGTTTTCAAACCTGCTGTAGTCACGCTTGAATTGACTCAACGCTAACTTTAAACAAAAATTGACATCCTCAATACTGACTTAACGGAGGTTTTCAGCTAATCAAAGTCAGGGTATTTGACACATTTTTGAAATTCTAGAAAACTTTTGGAGAACATCGGAAATCACCCCAAAAACAAAAAGTTTTTTTTTTTTTTTTTTTTTTTTTTTTTTTTTTTTAGAGACATGAGTTTTTGTAAATACCCACCCCCAACCAAAATACAGCACCGTCCTCGGTGCTCATGACCGGGACATAAAATGATAACAAATCAATGATGATGATGCAAAGATTCAGGAAGGATGTTACCAAGTCGGCAGAAACTCGACAGTGTGTGGTACCTGATGATCGGAAGAATGACTGTACCTGCATTTCCAGAGATATAACAGTAATAACAAATGCATGAGACTCATGTACTCTAGGAATACCGGAATTGCCTTTCCGAAAGCGCTAAGTTTTACGTCTTCAGCCAGACATGACGGGGGTGACAGGCACCCCCAACCAAGTTGGAGCATAGGAGACTGAGTGGATCATCAGTCGACATAGACAGGATCGATGAGATCGATCTCAAAAGTCTGAATGAATAATACGTCAAGTTCATGGAACTGTTTAAGACGCTGGCCATTTACCTGAAAAGAGGAGTGATCCTTGGGATCCTCAATAGTGATTGCCCCAAAGGGTGTGACTGCTGTGACCGTATAAGGACCGGTCCACCTAGATTTCAATTTCCCAGGGAAGAGATGAAGACGAGAATTATAAAGAAGGACCTTCTGTCATGGATGGAACTCTTTCCTGAGGATGCTCTTGTCATGTATCCACTTCATTTTGGCTTTGTAATTTTTGGACAAGTTGTAGGCATCATTTCTGAGTTCTTCTAACTCATTCATTTGAAGTTTCCGCTCCTCCCCTGCGGAGTCTAAGTCGAAGTTGAGCTTCTTAATGGCCCACAGCGCACGATGTTCAATCTCTACCGGAAGATGACAGGGTTTCCCAAAGACCAGACGATAGGGAGACATATTGAGTGGGGTCTTGTAGGCGGTTCTGTATGCCCATAAAGCATCAGTTAGACGAGTAGACCAGTCTTTACGTGTGGTATTGACTGTCTTCTCCAAGATCTGCTTGATCTGACGATTAGAAACCTCCACTTGACCACTAGTCTGCGGATGATAAGCTAGGGCAACCTTGTGGGTTACCCCATACTTTTTCATTAATTTCTCGAATATCCTATTGCAGAAATGGGTGCCCCCATCACTAATGATGGCCTTAGGGGCACCGAATCGAGCGAAGATGAACTCCTTTAGGAATTTGACGACCACTTTGTGGTCATTGGTCTTGGTGGGAATAGCTTCTATCCATTTGGATACATAGTCTACCGCAAGGAGAATGTACTCAAAACCATAGGAAACGGGAAAGGGGCCCATGAAGTCGATGCCCCAAATGTCAAATATTTCATCGACCTGGATGGGAGTGAGGGGCATCATGTTCCTCTGGGAGATGCGGCCTAGATGCTGGCAATTAGGACAGGTTTTGCAGTAGATATGGGCGTCTTTAAATAGTGTAGGCCAGTAGAATCCGCATTGCAAGACTTTTTCTGCAGTTTTCTTAGTACTGAAATGACCACCACAAGGTTGGTCATGACATGAGGACAAGATACTGAGTTGGTCCGACTCAGGGACACAGAGACGAATGATCTGGTCAGGACAGTATTTATACAAATAAGGGTCATCCCAAGAGTAGTACTTAACTCTTGCTAGGAATTGGCTTTTGTCCTGTTTTGACCAGTGTGAAGGCATTTCTTCGGTGGCAAGGTAGTTGACAATGTCAGCATACCAAGGATTAACAGAGATGGCGAACAGTTGTTCGTCTGGAAAGGTTTCAGGGATGGGCTGGGTGTCGAAGGATGACTCTAAAGTCAGTCTAGACAAGTGATCAGCCACTACATTCTCAGTTCCTTTCTTATCCTTAATCTCGAGGTCGAATTCCTGCAGTAAGAGAATCCATCGAATTAATCGAGGTTTGGTTTCCTTTTTCGACATGAGATAACGAAGGGCTGCATGATCAGTGTACACAACCACCTTAGTGGCTAAGAGGTACTGACGGAATTTATCAAGGGCGAAGATTACCGCCAGGAGTTCTTTCTCAGTGGTGGAGTAATTCATTTGGGCAGAGTTAAGAGTTTTGCTCGCGTAGTAGATCACGTGTGACCTTTTGTCAACTCTCTGCCCTAGAACAGCGCCTAACGCGTAGTCAGAAGCATCGCACATTACCTCGAAAGGTAGAGTCCAATCCGGGGGACGGATAATGGGCGCAGTAGTGAGCTCAGATTTGAGACGCTCAAATGCCTTGACACAGTCAGCATTAAAGTCGAAAGGACTATCTTTAGCTAGAAGATGGGACAGAGGTCGAGCGATTTGAGAGAAGTCCTTGATGAATCGCCTATAGAATCCTCCGTGTCCCAAAAAGGAACGGATGTCACGTACGGACTTAGGAATGGGCAAGGTCGAGATGATATCGATTTTAGCTTTGTCGACCTCAATGCCCTGATGGGAAATGACATGTCCCAGAACTATGCCTTTCTTCACCATGAAGTGGCATTTCTCCCAATTGAGGACAAGTCTCTTGTCCTGACAGCGTTGAAGTACCAGCCCTAGATGGGTCAGACAGTCATCAAAGGATGACCCAAAGACTGAGAAGTCGTCCATAAAGACTTCGAGGAATTTTTCCACCATGTCAGAGAATATGCTCATCATACACCTTTGAAAGGTCGCGGGTGCATTGCAGAGGCCAAAGGGCATGCGCTTGTCGGCAAAAGTGCCAAAGGGACAGGTGAAAGTTGTCTTCTCGTGATCCTCAGGGGCGATGGGTATTTGATTATACCCTGAGTAACCATCAAGGAAGCAATAATAGGAATGACCTGCTAGTCTCTCCAACATCTGGTCTATGAAGGGTAAAGGAAAATGGTCCTTCCTAGTGTTGGTGTTGAGTCGTCGGTAATCGATGCAGACTCTCCACCCTTTCTTCAGGCGCTGGGTTACCATTTCCTTGTTCTCATTTTCCACAACTGTGAATCCTGCCTTTTTAGGGACGACATGAATAGGACTCACCCATTTGCTATCGGAGATGGGATAAATGATACCCGCATCTAACAGTTTAAGGACCTCATCCCGGACTACATCCTTCAAGACGGGGTTCAACCTCCTCTGGTGTTCTCGAGAGGTTTTGGATTCATCATCGAGATAGATGTGATGTTGGCACACCGAGGGGTCTATGCCTCGAATATCATCTATAGTCCAACCTATCGCAGATTTGTGCTCGTTGAGCAGCTCGAGAAGTTTCTTACGTTCACTCTCAGACAAAGCGGAAGCAAGAATGACAGGGTAGGTTTCCTTGGGACCAAGATAGGCATAGGAAAGATCTGTGGGAAGAGGCTTAAGCTCCAATATTGGAGCAGATGGAGTAGAAATAGGTGTCACAGAAGACACGGATTGAAGAGGTTTGACTTCAGTAGGTAAAGGAAGGATGGGTTCTCTGGCCATGGTTATCAGAGGCTCGAACTCGATGAGAGGAGCGGGGATCTCTATCAGTGGAGCAGTCTCCAAAAGATCATTGAGATCAGAAATAGCTGACTCTGTTGCAAAGTCAGCCCCAAAGTGTGCTAGACACTGTTTAAGAATATCTTCGGTGGAGTCCGGGATTAGACTCTCAACGGCACACATTTCATCGGTCACTTCGCGATCGGCATCTTGTTGCATTAAACGAAAGATATTGACCCCAGCTTTGAGGTTTCCGAAAGCAATGGACATGTTTCCGTCCCGACAACCGATGTGTGCATTCGCGGTGGCAAGGAATGGACGGCCTAAGATGACCGGAATGCGGTTATCCTGACACGGCTCGGTGTCTAGAATGATAAAGTCCACAGGATAGTAAAAGTCAGCGACTTTTACTAGGACATCTTCAATGATTCCTCTTGGAATCTTGATGGACTGATCAGCCAATTTCAGGGTGACATTGGTAGGCTTCATATCTTTCAGTCCTAACTGCTGATATACCGAGAATGGTATGAGGTTAACGCTAGCCCCTAAATCTAGCAAGGCAGTGCAGCTAAAGTTGTCACCAATTTCACATTGGACAGTTGGGCTACCTGGATCCTTGTGTTTGATCACACTGTTGCGTTGAATGAACGCGGTAGCTTTTTCGGCCAAGAAAGCAGCTTTGGGTACATGCGTACGCCGCTTAACTGTGCACAAGTCCTTGAGGAATTTGGCATAGGAAGGGATTTGCTTGATAGCAGAAAGGAATGGGATATTGATCTGGACGTCTTTAAAGACATCTAAGATCTCAGAGAATTGCTGATCCCGCTTATCTTGGACAAGTCTGTCCGGGAAGGGAGGCTTTACTCGACAAATGGGTTTGTCTTTAGCCTTAGATTTCTGCACAGGGATATCTGATGTTGGTGGAGAGGTGGAAGAAGCAGAGGTAGGATTAGGACTAGTTTCCTCTGTGCGAGTGATGGGTGCCGGAGATGGCACCGGTGGTGGTTGGACTCCCATGTCCACAGTTTTTCCAGATCGTAGGGTGGTTACAGCTTGCACCTCCCCTTGACAATTCTCATTCTGGCTTTGAGATTGGGATCCGATCTCATATACTGCCCCTTTGGCATTTCCTTTAGGGTTGGCAATGGGTTGGCTAGGAAAGATCCCCTTAGCTTTCTCAGCTTCCAAGTTACCTAGACGTTGCTCTAGACGAAGCATGGATTGCTGTTGCTGTTGCTCTAGGCGTTGCATAGATTGTTGTTGCTGAGTAATGAGTTGAGCTAGAAGGTCCTCTATACCAGATTTGGGGACCGACTGTTGGGGAACAGCTAAAGGGAGCTGAGGCACCAATTCGCGACTCAAGCTCATCGGGGCATTATAGTTATAGGCGGAAGAATTAGTTGGGACAATCTGTTGGTTCTGAAAGTTCTGGGGAACTCTTTGCTGATTCTGAAATGTGCTCTGTTGTCCAGAGTATTGACCCTGTTGGAACTGCTGGTTCTGAGTAGATGGGTACTGATTCTGCTGGTACTGACCCTGATTGAATTGCCTATTGGGTTGATTGAACCCAGGAGGATACATGCCCTGAGGTTGACGTGGAGGTTGAGCTTGTGGTTGAGTAGACTGAGGCCTCCAAGAGAAGTTAGGGTGGTTTCTCGTGTCCGGATGATAAGATTGACTATACGAGTTTTGAGTGGGTGGTTTGTATGTGCTGAAAGCACAAACTTCTTCCTGAAGAGGATTAGACCATCCTTCATTTAAAGGACAATGCTCAGTAGTATGGGAGGGTTGCAGACAGAGGGTACAGGATTCCGTAGGGCTCTCGTGTCCCACATGCATGACTGGGGTAGATTGTTGAGTAGGCTTTTGTACAGACACAGCCAGTGCCGAGACTGACTTGCTCAACTCTTGAATGACTGATCGAAGCTCAGTATCAGCTGTAGCATCATGTCCCTTGGTTGTCCTTTGGACCGAAGTGGTTCGACTGAACTCTGAGTCAGTCGTCCAATGTTGAGAGTTTTCTCCTAACTCTCCCAAGAATTTGTATGCATCGGTCGGAGTTTGGTGCAGGAATTTTCCTTGGCACATTGACTCTACCATGGTCCGGGACTCATCAGTAAGTCCCTTATAGAAGACGTGGACAAGATTGCCCTTGTCGATGCTATGGTGGGGACACTTAGTCAGGTAGTCTTGGAATCTATCCCACGCTTCAAAAAATTTCTCATCGGACTTTTGTCGAAAGTCCTGGATGAGTTGCTTCATTTGGTTGGTCCGAGTCATGGGGTAGAATTTAGACATGAATTTGCCCACCAACTCTTTCCAACTGCTGATTGAATCAGCGGGTAAGGAGTAGAGCCAATCTGAGGCTCGATCTTTGAGTGAGAATGGGAAAACTCGCAGACGGACATTGTCATCATCAAGGTTCTGATTCTTGAAAAGTAGGATGACATGTTGGAATTCCCTAATATGGGAATATGGGTCTTCTCTAGGGAGACCACGAAAGGTTGGCAGCATTTGGATCGTCTGCGGCCTGATCTCGAACTGTACCGCCGTAGTAGGTGGGAGAACAATGCAAGTGGGTGGATTGGCAGAGATAGGGGCGAACGTCTCGATAAGAGGTCGTTCGACTGCCATGACTACAAAGGTAGTAGTACTGGGGGAGGCGGGTGGTGAAAGAGATGGGGAAGAATTTAGTGGAGGATCCACTGTAGGTACGTGATTCTCAGATCGAACCAAGCGTTTGTTCGGACGATTCCAAACGGGCATACGCGAATGAGGCAAGCTCTATACTTGGCAAAAAGTTGCCAGAGAGGAACACTATCCTAAATGATGCACACCAAGCACAGATAATTCTATTCTAAGCACTCAGGATATATTTTAGGAATTATCTTTGTTAGTTTTGGGGCTAGAGTAGATTATGACAGTGGGCGGACCACTGGTTTATCTTTTAACCGCCGGACTAACTGTTTTGCACTCAGAGGTTCTCACCAGGCTACACTCTTCAGAGCGAATCCTTTAGTACTAGCTCTAGTTAACAACAAGGCAATCCGAAGCCTAGACAGACGTGCGGCACAATGGCTGACTTAAGTACGTCCCAGACTAACCGGATTGGTCAAGTGTATAAGAAGAGTGTTCCCTCGGGTTAAGCTAGGGTTGGTGCGTGTTCCTAGTCCACACGTAACTAACCGCCGAATAGTCCAAGATGCCACGTCGAGCTCAGTGTACTTGAGTAGCAGGGACTTATGGGTGTGTTAGACAACAGGGACCCGCGCTCGTGGTCTTATTTCGATTGGATGTTAAGCGGGTTCGCTTTGTGTGGATTTTTCCTCGAACACCGGGCTAATTGGCTCTACTTCTTGATTCTTTTTATTATAGATGGATCCTGGGGATCAATTTCAGCTGGAATGATGAGGTGGGTGATGAAATCCCACCAGTTTCAATTTGGAGCTGGGTCTGCTCTCTTAGAGTTGATTGATTAACGGCCACGCCATGCAAGTCGAATAAGTTTTTGCTAAAAAACAAATAGACAAGCGGCAATGATGCACCCAATATGCTCTGTATCGCACTCAAGGCGAGGATAGAGACTTACCTCCCGTGGGCCACGCCACGGGGTCGCCTCCGTGGGTTAGAGAGGGGTATCCTAATGGGCTTGGGCCCGACTCCACCTCTTTGAGCTTTCGCTCTCTACCCACACTGGATCGTGTTCCTGCAGAAACAGTTAGATCGCACGGTCTAGGTATGTGGGATTCTATTTGGAAGATCCTTGCCTTTTTAGGGTTCACTGAACAAGCACTGAATTTAGGCAAGTTTTTGAATTAGTTTCCAAATTCGAGATGGTTTAAAATTTAGGAATTCCCAAATTGGAAAATACCTAGATTGGAAAGTTTCCCGAACTATGGAGATCTTCCAAGAAAGATTTGATTGCGAGATCCCTTATAATTTTGGGAAATTTCCCAAAATTGAAATTCTGCTAGATATGGGATGTTTCCTTTTGCAGACTTTTCCAAATTCGGAAGATTTCTAAAGATAGAAATTCTTCTAAAGAGGAAACTTCTAAAAGGGGAAACCCTAATTAAGCAGAGTTTCAAGATTTTGGAATCTTTCCAAAAATCGCAAATCCTTGATTGGTGATTTCTAAAAATCTGCAGAATATAAAACCCTAATTTTTTTGAATTTTGATTTTTTTAATTTTTTTGGTAATTTCCACTTAATCTAGGGTTTCTAAAAAACCCTAGAACAAGATCTAGCAGTTATATGGAAAGCAATAAAATTCCTAAATTATTACAAATTGCACTCGGCCTTCCGAGACATTAAAAATAGTAATTAAAAACTGCTAAAAATCACTAAAAACCAAAAATAGAAAGTTTCCCGAAAAGGTCGGGCTGGCCAAATTGAGCAGCTTTTCGCTTCAGCAACTTTCCAATTCCGTCTTTACGTCCTTTTTCGCACTCCCGAACACCCGAGCGGCAGCGGCGCCATTTGAAAGTAGGATTTTCCCGCGTCGTTGGTTACGGAAACCCTAGAATCAACAATTTTTGTAATTATCC
This sequence comes from Euptelea pleiosperma, assembly GCA_035048495.1. Taxonomy (NCBI): domain Eukaryota; kingdom Viridiplantae; phylum Streptophyta; class Magnoliopsida; order Ranunculales; family Eupteleaceae; genus Euptelea; species Euptelea pleiosperma. The sequence goes on along the minus strand of JASUTR010000218.1, from coordinate 442,511 downwards.
GAATCTTGTTCACTCAAATCCTGCAAAAATCACAGGGTTATACAGTGGCTCGTGTCGGGTATCGTCCGCACTCGGGGTTAGTGTGCGTAATTCAACGACATGAAATGACGGATTTTTATCAAGAAAACGTGGAGAGGAGAGAATGGTGATGGATTTAAAACATTCTTAGTGATTTTTAGAGAGAGAAATTACCACAAACAACCAAAAACACAAAAGTAAACTAACAAATGCAAAAATAATAATTTTATTCATCCTCAATGAGTCTTACAAAATCAAATTAAAATTCAAAAATTAACCTAGAAAGCCATAAAAATTAGAGAGAGAAATGAGAAAATGTAGAGAGAGAAATATCGAAGAAGGCTATCCTAGAGAGAGAAAATATGGGGGAGAGAGAAAGTGATGCTAGAAAGGTCTAGAGAGAGAAAGTGACAATTAGAGAGAGAGAAAAATAAAACAAGAGAGAGAAAAGAGACTAAGAGAGATCTAGAGAGAAAAAGAAAACTCATGACCACTTACCCTAAGTGATTAGGATCGGCCAAAGGAGAGAGCGGCTGGATGGTGGTGGCTGATGTTGTAGTGGCCTGCAAGTTGAGGAGCAAGTCGGCTTCCTCCTCTCTTCTTCTCTATTAACTCTCCCCTTTTTTTTTTTTTTTTTTTTTTCAAAATGAAGTTTTTGTTTCTTTTCTTCTGACAGAGAGAGAACGGTGAAGTGAGGGAGAGGGGTTTTGACGGCTTGGCCAAGTGGCTGGGGACGATGGTGGCAGTAGGGGGACGGTAGTGATGGTGAAGCACGGTTGTGTGGAGGCGTTGCAAGAGGCAGCAACGAGGAAGGGGAGGGCGAACTGGGCTTGCACTCCAGCAGGTAGGAGTCCTCTCCTCCTCTCTTCTCTTCTCTTCTCTCTTTCCTTTCTTTTTCTCTTTCTTTTTTTTTTTTTTTTTTTTTTTCTGGTTTTTGAGCAAAACGGACTGGAGTTGCAGGTTGCAACTCCAGAACGTTAGAGAGTGTGGGGACGGTGGCTGGTGCACACCAGTCCAATGGAGGTAAGTCTAACGGCTTCCTCTCCTTCTTTTCTCCCTGTTGCAGGTACTAACAGAGAAGATGGAAGCAGCAAATCTCGCCGGACTTGCAGTTCCGGCCAGCAATGGAGGACGCACAACGCGGTGCTGTGGTGGAGATGTGCAACGGCAAGGGGCGGCTTGGGTTGAAACAGCTTGGAGAGAGTTGATATGGGCGTGGAGGAGAGAAAGTCCAGGATGTGGGAGAGAGGGGAACAGGCGGTAATGGAGGTTGCCGGAGTTGCAACCTGCAACTCCGGTGATCTAAAAAAAATATTTTTTTCTTTTTTTTTTTCTTTTGTTTTGTGAAAGAGAGGGCAGAGAGAGGAGAAGGACTGAATGCTTTAGGGTAGACAGTCAAGGAGATGGTGGAACGTGGTAGAGAAAGGGGGGGAATAAAGGCCAGCAAGGTGTGGAACGAACGGCTGGAGTTGCAGGCGCAACTCCGGTGATAAAGATGAAGATGAAGACGGTGATTGAGAAAAAATGGAGGAAAAACAGTCAAAAACCGAGGAGAAAGAGGGGGCCACGAGTTGGGGGAGAGAATGGAGGAGAAAGGGAGGGGATTAGGGTTCGAATGAACCCCTATCCTTCTCCTTTTAAAGCTCCCTATTTCCTTTAATGGAAATAGGGTATTTTTTAAAATAAAAAAATACGAAAAATATATATATATATATATTTTTTTTTTAAGTAAAAACCTACTTTATTATGGGGAATCTCCCCAATTAGTGGACCCCCCATTTAATTAAAATTATTTTTGAAATTCGCGGGGTCCACTAACTGGTCGGACAGCGGGTCGATGCTGATGGGCCCGGCTACTGGCCCACATGGACTGATGATGTCCATCGTCTCACAAGATGATGTGACAGGCATTCTGAAGGCGATCGGATGGATGGTGACTTGATTGGGACCCAGATTGGTAGATCGACGGACCTAGAGAGATCCAACGGTCCGATTGAAGATCCAACGGTCCGATGGAAGATCCAACGGTCAGAAAGCTAAGGAAGATGAGATAGAGCTGATAGGCAGGAGTTCTGGGGTTAGGTCAGTAGATTCGAGGATCGAGAGATGAAGAGAGAGAGAGAATAAGGAGAGATGAGAGAAAAAGTATCAAAAAAATGGAAAAAAGCACTGGCGGAGGGTCTGGAACCCTGGTCTTCACTGTGACCATCCTCACGCTTCTCCAGTAGAGTCGACCATCATTCTTTGCTGACTCATGTGGCTTTAAACGCTTTGGTCCGTCTCTTGGTCATTGGCTCTCCTACTCTCTTCGTTCTTTGGGCCGGCTTTTTGGTCCTCTTATTCAGCCCATATTTGGCCCATATCTTCTAGTTATAGCATGTGGGCTTGTTAAGCTTTGATAATGGGCTTTCATGATCGATTTGGGCCCACAAGTCTCGAAAATCGTCCCATCGGGGTTTCCTGCGACAGAAGAAGCGCGTAATGAGACTTTATCAGAACGGCTTAATATTTAGACTTCCGAAAATGTGTTTAATGCATGCAAATATACCATTTCGTCCAGAAAAGTGTGTTTTACGCAATGAGATAGACTCTTACGTAGAAAAGTGGATAATTAGAGCAGTTTTACGCAGGAGAGTGCGATAACGCTAACAGGATAAGTGCTTAAAATAAGCACTTTTGAGCGAATATCAATACCCCCCTCCCTCCATGGAAAAGGGTATGTTTTTTTTCCTAGATAATCTTTATTTGGTGATTCTTTATGTAGGTTATGGTCATCTGAGTTCAAGTTAGTCACTAGTTCATATTCCTTTCTCACTCTCTATAGCATTTAAAACCAAAACTCTTCTTTGTTGGAAGGAATTTCTTTGTTCTGAGTCTAAACTTTGTTCTGAATCAAGGGATCTCTTTTTTCCACCCTAAACTCCTCACCTTTAATGACCCCCTCACCTTGAAATTTCAAATCAAATCCTGGAAGACCAACCAGCGACAAAAGCATACATACAAGAGAAAAAATTTAACAAAAAAAGACCCCTCAAAGCACTATGCATTGATTAGTGCCAAAAAATGGATGAATGCAAAACAGAGCACTATTTGTTTTGTGAACAGGGTCATGGGTGAAAACATTAGATACAAGCCCATGATGAAAATAATGCTAGAATCCGATGAATAAGACACGCCTATCAAGCTGATTTTTGGGCATACAGGTTCAAAAAAATGTAGTTAAACATTCTTGGGATCAGCGGTTCCGAAAAAGTACCACATGGCAATATTCAACATGACCAATACAGAGGACATTGTGTGCATGTTTAAATATCTAGAAGACGGAAAGATTATAGAAGAAAAAAAAAAAAAAACATAATCAATACTTCGAACTAAAATAAAACTGATGAAATCGCTGCTAAAATAAAATTGAAATCAACTTACAAAATAAAAACGAAACAAATATCTTCTAGGATTGACTTAGGTGAGTCGAGGGATTTCGCGGTTTGCTTCGATTCCTCCAATTCCTTTGGTTTTGGATTCAATCCTAAGTCAGCCCTAGAAGATGGAACGAATATCGAGTAAATTGCCATTTTCCTTTATCCACTTTTTTCGTTTGACCCCTTGAGCGTCATCCCTCCCAAAGTTTAATCAAACTCGCTATCGGGGCTTAAACCCGGCCTAGGAACAACCACCCGAAAAAGCAGAATCTAAGACTTCAAGCAGCCCTACTAGAATAGAAAATGAAGGCACCTTCGTTACAGGAAGAAGTGGTGATTGTACTTTGAATGGACAGAAACTCCAGCTGGTTGACCTGGTTACCTTTGCCAAAGATGCAGTGGATTGCTAAAAGATCGATTTGAAGCCAAAAACACCAACTTTCTTAAACTTTCCAAAACCAAAGGAAAATGGCACTTACGGTGTTGGTGAGACGGCAACGAGCGGTGTAGAGAGATGCAAGGAGACGATAGAGACTCTAATGGCTCTCTCTTTAGGGTTTTTATTTTGTGTCGAAGAAGACAATGTTATTTTAGAAATTTTAACATTTTCGAAGGGATAAATTGGGAAAGACACTTCATTAAAATCCACGGTCCGCAAACGCAAAACGCAAAAGCCGTTTCGAAACAGCTTCTGTGTTTTGCCTTTTTTGGCTTAAAACAGTTTTGAAAGGCTGCTTTTTTATTTTTGCCAAACGTCAAAAAATTGCTTATGGCGGTCCGCAACCGCTATAAGCTAGCTTATACTGCACTCCCAAACACAACCTTACTCCGCAGACTTCAATATTATATAGAAAGTAAAACGATATCTCCAGTGAGTTTTTTACCTCGGCCAGTAAGGTTTGAGATTTGTTGACAAAACTGTTCTTACCTTATTTGGGTCGGGCTCCGTTGACGGATATAAAATGAAGGGGACACAATATAAGCCAGGTGGCACACTGTAACAGGACTCTGACTGTACCGATGTTTGTCCTATCCCATGGTGGACCTACAAACCAAACATCCACCTGATTAGTGATTTATAAGTGTTGCATCTTTGTACCTCAAATACTGCTCAAATTCCCACAGTTGAGATCAGCCCTGAAACAAAAGCCGATTTTTCCAACCTGCCACGTTCTTTTGGAATTTATATTAAGAAGATCATTGAAGAATTCTTTTTCCATCCTGCCTTCGTAGAAAGGGACGCCAACATAAATGAAAGAGAGTTTCGTATGCATAAAATTGGTTTGTCTTCTAACAATCTCAACTTTGGCCATAAGAGCTTGGAGTGCAGAGCAAATGCGTTGCATATAGACTAAAGCACACCTAAAAAAGTAAAAATAATTTTAAAAATTTAAACAACATAATAGGGGCTTTTTCAGAGGAAGAAGTTCTTAATTTTTTTTTTCCTTTTTTCTTGCTTACGTGGCATTTATTGGTGAACCTCTTTTGAAGCCCACAATCGTCGCCCAACATAGGTTTTTGCTTATAATAGTACTAGGGAATACCACGTGCGGTGCACTTGGACCTTACACATGGTAGCACCTTACACGTGGCACTCTTAGAGATCACTGACCGTACCGATGTTTGGTCCCTCCCTAGGTGGACTTGTAAAAAAACAGCCTGATTAGTGATTTTTAAGGATTTGATTGGAGTGGTTTTCATTGGTTGATTTTTCACCGAAGATTTGAGCATTATTTGGGATAGTCAGATCCAAAGGTTTGAAATCACTAACCAGCCTGATAATTGGTATATAGGTCCACATAAGGATGGGACAAACATCCATACGGTCAGTGGTCTCTAAGAGGGCCGCATGGCTTATACTATGGTCCCTGGTGGATGTCGGCCACAACTCCAACACTCATGGAGGTCGGCCTTAATTGTCACATGGGTGGCAACCCCCGGTTGTTACTTTAGATAGATTGGAATATAGATAGAAATTTTTTTTTTTTTTTTGTAAACGAATGTAAATAGATTATGATGTAAATGGTTGGAAAAATAAAAGGGGAAAGATTAGGATGTAAATACGACATTTGGGGGATTACTAATGTAAGGTCAGGATCTGTTAGGGACATGCAATAGCTTAAATTACTAGGGTAACTTTTGTTAATTGTCAAAGAAAACTTGGTGCGAGAGGAGAGACTTCGATGCCAGCCCTATTTCCCGGCTAAAGCTTAGTTGCTTTTTGCGTGTGAGGTTCGATCTCTTCACCGTAGGCGTAGGTAAAACAGGTACCTTAAGATTGATCATCGTACCCTGCTGCTCTTGTTCTTATCATCCAGAGCTTCTCTCATCCATGGAGACACCATCTGAGAAAGTTAGACGATTGAAGGCTGCAAACGACGCGGAAAAACTGTTGTTGATAGCTTTAACCCTCAATAAAATAGCGGCTTTTGTTCAAAGAAAGTTTTTTGGAAACACCAATCAAAATGACGATGCGAACAAGATAGCCTGCGGACAGGAATAGGAAATCACCAAGCCATTAGGTTGCCCATCCCTCCGGTTACCATGGCAAGATCTTCTTTGTTTTCCATTTTATTTAGTCTTTCAGTTAACATTCGACCAGTTTCTGTTGAATAAGGATAAGCATACCTCTTTGAAACAAAAGCCGATTTTTCCAACCTGCCACCTTCTTTTGGACTTTATATTAAGAAGATCATTGAAGAATTCTTTTTCATCCTGCCATCGTAGAAAGGGACACCAAGATAAATGAAAAAGAGTTTCGTATGCATGAAATTGGTTTGTCTTCTAACAATCTCAACTTTGGCCATAAGAGTCTTGGAGTGCAAAGCAAATGCGTTGCATATAGACTAAAGCACACATAAAAAAGTAAAAATAATTTTAAAACTTAAAACAACATAATAGGGGCTTTTTCGAAGGAAGAAGTTCTTATTTTTTTTTCCTTTTTTCTTGCTTACGTGGCATTTATTGGTGAACCTCTTGTGAAGCCCACAATCGTCGCCCAACAGAGGTTTTTGCTTATAATAGTACTAGGGAATGCCATGTGCGGTGCACGTGGAACTTACACATGGTAGCGCCTTACACGTCGCACTCTTAGAGATCACTGACTGTACCGATGTTTGGTCCCTCCCTAGGTGGACTTGCATGTATAAAAATCAGCCTGATTAGTGATTTTAAGGATTTGATTGGAGTGGTTTTCATTGGTTGATTTTTAACCATAGATTTGAGCATTATTTGGGATAGTCAGATCCAAAGGTTTGAAATCACTAAGCAGCCTGATAATTGGTATATAGGTTCACATATGGATGGGACAAACATCCATACGGTCTGTGGTCACTAAGAAGGCCACATGGCTTATACTTATATTATGGGCCCTGGTGGATGTCGGTCATAACTCAGACACTCGTAGAGGTGGCCCTTAATTGTTACATGGGTGGCAACCCTCGGTTGTTACTTTAGATAGAATGGAATATAGATAGTTTTTTTTTCTTGTAAACAAATATAGATAGATTATGATGTAAATGTTGGAAGAAAAAAAAAAGGTGAAAGATTAGGATGTAAATACGACATTTGGGGGATTACAAATGTAAGGTCGGGATCTATTAGGGAGATGCAATGGCTTAAGTTATTAGGGTAACTTTTGTTAATTGTCAAAGAAAACTTGGTGCAAGAGGAGAGACTTCTATGCCAGCCCTTTTTCCCTGCTAAAGCTTAGTTGCTTTTTGCGTTTGAGGCTCGATCTCTTCACCGTAGGCATAGGTACAGCAGGTACCTTAAGATTGATCATCGGACCCTGCTGCTCTTGTTCTCATCATCCAGAGCTTCTCTCATCAATGGAGACACCAGCTAAGAAAGTTAGACGATTGAAGGCCGTAAATGACACGGAAAAACTGTTGTTGATAGCTCTAACCCTCAATAAAAATAGCGGCTTTTGTTCAAACAGTTTTATGGAAATGTCAATCAGAATGACGATGCGTACAAGAAAGCCTGCGGACAGGAATAGGAAATGGCCAGGCCATTAGGTCCCCCATCCCTCCGGTTACCAAGGCAAGAGCTTCTTTGTTTTCCTTTTTATTTAGTCTTTCTGTTAACATTCAATAAGTTTCTGTTGAATAAGGATAAGAATACCTCCTTGAAATAAAAGCCGATTTTTCCAACCTGCCACCTTCTTTTGGACTTTATATTAAGAAGATCATTGAAGAATCCTTTTTTCATCCTACCTTCGTAGAAACGGACGCCAAGATAAATGAAAGAGAGTTTTTAATGCATGAAATTGGTTTGTTTTCTAACAATCTCAACTTTGACCATAGGAGTCTTGGAGTGTAGAGCAAATGCGTTGCATATAGACTAAAGCACACCTAAAAAAGTAAAGATAATTTAAAAAATTAAAACAACATAATAGGGGCTTCTTCGAAGGAAGAAGTTCTTAATTTTTTTCCTTTTTTCTTGCTTACATGGCATTTATTGGTGAACCTCTTGTGACGCCCACAATCGTCGCCCAACAGAGGTTTTTGCTTATAATAGTACTAGGGAATGCCACGTGCGGTGCACGTGGACCTTACACGTGGTAGCACCTTACACATGGCACTTTTAGAGATCACTGACTATACTGATGTTTGGTCCCTACCTAGGTGGACTTACATGTAAAAAAATCAGCCTGATTAGTGATTTTTAAGGATTTGATTGGAGTGGTTTTCATTGGTTGATTATTAACCGTAGATTTGAGCATTATTTGGGATAGTCAGATCCAAAGGTTTGAAATCACTAAGCAGCCTGATAATTGGTATATAGGTCCACATAAGGATGGGACAAACATCCATACGGTCAGTGGTCTCTAAGAGGGCCACGTGGCTTATACTTATATTATGGTCCCTGGTGGATGTCAGCCATAACTCCAACACTCGTGGAGGTGGCCCTAAATTTTCACATCGGTGGCAACCCCCGGTTGTTACTTTAGATAGATTGGAATATAGATAGATTTTTTTTTTTTTTTGTAAACGAATATAGATAGATTATGATGTAAATGGTTGGAAAAAAAAAGGGGAAAGATGAGGATGTAAATACAACATTTGGGGTACTACTAATGTAACGTCAGGATCTGTTAAGGAGATGCAATGGCTTAAATTACTAGGGTAACTTTTGTTAATTGTCAAAGAAAACTTGGTGCAAGAGGAGAGACTTTTATGCCAGCCCTTTTTCCCTGCTAAAGCTTAGTTGCTTTTTGCGTGTGAGGCTCGATCTCTTCACCGTATTCGTAGGTACAACAGGTACCTTAAGATTGATCATTGGACCCTGCTGCTCTTGTTCTTATCATCCAGAGCTTCTCTCATCCATTGAGACACCGGCTGAGAAAGTTAGACGATTGAAGGCCGCAAACTACACGGAAAAACTGTTGTCGATAGCTCTAACCCTCAATAAAATAGCGGCTTTTGTTCAAAGAAAGTTTTTTGGAAACGTCAATCAGAATGACAATGCGAACAAGAAAGCCTGCGGACAAGAATAGGAAATCACCAAGCCATTAGGTCCCCCATCCCTCCGGTTACCAAGGCAAAATCTTCTTTGTTTGCCTTTTATTTCGTCTTTCTGTTAACATTCGATCAGTTTCTGTTGAATATGGATAAGCAGCATACCTCCTTAAAACAAAAGCCAATTTTCCAACCTGCCACCTTCTTTTGGACTTTATATTAAGAAGATCATTGAAGAATTCTTTTTTCATCCTGACTTCGTAGAAAGGGACACCAACATAAATGAAAGAGAGTTTCGTATGCATGAAATTGGTTTGTCTTCTAACAATCTCAACTTTGGCCATAGGAGTCTTGGAGTGCAGAGCAAATGCGTTGCATATAGACTAAAGCACACCTAAAAAAGTAAAAATAATTTTAAAAATTAAAACAACATAATAGGTGCTTTTTCGGAGGAAGAAGTTCTTAATTTTTTTCCTTTTTTCTTGGTTACGTGCCATTTATTGGTGAACCTCTTGTGAAGCCCACAATCGTCGCCCAACATAGGTTTTTGCTTATAATAGTACTAGGGAATGCCACGTGCGGTGCACGTGGACCTTACACGTGGTAGCACCTTACACGTCGCACTCTTAGAGATCACTGACCGTACCAATGGTTGGTCCCTCCCTAGGTGGACTTATATGTAAAAAAATCAGCCTGATTAGTGATTTTTAAGGATTTGATTGGAGTGGTTGTCATTGGTTGATTTTTAACCGTAGATTTGAGCATTATTTGGGACAGTCAGATCCAAAGGTTTGAAATCACTAATCAGCCTGATAATTGGTATATAGGTCCACATAAGGATGGGACAAACATCCATATGGTCAGTAGTCTCTAAGAGGTCCACGTGGCTTATACTTATAATATGGTCCCTGGTGGATGTCGGCCATAACTCCAACACTCGTGGAGATGGCCCTTAATTGTCACATGGGTGGCAACCCCCGGTTGTTACTTTAGATAGAATGGAATTTAGATAGATTTTTTTTTTTTTTTGTAAACGAATATAAATAGATTATGAGTTAAATGGTTGGAAAAAAAAAGGGGAAAGATTAGGATGTAAATACGACATTTGGGGGATTACTAATGTAAGGTCAGGATCTGTTAGGGAGATGCAATGGCTTAAATTACTTGGGTAACTTTTGTTAATTGTCAAAGAAAACTTGTTGCAGGAGGAGAGACTTCTATGCCAGCCCTTTTTCCCTGCTAAAGCTTAGTTGCTTTTTGCATGTGAGGCTCGATCTCTTCACCGTAGGCGTAGGTACAGCAGGTACCCTAAGATTGATCATCGAACCCTGCTGCTCTTGTTCTTATCATCCAGGGCTTCTCTCATCCATGGAGACACTAGCCGAGAAAGTTAGACGATTGAAGGCCGCAAACGACACGGAAAAACTGTTGTTGATAGCTCTAACCCTCAATAAAATAGCGGCTTTTGTTCAAAGAAAGTTTTTTGGAAACGTCAATCAGAATGACGATGCGAACAAGAAACCTGCGGACAGGAATAGGAAATCACCAAGCCATTAGGTTGCCAATCCCTCCGGTTACCATGGCAAGATTTTCTTTGTTTTCCTTTTTATTTAGTCTTTCTGTTAACATTCGACCAGTTTCTGTCAAACAAGGATAAGCATATTTCCATGAAACAAAAGCCGATTTTTCCAACCTGCCACCTTCTTTTGGACTTTCTATTAAGAAGATCATTGAAGAATTCTTTTTTCATCCTGCCTTTGTAGAAAGGGACGCCAAGATAAATGAAAGAGAGTTTCGTATGCATGAAATTGGTTTGTCTTCTAACAATCTCAACTTTAGCCATAGGAGTCTTGGAGTGCAAAGCAAATGCGTAACATATAGACTAAAGCACACATAAAAAAGTAAAAATAATTTTAAAAATTAAAACAACATAATAGGGGCTTTTTCGGAGGAAGAAGTTCTTAATTTTTTTTCCTTTTTTCTTGCTTATGTGCCATTTATTGGTGAACCTCTTGTGAAGCCCACAATCGTCGCCCAACAGAGGTTTTTGCTTATAATAGTACTAGGGAATGCCACGTGCGGTGCACGTGGACCTTACACGTGGTAGCACCTTACACGTCGCACTCTTAGAGATCACTGACCGTACCGATGTTTGGTCCCTCCCTAGGTGGACTTACATGTAAAAAAATCAGCCTGATTAGTGATTTTTAAGGATTTGATTGGAGTTGTTTTCATTGGTTGATTTTTAACCATAGATTTGAGCATTATTTGGGATAGTTAGATCCAAAGGTTTGAAATCACTAATTAGCCTGATAATTGGTATATAGGTCCACAGAAGGATGGGAGAAGCATCCATACGGTCTGTGGTCTCTAAGAGGTCCACGTGGCTTATACTTATAATATGGTCCCTGGTGGATGTCGGCCATAGCTCCAACACTCGTGGAGGTGGCCCTTAATTGTCACATGGGTGGCAATCCCTTGTTGTTACTTTAGATAGAATGGAATATAGATAGATTTTTTTTTTTTTTTTGTAAACGAATATAAATAGATTATGAGTTAAATGGTGGGAAAAAAAGGGGGGAAAGATTAGGATGTAAATAAGAGATTTGGGGGATTAAAAATGTAAGGTCAGGATCTATTACAGAGATGCAATGGCTTAAATTATTAGGGTAACTTTTGTTAATTGTCAAATAATACTTGGTGTGAGAGGGGAGACTTCTATGCCAGCCCCTTTTCCCGGCTAGAGCTTAGTTGCTTTTTGCATGTGAGGCTCGATCTCTTCACCGTAAGCGTAGGTACAGCAGGTACCTTAAGATTGATCATCGGACCCTGCTGCTCTTGTTCTTATCATCCAGAGCTTCTCTCATTTATGGAGACACCAGCTGAGAAAGTTAGACGATCGAAGGCCGTAAACGACACGGAAAAACTTTTGTTGATAGCTCTAACCCTCAATAAACTAGCGGCTTTTGTTCGAAGAAAGTTTTTGGAAACGTCAATCAGAATGACGATGCGAACAAGAAAGCCTGCGGACAGGAATAGGAAATGGCCAAGCCATTAGGTCGCCTATCCCTCCAGTTACCAAGGCTATATCTTCTTTGTTTTCCTTTTTATTTAATTTTTCTATTAACATTCGATCAATTTCTGTTGAATAAGGATAAGCATACCTCCTTGAAACAAAAGTCGATTTTTCCAACCTGCCACCTTCTTTTAGACTTTATATTAAGAAGATCATTGTAGAATTCTTTTTTCATCATGCCTATGTAGAAAGGGACGCCAAGATAAATGAAAGAGAGTTTCGTATGTATGAAATTGGTTTATCTTCTAACAACCTCAACTTTGGGCATAGGGGTGTTGGAGTGCACAGCAAATGCGTTGCATATAGACTAAAGTACACGTAAAAAAATCAAAATAATTTTAAAAATTAAAACAACATCATAGGGGCTTTTTCGGAGGAAGAAGTTCTTAATTTTTTTTCCTTTTTTCTTTCTTACGTGGCAATTATTGGTGAACCTCTTGCGAAGCCCACAATCGTCGCCCAACAAAGGTTTTTGCTTATAATAGTACTCGGGAATGCCACATGCGGTGCACGTGGACCTTACACGTAGTAGCACCTTACACGTGGCACTCTTAGAGATCACTGACCGTAACGATGTTTGGTCCCTCCCTAGGTGGACTTACATGTAAAAAATCAGCCTGATTAGTTATTTTTAAGGATCCGATTGGAGTGATTTTCATTGGTTAATTTTTAACCGTAGATTTGAGCATTCTTCCGGGTATTCAGATCCAAAGGTTTGATATCACTAATCAGCCTGATAATTAGTATTTAGGTCCACATAGGGACCGGACAAACATCCATACGGTCAGTGGTCTTTAAGAGTGCCACGTGGCTTTTACTTATACTAGGGTCCCTCGTGGATGTCGGCAATAACTCAACACTCGTGGAGGTGGCCCTTAATTGTCACATGGGTGGCAACCCCAGGTTGTTGCTTTAGTTTAGAGTAGAATATAGATTGATATATATGGTAGGAAATAAAAAAAGGGAAAGATAAGGATGTAAAACGACATTTGGGGGATTATTAATGTAAGGTCTGGATCTGTTAAGGAGATGTAAGGTCAGGATCTGTTAGGTCAAAGGAAACTTGGTGCTAGAGGAGAGACTTCTATTCATCCCTTTTTCCCGGCTCTGTTCCTGAAGAAAGCGGCAGCAAACGCAAATCTAAAGCTTAGTTGCTTTTCGCGTGAGGCTTGATCTCTTCACTGTAGGCGTAGGAACAGTAGGTAACTTAAGATTGATCATCGGACCCTGCTACTCTTGTTCTTATCATCAAGAGCTTCTCTCATCCATGGAGACAACAGCTGAGAAAGTTAAACGATTGAAGGCCGAAAACGACACGGAAAAACTGTTGTTGATAGCTCTAACCCTCGTTAAAATAGCAGCTTTTGTTCAAAGAAAGTTTTTTGGAAACGTCAATCAGAATGACGATGCGAACAAGAAAGCCTGTGGACAGGAATAGGAAATCACCAAGCCATTAGGTCGCCCATCCCTCCGGTTACCAAGGCAAGATCTTCTTTGTTTTCCTTTTTATGTAGTCTTTCTGTTAACATTCGATCAGTTTCTGTTGAATCTCTGCAATTCTGTTCATCTGTGTTGTTTTCGCTCAAGTCTCTATGTAGCCTCCAAATGTTTGTTTTATATGATTAGAGAGTATGTTTCAGATTTAATTTATTACTTCTGTTAGTGTGCCGAGGGAATAATGTTAGATTGATGTGCATTCGCCAATATTGGTTTATTCAGATCGGTGCTGTAACTCTTTTCGAAAATTCAGATTGATTTTGGGAACATTGCAAGTGGTTATTGAGCTTCTTTGAATTGTGGAATAACTTAAATTTGTACTTTTATTAGTTGTGCAGAATTGCTTCTTATTGTTCAAATTGTATTTGTAGTTTAGTTTTTTTATGGTCTCATCAAAATGAATGTGATTTTATAAGCCTGGGTTGTGTAGTTTTTCTGTTGCTTCTTTGCAATTCTATTGATTGTGATCACACTGAAAGCAGTCATCATATGACATTGTCTAGTAATGACTCCACCTGTTGAGGGACTTTGAGACAAAATAATCTCATAACCATCATAATATGACTCCATCCCCCCTGCCATGATTTGCCAAACCAACCCACCTCCAATTGTTCCAACACTTCTTGCAAAGTTATATATGTTTCTATAGATTGTATTCAGATATGAATCCCTGTTACTTATGCTGAATCTTGGATCTTTTTTCGATTCTCCGAATTCTGCAATAACCGATGGCTTCTTTAATATCCCCTTTTGAGTCCATCCAGTGACTTGATATCCATCTTTGCATGAATGCCATCTGCGCGTTGTCGCTCTGTCCAGACAATCTGTACGTAGTAAAAAACTGTTAAAAAGGAAAAAAAAAAGATTAACTGGCTATTCAAGGGTTAGTGAGGGGGTCTTGAACTTACTATATATCGGGATATGCGTGTATAGTGGCGAAATCAATCTCCTTAAGAAGATTACCACCAATGAAATCTGTCCCCACTTGGTAGCCAGGATTGTTTTGCTTCTTTTCTGGAATTGAATCCCCATAAAAACCTTCCATGCCTATCTCCAGCAAGTGTTTATTGTTAATGGACTTTGTATAAGTTGCCATCTCTTGAACCTAACCCTGTTATATCACATAATTAGTGAAAAAGAATACTTAAGATCAGTAAACCAACGTCTTAATCGATTACGGATTTAATGAATGTATCTCAAGGCTTACATGTACTGTTCTTCCTAAGTAATCTGCTTGACAACGGGGTTCATTGATGAGCTCCCATGCCATGATCGTTGGGCCATCTTTATATGTGATTCTGGTGATGGTGTTGAACCTGGTTAGTACTCTTTGTATTGGAACAAAACCAAGTTGCTAGTATGAAATTATATATATATATATATATATATATATATATAGAAATCATCATCAATAGCAACCTGCACACCTCTGCTTCTAGCCCATTGTACATATTGTTGTCTACCTCCATAGTCACTGTAATTGTTGATTAGGCTTAAAACTAAGCGAAATGTGCATTTTTCTCGTAAATTTTGAGTTCCCCTCAGCAAAGCCTGAGGCTAAGACAGTCACTTTTGTTATATTTCAGTTTAAGATTGCTGCTCTTTGTCAATTGTCGGTGACAACAGACGGAGAGAAAAACATTGCTCATGCTCGCACAACAATTGAGGAAGCTGCAGAAAAGGGTGCTCAACTTGTTCTATTGCCTGTAAATTAAACAAAACCATGATAAACATTGGGGTTCATTGATGTTATGTATCTGGTTTTGTGGTAATACAGTGTGACCAAGCCACATCTCATCATCATCATCATTATAAGCCTTATCCCAAGATTCCCAACTATATGGGGCTGGCTACACACACTCATATATATATATATATATACACATGTATACACATGTGTATATATATATATATACACATGTATATATATATGTATATATACATATACATATATATCATCATCATTTACGCCTTATACCAAATATTTGGGGTTGGCAACGTGAATCTTAGTTTGCCATTCGACTTATTAAGAGATATATCTTCTGTCGAGACATATGACTACAGAAAGAGGAGAAACTTCACGCCCACCTAAAAACAAAGGAATCAAAACTACATCCTCTAAAGGGAGGAGTAATAGATGACCACAAAAAGAGGAGAGACTTCATGCACAAAACCACCTCTGGCAAATCCTTCTCAGTATCTTCGAAAATCCAACGATATCTCTCCTTCCAAATCGCCCAAATAACCGTAAAGGGTAAATAACGCCAGAGAATCCTCCCTATCTTGGAACAGGAGTCCTCCCCACTCCCCCATAGAAAAAGTCTGACATCCGAACATGTCGAAAAAGGTCTGCCAGATAACTAGGGAAAATCGACAATGGACGAGAAGGTGATCCACAGACTCCGTTGGCTTTGCATAAAACACACATGTTAGGGAACAACATGCCCCAAGGCGCCCCGCAACTAATAAGGTGGTCCACAGTCAGAATCTTGTCGAGGCAGGCCATCCAAGCAAAGAACTTCACTTTGGATGGAATGGGATTCCTCCACACTCCCGAAGCTAGAAATTCCACCGAACTCCTCGGTAAGCAGTTACGATAGAAAGAGCAAACGGAAAATTTGCCTTTCGAATCCCATCTCCAAGTTCTAACATCGGGTTCATCTCCTAAGTTAGGATTCTCATCGATTCTAGTGCGGAGCGAAGCTATACCCCGTACACTTCCCAATCATTTAAATGTCTTCTAAAGCCAAGATTCCATGCACATTATCCATCCCTACTGACAATGCAATCCCTGATCATTGTGCTCTGACAATCCGAGATAGAGAATAATGTTGGAAAGACCTCCTTCAAAGGAGCCTCCCCACACCACAGATCTTCCCAAAATCTCACCCTATCTCCCTTATCCACCTTATTGAAGATGCCCTTATCAAACTTCTCTTTAGATTTAACAATCCCTTTCCACATGCTCACGCCGTACGACGACCGGACAGGAAGGTTTTTTCTTTTTTTGATAAGTTGTGGGTTACCCTACCCCCTTTGGAAAGGTATCTTCTCTTCCAACTTGCAAGTCGCTTCCCAAACCTTTCGATCATTGGTTTCCAAACCGATTTATCCTTATACTTAGTCCCCAAAGTTAGACCCAGATACTTGGTTGGAAGACTCCCAATGACGCACTCCAAACTGCGATCCAACAGCTCTCCTAAATCGGGGCAGCCCCCACACCAAAAACTTCACTCTTCGAAAGGTTCACCCGCAACCTCGACGTAGCCTCGAAACAACAGAGAATACATCTCAGCAAACTGGAGATGAGTGATAGATGGGCCCTCGTTACTAACTTGAAACCCTTCCAGGAATCCTCCCTCAGCTACTCTGTTGATCATTCTTCCAAGCACTTCAACGACTACCAGGAAGAGGAAAGGGGACAGAGGATCTCCTTGTCTCAGGCTTGTCGAACCGCAAAGGTCTTCTATTTGCTGCTTATGGTCCTAGACGTGTAGAAGCGTATACTGATGCTGATTGGGCTGGTTCTGTTACAAACATGCGTTTTACATTAGGATACTATTCATTTGTTTGGGGTAATTTAGTAACGTGGTGAAGTAAGAAGCAGTCTGTTGTCGCTTGATCCAATGCCTCAGATCTGTTCACCGCAAAGGTCTTCTATTTGCTGCTCATGGTCATAGACGTGTAGAAGCGTATACTAATGCTGATTGGGCTGGTTCTGTGATAGACGCGTTCTACGTCAGGATATTGTTCATTTGTTTGGGCAGTCTGTTGTCGCTTGATCCAGTGCAGAAGCTGAGTTTAGATCGATGGCTCATGGGGTGTGTGAACTTATGTGGTTCCGAATGCTCTTAAAGGAACTTGGTTTTCCTATTCAGGGTTTGATGAACTTGTATAGTGAGAACAAAGCAGCCATTAACATCGCTTACAATCCAGTTCAACGTGATAGAATGAAACATGTAGAGGTTGATCGATTCTTCATTAAAGAAAAATTAAACTATGGACAAATATGCACTCCCTATGTGAAGACTGAAGATCAACTTGCTGACACGCTTACAAAAGCAATCCTTGGTTCTCTCTTTCACAGTATGTTGGGTAAGTTGGGCATGAGTGATATCTTCACACCAGCTTAAGGGGAGTGTTGTAATTGTGCATTTGTTAGTCCTTCCTCTTCTGGGGGCAGAATTGTCTTTCTTGTTTTTATTTTGTGTTGTATCCTCAAGTGTATTATGGGAATCCCCTCTTATTAATATATCAGAGTAGGGTGTGGAAGTGAACGTAATACTTACACATCTCTTTCCCTCTTTCTCTTGTCTCTTCTCCTCTCTTTCTTTCCTGCTTCTTGTAACCCTTGATCTACATAAAACAACTTCGTATGTGGAGACACTAACAGAAAAATGCACTTTCAACATTATATGTTTTCTGGAAAGAATCCGTGTAAACATCATTAAGGTCATTGGCATTGTGCTGAACATCAAGAATACAATGTGATGAAGTCTAAATTGTACGCAGGTCTTAATTGATCCTTGCGGAATTTGCAAGATGCTTATCTATTGTATTTACTATTTAGACTTTTATGCAACCCTATGAAACACAATGACTTGTGGTTACATTAGTTTAACATATGATGTGATAATAGTCTAGCATGTCTGGGCTGTCGGCAAGGTCAAGTCAACACGAGGCAAGCATGCCAAGGTTCTTATCTCATTTTAACGTCACCAACTCATAAATAGGTGCACCATTTCTAATTGATTTTACACAGATCCAATATGTGGATGAAACCATTGTAATTCATCACGACCTCCTCTTTAACTTGTTTGTTCACTAGCATTTGTCTTTGATCTTTTACACAGTAGTTTGCTGATGCTTTTGTTTCGCAGTGATCTAAGGGTCAATATGTCACATTTTTTGGTTTACTATTATTATTCTGTGGGCTGGCAATACTTTTAACCTTTTCAATTTGTTATGCTTCATACAATTGACATGGAACTATTTGGTATTTTTAAGTGATGGAAAGTGTTCATGTTATGATATTGGCTTATTGCACCAATTGATTATCATAGTGGTATTATACTAGTCATTTGGAGTATGATGATTTGGATGTCAGGTGCTCATTTGCTATGCTATCCTGGGGCGTTTAACATGAATATTGGTCCCTTGCATTGGGAGTTATTGCAAATAGGGATGTCAACGGATACTTCTATTCGAATAGGGGCATATTCGAATTCGAATCCGAAAAAAAATCCAGCATCCGAATTTGAATTCGAAATCCTACGAATACTCAAATTCAATATTTGACTTCGAATTCGATTTGCTTATTGAATATCCAAAAACATTCGATTCGTCTGATAAGCAAATTGGATTTGAATGTCATGCGAATATTTAGATATTCTACCCCCAACCCTATCACCATTCTGGCTACCTGCAACCCAAACCCATTAGGCACGCTTATCGTTGGCTTCCCTGATCATCTTTCTCCAACTCCTCAACACTCAAGTTGCATTAGAAATTCAAATAGATGGGGAAGTCGGAAGAGAAGCAGCAGATGAAATCTCAGAGGCATCTTCAGGGAAGGAGAAAGAGTAGTAGGGCGAAGTAGCCCAAGTATTTTGGGATTTCGACATCTAAAGTAGATGGGGAAGTCGGAAGAGAAGCAGCGAATGAAATCAGAAGCTGGAGGGTTTTGGGGAGTGGAGTTAGAGTTGTGAGGGCTTCTAGGTGGTGGCGGTGGTGGCTCGTTCACCACTTCAACTGGTCGAGCCCTACGAGAAGAAGAAAACAATGATCCAGAGGAAGATGAAGATGGTGGAGATGGAGAAGGGATCGAACCTGTGGTGGCAAGGACAATTTCGGCGCTGGTGGCAGCGACGATGGACGGCTCGATCAGGAGAATCAGCCACTCTTAGGTCTTCTCCATTGAGTTCGTGAGTGAGTTGAAAGGATTAATTTTAGAAAAAGAATAACTGAGGTAGAGTCCGTGAGTGATAAGGGTTTTTGCCTTTGAAATAGAAAATGATAAAAGACTAAAAAGTCCTAAGTACATGGTAGTTTGGTAATCAAATCGGATATTATCGAAGCATATATATGGATAGATCCGAATTTGTATCCGATAACTATTCGAATATTAGAAACATATCCGAATCCGGATTCGATATCTGAAATATTCGAATACAAATTCAAATTATGGTTTTCAACTATCCATTGACAACCCTAATTGCAAAGGACAAGGTAATGATATATTCTATTACTTGGTATAAGTTCTTTTCCAACAAGAAATTTCTAAATGTCATATTTACGTGAAATTTTATGATTATTGGAACCATTGCTAGAAAAATTGTTTGCAGTAGTTGGAGTGACGGTGGGATGAAAACGTAAACAATGATTATTAGAAAGTCCCAAGTTCGAAGGGAGCTAGGTGACATATACAATTAGAATTGAAAATGTGTTCGCGTTGAAGAAAATATCTGTAGTGCCATGAAAGAGATCAGAATCGAATCGAAGCTCTTTCAGGTCGCAATATGGGTTGGTGTGCAGCGTGTTACTATTCGCGAGCTAGGCAAAAGGTGGGTGTCGGAGATGTTGCTATCTTTAGATGATTGTGAATGGCTCATATCGAAGTTGGGAGAGGCCATCGACAGGATTAATGGGGGAGTGCTATGGAAGAAAACTAGCAATGGGCGCACACTAATCGGGATATCTAGCGCAATCGCCAGGGAGGCTTTCTTAGACTGGTTGAGTTCACCCCGACAGGTAACAACAGGAGACTGTTCATCCCTATGGGGCGTGGCGGTTTCGGTTGGGATATGCTGGTAAAGACTTTAGAAGTCTCGGTTGGAAGTAAGATCACTCAGCGCAAGGGAGTGGTGTCTCAGAAGATTAGACTGCCTGACTCGGAGGGACCTTTTTCCAATGTAGGCGGCAAGATTTGCAGCTCATCCATACCACCACAGATCAATACTTGGTACCTTGGTTCGGAGTTAGGTGTTTTCGGTGGCTGGAGCTTGGCGGTGGTGTGTTCGGCTACGTCTGAGGAAGTGGTGTCTCAGAAGATTAGACTGCCTGACTCGGAGGGACCTTTTTCCAACGTAGGGGGCAAGATTTGTAGCTCGTCCATACCACCGCAGATCATTACTTGGTACCTTGGTTCGGAGGTGTTTTCGGTGGCTGGAGCTTGGAGGTGGTGTGTTCGGCTACGTCTGAGGAGGTTATATGGGAAGATGTCAATGTAGCCCTGGAAGGCTTGTCTGGCCTTACAGCCCCTGCGATCCTTCGATCGTTGGATTCTAGAACCAGATTATTCTTTTCCCCTTCGTCAACGAGAGCCCTGTTCTTATGCTCCTTGGACTTTGGTGGTAGTAGGGTTGTATTCTCCATGTGGTCCCTGGCCGTCAATTTCTCCCCCGAATCCTCCGTGATGGGGCCCACGTGGATCTCGCTACGGGGCCTTCCCCACCATCTTTGGAAGCCATCCTTCTTGCAGATGATTGGAGACTTGGTAGGGTGCTTTATTGAATCAGACCGGAGAACGGTGGAGCTTCCAGAACTTGGAGCAGCCAGAATTTGTGTGCGAGCAGGGGCATGGCACATCCTTCGCCACATCAATATCCTGGATAGAGGACGAAGCCTTAAAGTGATCATCCATCTGTTAGACTCTGTGGAGAAGCTCGGGTAGATGCCTTCCTTTGAGACGGCACAAAAGCAGTTAGAGATTTCTCCAATGAACGTCCCCTCCGCCAGCCCTCCGTCGGAGCACGCTAACACACCCTTCGAGCATCCTACAGGCCCAGGTGTATGGGCAAGGGACACTGGTAAGGATTGCATTGGCTCTACAATTAGGGGCCAGCATCGTACTGGTCAACAACATGAGATTGGTGGAATTCGAACTCATAAATAGAGACGTCGTAGAGAGAGACGTTATAGGCAACGTTGCAGTCAGAGGGGACACGTGTCGGTTGGGTTTAAAGGGTTGTTGGACGATAGCACTAGCGCTCCTCACAGCTGGCCTAGCGAGGTGGCAGAAACGCACCATTTGGGCCTTCGTGTGGGCCGGTCTTCTTCAGCCCAGGCAATCTTGCCCAGTGTAGGCCTCTATTCCGAAGCCTGTGTTCCGTCGAGCCCAACTTGCCCGCCTAGACTTGATGGGCCAGAAGTTTCTAGCCCAATAAATGCTAACCCTTTTAGCTTGGGCTTTGCCTTACCGTCTATCCACCTCACCCTGCGTGCCCTTAAATCTTTCTTGGAGACTCTACCGACCTTCCAGAAACCGGAGGAGCTAGCGTTTTCTGCTGTTACAGGGTCTCCAGTAGGGGAGCGACATGGCGATCAAGGCATGCCCTGCAGGGAAGATGTAGAGATGATGGAGCAGAGACCTACGGTGAAGCAAAGGGTCGTAGCTGAGGATTTCTCCTCGCATCTGCACCTATCTATTGAAGGTGAAAAGATTGACCACCTTGAGGATAAGCTTAGATGCAGATCCTTGCCTGGTATCTTTCGGCGTCTCTTCAGGGACCTCCATATATCAGCCCGAGAGAACTCGGCTGCTGTTGAGCATTATTGCTCACCTCTAAGGGCTGCCAACAAGGCCTCAGTGTTGATCAATGGGCCTTGGGGGAAGCGTTGAGATCTCGCTCAAAGCCGATGGAGCCGACTCTAGAGCGGGTTACTGGAGGTGCTCCATCTGTTTACTCTGCTTCAGGTTCTTTCCCTATCTCTTTCCACCCCCAACCTCATCAGACTCATTCTCACCCCATTCTCGATTTGGGCAATATTCTGGGAGTATCCTTCCGTAGGTTCGGTTCAAAGGCAGAGCAATTTGATCAACATTGCCAGCACAGATCAGGCTCATCCTGGTATTTCTAAGGAGATTCGGAGTGGGGATACCATGGCGATTGTAGTTACCAGTCCAGTTGTGGTGTGCAATGCGGATGTATCTCAGAACTCAACATATTTCAGGGTTGCACCCTCACTTTTGGAGGAACAGCCTCAGCCTTCGGAGACAGTTCCAGAGGTTTTATTGTCAAAAACAGGAAGGCAATTGTTCCTCCCTCTAGCATCACATGGTCTCCTAAGACCAGAAGGGAGTTTCATCAGTTGGGGATTGAGATCTCAGGGGTGGAAAGTCTTATAGGTGCTAGACATCGACGAGGAGCTCCTGTGGGGAGTCCCTAATTGTTTTTATCTCTTGTTTTTGGTAGCGGGGTTTCGATTGGTTCTCTGATGTCTAGTCTCAAAATCTTGGCTTGGAATGTGAGGGGATTGGATGATCATACCAAAAGGGCAGCAGTCAAATGTATTATCATAGAAAGTGGGGCAAATGTAGTTCTTCTCCAAGAGACCAAGGTGGAACGCTTCCCTCTTGGCTTTATATCTGGTCTCTGGGGGTGAGAAAGAGTGGGGGTGGTGTACCCTTCCAGCCATTGGAGCTTCCGGAGGGATCCTAATCATTTGGGACCCTGAGGTCATTGAGGTCACAGAAGACTTGGTTGGTGCTTTTTCCGTCTCTTTGGCTTGTAGATTGGTAGCGGATAACTATTGTTGGGTTCTCATGAGCGTTTATGGTCCTACGGAGAGAGGGCTTAGAGCTCAGTTTTGGGAAGAATTGGAGGACATTGCTGGGTTTTGGGATTTGCCTTGGTGCATAAGGGGGGATTTCAATGTGATTGGCTATGCGGATGAAAAGAAAGGTGGAGGTAGACCGACTAAAAGTATGCGGGAATTTGGGGAGTTCATTAAGAGCTTCGGTTTAGTGGACCTTCCTTTGAACGGAGGTGCCTTCACCTGGTCCAATAATCATCTCAACCCGACCCTTTGCAGATTGGATAGATTCCTTTTTTCTGGGTCCTGGGATGAGCATTACCCTTCAGTGCTGCAGAAGATTTTGCCTAGACCTATATCCTATCATACGCTCATTATTCTTGATACGGGTGGGATCCCGCTCAGGCCTAAACCCTTCAAGCTCGAGAACATGTGGCTTTCGGAGCCTAATTTTGAGGGCTTGGTTAGTGGGTGGTGGAAGTCTTTCTCCTTTAAGGGTAGCGCTAGAGCTGTGCTGCGGAAAAAGTTGAAAGCGTTGAAGGGGAAGATTATCCAATGGAACCACGAGGAGTTAGGGTACATAAACACTAAGTGGAAAGTTTTGTTGGCTGAAATCGAGGGGTTAGACAGGAAGGGGGAATCAGAGGCACTGCCTTAGGAGGATTTTCGCAAGCGAACCGAGATGAAGGCTAGATTTCAATCTCTAGACAGGATGGAGGAGATCAGTTGGAGGTAGAAATCGAGAGTCAGGTGGCTTAAGGAAGGGGATGGAAATAATGAATTCTTTCACCGTATCGCCAATGCCCGTCGCAGAATCAATCATATCGCCAAGGTTGAGATAGAGGGTAAGCTGATTGAAGACGAGGAGGCTTTAAGGCTTGGGGTAGTAGATTTTTATTCCAAACTTTACATGGAGACTTCCTATGTCCAACCTGAGCTAGATGGCTTGGATTTCAATCGGATCTCCCCTACTCAGGTTTCTTGGCCGGAGAGACGGATAGATGCGGAGGCGGTCCTCAGTGCCATTAAGGCTTTGGGAGGAAACAAGGCTTTGTATCCAGACGGTTTCTCCCTTGCTTTCTTTAGTCACTGCTGGGAGGTAGTGAAGGAAAATTTCTTGGCGGCTATCGAGGAGTTTCAGCAGGATTGTTCGCTAGACTCTTGGTCAAATAACACTTTCCTAGTCCTTATCCCTAAGATCCATGGTGCTGTGAACATATCTGACTTTAGGCCGATTAGCTTGGTGGGCAGTTTCTACAAGGTGTTGGCTAAAGTTCTCGCATCTAGAATGAGGGAGGTGATTCCAGGGGTGATTTACCCCTCTCGGGGTGCCTTCGTGCCTATAGCGAATGAATGCATAGATGCTAGATTAAAGTCGAAGGAGTCGGGCATTTGTTGCAAAATTGACCTAGTCAAAGCCTATGATCACGTATGTTGGGAGTTCTTGGATTACATGCTTCTCAGGATGGGGTTAAGCTCTACTTGGCGCAGATGGATTTTCTAGGTGTATATCCTCGGCTTCTTTCTTGGTCTTCATCAACGGTTCTCCAGCAGGCTTTTTCAGGAGCTCTAGGGGCCTTAGGCAGGGGGACCCTTTTTCGCCTTTCCTCTTTAATGTGGTAGTGGACGCCCTTGGTCGCTTGATTGATAAAGTAGTGGACAGGCAGTTTCTGACCGGTTTCCAAATAGGAGCTTCAGGTCCTAAGATATCTCACCTGCAATTCGCCGATGACACGCTTGTCTTCTTGGGTGCTAACCGTGATCAATGCATTCTATTGAAGGGGACCCTGGCTTGTTTTGAGGCGGTTTCTGGGCTCAAGGTAAATCAGGAAGAGTATTCTATATCCGATTGGTGAGATTGAGGATCTCGACACCCTCGTTTCTTCTTTGGGCTTCTCAGTTGCCTCCCTACCGACCTCGTACCTTGGTCTGCCTCTTGGAGCGCTCTATAGATCTAAGGCGGTGTGGGATCCGGTCATTGAAAGGTGCGAGAGGAGATTGGCAGTCTGGAAGGCAAATTATCTATCCAAAGGAGGCAGAGTCTGTCTCATCAAGAGTACACTTTCCAATATCCCTATCTATTACCTCTCCCTTTATGTTATGCTCGCTGGTGTTGCAAAGAGGTTGGAGCATTTTTTCCGCAACTTCTTGTGGTTTGGAAGGGCAGAGGGGAAAGGATTTCCCTTGGTGAAGTGGAAGACCATCTGCCTTCCCAAAGAGATGGGGGGTTTAGGCATCAAGGACTTGCGGCTGATGAATCATGCTCTATTGGGGAAATGGTTATGTCGCTTTGCTAAGGAGGTAGAGAGCTTATGGAGGCAGATCGTTGTGGCTAGACATGGATGTGAGCCTCTTGAGTGGTTCAGCAGGGAAGTCAAATCCTCTTATGGATGTGGCGTTTGGAAAGGGATACTAAAAATATTATCCTCTTTCTACACAGGTATCTATTTCATAGTGGGTAATGGCAACATGGTCCGTTTTTTGTGTGACATTTGGTGTGGCGATAAGGCTCTTCTGGAGGATTTCTCTTAACTCTATGCGATTTCTTCCAAGAAGCTCAACACTGTTCAACACTTTCTAGTGGGGGAAGGTAGCACTCACTCTTGGGATTTTGGCTTCAGACGCAATTTGAATGACTGGGAAATCCCCGATATGGCGGCTCTGATTTTTAGACTGGATGGGTATAACTTGGTTACATCGTGTGAGGATGACATCAGGTGGTCAGGAAGGACGGATGGGAAGTTTTCTGTTCGCTCTTTCTATGAGATGCTGGACAAGCTCTCGTATGATAGATGTATGCCCTCGATCTTTGCTTGGAGGATTGCTTATCCAAAGTCTAGAGTGTGGGGGTCTAGAGTGCCCTCGAAAGTTGCGTTCTTTGTTTGGTGCGCATCTTTAGGGAAGATCCTTACTGCAGATAACCTCATCAAAAGAAATTGGGTAATGACGAGTTTCTGCTACATGTGCAAGGAAGCGGGGGAATCTGTCAATCACCTTCTATTACATTGCAAGTTAGCTCGGGAGATTTGGAGCCTCTTCTTTGCTTCCTTTGGGATTTGTTGGGTTATGCCAGAATTAGTTCTTGACACGATTTGTAGCTAGTGTTGCATCTGCTTTACGTCCTGTAGCCGAAGGCTTTGGAGCCTTCTCCCCTTTGCAGTCTGGTGGGGCATTTGGAAGGAGAGAAACAAGAGGGTTTTTGAAGGGAAGGAGGCTTCCACCTTCGACATTGTCCTGTCCATCAAGGCCCTCCTCTTCCTCTGGTCCAAGCTATTCGAGGAGTGCAGAGAGCTAATCTTTGAGGATTTGGTGTTCAGATGGGATTCTATTATGTCTAGAGGCTTGTAGCTTGTAGGCTTTGTCTTTTCTTTTCTGACTTTTCTTTTTTTTGAGAAGGTCTTCTCGACCTCTTTTCCCTTTTTCGTATGTTTCCTTTCTTTTATCAATGAATCCCACCTTATCAAAAAAAAAAAATACAAATGGACCAATAAACTTATTTCCTGTTTGACAAATAATGAGCAGGCTAGAATCATTGGATGATCTTTGCAACCAGTATTCTTTTGAGATGGATCACTAGTAGTTTCCAAGATACCGACCCCACTCAACACATGGGGATTTCTGAAGCCTTAGCCTTGAGATACTGTTGAGGAACATCAGCTGCTCTCTTCTTTAACCTCTTTTCTTTGGAGTTTGGAGGTGTTTGGGTTATGCTACAAGTCTATCCGTAATTAGACTTTCTTGCAAACACAAAGACTCCCAAGTTTTTTGCAAACTTTTTTGCACTTGTTCCCACTCACTTTTAGTGCCCTTTTAGGTCTTTTTCAACTGTAAAATAATTCTACTCCTGCATAAAAAATGCAATCAACTAGCTATTTTATTGGCAAGAAAATTGCTATTCAAATAGATTTATAGCAGTAACCAAACACCTCCTTTTGGTTGGATCTTTTTCTTTTTTTTAATAAATTAGGACAACTGAACGTTTGCTTGGATCCAACCTTTTGGTTGGGTCTATTGCTTTTCTTGGGTTTCTAGTTTAGTGCTTGGTGATCTCTCATTACATAGGAAGCTTAATCAGTGTTGAACCGTGTCTACACAATTTGTTGCTTTTTAAACTGCTATCACTTGTTATGCTTTTTCTTACTGATGCTTATTTGTGTTTGCATCTACCAGGGCTGTGAATAATCAGGTTTCAGGTATGTAGACAAACTTTGTTTGTGCTGTTGGAACATTTAGCAAATAAGTAGCAAGTTATTATATTTCATGAACTTGTGGCAGTTTTAAATCAGGAGTATAAATGTAACTCCATGCTATGGATTCAGTTGGTAAAGTTCTGAATGATTTCATGTATATAGAACCTCTATAATTCCAATCACACTGATTTTTGGTGTATAGGTGCACAAAGGTGTGTGCCTCCTCACAATTTTAGGGACTTATATATCATCATAATTTTTCCTCAAAGGGTCGTGGTATACTGATCTGATTCAAAAACAGATTTACCCAACGACAAGACAACAAAATATTTTGAAGGTGCCATGTGATCCATCGCAATCATTGGAAGTTTAGAGGAACATGGATCAAATGGTTATGGGCATCCTGTCTGAATATTGGACAAACTGCATCAATGACACATAAAAATATTTGAATCAACTCTGGGATTGGTGATCTCTACCAACTGATTGGGTGCACTCCATCAATCTTTTTGCATGATATTGAACATTTGGGAAGTATTTATTTCTATTTCCATAAGGTATTGATAGGGTTTAAGGGGTCTGGATTACGTGTCAGACACCCTGTTTTGGTTTTCATGCCCATGCTTACCTGATTATGAGGAAGATGTCTGAGGCTTATACACTCACCGGTAAGGTTTGTGAACACAAAGAGCGTAAACCTTGCCAGCTCTACTGAAGAAAATGAGTAATGGGCTCCACCTAGCCACCAGATCATAATAATCCCAACCCATCTGATCTATAGACAATTTTCTCCCTGTAACACTCCATATTATTATGATAAATTCCCCCCCCCCCCCCTCCAAAAAAAAAAAAAAAGAGAATGGATGGTTACAAACTTATAATCATCCAGTGGGCTTGGGGCCAACTTCTTTATTAAAGAACTGGTGCATGTTAAACATTGAATTGTGGAGTAAAACTTGCATGACCGGTGGTCAGTGACTGTTGGTCACAATATGAGCCATGTGGCACATTTTTAGACACTGACCGTATGGATGTTTGACCAATCCCTAGGTGAACCTACAAACCAAAAATCAACCTGATTAGTGATTTCTAAGCGTTGAATTGGAGTCATTTTCATGGGTTGATTTTACCCGTGGGAATTTGATCATTATTTGGGATACAAGATTGAAAATTTTGAAATCACTAATCAAATTGATTTTTGGTTTGTGGGTTCACTAGGGATTGTCCAAACATCCCTATGGTAAGCATCCTCTAAAAATGTGCCACGGGGCTCATATTGTGGGCGGTTAGGGCTTATATGATTGTCGAGGGTCGAACAAGTATTACTCTGTATTGTCGGTCCCAGTCAGCTGAATTGATCAGTAGAAACTGAGATTTTCTCTCCTTTTTTTATTTATTAAACTAAGGGTATCTGCACCTTTTAGAGCACCCGACTAGTCCCTCCGGACACGCTAGTCACCCCTCCACATGTGCCAAGTGTTCCGTTAAACTACGGTCATGGTAAACGGAATTTCACACTAGTAGGTGTTAGTTCACGTTGAAGAAGATTAATTTCTACCATAAGAGTCAACAAAGGTATAGAAGTCGAAGGTGTAGGATCTTTTTTTGGGAATTTTTGATATACTCTCATGTTATCTTTACCCCCCCCCCCCCCCCCCCCCCCCCCCCCCCCCCCGGCAATTTGAAAAAGCTGACATACCCCCCTATGACTTGGTCCACTGTCATTTGACCAGTGTTGACTAGAGTTGAATGCCAATTTTTTTTATTAAATGGCAAAAAGGCCCTTGTCTTCAACTTTGGAACAAGGGTTTGGACAAAAACTCAAATCCCAAATCAAACAGCTGTGGTGGACGGTCAGCTAAGAGATTCCAATGGGTTGGCCGCCCATCACAGGTGACCAACCCACTGGAGTCGCATGGGCAGCCGGCCACCACTCCAGCAATAATTTAAAACCTAACGTTTAAAAAAGAACAATATAAAATTTTAGTTCTAAAATTTTCATTAACATAAATGAAAAACAAGACAAAGCAATTTATATTTTAAGCTTTTGAGATGTGGATTTGCCATGCATTAAATGAAAAAGATTATATGAGTCACTTTCATTTCACAAAAGAAAACTAAAACCTTTACTAAAACCCTCCCCCATGCCAACTACAATCCCTTGTTAGAAGGAGATTGATTTGGCATATATTTCAGAAGTTTGTGGTCCAATTGAGGTGACCAAGTTGAGACTGTTGATATGCTCCTACTTGAGCCCCAGGAGCCGCGGCAGCCACACCAACTCCAACATTTCCACCCATTCCCGGGACCATGTGGTGGTGGGGATTGGCAATTGTGGCTGGTTGTGGAGGATGATACATACCAGGGAACTGGATATGTGTTGATTGTGCAGCAGCTGCATTGAAGGAAGCATGGCCATTATGGGCTGGCAAGTACTGTGCTTGCCCCGGTATGTTATAATAAGGAGCTGATTGCAAACCCGTAAACTCCCTTGGGGTCTTGATCCAAATTTCGTAAGTGTCCGCCTGTCATGTGGCAACAATAAAAAAAATATGGATGAGAAACAATGGACGGCCCTATAGTCACTATATCACAAGGAAATATTAGCTAGGTTTCGGGGCTATAGTAGTTAAAGCACCTTGTCTAAATAACACAAAGGAGTATATTCTTATCAATATGAACAGTCAAATCATTAGTACACATGCAGAAGGCCTCTCAAACCAAAACTAGTTTAACCAGATGATCGATCTTAAAACCATTTGAAAAGTACTTTTTTTCTGGGCTACTTGTTAATTTTGCAAAAATATTACAATTGGTCCAATGGATAAGGGCCCATATGAATAGACCCACAAAAAACAGCTGGTCCTATTTTTTTTTTTTGAAAAGTCAAAGGTATATATATAAAAAGAGATCGAGGAGATCTCGGGGAAACAAAGAGAAAAGAAACCAAAACAGAGCAGACTCAAAGAAAAATGGAAAACTAACTCTCACCAAAACATCAAACTTGAAAACCATATCGCTAAAAAAGATGCCTCCCAACCAGTGGCAGATCCAGGAAGTGGCCAGGGGGCGTTGCATATAGACTAAAGCACACATAAAAAGGTAAAAATAATTTTAAAAATTAAAACAACATAATAGGGGCTTTTTCGGAGGAAGAAGTTCTTAATTTTTTTTCCTTTTTTCTTGCTTACGTGGCATTTATTGGTAAACCTCTTGTGAAGCCCACAATCGTCGCCCAACAAAGGTTTTTGCTTATAATAGTACTAGGGAATGCTACGTGCGGTGCACGTGGTAGCACCTTACATGTGGCACTCTTAGAGATCACTGACCGTACCGATGTTTGGTCCCTCCCTAGGTGGACTTACATGTAAAAAATCAGCCTGATTAGTGATTTTTAAGGATCTGATTGGAGAGGTTTTCATTGGTTGATTTTTAATCGTAGATTTGAGCATTATTTGGGGTATTCAGATCCAAAGGTTTGAAATCACTAATCAGCCTGATAATTGGTATATAGGTCCACATAGGGACCAGACAAACATCCATACGATCAGTGGTCTCTAAGAGTGCCACGTGGCTTATACTTATACTATGGTCCCTCGTGGATGTCAGCCATAACTCCAACACTCGTGGAGGTGGCCCTTAATTGTCACATGGGTGGCAACCCCCGGTTGTTACTTTAGATAGAATAGAATATAGATAGGTTATGATGTAAATGGTTGGAAAAAAAAAGGGAAAGATTAGGATGTAAAGACGGACATTTGGGGGATTACTAATGTAAGGTCAGGATCTGTTAGGTCAAAGGAAACTTGGTGCGAGAGGAGAGACTTCTATGCCAACCCTTTTTTCCGACTCTGTTCCGAAAGAAAGCAGTAGCAAACACAAATCTAAAGCTTAGTTGCTTTTTGCGTGTGAGGCTCGATCTCTTCACCGTAGGCGTAGGTACAGTAGGTACCTTAAGATTGATCATCGGACCATGCTGCTCTGGTTCTTATCATCCAGAGCTTCTCTCATCCATGGAGACACCAGCTGAGAAAGTTAGACAATTGAAGGCCGCAAATGACATGGAAAAACTGTTGTTGATAGCTCTAACCCTCATTAAAATAACAGCTTTTGTTTAAATTTTTTTTTATGGAAACGTCAATCAGAATGACGATACGAATAAGAAAGCATGCGGACAGGAATAGGAAATCACCAAGCCACTAGGTCACCCATCCCTTCGGTTACCAAGGCAAGATCTTCTTTGTTTTCCTTTTTATTTAGTCTTTCTGTTAACATTCGATCAGTTTCTGTTGAATCTCTACAATTCTGTTCATCTGTGTTGTTTTCGCTCAAGTCTCTATGTGTAGCCTCCAAATGTTTGTTTTATATGATTAGAGAGTATGTTTCAGATTTAATTTATTACTTCTGTTAGTGTGCCGAGGGAATAATGTTAGATTGATGTGCGTTCGCCAATATTGGTTTATTCCGATCGGTGCTGTAACTCTTTTTGAAAATTCAGATTGATTTTGGGAACATTGCAAGTGGTTATTGAGCTTCTTTGAATTGTAGAATAACTTAATTTGTACTTTTATTAGTTGTGCAGAATTGCTTCTTATTGTTGAAATTGTATTAGTTCAGTTTTTTTATGGTCTCATCTAAATGAATGTGATTTTATAAGCTTGGGTTGTGTAGTTTTGCTGTTGCTTCTTTGCAATTCTATTGATTGTGATCACACTGAGGGCAGTCACCATATGAGATTGTCTAGTAATGACTCCACATGTTGAGGGACTTTTGAGACAAAATGATCTCATAACCATCACAATATGACTCCATCCCCTCTGCCATGATTTGCCAAACCAACCCACCTCCAATTGTTCCTCCACTTCCTGCTAAGTTATATATGTTTCTATATATTGTATTCAGATATGAATCCCTGTTAGTTATGCTGAATCCTGGATCTTTTTTCGATTTTCCGAATTCTGCAATAACCAATGGCTTCTTTAATATCCCCTTTGAGTCCATCCAGTGACTTGATATCCCTCTTTGCATGAACACCATCTGCGCGTTGTCGCTCTGTCCAGACAATCTGTACGTAGTAAAAACTGTTAAAAAGGAAAAAAAAAAGATTAACTGGCTACTCAAGGGTTAGTGAGGGGGTCCTGAACTTACCATATATCGGGATATGCGTGTATAGTGGCAAAATCAATCTCCTTAAGAAGATTACCACCAATGAAATCTGCCCAACTTGGTAGCCAGGATTGTTTTGCTTTTTTTCTGGAATTGAATCCCCATAAAAACCTTCCATGCCTATCTCAAGCAAGTGTTTATTGTCAATGGACTTTCTATAAGTTGCCATCTCTTGAACCCAACCCTGTTATAATCACATAATTAGTGAAAAAGAATACTTAAGATCAGTAAACCTGCGTCTTGATCGATTACGGATTTAATGAATGTATCTCAAGGCTTACATGTACTGTTCTTCCCAAGTAATCCGCCTGACAACAGGGTTCATTGATGAGCTCCCATGCCATGATCGTTGGGTCATCTTTATACGTGATTTTGGTGATGGTGTTGAACCTGGTTAGTACTCTCTGTATTGGAACAAAACCAAGTTGCTAGTATGCAATTATATATATGTACGTATATATGCATATATAGAAATATATTTCTATGTTCTTACCTTGACATGTTCCTTGTAGTATCCCTTCAGAACTGGATTTGTATAGAAATCATCATCAATAGCAACCTGCACACCTCTGCTTCTAGCCCATTGTACATATTGTTGTCTACCTCCATAGTCACTGTAATTGTTGATTAGGCTTAAAACTAAGCGAAATGTGCATTTTTCTAGTAAATTTTGAGTTCCCCTCAGCAAAGCCCGAGGCTAAGACAGACACTTTTGTTATATTTCAGTTTAAGATTGCTGCTCTTTGTCAATTGTCGGTGACAGCAGACGGAGAGAAAAACATTGCTCATGCTCGCACAGCAATTGAGGAAGCTGCAGAAAAGGGTGCTCAACTTGTTCTATTGCCTGTAAATTAAACAAAACCATGATAAACAAGGGTGTTCATTGATATTATGTATCTGGTTTTGTGGTAATACAGTGTGACCAAGCCACATCTCATCATCATCATCATTATAAGCCTTATCCCAAGATTCCCAACTATATGGGGCTGGCTACACACACACTCATATATATATATATATACACTAGTGGGTGACCCGTGCCCACGGCACTCCCCGACAAAGCGTTTGCCAAAATTGGGTGGGAGTTAATCTCAGCCATTAATATGGAGCACAGTTGATCGCAGCCACTCTATTGAAGCCAGATAGGATAAGAGGGGTATATGACAACCACTGTCACTTGCTAAATAGATAAATTCGGGTACCAAACCTATTCGTTTTCTTCTTCACCATCTCCTTCCACCTAGGAGGTTGAAGAACAACCTTGATTGTAGTATCAAAAATAGCATCTACATTCTACCCAATCAAAATGTAGAAAGCATCATAAGGTTAGCCATCATTCGTTAAAGAATTATTTTCTAAAAAGAAGATAAATTCAAAACGTTTTCTAGTTCCAAGTGATCTACTTGTTGAGTTTTAGAGCTACACAATATAAGTTGTTGCACCAATTTGTTTTAGAGTTACACTCAATATAAAACTCGATATTAATTTTAGAGTTGCACTCAATAAAAGTCCACTTCACTAAGGCCCAAAAATTAGGTTGGTAAAAGTCCTCAAAGACATGAAAATATAAGGCTTCCCTGTATATATAGTGAGAGAAAGAGACAGAGAGAGTACTGACAGTACTCAATCCCAGTTTTAAAACATTGACCAAGTCTTGCTAATGAACTTGAAGCATCTCCCATAATGGGAAAGACAAAAATCCCAGTCTTGCTAATGAACTTGAAGCATCTCCCAAGAACCAGAAGAGCATAGATATCTAAAGAGCTCTGGTGGTTGGAAATCTCTAATCCCTCGAATTCAACGTTAATTAAAGAATGGAAAAACAGTTAACATTGCCAAAATCTTGGCGATAGTACAATGGGTAAAAAACAAAAAGTGAGAGAAAGTCAAAAAGATTTTAGGTAAACCTGTTCATGGGTAGCCTACATCAGCAAATCCGATTCCGGCAAGTTTGGACCCGACAACAACATATTTGGGCAGTGGATAGCGCTTTTGCAAATTAATCTCATAATACCGTCTATAGAACTCACTCTTTTGGTTCAACCGGTCCCAAGATACACGAACATGTTTCTTTGGGGTTTGCTAGAAAACCCTTGGATTTAAGTGAAGCCTGAGGAAGAAAAGTGGATGGCATGAAACATGAAAGAGCCTCCCATCTTTTGTGTTGCAGAATTCATCAAAATGAAAGGCAATGGCCAAATGAGCCTCTGAGATTAAGAAGGATCATGTGGTACTAAAAGGAACAAAAATCTCTACATAGTGTAGTGATTAAATCAAACTATCAATGTGAGTACCCCGAAATGCTTTCAAAATAAAAGCATTACCTAAAGGCCAAATTTACATCAGGGAGTAAGAAGTGCAGCCTTTCTACCTACGCTTGGGCTGTTTCAATACGACGCCTACACCTTAGCGAGAGTTCAAATTTACAGCATAAGAGGTAAAAAATGGGAATGGGAGAAGCTCGAAAGTCGAAACCACGAATTATTATAATTCAGATGGAAAGGAATAGAGAAAATTTCCACATTTATGACATGTGAGCTGATATTGCACGTACATTCTATCCTCCCTATTTGTAGTATGCATACTATAGATTTATATGGAATGAAATACACAACAAAATGCTATGCAGAAAGTGTTAAGTTCATTCAAGTGATATAGTGTTCCCCTTATACCCTACAAATATCAAATGTATATCACACACGTCAAAATGTATAACCTATTTAAATGATAGATCTAAAGTAGGTCAAAGCCCGGATTGCAGGCCTAAGGTTGCAAGGCCAACCTAGTCCAAGGCAAGTTATGCATTAAAGCCCAAAAATCAAGCCTAGCCCAAAGCATGCTAGGCTTGCTTTGATTCATTTGACAATTTGAGAAGCATTGATAAGGTGTCTAAATTGGCCACCATTATAGTTATTTGTGTTGTTTTTTCTATGCTTTCTTCACTTAAAAAAAAAAATCATAGATGTGCCTTTTGTAAAGTTTTTACTATTATGCAATCAGGAAGATGGTTTGGGACCAAATCTGTAAATTCTTAGAAGGTGATACCAAATTGGGTCTAAAGTACGAAGAGTCGGGTTTATGATTGCAAACATCACTACCTATGGATGTAAAAATATGAGTCAAGTTTCTAAAATTTCTTTAAGTTAAAATAATGATGAGCAATTCCATTCCAAAATCTGCGACCATACCCTTAATTCATGGTAATGGCTCCAATCTTGTTAGATCTGGGTTTACTTATTTAACTGGAATGGGTGTTATAAAGGCCCTTTTTTAAACCATGTTCTCCACTGTAAACATGGCAAACATGCAAGGAAGGTCGGCATCTGCGATCCATGGTCCAACTTAGGAGAGGTTCTATACCAAAATGAACCTGATCAGATGATCTACGCAACTTCCTATTATATTCTCTAGGACGAACAGAAAAATATGGCAACACAAATTTAGTCCACTTGCCTACAACCATTTCCGCCACACCTCCGTCTTCATCTGGCCGCACCTAATATTGCTAAGTATTTCGGTATGTTAGGGTTTTCTGTATGAACGTCATAGCATATATTATGTTATCTGAGATTTATTTGAAGTAAATAAACTCCCCTTTAGACATTTTGCAAACACTTCTTGGACTAGGCTCAACGGAAACGATTAAAGGTTTCAACTACTCGAGTTGTCACTGTTTCTATAATTTATTTTAAACGTGTTAATAGTTCTAAACACTGCTAGTATTTGTTAATTATAGTTCTTTATAAGCGGTGACAGTCCTTTAAATATGTCAATTTTTGCACACAAAGGCTCTACTGGTAACCTTGGCCCTTCTAGCAGAGGAGGTGTTTTTAGAAATAAGAACGTGGAGAGATTCTCAAGTTTTTTTTTCGGACTGATAGGCACTCTGGGTTGTAGTGAAGTGGAAGCTAGAGTTTTTCTCAGGATGCGGTTTGGAGGGCAGAACGAAAAGACGGTAGCCCTTGGAGACTTGCCAACAGCAATTGATCATCTCAGAAAATTGGCTAGGGGTGGATTTTTTTTCCATACGTTAAGGAGAGCAAATGGAAATTGCTGATTCCTTTGCTAAAAATGGTGTAAATAGATATGCCTTGGTATAAACAACCAAGTTTAGGGAGCCAATCAAGTAAACTTAATAGACATTAGAGCGTTGGTATACACAAGTTGATACATAATCTTTCAGATCAATAAAAATGCTAGTAATTATTTATATGACTTGGGCAGGGAAGCTTTATCGATATTTATCGTTAATAACAGTAAAAATGTTAAAATGGAATTTCGATTGTATTTGAGAAACTGTGAATATCTAACATTCTAACTACCATTTGCATTTTGTTGGTTCCAATCAAAGACCAGAATGATTTTGTTGCTATTTTATTTTTTACTTTTTTTTAAGTAGATCTGTTTGATGGTGTTGATTATTGTTTCAGGTATAAGTATAATTATTATTGATCATATATCTTGACCAACTTGGCATTGCTATGCTGAACTTTTTTTTGCCTTATCCTTTCACAGGTTCACATATGCATGTCTAGAGGAGAGACTTTTCCAAATTTTAATGGGCATCTGGATCTGAAGGGGTTGAACTTTCAAATACTAGAGGCACAATCCTATTTTTCAGTATGTCCCGATTTTGTTATCCATTTTTAATGCGCAATTAGATCACAAATTTAAATTTTTAGCATTTTTATGTGTTATAAAAGTACATATACTATGAAAATAAGGTTCTGAAATAGTTTTACTACTTTGATAAAGTTTTGGACAAGAGATGATACACTTTCCTATATATTGTCTCGGGACCTTACCAGTTACCAGAATGAGATCTCCCAGCCGAGACAGAACAAGACGAAACGAGATTTTCAACCTTGCAAGCAGGTGATGTGAGTACAATGTGTAGGCGACAACGAAGTGATGTGTGGGTGTTGTCTTGATGCTCTGTAGGTGTTGCATGGGTATTGTAGGTCTCTTGAGATAAGAGACATGAGCATGCATTTTTTCATTAGGAATGAAAAAGTGATTGTTCTACACATTGTATTAGAGCCACTTGGATTGTAACAAATCTAAAGGCGTGCAACAATTCACACTCAATTGCCATCCTATATGTTAGATTTTTCATTCTCTTTGATCATGGCTTTCTTCCATTCAGGATGAGGTAAGGTTTTGTTGATATTAGACATTGGCACATTTCATACACATGCTTAGCATGTAGAAGCGTCACGGTGAGAGACTATATATGGAATTGCACAAGTAGATCATAGGGAATCTATGCTATGCTATACTTATTTAAGTTTCCAACATATAAAAGCTTTTAATATATACCATTCTCAAACTTCATATTAAGCCATTTAAGTGCCAATGGTACATAGGTGTTCCAAACATTGAAAAGTTCAATACACTTAATCCAATAGAATCAGTTGATGTTTTCAATGAATATTATCTAGGGTATCCTTTTTTTCTTAATTATATCGAATGTCAAAAAGTCCTTAATGTTTGAAACAATGGGATACCCTACCTCTACACTTCCCTTAAGCATTCATATCTATATATAATTATATACACTCTAATACATGTGTATATGTTAGCTTATACATATTACACACACAGAGATACACACATATATCTTGAATATCTCTTCTTATTAAGCATTGAGTCATAGGCTTCCTTAGCTCTATGCAGATTATCTGATTCATTCCATTGGGAGATCAATCAGAGAATTTTAAAGCACCTAAACTATAAGACAAGCAAGCCATCAATGTGTCAAGGCCAATGTAAAGGGGTGAAAGATTATAATTCAGCCACATAATGCCCTTTTTGACCCGAGGAATCACACATGGCGGAGGCGATGTTTTATGAGGAAACGGCCTTATTAGGTGAAGTGAAATCTAGACAAATGATTGCCATACCACTACCAACGCGGGGTGAAGCAAGATGCGATGAAAAATTTAGTCTATACACCCTTGCTTGAATTATGGCCTTTAAGTGAGAATGGTGTTAATGCGCACTACGTTTTATTTGAAAAATACTCTAAAACAATATCGTAGATGATATTAAAGTGGTTTCCTTTGATTAGGTTGTCCACAATGAGAATCTTCTCAAGGGAGGCACTCCACACGAAAAAACAACTTTCAAAGGCACCCTCGAGCCTCAAACTTGGGCCGACGGGAAGTTGTACCTCGGGAAGTGTGGGGACTGTTCTTTGGCATATTTGGCATTTATTGGATCCTGCATGCCTTTGTCAGTTTGACTATAGGGAGTTGGCCTCTCGATGGTTCCCACCTTGTGGGCGCATGCTTTGGAGTCTTCTGTTGTTCGCGGTCTGGTGGGGCCTTTGGAATGAAAGAAACAAAAGGATCTTCCAAGGCAAAGAGTCCTCCCATGATATTGTTATCTCTATCAAGGCCTATCTCTTCTTGTGGTCCAAGTTGTTTAAGGAATGTAAAGGACCTTTGTGGATATGGTTTTTAGATGGGAGTCGATCACCGGTTTTTTTGTTTTTTCGGAGGTTCCCTTGACCTCCCATGTGTCTTGTATCTTTTTCTTCTTTGCAATGAAACTCTTTACCTCATCAAAAAAAATAAAAAACAAAAAATTTAAGTGGTTTCCTTCTTCAAGTGAGGTAATGAAGATGCTAAAAGACGTAAGGGTGGCGGGAGATGTTTCTTTACTGGAGCGCTCCCTAGTGGAAGATCAATCTAATTGTGAAAAGACAGTTTGAAGATGAATATCAATGAAAGGGGATAATGATTTCCTAGATTGATATTCCTTAGTCGAGCTTATTTCCAGGAGCCATTGACCTCAATCAATCCTTCTTTCCTTGAACCTCTGGCCAGCTTCCTTAAGGTATTATCTGGCCGAAATTCGACCTTGGAATTCCTTTGTTTTGGTATTTTTGGAATATGAGTGTGCCTTGTTATAATTGATCCTATTGATAGTTTCTGATGGTCAAGAATAACGGCCGGACTCTCAAAAGCGCTTGATTAAAAGTACGGCTTAGGAACAAAATGGAGATGCTTTCTAGCAGTCCAAATCAGATACCGCCCCTCCATGCTCCTGTGGTCCGCTTAACTAGGAATAGAAAGGGAGGACTCAGGGCCATAGCAAGTTGGGTTCGTGTATAGAGCCGTAAGCACGGTGGGGGGTGAGCGAGTTCATAGTTACTGCTTGCTTCGTCCTCCGTCGCCACATCCAATGGGGATAGTGGTTAAATGAGTCCATGTTAAACATTATGTAAGGATATTTTGACACACCATTTGACTCGTCTATTTGGGGTCCACAAAGAGATGAGCCAAGAGCTGATTTATGGTGGGGATGATCTCATCACCACGGAGATAATCCTTACAAAAAAATCAACCCATTTTTACATTTCTAGCCCAATGAATTGTGGATTACAAGTTAAAAAAATGTGAACGATCCATTTTACCATTAACTTTTAAGTCCACATTCGATAGGGTTATGAATTTCAGAATGAGCATATTTTTTGTATCACCTAATATCATCCCTTGAATCATCTCCCAGTGGGCCCCACATACGCGTGTCATATTAGGCATGCAAGGATTGATTTATCTATACTACCCGTACTCTTGTAATGTTGTGATAGAGGCGTTAAACCACTGTTAGATTATGATTTGGCCGTGATGCAATTGTGGGCCTTTCCACTAATGAAATGCTTGTTTTACAGTGGCTATGATGATTATGAATCACATTGTATTACTATTTATTCTTTTTGTTTAGAGTGGCTATTTTTGATGCTACCAAAGTTGGTTTCTCACTTTCATTCAATGCTCCATTCTTGTATTTAGAATTAAACTTTTCTTATTGCTTAGAGATAGATTGTTGATATTTTATCCATTGTAAACAAGTCTAAATATTAAATTACTTTAGTAACCAGCTTGGGAGCACTTTGATATATTAATTGTGCACTTAAATGCAGGAAATGGCAGCTAGTTTATGCTTTCGTGGTCAACAAATATTCTGACAATGCATGTGGAAAGTTTGGTGATGTTCCTCTAGAAGCTTCTGGAGATTTCGGAATTAATCCTGATGATGGAGAGTTTCATCTAGTGTGTCAGGTTTTATTCTTTGGTATTTGCATGAGTTGTTCTTTGGGGGCATGTTTTCTATTCTTTGTTAGAACCAATAAACTCTATTATATATGAAAAGCCTGGCATTTTACAGATCGAGGCTCCATAACTTGAGATGCCAATAACCATAAGCTTGATACCATGTAAGAGTTTTTTTTTTTGATCGGTAAAAGATAATATATTAAGAGGGAGGGCTGAGGGAGCCCAAAAAAAAACTTTACAGCAAAACAAAAGGGAAAAAGAAAAAAACAGAGAACAAGCCCCCCTAGACACACAAAGCGTAGAGGACCAAAAAAGGGGGAAACCAAATTAAGAGACCAAATGGAACTTAGTTGATATTTTGATTCGGTCAAAGCTTAATTTATTTATCTAAAACCGTCCTCCCTGCTATGTCTAGAGTCTTCTTATATCCTCGATAAACAAAATTTCCATACCTTATTCCTTAGGTCCACTTGGGGTTGTGTCTTCTTCGGTAGCAGGTCATATTCCTGAGGTTGTAGGTTCATTCCTAGTTACTTATAAAAAAAGGTTCAATCCCAGCTTGCTCACCCTAAAGACTTGCATTTTGCTTGTAAATAAGCTGCTTAAGAAGTATAAAAAAACATGCTAAATATATTAGGTGATAGTTGAATGCGTAAATATAATATTAAAGCATAGTTGTCGTAATTGGTATCTTCAATCTGTGGAGCCAATATTGGAACCACGGTGGAAATAGTTGCAGAGGTCTCGAAGATGTCCAAGATATAAAGGAGACGTTACCAACTTCCATATGATGCAATGTTGTTAACTATGTTGTGCTTAGACGGGTATAGGCATCAGAGTACGATATGAGTATGGAGTGTGCAAGGATTAAAATCTGAGTCTTGGTAAGATGATCATTTTAGACTGAGACAACAAGACAAGGGAAAAATGTGTTGATACACAAAGATATGAATATACCGTAAATGATATTTAATGCTTAATTAAGCTAAACATATGTTTATCTTTTATATGGATGTATCCATCACAAGACGTTTGTTCTCACTTTTTCTAACCCTCTGGTTTTCAGGCTTGGGTTGATGAAACGAAGTAAGTTAAGAGGTTGTGGTGGGTGGGGTTTGCTGTGTGGATGAGATTTTGCTACCACAAGTTGGTAGCATGTGATTCTACAATGAAATGAGTAGTGAATCATCTTCAGAAGGCTTGATTCTAGCTTTTGGATTCAACCATTTTTTTTTTTTGGACTAATAATCATCAAACAAGCTCATTTTTTGTATGAATGTCTAACAAGGGGTGGGGGCTAAACATCCATGCGGTCAGTGGGCCCAGATGGCAGCGGGAACAAAAATCGCCGAAAAATGTCAGGTATACCTTGTTACATCACGATCATTTTTCTAATCTTATTACCAGATCTAGTCAAACTTTGCCTAAAGAGATCTCAAAGGTGGAACCCATCAATGCGTCTCTGAACCTGGAACAGTATCCGTCAACAAAAGGCTGTGTATGATGTTTATGCATTCTTAGCCCGGTGTACGACATACACAATTGGCACACCGCTTATCACGGGAGAGGATTCTATGCGCCAGGGCCATATAGAGCAAACAAAACGACCCTGCTCAATGTTCCCCACGTTTATCACCCACCATTCATTCCAAGTAGTGCAAAAAGACAATAGTCTAGAGGGTTTTGTTGTATACCAGGTAGCAGTCCTGAATGTGGTGGTAAAAATAAAAAATGAGCATGTATGAATATATATAGTTAGCAATTCGGCATACCGAAAAAATTTGGGACGGGAATAGTACGAATATAATCCGTGTAGAAAATTTTGTAATACGGTAAAAAAACGGCCAAATAAACTGAAAACGGGAAAAAAATAGTTCGAATAATTCGTGTATAATACGATTTAGCATAAAGAGTCCGGCATCAAAATTCGTGTATATATAGGTCTATTTTTAGGTGCGGTCAGGGGCGAGATAAAAATCACTTAGATCAAAAAATTTCTCACATGGAACACTTTTACAGACCATTGATAGTATGGATGTTAGGTCCATCCCTAAGTGGACGTAGGGACTAAACATTAGTATGATTAGTGCTTTATATCCTTCACATTTTAGTCTTTTTCATGGGTTGAATTTTCAACTATGGGACTGGGTCATTGTTTTGGGGTGGGTACAAAGATCAAATGGCTAAAAATCACCAATCAGACTGATTTTCAACTGAGATCGGAGATCGTCCAGATAAAAAAAGAGTCAGGACATTGATCTCTAAGAATGTGTCAATGGACTTTTTCCCACACGTCGAAGTATTATTGGAAAGTTTTATTGAAAAAAATGGAAATACGTGTTTTAATTGGTTTTAGAGAAAAAACGGAGTATAATCCGTACAATTCAATGTATACGTTGTTTAAAACGTTTTCTCAAAAAAACTTGTTATTCGGGTATAATACGTGTATAGTACGCAGAATTGCTAACTAGGGACGTGACAAATCATCAAATTATATAAACTATGATATAAAGTAATGCTTGGAAGTCATTCAGTTGACACCCAGCAATACACAGTGGGTCTCCATTATTCAATTCAATGTGAACCAGTTTCGTCTGTCAGCTATCAACAGTTTCCCTTATGATAATATGGAAATAATTATTACAAGGGAAAACCTTATAATTATCACACTCAGGTATTCCGTCTATAGACAATAATTATCATCCATAATACTCATCTTGTAGATACAACTTTTTGTATAGAACAGTCAAATGTACAGTGTAACACAATGGAAGAGATAAAACCTTGTACTTCGCAGGAACGAAGCAATACTGCTGCTTGAGTGTATCAACAGTGGAATATTTAGACGCTGCCTCAATCTGAATGAATCAGAAACTGAAATTAGTTAGTGTCAAAAAAATTGTGAAATTGTACAAGAACCGGGCACTAACACAAGGATAAGTTCTAAATATCAAAACTTTTACATGTTCGTGTAGAAATGTATGGAAGAGTATTATTCACCCATACCTTCACAGGATTCCTCAGACATGCCCTCTGGAGCTTGCGCACCTAAAATAATTAGAGAGTAACTTAATTAGTTGGCGACTCAACGATTTCTTTTGAAAACCATTCAACAATCAAAATCTCAGCCACCAGAAATACATTCAACCAGCAGGAAGGCATCTAACTGGGGGTATGTAACATAATTGGGATCATCAAACCAAAACATAAAAATGGCATCCCCTTTTAGTTTTCAAGGTATAATAAGCTATAAGAGGGTTTTGCAAACAGTAAACTAAATGTGAATGCAATATTATGGCATGGTTAAGAAATTTCTTCTCCTTGCCAAGTATTTCCCTTCTTTAATATTTCTTGTGGTCAGACAAGAATGATAATTGTTTAAAGAAGCTCAGAAAGGCAATGAAAAAATAATGAGACAAGAGTTGGAGACGCTCAAGGCAATAGAAGCTATCAAAGAATTACAAAACAACTACCAAAAGCTCACCAGAACAGGAAGTAGAAACTAAAAGGTAGTATTGCTAATCAGGTGGAAGCAGTAGATTCTAATGAAGCAGAGTTGCTTGTGTTGTGCTACTGCAAGGCTTCCAGATATGTAATATTATTCTTTCAGAGCCTTCAGCAATTGAAGGAGATTCTTCTATCATTATTTCATGGTTTTGAAATGTAATGTTTTCTCATTCTCCAGGAGAACTAAACAAACTTATTGACTCTTTAGGTGCAACTTGTGTTCGTAAACCTTTCTTGTACATAAGGAATTTTGTTCCCTACTCGTCGTATTTTTTTAACAGATGAAATCATCAATTATCATAAAACAAATGAAAAAAGTACAACCGGAACCAAAAGCCAAGGGTGCCTACACTAATAAAGGTATCAGAACACCAAAACCAAAGCTAAATAAATCATCTCTTCCTGATCCCATGGCTACCCAACATTTAAAGCATATGTTTGTGGCTCCAGGTTGAGGATTCATGAACAGTACTGGTGGTTCAGCAAA
Source organism: Euptelea pleiosperma (assembly GCA_035048495.1). Taxonomy (NCBI): domain Eukaryota; kingdom Viridiplantae; phylum Streptophyta; class Magnoliopsida; order Ranunculales; family Eupteleaceae; genus Euptelea; species Euptelea pleiosperma. The sequence goes on along the minus strand of JASUTR010000218.1, from coordinate 398,092 downwards.
AGGTCACGGAGACCAAGTTGGATGCCCCACACTGATATCCTAAAGTTGCAACCCTAATTCACATGCCAACCATTCTGTAGCTCTTTCCTTAAAGTGTTAAGATTTCCAAGTTCAAATATATTCAAAACGTTTTGTTTCTCCCAGCTAGGTTAAGAAATCTTGTGTTTGGCATGGTGAAGAGAGGATCTAGAGTGTTCAGTGGAAGCTAGTATGGTCCAGGTACATCCAGAAAATCAATACAGTAAGACCACCTTGTGAGAGTCAAAAAAGTCTCATTTTTCTTAGTTAACGGTAAAATAACCATGGAACATACTTTCCTTCTTTCGTTTTGGATAGGCAAAAGTATATATTTATTTAATAAAGAAAAAAGGAATTACTACGAATTACAAAACACAAAAAGCAAGAAAAAAAATTTCTCAAAGGAAGAGTTGAACTCTTCAAGAATGGAGGACCAATGATAGTGGAAGATCGTGCATCTCTCTCCACTCGCCCAGGAGGAGCATATGCCTGAGTACGAAACAGATAAAGAGTTTGGAGATGGGATTTTAAAGGCAACTTTTCAGCATGGTACTATATTGAGTTTAGGTGAATCTTTATCCACCTTTTTTCAGGCTAAATAGGTGTGGAATAGCCCAATCCCCTCCAAAGTAGCCTTTTTCTTATGAATGGATGAGCTAGACTAAGTTGTAACAGAGGACCACTAGATTAGTAAGCGGAAGATGATTTCAAACATGTGTTTTATTTGTAAAGTAAGTGGAGGTCCATTTACAATTTGAGGTTACAGCACAGTGATGTGCTTTACAATTAAATTTCTCATAATTAGAAATTTGGAATAAAAAGTCTCATTGATGTATGAGAAATGAAATACCACAGCACCCAAACATATATGCATAGGAAGCATGCACGGGATATCAAAATACACTTTTACGTCAGGAAAAAAATTAGCAGATACGCTTATCAACCTTTTTGGTCATGGTAGCTGAAAATAGATATGTCTTACGCTCCCGTGGAATAGCCTTCAAGATGTCATCAATTGCTTTCTCAAAGTCATCATTTAGCAACCTATCTGCCTCATCCAATACCTGCTCAACATATAAGCAAGTCATATAACCAGAAGGAGAGAAATCACTGCTCAAGGAATACTACGTTTTCTAGCTTCTAACAATAGAAATGAGAATCCATAAAGCTTGTGAAAAAATAACATCACAACTACATTGTATCCAGTCCAGGCTTGCTTCACTAAAGAAAAATGTTGAAAAAGAAAGACAGAATTATTAGTAAAGTGGAGGTACACAAAACTGATTTGCTTTGCGCCAAGCATCCCTTCCACAATTATTTTATAACTGCAATCGGCAGGAATGAGAATGAAAATGAAAAACAGTCCCCATACCAATTAAACTGAACAAATAAATATATAAAAAAGGTCTCTATCTGTAGAGGTATGTAGAAAAGCATAAAAGTGTAGTCAAGTCTTGGTGACTTGGAACACCAGATTGTGAGTCTCTTGTGAGTATATACTGGTTATCTAATAGCAATAACTAGTTCTAGAGCTATATTTTCCTCTTACTAAGTAGGATTCATTTAGTCTGCTGATGTTAAAATGATGGAAACATGGGATAATCCCAGCAATGTTACTTACGATAGAACACCTCTACAGCATACATGGTGTAAATTCCAATCAATCCAGACAGTTCAAACAGTAAGTCCCTCATAGGAGACTCTCAAATATGCTTTTCCGCAGAACACTTGATCTTCAATTATTAGGATCCTCTTTGCAATTATGTCATGATACAATATCCTTTTTTATATTTCTATGTATTTTTTTCCAGGAGAGTGGGGGGAAGCTGGAACACAAATTCCATCTCAACCTACAAGACTGCAAGTATCTCTATCTCATGATTAGAAGTCCCCCAGAGGATTAGAAGAAAAATGCATGTCAACAAGATTAGAGTCTCACTTACAGTTCATAGTCCAATATAAAGTTGATGAAAAACTTCATCATGGGAATGTAGAAAGTCATGTGCTAAACATCATGAATATGTTTGACAATTTGACATAAACAAGTTCTGAACTAACTGAATTAATAACAGCTAAAATTAGCAATTACCCTTATTCCATCTATTTAACCAATATCATTATTGACCAAAGCAAACAAACACTGAGTTTTTGGGCTTATTCCAATGATTTTCTAACTAAAGTTTACAAATAGAAGATGCCAAAGCAAAAAAATTTGCAACTCATTGGAAAATAAAATAAAGACCATACCAAGTATTTCAACGTACGAAGGCTAAAACCCTTTGTATTTGACAGATGATCCAGAAGGCGCCCAGGTGTGCCAACCTATGAAGAAATAATACAGAAGAAGTTACTAACCAGATTAGAAGTAGATAATATATAGTGCCGTAGGCAATGTCTCCTTTTCTACAACCAATTACAAGGAGAAAACCTAATCTACGAAGTCCAGCACTTGCAGGTCTTGAAAACAAGGTATGAAATAAGGTGCAAATATGAATAGCTGGATTGAAAAACAACAACAGTAGGAAATGGATATCTCAACCACAAGACACTTTTCATCCCATGCTATAACTCAGAACCCATAGAAGAAATTCCTGGCAAAGAACTCAAATATCAAGGTAGCTCAAACGATAGTGCTTCCTTGGAGAGATTAAATCAAAATATCCTTAACTAAAAAAATCAAATTCATTACTATTGCAAAGATCGGGCTATGTAATATGAACATGATTTTTTCCAAGGAAATAGATGTCCTAGTATGAAAGACAAAATGCTACATGACAAGGGAGTAACAGATGTGACCACAAGGACGATACTGCACGGAATAAAAGATGAGAGAAGTCAAATCCTTCATGTGGACAGCAGCTTTCAGAAGATTAACACTAGTGATTTGCTCCAAAAGAGGAAAAACAAGAAAGCTCTTTGGCAACATGTGTTTGGCGTGTAGAAAACTAATGTTACTGGGTAAAATAGGAACATAGCCTGGGTAGGATATGGCATCTCCACTTAAAAACGGTGTTGGATGCGAGTACAGCGTCCATTCTGAAGTGTCTGGGTAGCATGGGTAGGAGAGACGGGGAAATGGCAAACCATCACTTCATTCATTGTGAGGTGGCTACGGTGATTTGGTGGAACTTTAGTTTCATAGGGCTTAGTTGGATCATTTTGGATGATATCTTGGACTTAATAACCCAATGGTAGCCCTTTTCTAGAGCATTTAGCACTTGTTTTGGAAGTCCACTTTACCAACATTTTATGGTGCATTTTGGAGAAAAATCATAGAAATTTTTTTGGACAAAGTCTCAAGCTCTGTTGAGATTATTGATAAATTAAGGTGATGCTACCTCATCAAGTAGCAAATTCTCGAGAATTTAATCTAGTTGATTGTAAGGACATATTGAGAGATTGGACGACGGTTGCTTAATCCTCCGCTCCCTCTCATATTGCTCAAAATGTTGCATGGCACCCTCCTAGCGAGGGTGAGATCATCTAGGGATGGGCAAATTTTATGGCTTTTTGATTATTTGTTTTGTATTTAGATAATGAAGATGTTAACAAGAACCTATGATACTCGAATACCTGTACCCCCCATCGTACCAATGTCGACACGGTACGACACGGATATACAAGTACGGGATAAAGTATCAACACACATCCCGGACGTATCCATCATAATGCTGATATTTCTTAAAAAAACAAAATTTAAGTAATAAATGACGCACCAGGTGCGTCGTTTCTAATAAATTTTTGAAAAAAATAAAAAAAATGATAAGTTCTTTATATTATATATATGGCCTAATGATTACTTGTTTTGTTATTTTATGATGTTATTTTTATTAATTTTTAACATTTTAATATTTTTTGTTATAATTTTTAATATTGCGCCTCGCTTCAGTCAGGTGCGCGCCCTCGCCTTGCACCTTGCGCCTCAGGCTCCAGGACTCCTAGCGCCTTAAGTGCGCCTTGTGCCCTTAACTACCTTGGTTGTAACCGTCTTAGACAGCCGCCGCCACCACCACCAGGTTTCCCACCTCACTCCGACGAACTATTGGGAGGTTATGAGTATAGATGTACAGAAAACCCCATATCGCAGTAGGTTATTGATAAAGATGATTACAATATCAATTTGGTTTCTGAGAGTATGAAACAAAAGCAAGCACAAGCAAAACAACTCCAGCAAGTTAATGCGCCACTAAAATCCTTAAAACCTAGGATTGTCCGCAGCGAAGATCAGATAAAAGCCATTGAACAAGATGGTGTTTCTCCATCCAAAGAAAATGAAAGAACCAATGAGGAAGAAAAAGCCAAAGATGAGGAATTAACCAATCCTGAAGCTCCTGTAGTTGAATTAGACGAAAAGGCAGAGGATAAGTTGATTGATCCGACTGTAGTTGTGGAGAATGAAAAGGTTGATGATTCCCCTGGTTCGAATGCTCCAGTTGAAGATGGCCCCAAGAGTATGAAAATCCCAGTCCGAAAACAGATGTTTCTGTTGTTTCAGAATCGACAGTTGAAAATGAACCTGATGGAACAAATAGGGATTTCTTCTCAAAGAAAGCCCGAGTTGAGGACATGGACCATGTTTCAGAAAATTTACAGTTATCGAAGATGCAGAAGAAGCTGAAGGGAAAGTACTCCATATATCTCTTCCGCTGGAAAAGCCAATTACAAAATCTCAACTTGAATGCGAGGTCAAATTGTTTTCAAACCCTAGGGTTTGATGCGGGAGTATTCTACTACGATAATTCGCGCTACACCAAATATATGCCCAGTCAAGCAAGTGGACCCTTTTTACTATTTATAGTAAATCATAAAATTACTATTTATAGTAAATTCTAATTTAACTATTTTTAGATAAATGAGTCACATGAAGATTTGTTTTAGTTTAATTAGGATTCTCAGTTGAAATTAGATTTTATTCCTAATTACGATTTTATTATTGATTAAATTAGTAGTTGACTTGTATTAGGACTTTCTTTCTTTTTTGATAAGTAGGGCTTTCTTATTTTAGTTCGCTTCGAATTAGGAAGTTCAATTCGATTAGAATTAAGAAACTTCTAGTAGGGAGTCTTGTAAAAGGTGATGTACCCTTTGATTTTCAGATACGAAATGATGAATGAAGAAATAGAAAATCTCTTTGGAGAAATCTCCTGTGAAGGGAAACTTAGTGTGAAGCCATCCTCTCTTGGTGTGAAGCCAAACTAATTCAGTGCGAAGCCGAATGTATCTTTCTATCCCTATCTCTTTCTCTATCTCTTCTATCTTATTTTCTTCTCTTTCTCCATCTCTATTTTCTTTTTGGGCCAATTTCTTACCTAAAAAACTCATCCATATATAAACCTTAACCTGTGAATAGTACCACGTGAATAGTGATGTATGAATAGTGTCACTTAAATAGTAACCTTCCCTCTTTATTCCCCCCAAAAATCGTAGAATGACACCTCATCCTGCGTTAGGTCCCTTAGGTGATTGCAACTCCAACTAATCTAAAACCCTTTAAATTTCCAAGACTTTAGATTCGGGCCATGTAACAATGACACGGACACATTTGTCAGTATCAGACATATGAGGCATCTGATACCTAAGAAGCCCGAAATGCAGACACGTATGAACACATGTATTATAAGACAATATTAACCAATTTTTTAAATAGAAGTATGGAAAGAAATTTATGAAAAGTAAAAAAGCATACATATGCCATGGAGCTATCCAATAACATAATATGTAGACTATCAAACCACTATAGCTGTGTTTAACAAGTTATAGTTGAATATTTAGAAATCCAAGTACTGTATGTAGAATGGAACACACCAGCTTTCTTTAGAAAACATTTTTTAATAAAATATCATTTAAATAAAGGGTAACATTGATATACGTGTAAGGATTTGTGTCAAGATGTGTCAACACGTGTATGCATGTCAATGTGTCCGACACGACAAAAGATCCTAAAAGTGATGTCCTTATTACATAGGATGCTAGAAATACGATACAGAGGGAGATTTTCAAGTAATATTTCTATTAATTGTGTGTCAGGAAAGAAAAAGAGTTATTAAAATCCTACAATTTATGATTTGAATCCTACGAATCAAATCAAATTGTAAAAACCAAACGGATTGAATCTTATGTCTGAATCCCTTCAGATAAAAATCCTAAAATTTGTGTGATCTTACCTATAAAAAAACTCCATGTGATCTCATGACTCAAGCACTATTCACGACAAAATCTTACAATTCTTTCAAATTTTACGATTAGAGTAAAAAACATGTTTTTCTTAAACGTTACACTAAATAAATAAAAATTATTGGGTTTTTTACTAATTAAATAAATTTATAGCATGCTTCTTACTGTGTCTTTTCACATAAACATAAAATCATTTTAACATAGTTCCATTGACCATGGTCATATGAGTCATGGCTGTAATTACCAGGTTCGTTTTAGTGTTTTAGACAAAACCGACCGAAACCTGGTGAAACCATAGTGATCATTTTCTATAGTGAAACCTGGTTTCAGATGACATCGACCGAAACGTATATTGCTTCGTCTGATGTTGAAACCGAAACGAAATGTTTGAAATGTTTTGGTTTCAGCTGAAACTTTGAACCATGTTAAAAGGGGGAAAAAACAGTAAAGACTTGCTTTTGCCATAGAAAACCATTAAAAACCTTTGTGTTGTACTGTTGCTTGCATCCCAACATAAACATGTGAAAGACTTAAAACGCTCAACATGTCCACCAAATCGTGTTCATGGAATTTGAATGAACTCCAAACAAGCATTCCAGTAAAAAAATATTATTGCTTCCACAAAACTTACAATAATATGTGGCCTCTTTGCAAGAGCAATTGTCTGTTGCATCATGTCTACCCCTCCAACAACCTGCACAAATTTGGACATTGCTTAGTAGCAAGAACAGATCATAAGGTGAACAAAATGCAGGACATTCATAAACACTGCTACAAGCATCATGACAGGACATATTAAAACAAAGATTCTTAGCACTCAATCAATGATGTTGGATTAGAAGGTTGGAAACATTTTTACTCTATTTTGTCATTCCTAACTTATCCTTTCTGTAGTTTTCTTGTTTTTCCAGGGATTTCTTAACCCCTTCAGTCTACATATTTTTATTTTCTCTTTAAGAAAACCATCCTTTACCCAAAAAAAAGTAAAAGAATTTGGCAGCACTCATGTAGCCTTCAACATGAATGTCAGCTATATATTGGAGACACTTCTTATAATTAAAAAGTGATTCACAAGATCTTTTATATAGACAGGTTTCCAGAGTACAAAATGGAAGCAAGAAAAAATTACACTGAGATGTGATCAATAAAGCTTAATTACCCAATAACTTAGCATTATTCCTTTTATTGTTTGATAAGTTTGTAGATATTATAAATAAGATGGGAAAGACCGAAAAAAATTCAAGAACACTACAACAAGAGCCTAATGAGTGAAATACCTCATAAGCCTACAAAAAAACTACACAAGTGACAAGTCAGCCGACAAAGATGCAAACATAAATCACAAAGTGCCAAATCAAAACAAATTTGCTATATATAATCCCTTTGAACTCTTCTAGAATCACAGGCGATTGAAGTAGTTTGTTTAAGTCTTCTCAACCGACTACACTCTCCCACACTTGTCCTCGAATATTGCATTATTCCTCTCTTTCCACATGCACCAACATAATGCAAAAGGGACCATTCTCAACAAAATCCTCTCACGAACTTCAAAGGAACCAGCAGACCACCCTTGGATAATTTCTTTAAGCTTCTAGGAACTACCCAAGAGATGAAGCAATGAAGTAGTTGATTGATAGTTTCCTCACACATCTTACAAGGATAGCACGTCTTGGGCATTATCTATTGTTCATCATTCCTTTTACCAATCCAAAAACTTTCTATTGTGCACCAGCAACCAAACTAAACAGGTTTGACACTGCAAAGGCTAAACATAGTCAAACAAGGGTAACAACTGAAAAGCCTCTGTTTTCACCTGGGAATACCAAAATAATATTTTTATTTGAATACGTTAAAGCTCAAACTTAAACTTAGTAAAAAAAGAAGGTGATTTAATAAGTAAATAAAAATACTATGGTGTCACCGAAGCCTTAGCTCATACACAGGATGTTAGGAATCTCCAAGGCTCATAGACAAACCAAATCCAAGCAAGTTGGCATGCAAGTAAGGAACCTGGTTGGCAAGAAACATAGCTCAATCCGCAATACCCAGCACAGGCACCTCATGTACAGACAGAAAATCCAAAAGGATGTAGCGTATCAAGAAGCACTCCTCCAACATCAAGGATGATCAAACCGATACTGCAAATGAGGAGCAGTAACTTCAGTTGGATGCAACAGCGGTGATTATGGTGCTCAAGACCCATGCCAAAGAGGACTGCAGAGGCAGACTGGAACACAATGACTGAAGGAGGAGACCAATAGTTAAAAGCCAGACTTAGTCTAAGGTGCAAAGACGTAAGAGAGAGCAATGCCATCAACAAGATCAAGACAGTAGTAGCGTCTTTAGAGATAGGAGTTAAAAAATCCTTTCTTTTATGTATGGGCTTTCCATATCCTTGTGTACTAAGTCATGGGGTGATCCCAGACTATTGGGTTGGTTTTTATCTTTTGGAGTATAGTATTAGTGTTTTTCTTTTCTTTGTGATCGAGGATTTTGCCCATCCTCAGTGAATGCTTCGTAGTAGGGGTCTTTTGAATGAATTCTGTTTCCCACCAAAAAAGAAAAAAAAATTACGGATTCACTGTGTAAAACTAATTGTAACTAATCAATTGAGAATCTGTGATAAAGAGTTAAGATCCAAGCTCATACTATTTTATTACATGTTTATACGTACATGTACGTTAAATGAAGACTCACCACTGCACACTTTACACCTATGCCAGACCCCAAAGCTTCAAACTGTTCGGCAATCTGAATTGCAAGCTCCCTGGAGTAAAAGGAAAAAAGTTAGAGAAAGACAACAAAAACCAAATTACCTCATAAATTAGAATACCAAGCATATGAAAGAAAACAAATTTCCTTATTGGAATGAAAACAATAGATTAGAGAATGAACCGTGTTGGGGAGAGCACGCAAGCAAAGAATGCCTGTGGAGACTCTAAGTGGGCTTGGAGAATGGGAAGAGCGAAAGCTCCGGTGTTACTAGAACCGGTTTGTGCGAGCCCAATCAAATCTTTTCCTAAATATACAAAATCAACAGAACAGAACCAATCCATTACAGAAAAACCCAAACAACAAACAATCCATAAAAAAAAAAGGACGTCACAAAAATAATAACAATAACATATTATTTAAGATCAGACAACCCAGTCAAATTTATTCCTAATACACAAAAACCATAAAATAAAAATGAACCTTCAAGAGCGTGAGGCATGGCCTCAACCTGGATCTTCGAGGGATTTTTCCATCCCAGATTTTCACAGGCCTCCACCAATTGATCGCATATGCCCAAACCCTTGAATGTCGTAACTTCTACACTATCTCCATCCATCATAAACAAGTAGCCTGCTAACCAGTCATATGAAAAACAATCGAAATTGAGATTAACATACAGAAGCCAAAAAAAAATGAAGGTTTTTTTTCTCCGGAAAAAGTACCTGATAACAATAAAATCAAAAAAAATAAAGAAAATCCAAAAACTCCAATTTGTTAAACTATCCAAGACAAAGCAATTATAGAAACAGAGCAGTAACACAGATCAATATATTCCTTATTTGTCATTCTTCCCTGATGGGTTTACCTCTATTGATTTTTCTTTCAGTAATCAGTACGATTAATTTATTTTTCAAGAGGTCTACTTAAACTCCTCGTGGATTTGTTTAGAAGAGGGTTTTCGGTAATTAAAAAGTGTAGTTGGTGAAAGGAAAACTGAAAAGAAGTGAGTACAAGACACACACACACAAATAAACACACGCAGAATCAGAACAAGCACATGAAGCAGGTGAATTCTTCAACAAAAATTTATGGGTTTCTCTGGAAGTTCATGGAAAAAATGCTTTGAAGATTTTCTTGAACATGGTTAGCTCCAACCTTATTTTCTCTCTCTCTCTCTCTCTCTCTCTGTAAACCCCAAACCGTTACACAGAGAGAACAGTGAGAAAAGAGGGGACATACCTGAGAACGAGGTAGCAGGAGAGTGAATCAGCAGTTTAGGGCTTTTTTAGGTATATATTTTACAACGCCTTTTTTTTAAGATTCATAATTCCTTTGAACACGATCACAAACCATAATGGAGTAAAGAGGAGAGGGAGAGTTGGTTTACCTCACCGGACAATCAATAACTTTCACCGTTAGCCTCAATAACTTTCACCTTCACCGTTAGGGTTTTTGGGAGAGAGGGGAAGAGGGAGAGGGAGACGACTTTTTTTTAAGGCCACGTGGCTTGTATTGTCACAACGCCACAGAAGTTTTACAACATTTAGGTTGCGTTTGGGATTGCGGTTTGCGGAAAATAAGTGCTTATCTAAAAGCACCTTTTTGTAAATAACTTAATTTAAGTAATTTTGGGTGTTTGGCTCACCCCGTCAGAAATATGCTTATTTTAAGAAAAAACATTATTACAGTGTTTGGTTATGTAATCACAAAAAGTGTTTTTTTTGTGGAATAATTTGTCAAATGACTTTTGTACTCCTTATATAATGAAGTTGACATAAATGACACCAATCCGAACCACTATTTTATATATTAATAACGATAATAGTGAATAACACTTATTATTTGTAATTGCCATGTCAATCCTCCTATGGGCAAAAAGAATCCCATTTCTGTTGTGTTGCTACTCTGGATGACTCATCCAGATTAGAAGTCTATATGACAATTTCAACCCTATAGCCCTCTGCCATGTGACAGAAAAGAGTGGTTTTAATATATTCTCTTTATTCAAAAAATCAAGCCAAAATCTCAACACTGCAAACCTTTGTTCTAATTGTGGAGTGGACTGTGGCCAATTGGGAGCGAAATGCAGGACGACTTAAGTGGGAGACCACACTTTAACTTTGGACATAACAAACCAGTTTTTCATTGATCTAGAATAATCAACCTTTAAAACACTGTCAACATAACACAACTATGCTTGAGCAAAGCGAGTGAAATCCACAAAAGAACTTCTGTAAGCTAGCCACAAATCACCCGAGCAAGCCTTAGAATCCAAATTATCGTTAGTAGGGATTAGTCATGCATTTTACAGAGGAGCTTTATCCAGATCATCAAAGTAGTGGTGCTCCATAGTTTTCTTTGCAGAGATCCTTTGTATTGAAAAGGCACAAACCATTGACACACTTAATCTCTCATAGAGAACATACAAAAAATATTACAATCCTTATCGGCTAAGTTAGCATCACATATCTAATACTCTTGATAAACCTTTTATGTTCTGAATTTTTAATTTTTAAACTTTCTTAAAAGGTCTTGATAAAAACAGGGTGGGTAATTGTGGCCGAGGTGGTTGTGGGTAATGGGTAGAGTGCCTATTCCCATCAATCAAAAAGTTCATAAACATTCATTCAAAAGTAGATTCTTATTTACTTGGAAATTCGAGTAGAACGCAGCCAGAATTGAAGATTTTCTTATTAACTTGGGAATTTGGGTAAAACGCAACCCAGAATTGAAGAGTTTGAGTGGTAGAATGCAGCCAGAATTGAAGAGTCCGACTGAATTTCATAGTTGCACCGTTTAGTTATTGATGTTCCATGGCACTCTCGATTAGAAGGCCACCTTGTTAGATCAACATTTCGAGTGAATTCTCAGTTGGCATCATATCCAATTAAGTGTTTAGGGTAAATTTGCTGATTTTGTATTGCGGAGACTTCCATAACTCATCTTGACTTATACCCCCCTCCCTCCATGGAAAAGGGTATGTTTTTTTTCCAAGATAATCTTTATTTGGTGATTCTTTATGTAGGTTATTGTCATCTGAGTTCAAGTTAGTCACTAGTTCATATTCCTTTCTCACTCTCTATAGCATTTAAAACCAAAACTCTTCTTTGTTGGAAGGAATCTCTTTGTTCTGAGTCTAAACTTTGTTCTGAATCAAGGGATCTCTTTTTTCCACCCTAAACTCCTCACCTTTAATGACCCCCTCACCTTGAAATTTCAAATCAAATCCTGGAAGACCAACCAGCGACAAAAGCATACATACAAGAGAAAAAATTTAACAAAAAAAGACCCCTCAAAGCACTATGCATTGATTAGTGCCAAAGATGAATGCAAAACAGAGCACTATTTGTTTTGTGAACAGGGTCATGGGTGAAAACATTAGATACAAGCCCATGATGAAAATAATGCTAGAATCCGATGAATAAGACACGCCTATCAAGCTGATTTTTGGGCGTACAGGTTCAAAAAAATGTAGTACCTACACCAAAATAGACCTTTTATGGAGTTCGAAAAACGCCATAAAATACATTTCATGGCGTTCATCGAACGCCATACAAAACGCTGTAAAGGCTATGCCATGCTTTTTACAGTCAAACAGTGGCGTATAATGAACGCCATTAATTGATGACATTCTTTAAACGCCATCAATTTATAACATTTATGAACGCCATAAAATTAAATTTGAACGCCATCTTTTGAGACATTCCAAACTTGTATAAAAGCATGGCAGTTACTGAACGCCATCATTTTAATCTTATAAACTCATGACGTTTTATGAATGCTATTGTTTTACTTGTTAATATTTTAAATAATGCTCTCATAAATCTCTCTATTATAAAATTACCTGTGAAGATTGATACACAATCTAAAACACTTCATTCACATTCCATAGAAACTGATAATTTGAATAATTGAATACAAATATAATTAAAATATAAAATTCATAGTTATTGACTCAAGTGTTTAATACATATAACTCCCCATGCTAGTTGTTTTTTCATTAAATACATAAGAGGACCCAATGGCTCATATTCCTAACTCCACCACCCCACTTCAATAGTTCTGCATCTCCAAAATTGAATGTGCATGGTTCAATTGCTAAATAAGACCTTCAATTTAGACCATCCAATTGATTGAGCAGCTGTTGGATAGGCTATAAGCTAAACATCATGCAAAAATCAGATGCTCAACGGTGGGACTTCTTTCACATTAGAGTATAAAGCCATTTAGTACCATCACTAGAATGCAGCCATCACTTGCTGCTAATATGTGGAATGAAGCTCTAAACAAGCAGGTTTGAAATGGGCTTTGTTTTTCCAAGACACTAATGAACTACTCTTCAAGGTTCAGTTGATTTGGTGTTGTATGGCTTCATAGTTCTTTTATCAACAAATGCATAGACGAACAATAACACTTTCTATTATCACGACTTCATAGAAAGAAGCCCACATATCAAATTCATGGACGAAACATTGATGCATGAGCTAAAATTTATTTCATCATGGTTCCAAAATTTCACAATGATATCTAGACATCTTGTTAGTAATGTTTGAAAGATTCTTTTCACTGATCAACAAACAATCTGCTGAAAAACAGAAAGCACAAACCAAAACTGAGAATAGTAAATACTGCTACATTTTGACTGATTATGTAGCGAAAAATGAAACATGCCCAGCCAATACCTGACTCCACCAACTATAGTAGAGATATACTAATTGTGGTTAGGTCTTGAACTAATATTAAGTTAGCCATAAGTTATTTCCATTTACTCTATGTCCAATTCTGTTATAACCATAATTAGTAGTGAAATAGTACTTAGAAATTATAGAAATGCAGCCACATTTCCGACTAAAAGAACACAATAGTTTCATACTGATTATATGCTCTCACTAATAATTATATGTTATAAGCTCATTCCATTAGATATTGGCTACATTATTGCTCATATTCCGAAGAAGAAAGTTCTACATTATTTTTAACAAGAAATAGACTTCTTAAATGAGCAGGACAGAACAACAGATTTTCTGGCTTATGGAACATAAACCATTAAGATAAAACAAAGAATGAAATTAGAAAGGAAATATAAGAAACCCAGATCACCTGTAAAGAGTTTGAATGTGGTGGGAACACTTCTCCTCTATGTAAAATGTCCATTTTCTTCGTCATATATAGCCCCGGATCTATAATTATCGACTTTGCCCATTGAAATCTACACAAAAATAATATCCATCTCATCCAATTCTCACACAATTCAAACAAAAGCACAAAACTAAAAAGAAAAAAAGAAAAGAAAGAAGATTCACTTACTCTATCCATCCTATTTCATTGGTATGATCAATGAAATTGATATCCTGTAACAGATATGAAAACATGTGTACAAGACCTAAGCAACCAAACAAAACTATCACTCAACAATAAATTTAAATTCGAGCAAGAGCAATTTTTAGTCCATTTATGATGATCAACATCTTCACAATATATAAAAAAAAAATTAGATTAGAATGGTTAGGAACGATCCACAATGTAAGCTGGGAGGAAAGTTGGATTGCATGATTAGTTGAAGACTTGAAGTCCCAAAAACAATAACTCGTTAAGGAAAATAAAGGTGGGGGCTTTTGAAAAGGAAATACGTGAGGATCAATTATCCAACTATGATACAGTGGGATGTCAAGGAGGTAAAAAATGGCACACTCTTGTAAATTCAAAATCATTAATTCTGGAAATATTGATCATTTATCTTTCAGTTAGAACAAAAAAGAACAGATGGTTGCAAATGACAAATAATAAAATAACAGAATATCGAATAGCTACTTCCTAAATTGAATGTTTACATCAATCTCAGCAACAAGACGAGGAAGCAGTTCGAATGCATCTGCTATGTTCTGTTGCTGATTTTCTACATACCGAGCATCTTTACTCTGCTTCAAAATAGAAGGTCAAAATAAAAATACCTCACATGTGGAAGTAAGTGAGAGAGATAGAGAGACAACAAATAGGCAACAGTTGCAGTTCGAAAAGAGGCAGCCAATTGGAGGAGAAGGAAAGGAGAAAGAGATTTCTATATGTTTGTAAGCAAATATCTTGTCTGTACAGGTGAAACTGCAACATGATTACGTTTAGATTCAAGCAAATGAACCCATCAAACGCAAAAAATGGTGTTGGAAGACCTCCCAATACAAAACCCTAAAGCTTAAAACCCCCCAAATGAAACCCTAAAAACCTAAAACCCCCAAACGAAACCCTAAAGTTTAAAACCCCCAAACAAAACCCTAAAGCTTAAAACCCCCAATACAAAACCCTAAAACTTAAACAAAAAGAGAGAGAAAAAGAAAGAGATACCTTAGATAAGAGTTGACGCAACGACGACGAGGAGTTGACGCAGCGACAACGAGCAAGAGAGATCGAGAGAGAGATGGAGAAGAGAGTGAGAGAGTTGATCTCTACTGGCAAGGATGTACAGCGTAGGCGAGGTCGCAAGCAAGAGAGATCGAGAGAGGCATGGAGGAAAGAGAGAGAGAGAGAGTGAGTTTGTTCATTTGGGGGAAATTGATATAGGTTGGGTCGGGAAATGTTAAATAAACCTTTCTGCAAAATTTAACAGTTCTTGCACAGTGGAAAGTCTGAGTCTTATCCTCACTCGGGATTAGTTGGATTAGCGCGAATAAGAACAATATTAACAGACATTGCTTCAAATGAAGGATGGATGAGAGATATGGGGTTGATTTTGAAACAAGCTTTGAGATTGAAAGATTATTAGAATTATTTTAACAAAATGAACAATTAACTAGGAAAATAATGAAACAACTATACTCAAATAAACTCCATTCATTAAATAGAAAATGTCAATTACAAGCCTTGAATGAAACTATTGCAAAACAATTAAGGAAAACTAACTAGAAGGAATTAAGAGAAAGGAAGTTAGAGAGAGACTTAGAGAGAGAGAACTATTCTAGAGAGAAAATAGACAAAGTGAGAAAACTCTAGAGACAGAAACTCACCTTGAACTTACCTGAGGAGATTGGATCCGACAGTAGAGGTTCGACCAAGGAGAGAATATGGGCACACGTGGGTGCATCATGAGGAGGGTTTGGGCTTGATGTGGTGCTGTCCAAAGGGATGGGGATCGGTTTGCATGGGTTGCAGCAGATCTGCTAGTGGAGAATGGATGCACAATGTGAGATGGATGGAGGCGTTGCTGCCAGCTGGATGCGCCAGCGTAAATGGGATTGCTGGTTGATATTCGCTCAAAAGTGCTTATTTTAAGCAATTATCCTGTTAGCGTTATTGCATTCTCCCACGTTAAAATACTCTATTTATCTACTTTTCTACGTAAGAGTCTCTTTTGTTGCGTAGAACACACTTTTCTGGACGAAATGGTATATTTGCATGCATTAAACACATTTTCGAAAGTCTAGACATGAAGTCATTCTGATAGAGTCTCAATACGCGCTTCTTCTATCGCAGGAAACCCCGATGGGACAATTCTCGAGACTTGCAAGCCCACATCGATCAGGAAAGCCCATTATCAAAGCTTAAAGAGCCCACATGCTATGACTAGAAGATATGGGCCAAATATGGGCTGAATAAGAGGACCAAAAAGCCGGCCCAAAGAACGAAGAGAGTAGGAGAGCCAATGACCAAGAGACGGACCAAAGCGTTTAAAGCCACATGAGTCAGCAAAGAATGATGGTCGACTCTACTGGAGAAGCGTGAGGATGGTCACAGTGAAGACCAGGGTTCCAGACCCCCCGCCAGTGCTTTTCTCTCTATTTTCTGATACTTTCTCTCTCATCTCTCCTTATTCTCTCTCTCTCTCTTCATATCTCAGTCCTCGAATCGACTGACCTAACCCCAGAACTCCTGCCCATCGACTCTATCTCATCTCATCTCCCTTAGCTTTCTGACCGTTGGATCTTCCATCGGACCGTTGGATCTTCAATCGGACCGTTGGATCTCTCTAGATCCGTCGATCTACCAATCTAAGTCCCAATCAAGTCACCATCCATCCGATCGCCATCAGACTGTCTATCACATCATCTTGTGAGACGATGGACATCATCAATCATGTGGGCCAATAGCCGGGCCCATCTTCATCGACCCGCTGTCCGACCAGTTAGTGGACCCCGCGAATTTCAAAATAATTTTAATTAAATGGGGGGTCCACTAATTGGGGAGATTCCCCATAGAAAAGTAGTATTTTACTTAAAAAAAAAAAAAAAAAAAAAAAATTTAATATTTTTTTTATTTCCTAAAAATCCTAATTTCCATTAATGGAAATTAGGAGCTTATAAAAAGGGGGAAGGAGGGGGACGAACCCTAATTTTCAAACCCCTTTTCTCCTCTCCTTCCCCCCACATCATTCCTCCTCCTTCCCTTTCATCCTCTTCCTCTTCTTCCTTGTTCTTCACATCTTCTTCTTCATCTTCTCCGGCGGACTGAACCAGTCCGTCGTACACGCCTGCAACCTCTGCCTGCAACCTCCTGTGCTGCCTGCAACTGCTCCACCATTCCTCCTGGCTAGCACGACCTCCATACCATGCCCGCCAGCAATGCTGCCCACGCAACACCGCATCCATGCGTCTCCTCTACCTGTGCATCTCCGTCCTCCGCCGCTGCACTCCACCGCTCTCCACCGTCTCCTCCACCTGCGCACATCTCCTTCTCCTTCCTCCTTCGCTCGCCTCCAACCACGCTGCTGCTGTGTCCGCCTGCGATGCCTCCAGACATCTTCATCTTCACCGGTGGCCTCCAAACCTGCAACTATGGGATCATTGATGTCCGCCCGGTGCTCTTTATGTGAACAGTCTTCTTTGCCGATCAGATCTCCTGGCACACCAGCAACCCACGAGAGTGTGTCCAAGCACTCCTCAAACCCAGCAACTTCATCCCTGGTTCGGTTCTCCTTGCTTCTCTTCCTTTGAGCGGCCTCAACTACCGGACTGCTTCTTCTTCACGGCCTACAACTTGCTGGTCGTGATCTCCTCTGAGAAGAAGGTGGTGGTTCTCCTCGCTTCCACCACGTTCTTCATGCTGCAACAACCAGCCTGCAAGGTGCCACGACTAGCACCTCTATAGTGCACCACTTTTGCACCGCTTGTTAATGGACCTCCTCCAACACCGCCTGCTGCACCACAGTCACGCCTGGAGGTCAGACCACCACCGTGCATCCCTCACTCTAAACGACGCCCTACCTTGTTGCTCTCTTGATCTCCTTTTCTATGTTGCACCTGCAACTTCAAGGGGTGCAACCCATGAACCACCTATCGGACTGCAACCTGCAATTTTCGGGTAGATTTGCAAGCCGTGCTCCTCACGGTTTCTCGAGCTCCACCATCACCTTCTGATGCACCATATCTCCTCTCGAGGGTTGCTCCTCCATAGTTTCACATCCATGTTCTCTCGAGGAGAACCAACACAACTTCACTCTCGGGGCAATCCACTATGTCGTTCCATCATACTCATGGACTAATCCCACCCATTCATTGGCCAATTCTCAAGGTAAAAATACCAAGGTGATTTTCTATATCTCTCTAGGGTTTGAGAACATTTCTTTCTCTAGAGTCCCCAGGCTGATCGCCTTTTTGCACCACTGACTCCGTTCGGTGAATGCAAGAGGGTGAGTTTTTCTCTCACCTCTACCTTATCGGCCGGTAAATGACCGAGGTGTGAAAATTCTCTCTCTACCTTCTTCCTCTCTCTCTAAAATCTCTTTTTACATGCTTTCTAGAATAGATTTACCACTTTATTTATTTCTGTCATTTATTTCATGTAAGCAACAGTTTAATTAATGCAATTTGAGTTTGATGATTTTAGTCTTCTCTGGATCTTATTTGGATGTGTTTTAAATCGACTCGCCCTTCTCATCTCTTCCATCATTCTCCTTTTTCTCTTGTATATTATCTATCATTTTATGTTCTTATTCGCGCTAATCCGACTAATCCCGAGTGCGGATCGACATCCGACACGAATCCCTATACAAAAGTTCATATTTTACAGGTTAAAAGTCTCGGATAATTACAAATATTGTTGAAGTTAGGGTTTCCGTACCAACGACGCGGAAAAACCCGACTTTCACTGGTTGCTGTGCGGCAAGGTGGAGATGGTGGGTGGAGCTTCAACCGGAGAAGGTGGAGGCATGAATGGATGACCTGCTACTTTCTTCTTCTTTCCTCCTCTATTCTCTATTTTCTTTTCTTTTCTTTCCTTGGGTCAGGATGGTATAGGCGGAACACTGGAAGAGAGAGGGGGTCACCGGTGATAATGGTGCTCGCCGGAGTTGCAGGTTGCAACTCCGGTGATCTTGAAAATATATATATATATATATATTATATATATATATATTTTTTTGTTTTGAAGGTGCGGACCTGCAACCCAATATTGCAGGTCGTGGAGGAGGAAAGGGCAGCAGCAAGGAGAATGATGTCCGTGTGGAGCACGGAAGGAAGATGATGGTTGTTGGTGGTGATTACAAGTTGCCGGTCGGAGTTGCAGGTTGGTGCGTGAAGAAGATATCCAGGCCGCTTCTTGTGGTGTTGTTGTTTGGAGAGGCCACGCACCAAGACGTTGAGGCAGCAGGTTGGTGGTGCAGGGGGTTAACGGTGTTGAACAAGAGAGAGAAGAGAGGATGGTGAAGGACGGTGGTGGTTGCAGCTGCAACAGTTTGCCGGAGTTGCAACCTGCAACTCCGACTTGGGTTGATGAATAGGATGAACGGTGGCTGGTTGAGCGTAGATGGATGGTGGAGAGAAGATGGCAGCTAAGGAGGATGGAAACGGTGCAGTACCTGTTGGTGTAGGAGGCGGCAATACTGAAGCAGCTCCGTTGCAAGAGGAAGGCGATGTCAAACCTGCAACTCCGTGTTGCAGGTCTTTGTAGAGACGGTGAAGATTGGGGGGAGAAGAAGCTGTGGTGGAGAGATGAGAAAGAGGAGAACGTGGGAAGCTGGACTGGAGGACGTGGGGCGGTGCACCTGCTGTGGTAGTGGCCGGAGTTGCAGGCTGCAACTCCGGTGGAAGGAGAAGAGGAGAAAAAAGGAGAAAGAAGGAGAAGAAGAGGCGAAAATGTCGTGGGGTTTTTTGGGGAGAGAAGGGAGCAATAAGGAGGGGGATTTGCTTGATAGCAGAAAGGAATGGGATATTGATCTGGACGTCTTTAAAGACGTCTAAGATCTCTGAGAATTGCTGATCAACATTTCTAAATCGAAAGTGAAAAAGTTGGTTTATTCTGATTCCCCTTGATGGGGTTTATTTAACATACTAAAGCTGCAGTTTTTGTCTTGGTAGGTACATCAAAGATGGCAGGACCGTCAATGTATTGGGCGTTGTCCAGAGGAATGATAATGTGCTCATGATTGTTCCTACCTCATAACCATTCTCAACAGGATGTCAGTTGGCCAAGTGTATTCTTCCTGCAAGTCTCGAGGGTATTGTTTTGAGATGTGAAGATACTTCAAAGTTCGATGTCATACCACTGTAGTATGCACACGTGCGTTGCACGTAGAGAGTTATAGTTAGACTGAGGATATGTGCATTAATGAATTTTATAAGAGTGCCGAGAGTAAATTCACATCCATGCTTTACATGACAGAGTTCAAAACAGATATACCATAGATGTAAGATAAGCTAGGACAAATTAACATCAAAATTCTTCAGTAGAATACACAATTCAAGGGTATTGACCAATGAGCGAAAGATAATGCTCAACAATAACAAGCAAGAGAACTAACAAACCATGGTATGTTGCTATACATTCCCCATTTTAGTCTATCAGATTCTTGATTCAAAGATCAAAAAGATAAATAAAAATAGATCAAAATGCAAGATAGGCCACTCACCTGTAACTATCAATTTCATCATGACCCAATTGAATTTTGTAAGTCAAAACTAATGTAGTTGCTCTTTTGATCTTTTAAATTGTGACTTTTCCACCAAACATCAAACATAAATATTGCTTTTCTTATGTCCCAAACTTTCAGAGCTTAAAGTTTTTTTCACAACAGAAATTCAACTTAGAGGGATTGGTAAAAGATCAAGTGGAGCCTTGAGATAGCAAATAATTTTTTGGACATGTCTAGAGTAAGCATGTATGTGAGAATTTTAGCTACAAGGTGATTTAAGTTCTTTTATGAGTCACAGACTGCAAATCTTGACAGTGAGACAAATTTGAATATTAGAAAGCATGGGAAAGGACTTAGGATTAGGTGACTCCTGATAAAGCTTCTGATTAGTGAGTACTAAAGGGGGTAATCAGAAAAATGGAAGCAACAACAATCCATTGATAGTGTGTTCGTTTGAAATCACTAATTAGAAGCTTTATCAGGAATCACAAATCGTGGCCGAAAAACAAACAATACTAACGCTAGGACCCCATGTTGAATCACTAATCCTAACAAAGCTTAAACATAGGGGGTGTTGTTTAAGGGGGTAATAAGAAAAACCAAAGGGGTTGTTACTCTGTAGTGTAAGATTGCTTACGTGGTGTGGTGTGGGGTCTGATGGGTGTTGAATTTCAAAGATCAGAACCAATGGTTTCACTTGATACCGTGTTGAAATATTCTGAAAAGTTTTACTTTAAATCCATATAAGGTTACTTGTTTTGTTGTGAAATTCTTGTGGGTTTTGAGTTTTAGGACATGTTTAGATTAGTTTTGAATCAGGGAGATATTTTTGAAAGATTTTCATGTAAAATATATCTTTTTTGTGGCGCAAAAATGGTGAGGCAAACTGGCCCTTATCCTTTTGGGGTGAATATTGATGTTCTGAAAATGGGTTTTTTGTAGGTTTTGAGCCTTAGGGAAGTGTTTGATTCATACCCTTTCTGGTGAGGTTGGTAGCTCTTATTAAAGCTTCTGAATATGTTGTTTTAAGTTTCTAGATTGATTTAGAACTTTAATGAATTTGGGATTTTACTCAACTGTAGTAATGATTCCAAAATGTATTCATGTCGCAAAGAATGAAAATTTTTAATTGTATGTCATAGGTTTCTGATATTTTAGTGTAAGATTGAGGTAGAATGTTTTTTTGCCTCTGGGATTGTTCTTACTTTTTAAAACCATCAAAAAGATTCAGAAACAAAAATAGAAAATAGAAATTTGTGTTAGGAAAGTGGGATTTTGACATAATTTGTTTTATAGTGAGGTTGTGAGTTTCTTGAGATCTTGCAACCTACATGTTTGGTTGTATTTTGAATGTTCTTCTACGGCAAGGACCTACATCAAAAACTTTGAAGGATTTAAGTTTTAAATCCCTTCAGGCCATCTACCCTTCCAGTGGAGTCCAGTGGTTTTCTTTGAGCAGCCTTAAATGTGTTTCTTCTTTCTCTGTTCCTGTGGTTGGCACTTCAATTATCAAAGATTCTTTCAAACATCCCACTTCAGTGATGCACTAATCATTCTTTTTGTTAAGTAGAATGTTATCAAATTCTTCGCTACAAATGAGCATTCTCTGTTTCACCAGGATCTTCTATTTTAGTGTCACTGTCTTTGACATGTGCCGAAGTAGTGACACAACCATGAGCAAGAAAACCAGAAACTTGGATGTCCCTATTATCCAATTCCCCATAATCAACATCTCCAAGTTCTCCTTTCACAGAGATCCCACCTTCGGTTGCATCATGGACCAAAGGTTCTCAGACCTCACTATCTTCATCATCATCCTCCTCTCCACCATGCTGGTTATCCTCTATATTTATAAGATCATCTATAGCATGATTACCATCAGAGAGATTTCTTGTTCTTGATCTCATTGTTATTTAATTAAACAATAGATCATAGTTTGAGATCTACACTACTAATCTATTATTTATGCTCACTGCTCTGTTGATAAGGCTTAAATTGTTAAGTGAAATGGCAGTACAGAAGTTTCATGCTGTGATATTAAGGTCAAACTTGCCATGAGCATGAATGGACACGTGTATCTTGTCTGGCACCAGCACATCATGTAAAGATGAGCCTGTTGATGGCTACATTGGAAGACTTACCGCCTGTTTGGTAGAATAATGTTAGCTTGTTTCTAACGTTTTATTGTTGAATATTATTCTACGAATTGTTCTCTCACCTGTGATTTTTGACGAAGCAAGAGTTGCTCTGTAACATTCAACAATGGTGAGTTCCACTTCTCAAAAGAGTAACATCTAGATTGTATTAAAATAAATTTTCAAAGGTACTTGCGCCCCACCTATGCATTTGTTTAGACCATTTGATTGCGCAATGCACCACTCTAATCCGTTGTAGCCCAAACATAATTAACAATTTGGCCCAAGGGTAAAACATGGATTGCTAAACTAAATTGGAAAAAATTGTATAAACTCATAATGATCACTTAGTTCATTATTGTGATGGCTGATAATATCCCTCAATTGGGGGGTTTAGTTGCAGCAATAATTGTTAACTGAATAGGCTTATAGTAGCATAAGTGTAAACCAAGTTCTATAGAGAATATGCTTGTTTGCTCAAAAGGAACATCCCAGCCAGATACATTAACGTTATTACAGACCATCCTATGAAACCAAACATGATTAAACAGAAAACACTTTGTCAATACTACATTAAGCAAACTTTGCTTCAGCTAGTCAGATAAATTATACATTATGGGCACCACAACGGAGATCTCCTAGGCCAAATTCAGTCCAATCAGATGATCCTAGTTAAAGAGATGGGAGATATTTCTGGTGTAAACGATTGGAAAACTAAAAAAAAAGATCATACTCTTGATCAGAATAATTCATGTAGCTGCCACACTTGGCAACCAAGGCCCATTACCAATTGGGCATACACAATGAACTTAGAAACCGACCCATGTGTTGACATCTGACAATGAAACAATGTTTCCGATGCAGACCTGATCATGTAAACACACAAAATGTGAAACAGTTTGACTACAATGTTAAAGACATATCTACTCACATTTACATCATGTATCACATAGTTGTAGAACCGACATATCTAACTGCAACATGGATTCCCTCCACCATAATACCTTGAAGATTTGCCTGAGTTTTTTTGTTATTATTAGAACGATAAGGTGTCAGAGCACATTCAATTTGAGTAACCACAAAAAAATACAATAAAAAATTCTACTTTTTGTTCTTTCTTGATCAAAAAGTGGAGACGGGATCACTTATTGTGCACTCTAAAGCAGAACTTATGGGATACCCTGTTGCATGACACCCACAACTCAACATAAAAACACAATCCTGATTATTTTTAACACACTATTTTGGGTACGTGTTGTATTAATTGGGCTCCATACTGGGGAGGCTAGCAATTTTCTATGGTAGGGTATCAAGAGTCAAGACTCTCAACAGCAACTCAGATTAAATATATTGGATGGTTCCTTAAAAAAAAAAGAAACCAAGCAAAGGTATTCTATGTAGCATACAATGTTACCTTTGGGAGAACAGTCCTTCCAAGGGATTTCACGTCGCTGTTCCAATTTCTTTATGCAATAAGAATTTCCAAATCCAAGAGTCAGTAATAAAGGAGAAACAAATTAAGAAAATATTATCAAACAATTCTCAACTCCAAAGTTCCAAATTTCAAACAACCCAATAAGAAAATTCAAGAAAATAGAAATTAAGAGAGAATCTCTCACAGATTGGTAAAAAAAAATTAAACTTTCTCAAAGATTTGCTATCCCAATTTCTCAATTGTCGTCCTCAAGGAAGCTGTTCCAATGTTCCTATGTTCCTTCAACAATATTTCTGATCCAAACCCCGAGATTTAGCAATGAAGGAGAAACAAAAAAAAATATGTTATCAAACAATCCAATATAGAAATTCAAGAAAACGTGAGGATTATATCTTTTGCTCTGTGATTTGCAGTTTATCTAAATCGAGGAAATCTAGAAGTTTATCTATTTGAAATGTTCATATTTCTTCTGGTTAGATTTAAGACCATCTTGATGCGCCCTAGTTTCTAGTGTTTTTCGAAAATGTCTGCTTCATTGGGGCCGATCGAGTGTCCACAAACTGGATTAACCAACACTATAAGATTTATTTCTCTGTTACATAAATCTTTATAGTCCTGCTATGAAGATATTGACTTCCACATTGCTAAAAGATTTCATTTTACTTTAGAAAGCAGAAAAATTTCACCTTTGAAATCAAAAAAACTTTTGGAGATCGCTCCTAATTATAAAAAACAAATACAAAGAAAATCCAAGCATTAGGGTTTTGAAGAAGAAAAGAAGGGAAAAGAGAAGAGGAGGAGCAAAGGAAGAGCGGGATGAAAAAGAGAGAGAGCATACCAGATTCTCCGAAATTACCTTTTCCTTCTCACCCTCTACATCATCACCCTCTACATCGTCAAAACCCAACAAAATGGGTTGATAATAAAATCTCTTTATAAGCTTCTGGTAACCATAAAGAAAAAGAACCATTCCAACATTCTCAAACAAATCTAAGCTTGTTATTTTTCTCTTGGATGAATATATTAGCATAATCCAAAACACCAATAATTAGTAAACAATAAAAGGTCTATAATTTTGTTGAATCTCAGGAAAAGAGAAATTGGATCTCAAGCTTCACGAAAAACATAAAAAACATGGAATCATCTTAAAAATCCGTAATATCGGAAGATGTACTTCCTCCTGTTGTTCCACAGCTTACACTGGAGATAGAAAGATATTAACAGAAAAATGTAATAAGTAGCAAATCCAACACCAGAACTCACCGGTCTCGTTATGTACCAGAGATTGTAGTAATCTAATAGCAACCCAACAGAGAATCATCAAAAATCTAAAAACCCAATTCGTATTTTGGTAAAAAAAATCAAAACCAATATTTTTTTTTTGCTGTAATTGTAGGAGAAAGCTATACAATCATACCTGGGGATGCTCTGTGCTCTTAGCAAAAATTGTTGGCTAAAAACCTGCAATAATTACTACAAAACCTCATTGTGTATTTGTGCAAAAATGATGATAACCAAAGATGCAAAAAATAATTGGCTAAAACTTGCGTTATATAATTACTGAAAAAGCTCATAAGAAGATTATCCCATAAAAAGAATCTCTTTTTTTGTGGTCAAATTAAAAATATCTAATAAACTAAAAAAATGTGGCAACTTAATCGTAGAAATTATTGCTAGAGTTTTGAGGAGAGAAATGAGGGAATTGTATTCCAAAAAAATGAGGGACTTATATTAGTAGGATATGAGACAGACTTCGACTTTGCAGATTCATCTTCGATTTCAACTGCATTTGCTCCTTCAGCCTGATTTATTTTGACAAAAAAAAAATTATTTCATTTTCTCTATAATAATTTCTGAATATAAGAAAAAATTAATAAAAAATTCACATGTTTCTTGTTGTATAGAGTCTTCATCTACTCAGCCTTCGCTACATAGTACATATGAAGCTTTTTCTTGAAAATCGTACGGAAAAAAAAATTAAAATCCATAGCCAGAGTTGCTACAGGAAAAAATCAACAAATTTTCACTTATTTTTCTCTAATAAATTATTTACAGCCTCTGACATCAACATCCATTTATCCCCACACCAGCTTTTCCAACCTTTTTTCAAGAGAAGAAAAAATTAGAATAAAAAATAAAATTTGTACTAAAAACATCAAAATTATCATTATTCGGTTCATCTATTGAGATGGAAGTAAGGTTACAACAGAGACAGATTTGTTGCTTAGATTTTTCCTTGAACAACTTTCTAAACTCCTCCAAATAAAATCAACCAAAAAACAGAGGCTGGGAATGGAACAGATAGTAGAAATATTATAAAATGGGAAAAAACCAGATCTATGGTAGAAAGAAATCTATGAGGTTTTTACATGGAAACGAAAGAATTTTGCTCACGAATGATCTTTATGAGCTACATTGACGGTAGTGCTGACCACAACGCCATAACCAAAAACCAAAAATAAAATGCTCTAAAAACTTTCTCCTGCATATAATAATAAACGGTTAGATTCGAGTATTAATTTTAGAGCAAAGCAAGAGAAGAGAGATATCTGTAAATTATTTTTAGATCAAAGACAGAAGAGAGAAAGAAGGATACCTGTAAATCAACAGTTAGGGTTTGCAGGCACAAGAAAATTGAAATAGAGATAAAACATTTGCTTCTTACAAGGATTTATGTTTAGGGCAAAGCATGAAAAGAGAGAGGGATACCTCGACAGAGAGACATTTCGGCATGGAGGAGAGGGGGAGATAGAGAGATGTCAAGGGGAAATGGAGAGACATACGTTTTGGTAAGGGGGTGGGGGGTGGGGATGGGAGTAAAGAGGAGAGAAGGGATTTTTATCGTGTTGAGGGTTAATTTTGGGAAATATTGAAAAAATTAAAGAGGAAGGCACGTACATACGTCTTTTAGGGTATATAATGAGGATAAAATAGGAAAAAAAGTTTTTTCAAGATACCGACATTTAGAAGTAGTATAGATAAATGCCGTGAAGTATTTTTTATGCCCCCATTTATAAGTCATGCTACGGGTTAAATTAGGCACTAACGACGTTAAGAATGCGCCATAATTTATCAGAAAAGTACGGCGTTTCTATCTAAATACCATCAATTTAATGCCATAATAAGTGTTATTTGTTGTAATTAAACATTCCTGGGATCAGCGGTTCCGAAAAAGTACCACATGGCAATATTCAACATGACCAATACAGAGGACATTGTGTGCATGTTTAAATATCCAGAAGACAGAAAGATTACAGAAGAAAAAAAAAAAAACATAATCAATACTTCGAACTAAAATAAAACTGATGAAATCGCTGCTAAAATAAAACTGAAATCAACTTATAAAATAAAAGCGAAACAAATATAGCACTTACGGTGTTGGTGAGACGGCAACGAGCGGTGTAGAGAGATGCAAGGAGACGATAGAGACTCTAATGGCTCTCTCTTTAGGGTTTTTATTTTGTGTCGAAGAAGACAATGTTATTTTAGAAATTTTAACATTTTCGAAGGGATAAATTGGGAAAGACACTTCATTAAAATCCACGGTCCGCAAACGCAAAACGCAAAAGCCGTTTCGAAACAGCTTCTGTGTTTTGCCTTTTTTGGCTTAAAACAGTTTTGAAAGGCTGCTTTTTTATTTTTGCCAAACGTCAAAAAATTGCTTATGGCGGTCCGCAACCGCTATAAGCTAGCTTATACTGCACTCCCAAACACAACCTTACTCCGCAGACTTCAATATTATATAGAAAGTGAAACGATATCTCCAGTGAGTTTTTTACCTCGGCTAGTAAGCTTTGAGATTTGTTGACAAAACTGCCCTTCTAACAAAACTGTTCTTACCTTATTTGGGTCGGGCTCCGTTGACAGATATAAAATGAAGGGGACACAATATAAGCCAGGTGGCACACTGTAACAGGACTCTGACTGTACCGATGTTTGTCCTATCCCATGGTGGACCTACAAACCAAACATCCACCTGATTAGTGATTTATAAGTGTTGCATCTTTGTACCTCAAATACTGCTCAAATTCCCACAGTTGAGATCAGCCCATGAAAATAAGTCCAATCCAAAGCCTATAAATCACTAATCAGGCTGATTTTTATTTTTTAGGTCCACCATGGGATAGGACAAACATCCATACGGTCAGAGTCCTGTAACAATGTGCCACGTGGTTTCAGAGTCCTGTAACAGTGTGCCACGTGGTTTATATTGTGTCCCAGTCATTTTTTATCCGTTCGTGAAGCCCGACCCTATTTTAGGGCCCGTTTGGCAACATCAAAATAAGTTGCTTCTTCGCTTGCAAAAGCAAAAAAGTTGAAAAGTTTGTTTGGGTATCCACTTTGGAATTGCTTCTCAAAAGTCAAAAACTTGCTTTTTGTGGAAGTAAATCTTTTTTGCTTCTTGCTTCTAGTGGAAGCAAAAGTAACAAAAAAATAAAAGTTTCCGGAACTGACGCTTCTAATTTTGAGGAATCTTTCCAAGTGTCAATTTTACTCTTGTAAACTTCACATTATGAAGCGTAAATAGAAAATATTTTATAAAGAAGAAAAAACATGGATGATTTTTTTTTTTTTAACTAATTACAAATAAAATGATTCATTTGGTGCGTCATTTATTATTGACCATTTATAATTAAAAATTTTGAAATAAACAACGTATGTGATATTGGTTTATGATCTTTATTAATGGTTTATTAGAATATAATATGTATATAAAATTATAAGAAAATGAATTTTTGACTTAATTCATGTCAAACTATGGCGTTTGGTAAAACTTATTTTAAGGTCTGATATCTTAAAGTGCTGAATATAAGGTATGAAAAAACTGTTCGCTAAACTATCTGAAAAATTGTTGAAATCTGAAAATAAGTGTTAAGTTTGTTTGGTAAACATAACTCTGGATGTCTGAAAATTGGCATTTTGTCATATTTGCCCCTTATTAAGTGTTAAGTGTTAAGTTTGTTTGGTAAATACAACTCAACAAGGTCTAAAATTTGGTAATTTGTTACATTTGCCACCATGCACCTCTAGAGAGCCAAAAGCACCACCATATGACGTCTCTTGGGCTTCCTTATCAACCATGTCACACAGTCTTAAATATTGCCAACTATATGGAATGCATACATTTCCCTTGATATCTAATAATATGATTTTACAGTCATATAGCTAACAAAAAAGAGAACTAATCTCGGCATTATACAGCGTGGCAGCAATAGAATGTTTTTGGCCATAAAAACTTAAGCAATGGCCAATTGAAACCTATGACTCTTGCATATGAAGCAAACAAATATGAGCTAGGTGTAGCTATACCAATGTCTACTACCGTGCATTGTATTGATCTACAACTAGGCATATTTTGGATAGAGCACTAAAATATCATATCCATGAGTGTCCAAATGCTCACACAAAACTCACTCCTTCCACTTACATTAGTTTTATGAATCTAACACCATCAAACGTGGGTTTCAAGTTAACGGTAAAAAAATATACGGCCCATCATTCTTCAACTTGTAAACCATGCTATGAATATCAGAATGATTTGAATTTTTGTAAGCATAGTGAGTCATTAACAAACAGCCTACATGTACGTCATTAACAAACAGCCCACAACCATCTTTATGGTGGGTCCCAAGTTCCCAACAGCCTACATGTAGGCCATGTGTACCAATATGATTGCTCATTCCACATGATTCGCACGTACTAGACACCAATAGTTTCTCATTTACACCATTCTTTATTAATGAAACTGTTTATTTTGTTTACAATTAGGCTACTTAGTTACTTTGAGTGCCCAAAATAATGCTCAAATCAGCTAGAAATCACCCCATATAAAACTCACATCCAATAGCTTGAAGCCATCAATCATGCTGATTATTGGTATGTGGGTCCTACTAGTTAGGGCGGGCCAAACATTTATGGGTCTGTGCTAGTATTTTTAGATGGCTAGGATCAAAGTTTGATAAAAAAAAATTCAATTAGAAATCCAAAGGCTTTAACCCACATTTGTTTTTTCTTTTTTCTTTTTTGTGATAATGATTATGATGAGAA
This sequence comes from Euptelea pleiosperma, assembly GCA_035048495.1. Classification (NCBI taxonomy): domain Eukaryota; kingdom Viridiplantae; phylum Streptophyta; class Magnoliopsida; order Ranunculales; family Eupteleaceae; genus Euptelea; species Euptelea pleiosperma. The sequence continues at coordinate 367,731 of JASUTR010000218.1, read as the reverse complement.
GATCATCCTCACCTTAAATCAGCCATTGATTTATCTTCCATGTGGGTCGAAATGAGGCCTTAATCTTAGCGGGCATATATTTTCACACACAATTTTGGTGTACGCACATGGAAGATAAATCAATGGCCGATTTTTGGTGAGGATGATCTCCTCACCATATGAATCACCCATAAAAAAAAATCAGCCCATTCTGAAATTTCTAACAGCATCAAATGTGGGTTTCAAGTTAGGGTCGGGTTGAGGGGACAATCATTTTGCTGGACCCATATAGAAGATGAAACTGTGGCTGTTTTTTGCGAGCATGATCTCCTCACCATATAGATCACCCCCACAAAAAATCAGCCCATTCTGAAATTTCTAACCCCATCAAATGTGGGTTTCAAGTTAGGGTCGGGTTGAGGGGGACAACCATTTTGCTGGACCCATATAGAAGATGAATCGGTGGCTGATTTTTTGCGAGCATGATCTCCTCACCATATAGATCACCCCCACAAAAAATCAGCCCATTCTGAAATTTCTAACCCCATCAAATGTGGTTTTCAAGTTACACAGTACAAATCGACAATCCATAATTCTTCAACTTCTAGTCTACAAATATCAGAATGATTTGAATTTTTGTGAGGATGATCTCACAAAAAATCAGCCATTCATTCATCTTCTATGTGGGTCGGCCAAATGATTGTCCGCTGAACCCGACCCTTCAAGTTAATGGAAAAAAATAGACGGTGCATAATTCTTCAACTTATAAACCAGGCTGTGAATATCAGAATGATTTGAATTTTTGTGAGGGTGATCTCCTCACCATAGAGACCATCCTCTCCAAAGCTCAAAGCTTATCTTCATTTTTTTTTTTCAACCAACTCAAGAAATCGATTAAGGTGTAACACCTAATCTTGGCCCCCAACAATTTTTGTGTGGAATTGAGTGCGAAAATATGTGTCGTTGAGCCTAACCAAAAAAAAGAAACCCAGAAATCTACAAAAAAAACCCATTCATAATTTATATATTGGCCCCCAACAATTTTTTTTTGTGCGAAATTGTGTGCGAATATATGTGTCCGCTGCGTCGAACCCAAAAAAAACCTCCAAAAATCTTCATCACAGAAAAAAAAACCCATTTATAATTTAGATATTGGCACCCAACGATTTTTTGTTTGTGAAATTGCGTGCGAAAATGTGTCCGCTGAATCTAACCCAAAAAAAAACCCCAGAAATCGCTATCACAACAAAAACAACCTAGAAATTATGATCACATAACAAAAAACAAAAAAAAAAAAAATCCAAAATCATCACAACAGAAAAATAAACCTGAAATCATCATCACAACTCCCAACAAAACCCAGAAATCATCTTTACAAAAAAAAAAAAACCTAAAATAGTGAGAGAGCAGAGATTCAGAGATTTAAAAGATGTTGAGAGAGAGAATAGATCAAGTGAGAACCTTACCTGAGACGCACGGTGGTCGCAGACGGTGATGGTGCCTCACGATGGTGATCGACGGAGAGGTGGCTAACAGTGGTGGTGGACAACGATGGTGGATCTCATTGGTGGTGGAAGGAGATGTGATGCCGGAGAAAGAGATCAAAGAGGCTAGGTTTCAAAGGAGATGAATGGGAAGTTGAAAGGGTTTTGATTGAACTGAGGGTAAAAGAGGTATTATAAAATGTTAATGGGGTACGATAGGTATTTTAGCGACAAAATACCACTTACCGCGTTAAGTGGTTTTCCACTTAAACGAAGCAGTCACCTTGTGATGACTTAAAAAAAAGTCCAGTTTTAAGAAAATAAGTACTGATTTTTTCTTTTACTAAACATGACTTAATCGCCGAAATCACTGATTTCAGCCCATTCAGACTTAAGGTTTGAGAACAAGTTTTACCAAACGCCACTTTTTTACTTATAAGTCAGTGTTTCACCAAACAAACTTTTGCTTCTAAATGACAACCTTTAAATTCAGCAACTTAATTTAGAAGTTACTTTTTGCTTCCACTTGTTTGCCAAACGGGCCCTTAAAAGTTAAAAGCAAAATGTGAAAGACATTTCTGTCCAATGGTTAAGTTTGGGACAGGTAAAAGAGAAACACTCGCAATTTACAATTCACCGAGTCACAACTCATAAGAATAGAAGGGGGAGAGGGAATAAGAGTTTTGATTCTCATGGCGTCTAAGTTGTGGGCTCCAAGGGTTGCTTCTTATCTCAGGATCTCCGTTTTTAGCAGAGGTTTTTCTTCTGGTAAATCTCTATCCAACTTTCTTGATCCCTTTTTCATCTTTTCTAGATTTGCTTTTCATCTGTACTGATCAAACCATGACAAAAAAGAATAAGGTGTACATGTTGATCTTTGTTTATCAGCATGTTAGAATACTAGATCTATCGTCTTTTCAGCAAAAAAGATCCGATTTTTTTAAAAGGGTTGTATTTATTTTGCCTTTTTCTGCTATGTAATCCAAGTTTGGGAGTTGATCAGAACATAGATTAATGGGTTTTTGAAGCTTTTATACATCACAGCAAGTACAGGTAGTTGTTTTCATAAATGGGATTTTTGTATTCATTGAATGGATTTTTCCTCTTAGGAAAGAAATAAAAAAAATAGTTTTTTGTAGTTTATTTCTTAACTTTTTTTTTAGTCAATAAAAAGAAATCCTATCTAAACACGTTATCAAATATAGTTATCGTAATGCATTTTATGACCAGAAGTTAATATGTATCGATAACCATATTTATCTTATGATAAATATCCCCGTTTCGTATCGTACCCTTAAGAAATTACGATATAATTGATATTTAGTACCATGTATGACTTCTTTCTTCAGAAGAAAATGTATTTTATTTTATTTTTTTTATGAATTTGGGTTTATAGGTATTGATTTTGATAAATTATATAATCATAATAAATAATTAAACAAATTTATTATATTCTGATTGTATTTTTTATTTCTGTAGGAATAGAAGACTTTGATGCGAGTTTTCTACAATTGTTTTTTCACAATAGTTTAATTTAAAATATTTTGCTGAAGAGAATAGTGGTTTAATATTGTTATTGTGATACATATCAATTTTAGAAGACAAATGAATTATTTATTTTATTTTTTTATATTAAATTTCTAATACATTTTTAGTATGTGATTTTATAATTTATTATTGATTACTTTTATTTCATATATTATATTCAAAATCTGAAGCGTTGAATATATTATTTATATTTAAGTACTTAAATTACTTTGTGGGTAAAGCTATGAGATAAAATTAAATTAAATTAATAATTATTTTTATTGATGTCAATAATTTAATTGTGTTAATTAGAAAAAATGAACCATTATTATATATACAAAATATTCTGCTAATTATACATTAATATAACTATTAATTATAAATGACGTTTAATTTATTTTACATAAAATATTATAAAACTAATCATCTTATTTCTTAATTCTTGCATTAGCACGGGTTGTAAGCACTGGTAACATATTATTTAAGATCAGACAACCCAGTCAAATTTGTTCCTAATACACAAAACCCATAAAATAAAAATGTACCTTTCAACCAATTCAAGAAGTGAGTACAAGACACACACACACAAATAAACACATACAGAATCAGAACAAGCACAAGAAGCAGGTGAATTCTTCACCAAAAATTTATGGGTTTCTCTGAAAGTTAATGGAAAAAATGTTTTGAAGATTTTCTTGAACATGGTTAGCACCAACCTTATTTTCTCTCCCTCTCTCTGTAAACCCCAAGCCATTACCTAGAGAAAAGAGGGAACATACCTAAGAACGAGGTAGCAGGGGAGTGGATCGACAGTTTATGATTTTTTTTGGCATATATTTTACAATCCCTTTTTTTTACGATTCGTAATTCCTTTGAACACGGTCACAAACTATAATGGAGTAAAGAGAAGAGGCAGAGTTAATTTACTTAACCGAACGATCAAGAATCTTCACCTTCACCGTTAGGGTTTTTGGGAGAGTGGGGAAGAGGAAGCGGGAGAAGGAGAGGGAGACGACACAGTTTTTTTTTAGGGCCGCGTGGCTTATATTGTTACAACACTACAGAAGTTTTCCTTCTCAGACTTTAATATATACTAGTGCTTACAAGCCGTGGCACGGATCAAGAAATAAAATAATTAGTTTTATAATATTTTATGTAAAATAAGTTCAACGTCATTTATAATTAATGATTGTATTAATGTATAATTAGCAAAATATTTTGTATATATAATGATGGTTTATTTTTTTTAATTAACACAATCAAATTATTGATATCAATTAATTTTTATAAAATTGAAATGAACATCGTAGAATCTATTTATCATCTTGAAAAAATAATTATGAATTTAATTTAATTTAGTTTTATCTCATAGCTTTACTCACAAAGTAATTTAAGTACTTAAATATAAATAATATATTCAACGATTCAGATTTTGAATGTAATATATCAAATAAAAGTGATCAATAATAAATAATAAAATCACATACTGAAAGTGCATTACAACTTTAATATAAAGAAATAAAATTAATAATTCATTTGTCTTCTAAAATTAATATGTATCACAATAACAATATTAAATCACTATTCTCTTCAACAAAATATATTAAATTAAACTATTGTTAAAAATAAATTATAGAAAACTCGCATCAAGGTCTTCTATTCCTGTAGAAATAAAAAATAAAATTAGAATATAATAAATTTATTTAATTATTTATTATGATTATATAATTTATTTCTAATCTTATAATTTAATTCCTTGTCAAATTATTTCTTACCTTATAATTTAATTTTTTGCAAATCTTTTTTGATGGAGGAGAATGACTTGAGCTTTCTTCAATTGTACAACTGTTCTTTTCATTTTGATGAACTTTTTTCCTGAAGATATTTGATTCGTAAAAATGTCGTTGAGGCTCAAATTATTATCTACAGAATTTTGACATGAGCTTTCCTACAAAAATTAGTGAAATATTTATAATAGAAAAAATAATATGATTTTTTAATTATTTTCTCTCAATTTCAAGGCCTAAAGTTGGGTAAAAAATGATTCAATATTTGAAACAGAGATATTTAATAATAAGATTAGAAAGTAAAAAATATAATCACAAAAATATTTACCTTCTTAATTAAATTGAGATAGTTTTTGCTCTAAAGTGCATAGTTTAGTTAAAATACTTTAGTAGCTGTTAAAATTTTGTTCCCTAGGCGCATGTCACGTTCAGTCACTTTAATTTAGAAAATATGCGTAGATCTAAGTAATTTTTCTAACATCCTCAAAACATACACAGATCCATTGTCCTATTAATATGAAAGATTAGATTATATAAAAAAATTTGTAGTCAATTAATAAATGAAAATGACATAATCTTACTTTAACTTAGTCGAAATTTCACACAATTCAAAAATAAGACATAAAAGTAAATTTTCAGCTTCTTTATCAAATAATACAATTTATGCATGACCTGTAAAATCTTATATTTACATTCTTAAATAATATCTGCAGTAGAAAATTATGTTAATTTCAATAATAAATGACTTGTATTAAAAATTAAATAATTATAAAAATCTCACATTCGATCTACAAATGTTAGTGAAGTTTGACATGATTTGCACAAAAAATCAAAATTAATTTTCACAACTTTTTTCCGACAACGATTGCATGACATGTAATATCATTCATAATCATCAATTCTCTTGCTTATTGTTGCATTACAAGTGAAAGTGACATCCTATATAGAAAAATTAATGATATTTATATTTTTTTTTTATATAAGTAAATATATTTTGACCATATGTTCTACTTTAGATAAAGGATTTGTCAATGCATCAAATATTTCTAAAATCATTCTTCTGTTCTTGAACATCATTTTCTCATAACTGATTGTGTTTTTATTTGGTGTCATCAACAATTGTACTTATGTCAAATTTGAACTGAAAATATTGAATTAAAATATTAGTGAATTTAAAATATAATTATATATATTATTTATTTATACCTTATACCTATCCAACAATGATTCAGCTTCAGAAATTTGTAAATCGAAGTACAATTTTGTTGCAAATGTTGAAGATAAATGATGAACACCTATATAATTAACAAAATTTATATATTTTAAAATTTTTAGATAATAATAAATTTAATTTAATTGAATTACTGAACTTACCTTTATACATCTTTACAACTGTAGATGTTACTACTATAACTATTTTATTTGAAAAACTTTCTATAATATCGCTTGAAATTTGATTTGCTACTTCTACCATAACGTAATATTCATTGAAGATCCACTGTTAAGAAAAATATCAGTTAGTACTTTAATAGTGTAAATTTTTTTAAATATACTTTGTATATTCATCATATTATTATTATTTGTCAATTATTTTATTAATAAAAATAAATTAATTAGAATATTTATTAATAATATAATTAATAGTACTTTTTATCCTCAAGTATTAAATCTCTTTTTGCCATTTTAATTCATTTGATTTTCGAATATAATCAATAATAGTAGTAGCAGTTAACTTTCCAACTATACCTAAAAAGGAAAAAAAATTCTAAATAAATTTAAAAATAAAATAAATACATGTATGTAAACAAATTTAAAAGTATATACCTGTCAAATAAGTGTATATTTGATATCGAGATGGGATGTCACTAAAGTCTACAAATGAGAATTTGTTATAAATTTGTCATCTTTTCCATGTATTTGTTTGACTATCGTGTCCCACTTAAAACATATTAAGAAATCATGATTAACTAGATGATAATTTCCTTTAATGAAATTGACGTAAATATTTTTGATAAGGAAAACATCTCCTTCTTTAAGAATTTGTTCAAATTTTAACAAAAGCTTCTTCGGTACTATGGCATGATTTGTATAAAAATCAATACTTATATTTTCATAAATTAATAACATTTCTAAATTTCAAACTTCATCATTATTTTTGAAGTTAATAGAATGCCACATTCTTGAGATTCGAACTTTTATCCTCCAACGATCTTTTGATGGATCAATTTGGTTGATACACTTATATTGTGTTGTCTGCATCTTCAATTGTAGCTGTAACAAAATTTAATGTTAGTAAAAATGTAAACACATGTTTATAATTATTAAATAATTTTGAACAAATTTATATTATCTGAAGGTAAATTGTTAAGAATCTTTTTGTACATAATAGTTTGTATATAACCTTCTATTTCATTGATATTATTCTTTATCAAAAACTTGAGTCCATCACGTAATGATGTGCGTGAAACTGCAACATATAATTGTCCGTGACTGAAAACTGGCTTTGGCAAGTAAATTCCAACATGTTTTAATGTTTGTCATTGACTTTTGTTGATTGTCATCGTAAAATATATTTTAACAGGAAATTATCTCCGTCTAAGGATAAATGGCTAATTTGTTTCAGTTGGAGACATTATTATTTTTGAAATGAAGACTCTACTGCCAATGTTATTTTTTGTCATTATCTCAGCTTCAATAACCCTTTTAGTCAATCGAGTAACAATTAATCTTGTACCATTACAAAGACCCGAACTCTAATTTAAATTTCGAAGAGGCATAATCGAAATTTCAATTTTCAACTTGAGTTCATGATTCGATATTCCAGAGAATTGTAATGTATTCAAAAATTATGTTTGAAATAAAATGTCTTGATTTTCAATATTGTTAGATATGTAACTAATTGTATCAGCACTGTAGTATTTATGTACATTGCTTAGAAGAAATGAAATAACAAATGAATTCACCTCATCTACACTTTCATTTATAGGAGCCAAGATGCATCTATTTTGCAAGTATTGAGTTTCTTGAAATCTACTAATCAAATTAGGATAAGTGTTGTATACAATTTGACTAATAAGATCATTTTCCGTTGGAATCATAAATTCGTCAGGAATTTTGATCCAAATAGATTCATCTTCTCCATCTATTGAAATTGCAGGCAGGTTACCATCTTCAAGGTCTAATACCCATTTACTAAACTCTGACATTGATTCTTCTGTTGTTCTATCAAAATTTTCATGTTCTATTCTCATGTTTTTTGTTAATACAAAACACGACAATGCTACCATATATGAGATTTGTTGATTGAAGCACTTACAATTGTCTCCCTGGTTCCTTTGAGAATTACTGGCAAAATTTATCTAAAATCTCCTCCCGAAGTTTTCCCACCAAATACTTTTTGTTCTAAGTTTTGAATTGTGAATCGTAGTAAATCTTTGAAAGTTCTATCCACTGCTTCAATAGCATTTATGTGATTCATTGGTGCTTCGTCCCATATAATAAGATCAGTTTTGCATATCAACTCTGTTAGTTGAAACCTTTGAGTGATGTTACAACTTGTTTCTTCATCGACAATGATAGAAATTTTGAATCTTGAATGCGCAATTCTAACACTTGGAAGTAGTAGCGATGCTATTCCTGAAGAAGCAACTGCTAATACAATATTTCCTTGCGATCGTAACTTTTGTTATTATAGTTTTCCAAAGATACGTCTTTCCAGTTCCTCCGCTCCCGTAAACAAAAAATAAGCCACCCGATTTTGTGTCCACTGCATTTGTAACAACATAAAAAACTTCTTTCTGCTCAACATTCAATCCTTCACACATTTCGAAGAACTAAGTAGAAAGTATATCGCAATTATAGTTTAACTCTTCTCGTATTAGCCTATTTTCCATTTGAATTTGGAATGACACATCTGGGAATGAGAGTATAGGGAATTCCTTAAGTGGCATGTTACTTCTGTTTAAAATATTTTCAATTTCATACAATGTCAAATTTTTGATTTGTTGATCAGTGAGGTGAAGTTCTTTATCATGTAATATACGTCTTTCACAACGTAAAATATCATCTGACATCAACTCCCAATGTCTATTCCACAATTCTAATGGATCGGTTAATTCGTAAAATAATAATCATGTAACAAATAATTCTCGCAATGACTGTCCGAAAGACTAATGACTTGCTTCATCAATAACTTCATGCCATTCATTATCATCATTTAATAAACCAAGTTCTAAACATACAGCTTTGAAAGTATGATAGATGACACCATTTACGCTTCTAATTTCTTCAAAACTTCGTGGACCTTTCACAATATTTAAAAGCATACGAAGATAGAATCTCTCACTTGAAGTCGGATGTACATAATATATTCTTCTAATTTTTTTCCTAGACTTTCTTCTTGCCCATACCTTCTCTTTTTGATGCCAAACCCATTTTGTTAGGAAATTAACGTAAGTTAGTTCCCTTACATCCTCATATAATCTATTTGCATTTGTTCATTGAGTAAATTTTGTAGTTTCTACATCACTTCTACTTAACACATCAGCTAAGTTATCCCTATCTTGAAATAAAATAGGTTGTTCATGTTAGAGATGATAAGAAAGTCTCTCAACACTTGGGTCTCGATATTGAATTTCAAAGTTTAATATTCTCCAACATGCTTCCGATGTAGAAATATATCGACAATCTAAGTATGTTTTGATTTCATTAACATTTTTGACATTTTGTTGATCATTGTTCGAAATATTTTGTTTAATTACAATAGTTGCTCTGTCTTGCCCTTTATTAATATACTTGAATAGATATTTGACAGCTCTTGTTCGATTGCAAAACTCAACATTGATATGAGCTTGGTATTTTATTATCAAATCCAGATTATGAGGAATTATCCATCTATTGTCGACTTCAATCTCATTTTTCAAAGCTGTTCTTCCAGTGTTACTTCTTTTGTAAATTGGAAATCCACTTTCATCAATTGATGTCTGAGTGCAAAATTTCTTTGGATAGTATTTTGAGCATTCTCTATTTATCATGCAAGGTGACTTTGTATTCAATCTTCCACATGGTCCGTGAATCATAAATTGAACAACTACTTCATATGCCAATTGATCTTTATCTTAATATATTACAACAAATAACACCTATTATGGCATTAAATTGATGGTATTTAGATAGAAACGCCATACTTTTCTCTGATAAATTATGGCGTTCGCATTCCTAACGTCGTTAGTGCCTAATTTAACCCGTAGCACGACTTATAAATGGGGGCATAAAAAATACTTCACGGCATTTATTTTCTAAACGCCAACAAGGTTTATTTAACATTTCCCGACCCAACCTATATCAATTTCCCCCAAATGAACAAACTCACTCTCTCTCTCTCTCTCCCTTTCCTCCATGCCTCTCTCGATCTCTCTTGCTTGCGACCTCGCCTACGCTGTACATCCTTGCCAGTAGAGATCAACTCTCTCACTCTCTTCTCCATCTCTCTCTCGATCTCTCTTGCTCGTTGTCGCTGCGTCAACTCCTCGTCGTCGTTGCGTCAACTCTTATCTAAGGTATCTCTTTCTTTTTCTCTCTCTTTTTGTTTAAGTTTTAGGGTTTTGTATTGGGGGTTTTAAGCTTTAGGGTTTTGTTTGGGGGTTTTAAACTTTAGGGTTTCGTTTGGGGGTTTTAGGTTTTTAGGGTTTCATTTGGGGGGTTTTAAGCTTTAGGGTTTTGCATTGGGAGGTCTTCCAACACCATTTTTTGCGTTTGATGGGTTCATTTGCTTGAATCTAAACGTAATCATGTTGCAGTTTCACCTGTACAGACAAGATATTTGCTTACAAACATATAGAAATCTCTTTCTCCTTTCCTTCTCCTCCAATTGGCCGCCTCTTTTCGAACTACAACTGTTGCCTATTTGTTGTCTCTCTATCTCTCTCACTTACTTCCACATGTGAGGTATTTTTATTTTGACCTTCTATTTTGAAGCAGAGTAAAGATGCTCGGTATGTAGAAAATCAGCAACAAAACATAGCAGATGCATTCGAACTGCTTCCTCATCTTGTTGCTGAGATTGATGTAAACATTCAATTTAGGAAGTAGCTATTCGATATTCTGTTATTTTATTATTTGTCATTTGCAACCATCTGTTCTTTTTTGTTCTAACTGAAAGATAAATGATCAATATTTCCAGAATTAATGATTTTGAATTTACAAGAGTGTGCCATTTTTTACCTCCTTGACATCCCACTGTATCATAGTTGGATAATTGATCCTCACGTATTTCCTTTTCAAAAGCCCCCACCTTTATTTTCCTTAACGAGTTATTGTTTTTGGGACTTCAAGTCTTCAACTAATCATGCAATCCAACTTTCCTCCCAGCTTACATTGTGGATCGTTCCTAACCATTCTAATCTAATTTTTTTTTTTATATATTGTGAAGATGTTGATCATCATAAATGGACTAATTGCTCTTGTTCGAATTTAAATTTATTGTTGAGTGATAGTTTTGTTTGATTGCTTAGATCTTGTACACATGTTTTCATATCTGTTACAGGATATCAATTTCATTGATCATACCAATGAAATAGGATGGATAGAGTAAGTGAATCTTCTTTCTTTTCTTTTTTTCTTTTTAGTTTTGTGCTTTTGTTTGAATTGTGTGAGAATTGGATGAGATGGATATTATTTTTGTGTAGATTTCAATGGGCAAAGTCGATAATTATAGATCCGGGGTTATATATGACGAAGAAAATGGACATTTTACATAGAGGAGAAGTGTTCCCACCGCATTCAAACTCTTTACAGGTGATCTGGGTTTCTTATATTTCCTTTCTAATTTCATTCTTTGTTTTATCTTAATGGTTTATGTTCCATAAGCCAGAAAATCTGTTGTTCTGTCCTGCTCATTTAAGAAGTCTATTTCTTGTTAAAAATAATGTAGAACTTTCTTCTTCGGAATATGAGCAATAATGTAGCCAATATCTAGTGGAATGAGCTTATAACATATAATTATTAGTGAGAGCATATAATCAGTATGAAACTATTGTGTTCTTTTAGTCGGAAATGTGGCTGCATTTCTATAATTTCTAAGTACTATTTCACTACTAATTATGGTTATAACAGAATTGGACATAGAGTAAATGGAAATAACTTATGGCTAACTTAATATTAGTTCAAGACCTAACCACAATTAGTATATCTCTACTATAGTTGGTGGAGTCAGGTATTGGTTGGGCATGTTTCATTTTTCGCTACATAATCAGTCAAAATGTAGCAGTATTTACTATTCTCAGTTTTGGTTTATGCTTTCTGTTTTTCAGCAGATTGTTTGTTGATCAGTGAAAAGAATCTTTCAAACATTACTAACAAGATGTCTAGTTATCATTGTGAAATTTTGGAACCATCTGATGAAATAAATTTTAGCTCATGCATCAATGTTTCGTCCATGAATTTGATATGTGGGCTTCTTTCTATGAAGTCGTGATAATAGAAAGTGTTATTGTTCGTCTATGCATTTGTTGATAAAAGAACTATGAAGCCATACAACACCAAATCAACTGAACCTTGAAGAGTAGTTCATTAGTGTCTTGGAAAAACAAAGCCCATTTCAAACCTGCTTGTTTAGAGCTTCATTCCACATATTAGCAGCAAGTGATGGCTGCATTCTAGTGATGGTACTAAATGGCTTTATACTCTAGTGTGAAAGAAGTCCCACCGTTGAGCATCTGATTTTTGCATGATGTTTAGCTTATAGCCTATCCAACAGCTGCTCAATCAATTGGATGGTCTAAATTGAAGGTCTTGTTTAGCAATTGAACCATGCACATTCAATTTTGGAGATGCAGAACTATTGAAGTGGATAGGTGGATAGGTATAGCTATAATCCATTCTAAAAAATTAAAAATTTCCAATACTTGTTTTCTGGAACACAAAGCCAACCATGTCCATATTGCACATACAAAGGAGGATCCATCACAAGAAATGAACTTTCAAAATTTGAAATAAAAAATGCAATAACCTTAAGGTAGTATAGCAGGGTGCATATTGATTTGCGTGTGCTTGGCCAACAAATATTTGCATTAGACCCAATCAGATTTTACCAAAAAGTAACTGCAAACAATAGGCAAATGACTCTCTCATCCCCTTGGTCTCTCCCAATAGCTCTCTCATCTCTAACCATATGAATATTTTCCCAACAAATGTTTGTCATTGCAAACATTTGATTATCAAATATTTGCTTACAAACATTTTCATGCAAAGTAGAGACAAGATACGAAGTAGGCCGTAGAGATAAACTTATCTCTATACAAATTTTAGTTTGTTTTCATGGTCAGTTTCTCTGTTTTTAGCAACTGTTTTGTGCAAAGTGCAGTAGTTGCAAGTTGCAACTCTAAACAATGGACCTCTTCTCTCAACAATTACACGAGTGCACCAATAATTCTTGTTTCAGAAAACATACTGTAATTCCCACGTAGATTGGCTTGTTTTCTTGACATATACTGTTATCCCAAGTTGCGGATAACAGTATGCAAGCTTTATGCAGGTTCGATGATAACACTATACCAAGCTTGTGGGCCATTGGACTCTATAAAGAATTTTCACCTATACTTGTGGGCCATTGGACAAGATGAGCCTTTTGGCACCTATACCAAGCTTCACATGACAACAAGGATATGCCATATTCATAATTACAATTTGAAGAAGAATTTTGATGATTAAGTATTTTTGTTTAGTTTTTGTGACAATTTCTTCTCGATATAATACTACAACAAATTATGCCTATGATGGCATTACGTTGACGGCATTTAGAACGAAACGTCGTTAAATTCTTATTTATTATGGCGTTCTCTTCGTGAACACATTAAATCCCTATTTAGTACTTAAAACTATAGATCGTGACAAAAAAAATATACTTTATGAACACTGAACGCTAATACGTTTTTCATTTAAACCCCGCGTAGAAGTCAAAACCCCCTTTTTATTGTCTATTCGACCTTTTGCTCTTTCCCACACGTTCTAGTTCCTCAGTTCATGCCCTTCCTCTTCATCTCTTGCCTTCTTCTCCTTCTCTGTAGAAAATCCCCAGCATCGTCAGCCCTCATCGTCGTCTTCCCATCAGTTTCATCTCCGTCATCTCTTCCTTTCCAGCTGTCGAAGAACAAAGTTCCATCTCAATAAACCCTAGCTATGAGAAAAAGTACTCTTATATACTTTTATTTACAAAAGGTTACTCTTTTTTATAACTTCTTCTTGGTTCTTAGGCTTGAAATAACGTGTATTTACCCGATGCCTAACATGGATATCATTGCATCATACTATCTATTTCATATGCGAAGATTGTGAGGTATATCATTATCGCTTTTGATTATTATGTTATGCGCTTGTTGTATTTCAGGTCTGGACTTGTTTATCCTTCTTTGAATGTTTTAGAATTGGTTTTGCAATCATAATCTGTGGTTGGATAAAATTATAGGTAATATTATGCATAATAATGTATCTATCACTATCATTCTTAAACTAACTGAAGTAATACAATGTTGGGTTTCATTGTTACTGTGTCATGCTGCGAAACGCATCTATGTTTAAGTTATGGGGGCCAGTTGCTCTGAGTTTTTCTTTTTCTTTTGAGGTCTAATTTTCTTGACTGCTGGGTCTCAAGGTCTTGGGTTAGACTTAATGGGGACATAGACAGAGTGGTAATACAATGTCAGGTTTTCCGATATTATTGAGTCATGCTGCAAACCACATCCATGTCTAAGTTATAGGGGCTGGTTGTTTTGAGCTAGAAGATTTTGTTTTTCTTTTTGAGGTTATTAGGGTTGAAACCATATCCCAACATCTTTCACCTTTTTCTAGTTTTTCTAATTGCTGGGTCTCAACTCTCAAGGTCTTGGGTTAGACTTGGTAGGGACATAGACAAGATTGGTAAACTTCTTAGTAGTTTTAAAGCAGTTTGAGAATATTTCATCAAATGGCTCTTACAATTGGTGCTTTTGGTTTTACTTAAAATAATGTGAGATTTATTTTTATTTTTTTGAATTGGAATCGAATAGTTTGTTTTAACTTTGAACTTGAAATAAATTGATTGGCTGTAGAATATTGAGCAGTTATGGAGCTGTTGGAAAAAAATATTACATCAAATGGTTATATTTGCACTGGTGCTTTCCATGTCTAAAATGTTCAAATGTCTTGGGCTTGCAAAATAGAATCAGGGATTCAATTTTTTGTCAATTTCTGTTTTTTAGTGGTAGATATATTATAGGCAGAGTTCTAGATTTCAGTAGTTTTGCATTGGATATAGAAGACTACACATGTAGCTCTTCGGTGGGCCTTTGAATAGGTTTTCTTTTTTGCTTGAAATCATTCAAGATCTTTCCTTTTAACAGACTTGGAAAGAAGTATACTTAGTTTACAGACTGTTACTTGTGGCTTTTTGCCCACATTTACATACTAAGTTACCCACTCGCTCCACTCTAGCTGCCCTTGGGCGCTCTTATCCAGTTCCAAGTTTAGGACGAGAGTGAATTCACTGCCTTCTTTGACCATCTTGAGATTTGATGTCCAAGTGGGATTCACTTTCGGTGCAAGAGGTCAAAATGTTAGGCCATAATGTGTTAAATTTGGTGCATTGCAAGCTATCCCATCAAAATGTTCTGTGGTCCGATCATCATGATCTAACCATCACGAGCTGCTCTTTACATATGGCAGGCCCCTCATATATATATATTGGAAGAGTAATTTAGACCTTTTAAATAGTTTTGAATTAGAGATAATTCTCCTTTTACAAATTTTGTTCACATGCACTTGCAAAACATGTGGCAGCTATGTAGATCTAAGTGCAAAATCAACTCGTTAAGTTAGAGATTAGTGATTAGACCAATCTATTGTTCTCCTTTAACTCAATCTCTACACAGTCTTTGCACCGCCGATACCGTTCGGTGAATGCAAGAGGGTGAGTTTTTCTCTCACCACTACCTTGTCGGCCGGTAAACGACCGAGGTGTGAAAATCTCTCTCTACCTTCTTCCTCTCTCTCTAAAATCTCTTTTTACATGCTTTCTAGAATAGATTTACCGCTTTATTTATTTCTGTCATTTATTTCATGTAAGCAACAGTTTGATTAATGCAATTTGATTTCGATAATTTTAGTCTTCTCTGGATCTTATTTGGATGTGTTTTAAATCGACTCGCCTTTCTCATCTCTTCCATCATTCTCCTTTTTCTCTTGAATATTATCTGTCATTTTATGTTCTTATTCGCGCTAAACCGACTAATCCCGAGTACGGATCGACATCCGACACTTCCCACTGTGCAAAAAGTTCTAAATTTTGCAGGATAATCGGATCAAATTACAAATATTATTGAGATTAGGGTTTCCGTAACCAACGACGCGGGAAAAACCCAACTTTCACCAACACTTCAAATGTGTTGAAACAATAGTAATGGTAGAGTTTGAGTCAAATTCCGAGGTCCGGTTGCGATAAAGTCACAAGTTATAGGCTTCGGAATGTAACACACAAACTGAGTCCAATTAAAGACATTGACGCACGGATGGCGCTAACATGTTTCTACGGTCTTGAATCTTTTTCCAACACTTCTAATGTGTTGAAACAATAGTAATGGAAGAGTTTGAGTAAAATTACGAGGTACGGTTGCGTCAAAGTCAGAAGTTATAGGCTTCGGAATATAACACACAAACTGAGTCCAATTTGAGACATTGATGCACGGTTGGAGCTAACTTGTTTTGACTATCCCGAATCTTGTTCCAACACTTAAAATCTGTTGAAACAATAGTAATGAAAGAGTTTGAGTCCAATTATGAGGTCTGGTTGCGAAAAAGTCACAAGTTATAGGCTTCGGAATGTAACACGCAAACTGAGTCCAATTTGAGACGTTGACGCACGGATGGAGCTAACTTGTTTCGACTGTCACGAATCTTGTTCCAACACTTCAAATATGTTGAAACAATAGTAATTGAAGAATTCGAGTCCAATTACGAGGTCCGGTTGCGAAAAATTCACAAGTTATAGGCTTCGGAATGTAACACACAAACTGAGTCCAATTAAAGACATTGACGCATGGATGGAGCTAACTTGTTTCTACTGTCCCAAATCTTGTTCCAACACTTCAAATGTGTTGAAACAATAGTAATGGAAGAATTCGAGTCAAATTACGAGGTCCGGTTGTGAAAAAGTCACAAGTTATAGGCTTCGGAATGTAACACACAAACTGAGTCCAATTTGAGACATTGACGCACGGCTGGAGCTAACTTGTTTCGACTGTCCGGAATCTTGTTCCGACACTTAAAATCTATTGAACCAATAATAATGGAAGAGTTTGAGTCAAATTAAGAGGTCTGGTTGCGAAAAAGTCACAAGTTATAGGCTTCGGAATGTAACACACAAACTGAGTCCAATTTGAGACGTTGACACACGGATATGGAGCTAACTTGTTTCGACTGTCCCGAATCTTGTTCCAACTCTTCAAATATGTTGAAACAATAGTAATTGAAGAATTCGAGTCTAATTACGAGGTCCGGTTGCGAAAAATTCACAAGTTATAGGCTTCGAAATGTAACACACAAACTGAGTCCAATTAAAGACATTGACGCATGGATGGAGCTAACTTGTTTCTACTGTCCCAAATCTTGTTCCAACACTTCAAATGTGTTGCAACAATAGTAATGGAAGAATTCGAGTCAAATTACGAGGTCCGGTTGTGAAAAAGTCACAAGTTATAGGCTTCAGAATATGACACACAAACTAAATCCAATTTGACACGTTGACGCACGGATGGAGCTAACTTGTTTTGACTGTCCCGAATTTTATTCCAACACTTCAAATGTGTTGAAACAATAGTAATGGAAGAGTTTGAGTCCAATTACGAGGTCCGGTTGCGAAAAAGTCACAAGTTATAGGCTTCGGAATGGAATACACAAACTGAGTCCAATTAAAGACATTGACGTACGGATGGAGCTAACTTGTTTTGACTGTCCCGATTCTTGTTCCAACACTTCAAATGTGTTGAAACAATAGTAATGGTAGGGTTTGAGTCAAATTACGAGGTCCGGTTGCGATAAAGTCACAAGTTATAGGCTTTGGAATGTAACACACAAACTGAGTCCAATTAAAGACATTGACGCACGGATGGCGATAACATGTTTCTATTGTCTCGAATCTTGTTTCAACACTTCAAATGTGTTGAAACAATAGTAATTGAAGAGTTTGAGTAAAATTACAAGGTACGGTTGCGTCAAAGTCAGAAGTTATAGGCTTCGGAATATAACACACAAACTGAGTCCAATTTGAGACATTGACGCACGGTTGGAGCTAACTTGTTTCGACTATCCCGAATCTTGTTCCGACACTTAAAATCTGTTGAAACAATAATAATGGAAGAGTTTGAGTCCAATTAAGAGGTCTAGTTGCGAAAAAGTCACAAGTTATAGGCTTCGGAATGTAACACACAAACTGAGTCCAATTTGAGACGTTGACGCACGGATGGAGCTAACTTGTTTCGACTGTCCCGAATCTTGTTCCAACACTTCAAATATGTTGAAACAATAGTAATTGAAGAATTCGAGTCTAATTACGAGGTCCGGTTGCGAAAAATTCACAAGTTATAGGCTTCGGAATGTAATAAACAAATTGAGTGCAATTAAAGACATTGGCGCATGGATGGAGCTAACTTGTTTCTACTGTCCCAAATCTTGTTCCAACACTTCAAATGTGTTGCAACAATAGTAATGGAAGAATTCGAGTCTAATTACGAGGTCCGGTTGTGAAAAAGTCACAAGTTATAGGCTTCAGAATGTGACACACAAACTAAATCCATGTGACACGTTGACGCACGGATGGAGCTAACTTGTTTCGACTGTCACGAATCTTGTTCCAACACTTTAAATGTGTTGAAACAATAGTAATGAAAGAGTTTGAGTCCAATTACGAGGTCCGGTTGTGAAAAAGTCACAAGTTATAGGCTTCGGAATGGAACACACAAACTGAGTCCAATTAAAGACATTGACGCACGGATGGAGCTAACTTTTTTCGACTGTCCCAATTCTTGTTCCAACACTTCAAATGTGTTGAAACAATAGTAATGGTAGAGTTTGAGTCAAATTATGAGGTCCGGTTGCGATAAAGTCACAAGTTAGAGGCTTCGGAATGTAACACACAAACTGAGTCCAATTAAAGAGATTGACGCATGGATGGAGCTAACTTGTTTCTACTGTCCCGAATCTTGTTCCAACACTTCAAATGTGTTGAAACAATAGTAAGGGAAGAATTCGAGTCAAATTACGAGGTCCGGTTGTGAAAATGTCACAAGTTATAGGCTTCGGAATGTAACACACAAACTGAGTCCAATTTGAGACATTGACACACGGTTGGAGCTAAGTTGTTTCGACTGTCCGGAATCTTGTTCCGACACTTAAAATCTGTTGAAACAATAATAATGGAAGAGTTTGAGTCCAATTAAGAGGTCTGGTTGCGAAAAAGTCACAAGTTATAGGTTTCGGAATGTAACACACAAACTGAGTCCAATTTGAGACGTTGACGCACGGATGGAGCTAACTTGTTTCGACTGTCCCGAATCTTGTTACAACACTTCAAATATGTTGAAACAATAGTAATTGAAGAATTCGAGTCTAATTACGAGGTCCGGTTGCAAAAAATTCACAAGTTATAGGCTTCGGAATGGAACACACAAACTGAGTCCAATTAAAGACACTGAGGGACGGATGGAGCTAACTTGTTTCGACTGTCCCGATTCTTGTTCCAACACTTCAAATGTGTTGAAACAATAGTAATGGTAGAGTTTGAGTTAAATTACGAGGTCCGGTTGCGATAAAGTCACAAGTTATGGGCTTCGGAATGTAACACACAAACTGAGTCCAATTAAAGACTTCGACGCATGGATGGAGCTAACTTGTTTTGACTGTACCGATTCTTGTTCCAACACTTCAAATGTGTTGAAACAATAGTAATTGAAGAATTCGAGTCGAATTACGAGGTCCGGTTGTGAAAAAGTCACAAGTTATAGGCTTCAGAATGTGACACACAAACTAAATCCAATTTGACATGTTGACGCACGGATGGAGCTAACTTGTTTCGACTGTCACGAATCTTGTTCCAACACTTCAAATGTGTTGAAACAATAGTAATGAAAGAGTTTGAGTCCAATTACGAGGTTGAAATTAAGGTTTTTTCCGCGTCGTTGGTTACGGAAACCCTTTTGTTCAACAATATTTGTAAGATTTCTCCGATTTGGTTCACTTTATCTGCAAAAAAATGCAGATTTGCACAGTGGTTCGTGTTGGGTATCGTCCGCACTCGGGGTTAGGGCAAAATAAAGAACATTTAACAGAAATCTGCTTAGAATGATGACACAATGAATAAAGATATTTCAATTAAATTTAATAATTCATCAAGTGTTTACAGAAATTGAATCAAATAAAACAAACAAATATTTAATCCTAGAAAGCAATGAGAGTAGAGAGAGAAAATAGGGGTTTTAGAGAGAGAAAGAGAGGGAGGAAAGAGATTCACCTTAAGATCTCACCTTTTGATTTGATCCACGGATGAAAAGAGAGTCCACTAAGTGGTTGCATGTGTTGCACCACGTGGTGGTCTTTGATGCACCGTTGCTGGTGGGTGTGCACAACAGCAAGGCAATGTGGAGGAAGATGGCCAACAGGGAGACGTTGCTGGAATGGTGGTAAATGGAGGTGAGATGGACCACCGTGGCACACAGGTGTGCGGTTTTGGCAGATCGTGGTGGAGCTCTTGCAACACTTAGAGAGAGAGGTGCTGACCGAGATGAGCTTAGGACCAACGTAGAATGTTGCTGTCCACGTGGTGGACAGTGAGGAGAAGTGGAACCGGCTGGATTGTGGAGAAGATTATCTTGGCGGTGGAAGAAGGCGCACCAGTCCAACAATCTTCAAGGAGAGTGTGCTGGATGGTGTTGTGGAGCACGGGCAGTGGAGAAAATGCAATCTTGATGGTGCAGGTTGCTGTAGATTGCAAGAGTGAAGAGCAGCAGGTTGCTGCAACAAGGGAGAAGGAGAGGTGAGGGAGGGCGGAGCAATGGTGGTTCGCCGGACTGCACTAGTAGGAGGTGCGGATGGAGGCAGCAACGATAATAGATCAGATCTGGAGGACGTGGCTGCAGGGTTATTTGTTGCCTATAGGAGGAGATAACAGGCAAGGACGGTGAGAAAAAAAAAATCAAACAAACAACCTGCAACTGAGTTGCAGGCGTTGTGGGGTTGAAGGTGGAGTGAAAGGTGAGATGGAAGAGTGAAGATGGCCGGCCGGAGGAAATTGCAGCAACGTGCTGCACTTGAAGATGGAAGAGGATGCGTCCAAAGAGTTGCAGGTTGTGAGGAGAAGGAGATGCAGGGGTAAAATTTCAAGGCTATGAATTTGGAGAAGAAGCACCTGCAGAACGTGAATGAAGAGCTCGCCGGAGAAGATGATCCAGTCCGGCGAGCTTTAGGTAGAGAAGAAGAAAAAAAAGGAAAAGAAGAAGAAGAAGAAGAAGAAGAAGGAGAAGAAGAAGAAGAAGAAGAAGGAGAAGAATTATCACGGGTTTCAGGTCTGCTACGCCCAAGAAAGAGCACCCAGTGAAAGATGATCAGCAAGTAATGGTACTTGCTGGCTGGAGAATCGCCAGAAGAACGTGGTGCTTTGCACGGTTGCTGGTTCGCACAGCTACCAAACCGTGGGTTGCTGCTGGTGCAACCCGTGAAGGTAGACGGTCTGGAATTTCAGACAGAACAACCGATGAAGGCAGCTAGATGGCCGATTGGTGGATGAAGGGGAATGCTTCCAAGAGAATGGAGGGGCTGCAAGGTGTTTGAACAACAACCTTGCGGATGGTTCCAAGTATGTGCAGGTTGCACAACAAAGAGGGAGAAGACGAATCAGTCCGGCCAAGAAGGTGGCCGGAGAAGAAGAAGAGGGTGGAAAAGGTGGTGGGTTCGGCTTAGTGGAACCGTTGGGTGATTTCGCCGGAGAAGACGAAGGTGGTGCTTGGGGGAGATATTTTCTTGCTCAAGAGGATGTGGGAGAGAGAAGATAGAAGTTAGGGGGAGGGAACCAAAGAAACCCAAGGTTTCTCTCTCTTTTATAGGAGTAGTTTGTTGTGGGAGAGAGAAACGTGGGAATGAAGTTGGGGATTGATGAGAAGTGGTCAAAGTTGACCACTTCTCCCATTGGCTTGAATGTGGGCTTGTGAGAGCCCATGGGTTTATGTTGGCCACTTGCTTTGATTGGGTCATTACAAGGATAATTGGCCCGTGGGCCTTGTGACCATGTGTCAATGGAGGCATGGGCTCAAGGATAAGCGGGCTAATGGGCCGGATAGATATGGGCCTCTTGCGAGGCCATGGGTTAGGGTGCGTTTGGCCGCTAGAGGAGAAAAAATGGTAAATGAGCCCAAAACACCATGGGCTCTAGGACGGGTTACAAGGCCGTGGGCTTCCAATTTGCTTGTGGGTCACTTGGCCATGGGGGCTGTTAGATGATGAAACTATGATAATTGGATGAGATGAGGTGGCAGTTTGACTCGGTCCACAATTGGCGGACCGTAGGATCTGGAAAGATCCAACGGTCAAATGAATGATCTAACGGTCAAATTGAAGATCTAACGGTAGAAGAACTATGAGAGATGGAATAAAGCTAAAGGAGAGAAGATCTGAGGTTAGATGATGGAGATCAGAGGGTTAGGACGATCGATCTAAGGATCGGATGGTGAGATATAGGCAATTCGATCATGGAGAGGGGGATCGGATGGTAGATCTGGAGATCTAATGGTAGGATGAGATGATCTACAGGTTAGATATTAGAGTCTAGAGAGATGGAGAGAGAATTAGGAGAGAGGAGAGAGAAAATAATACAAAATAATGGCAAAAGAGCTGGCGGAGGGTCATGAACCCTGATCTTCAATGTAATCTTCCGTCGGCTTTACCAATTACGTAAGCCGTCAGTTGGTGCGGCTTTGAATCACTTTAGCTCGTCTCTTGGTCTTCAGCTTTTCCTCTCTCTTGGTTCTTTATCTGGCTCTACGATCCTCTGACTTGACCCGTACTTGGCCGGTATCTTCTTGTCATAGCTTGTTGACTCCTTAAGCTTTGATATTAGGCTTCTATGGTTGATCATGTGCCCGCAAGTCTCTAAAATCGCCCGATTGGGTTTCCTGCGAGAGAAAAGCACGTAATGAGACTTAATCAAAATGGCTTCATATCTAGACTATCCGAAATGCGTATATTTCATGCAAATAGTCAATTTTCGTTTAAAGATTGCGCTCTACGCATTGGAAGAAACTCTTACGTGAAAAAGTCGACGAAAAGACATGTTTTGCGTAGGAGAATGCGACATCGCTATAAGGATAATGGCTTAAAATAAGCACTTTTGAGCGAATATCACAACCCCCAACTAGCATATTAACAATCTTTGGCAATTATTGCGAAATAAGTGAGCTAAAAAGGGCTTGGCAGAACATGCTAGAAAACTTATTTGCATTACTCAGAAAAATTCCGTTTTGTCCGATTGTTTCAAGGATGCAAGAAATCATTCACAAATTAGAACTAATCAGCAAAATAGAACACTTCTACAAATGGACCTTCAAACAAAAGATTACTCAGACTCAGTGTGTGTGTGTGTTCAACATCATCCTTATCTGGTAGTAGAGATATTTGGATCTCCTTAGAGAATCTATGCCTCGACCTCAATCCTCACTTGTATACCACTCAGAAGTGAATCACTCAGAAATGGTTTTATACTTTTCTCTCAAACTATATGTGAGGAGATGAATAAAAACTGGCAAACGTCTCACATATATAGTTCTTGAATGGAGGGTATAAGAAGATTTAAGATCTCATGATTGGAATGTCATATCACTTAAGAACGTCGGATCAAACTCTATAATTTCTCTTTTCTCCATTCTCCACACTTGATGATCGTACAAATCTAGAATCAAATAGGACTTGTATAGGTTGTATTAAGGCTTAGGATAAGTTCAGAAAAGAAGGATATTCTGGTATTCAAAAATCTGAGATGGTATCTCACTATTCTTTGCAATTTTTCCCAGGGGTAATATTTTCTTGATTTTTCTTCTTTCCTTTTTCTAATTTCTTTTTCGTTTCATTCTTTTTTTTTTTTTTTTTTTTTTTTCAGCACAAACCATTTGTTTTCTTTTCTTTTCTTGGTGTAATCATACCAAATACTCTTTGATCCCTCTCAGAAGTGGGTTATCGTTTTGAACTCTTTTTTGGGATTGGGTTTTTGGTTGATGGGTTAACAAGAAAAGGTTTTCATCAAAAGGCTCAAAAATAGTTTCTAACGATATAGATGTTAGGGAAGCTAAAAAGTCTGATTGGTTAGAAAGATGGCCTATATCATTTTCTAAGGTTTGTACTTTCATCTTCGATGTCTCGAATAGATATAGAGAAGATTCTTTCTGTAATAATCCGAATTTGATGTTGTTCTGAGTTCCATGACCAAAGCAAGGTTTAATGAGATCACTCAATGGAATATTAGGGGACTTGAAGAATTGTGAGTCATCTTATGACTCAGAATAATTTTATAACCCTCAGAAATAATGAAAAGCTCAAAAGCTCACTGGTTTAGGTCTCCACAATTGTTCTTCTTGGATATCTGGATATCTAAACTTCGGATAATTCTGACGTTGATATGTGAACATTTTTGCGGAATCTGAGTTTTCAAAGATTTTTCAATCCACTGTAGTAATGTTTGCTTTCAAACTGAATGAAGAGCTAATAAGTGATTTTTCAAAACAGACATCCTTTTCAATAAATACACTTTCCAAAAAGTTTGTACTCATCATTGTAAAGGATTTGAAAAGCATTTCGAAAGTACTCAGAAAACTTTGTAAAACACAGGTTATCACCCCCAAAAATACATCTTTTTCTCATTTTTCTAAAATTTTTTTTTTTTTTTAAATTATAGATATGAAGACATGAGTTTTGATAAATCTCCACCCCCAACGGAAATACAGCACCGTCCTCGGTGCTCAGACCGGGACAAAAATGTATGAAAACTCTGAATGTGATGCATGTTAGAGGAAGAGTTATACCAGTATGGCTGATATTTGGTGATACCTGATGGTAGTGAGAGGAATTGTACCTGTATAGCCATAATAATATATGAAATATAAGAATTATGCATGTGACTCAATGACTTCTAGGAATACCGGAATTGCCTTTCCGAAAGCGCTAAGTTTTATGTCTTCAGCCAGACACAATGGGGGTGAAATTCACCCCCAACTAAGTTGGAGCTCAGAGAGACTGACAGAAACATCAGTCTTCATATATTGGATCAATAAGATCTATCTCGAAGGTTTGAATAGATGACACGTCTAATTCTTGAAAAGGTTTGAGACGCTGTCCATTGACCTGGAAGGTTGAATTATCCTTCGGATTCTCAACAGTTATAGCCCCATAGGGCTTGACATCAGTAACAACAAATGGGCCTGACCATCGGGATTTTAATTTTCCAGGGAAGATGTGAAGTCTAGAATTGTAAAGTAAGACCTTCTGTCCCTGGTGGAAATCCTTCCTAAGAATGCTCTTGTCATGTATCCATTTCATTTTATCTTTATACTTTTTTGACAAGGCATATGAATCATTTCTCAGTTCATCCAATTCATTGAGTTGTAAATTCCTTTCCTCTCCTGCTGCGTCTAAGTTGAAATTAAGTTTTTTGATCGCCCATAGGGCGCGATGCTCAATCTCAACAGGGAGATGACAAGGTTTACCATAAACCAACCGGTATGGAGACATATTCAAGGGAGTTTTATAAGCTGTTCGGTAAGCCCATAGAGCATCTGAGAGGCGTGTAGACCAGTCTTTACGAGTTGTATTGACTGTCTTCTACAGTATCTGCTTGATTTGCCGATTGGAGACCTCGACCTGACCGCTGGTCTGCGGATGGTAAGCAAGGGCAACCTTATGAGTTACACCGTACTTTTTCATTAAATTTTCAAAAACTCTATTGCAGAAATGGCTACCCCCATCACTTATAATGGCTTTGGGGGCTCCGAATCTTGTGAAAATGTACTCCCTCAAAAATTTCACCACAACTTGATGGTCATTGGTTCTTGTAGGAATTGCCTCAATCCACTTAGAAACATAGTCCACAGCTAGGAGGATGAATTGGAAACCATTGGATATAGGAAAGGGCCCCATGAAATCAATACCCCACATATCGAATATCTCATCGACTTGAATAGGGTTCAAGGGCATCATATTTCTCTGAGAAATTTTGCCAAGGTTTTGACAATTAGGGCAGGCCTTGCAGTAGATATGTGTTTCTCTAAACAGTGATGGCCAGTAGAATCCACATTGTAGGATTTTCTCAGCCGTCTTTTTGGAACTAAAGTGACCACCACATGGTTGGTCATGACAAGAGGACAAGATATTCAACTGCTGAGATTCCGGGACACATAGACGAATAATCTGGTCAGGACAGTATTTATATAAATAAGGCTCGTCCCAAGAGTAATACTTAACTCTTGCCAGGAATTGATTTTTGTCCTGTTTTGACCAATGAGATGGTATTTCCTCCGTCACTAGGTAATTGACAATGTCAGCATACCATAGGGTGACAGAGATAGCGAACAGTTGTTCGTCAGGAAAAGTTTCGAGAATGGGCTGAGATTCAAAATTAGACTCTAAAGTCAGCCTTGACAAGTGATCAGCCACAACATTCTCAGTTCCTTTCTTGTCCCTGATCTCTAGATCAAATTCCTGTAATAGAAGGATCCATCTTATCAATCTCGGCTTCGTCTCCTTTTTGGACATTAGATATCTCAGAGCCGCATGATCCGTATAAACTATGACTTTAGTGGCTGAAAGTGGGGTTTTTCCGCGTCGTTGGTTACGGAAACCCTAACTTCAACACATTTTTAATTTATCCAAGACATTTAACCTGTAAAATGAGCAGTTTTGCATAGTGGCTCGTGTCGGATGTCGATCCGCACTCGGAGTTAGTTCGCATGATTCAAGGACATAAAATGATGGATTTTTTTTTTTGCCAAAAATTGATGGAAGGGTGAGAATGATGGGGAAGTCGGGCTTTAAAACATTATTGTAGATTAAGATCATGACATTTATGGAAGAAATTCTAAAACAAAGCAACTAGACTAAAACAAATCAAACAAAACTATTGGTAAAAATGAACTAGATTTTATTGAATTATAAAGTCTATTACAAGGCATCGAATTAAACTTGCATAAAAGTTTAAACGAAATAAATTAAACTAATAAATTAAGCTAGAAAACTATTGAAAGAGAATTGTAGAGAGAGAAATAAGAGAGAGAAAGGGTGATAGACTTACCATTGCACCTACCCATTCTGATTGGCCTTAGAGGAGGCCGTGATAATGAAGTGGGTGGATGGGATTTGCTAATAGCGGCATCTTGAAGAGCGGCCAGTAGGTAATTGTGGTTGCTACATGTGCACTTGCAAGATGCACAGGCCTTGAGTTGGTGCACAGTACGTGAAGATGGAAGTAGTCAGCCACGTGGGAAAGGAGAAGATGGACGGTTGCTGGTTGTGGTAATCGACTCTTCCCGAGTTGCAGTCCGGCTAGAATGCCGATGAAGATGGTGGTGTTGCACACCGTAGGAGATGGCAGCAAGTCGTGGAGGCGCTGGCTGCAAAGGGTGAGGACAGTGGAGGAGATTATAGGGGCAGCAGCGTGGTGGAGATCTTGGTGGAGGCTGACGGCTTGTGGAGGAGAAGTGGATGAAGATGGCTGAGGCGGAAACGGCTGGTGCTAGGGGTGATTGTAGAGGAGGTAGGAATGGTTCGCCGGCCGGAGTTGCAGGTTAGCAACTCCGGCAAAAGCAAAAGAAGAAGAAGAAGAAAGATGAGAAGAAGAAGAAAGAAGAAGGAAGAAGAGAAGGGGAAAGAAGAGACGGAAGAGAAGAAAGAGAAGAGAAGAAGGAAGAAGGACGGCCGGAGAAGATGGTGGAGGCGGAGAGACGGTGCTGCAACAGGTTCAGGCGGTGGAGGTGGACTGGTTAACGTGAACCAGTCCGCCGGAAGAAGGAGGCGCGGTTTGGCGGCGGTATCGTGGTGCAGCAGTGCTGCGGGGGTGTTGGCAGGCGAAGCAGCAGGAAGAGGAGGAAGAAGGGTATGAAGAAGAAGAAGAAGACAGCCGGAGTTGCAGGCCTGCAACTCCGGCGAAGGATGAAGAAGAAGAAGAAGAAGAAGAAGAAAAAGGAGAAGGAAAAAGGAGAAGAAGAAGAGGAGAAAAAGGAGGGGGAAGAAGGAGGAATGATGTGGGGGAGGAGAGGAGGAGAGGGGAGAGGGATTAGGGTTCGAACGAACCCTTCTCCCTCCTCTTATAAAGCTCCCTATTTCCATTAATGGAAATAGGGTATTTTTTGAAAATAAAATATATATATATATATATATATATTTTTTTTTTAAGTAAAAACCTACTTTTCTATGGGGAATCTCCCCAATTAGTGGACCCCCCATTTAATTAAAATTATTTTGAAATTTGCGGGGTCCACTAACTGGTCGGACAGCGAGTCGATGAAGATGGGCCCGGCTATTGGCCCACATGGACTGATGATGTCCATCGTCTCACAAGATGATGTGATAGACATTCTGATGGCGATCGGATGGATGGTGACTTGATTGGGACTCAGATTGGTGGATCGACGGATCTAGAGAGATCCAACGGTCCGATTGAAGATCCAACGGTCAGAAAGCTAAGGGAGATGAGATAGAGCTGATGGGCAGGAGTTCTGGGGTTAGGTCAGTAGATTCGAGGACCGAGAGATGAAGAGAGAGAGAGAATAAGGAGAGATGAGAGAAAAAGTATCAAAAAAATGGAAAAAAGCACTGGCGGAGGGTCTGGAACCCTGGTCTTCACTGTGACCATCCTCACGCTTCTCCAGTAGAGTCGACTATCATTCTTTGCTGACTCATGTGGCTTTAAACGCTTTGGTCCGTCTCTTGGTCATTGGCTCTCCTGCTCTCTTCGTTATTTGGGCCGGCTTTTTGGTCCTCTGATTCAGCCCATATTTGGCCCATATCTTCTAGTCATAGCATGTGGGCTCTTTAAGCTTTGATAATGGGCTCTCATGATCGATTTGGGCCCACAAGTCTCGAGAATCGTCCCATCGGGGTTTCCTGCGACAGAAGAAGCGCGTAATGAGACTTTATCAGAACGGCTTAATATCTAGACTTCCGAAAATGTGTTTAATGCATGCAAATATACCATTTCGTCCAGAAAAGTGTGTTCTACGCAATAGAAGAGACTCTTACGTAGAAAAGTAGATAAATAGAGTATTTTAACGTGGGAGAATGCAATAACGCTAACAGGATAATTGCTTAAAATAAGCACTTTTGAGCGAATATCAGTGGCCAATAAGTATGGTCTGAATTTATCCAGAGCAAAAACAACGGCCAGAAGCTCTTTTTCAGTAGTGGAGTAGTTTAACTGAGCCTAGTTTAAAGTCTTACTCGCATAGTATATCACATGTGGCATTTTGTTGACTCTTTGGCCCAAAACTGCTCCAAGAGCATAGTCGGATGCGTCACACATCACTTCAAAAGGTATGGTCCAATCAGGAGGGCGGATGATGGGCGCAGAAGTAAGCTCAGATTTAAGACGCTAGAAATGCCTTTGCACGGTCAGCATTGAAGTCAAAAGGGCTATCCTTAGCCAAAAGACTACATAGGGGTCGAGCTATCTGGGAGAAATCCTTAATGAGTCTCCTGTAGAATCCTCCATGTCCAAGAAAAGATCGAATATCACGCATAGATGTAGGAATTGGTAGGGTCGAGATAATATCAATCTTAGCTTTGTCGACCTCAATACCCTTGTCAGAAATGACATGTCCTAGCACGATTCATTTCTTTACCATGAAGTGGCATTTTTCCCAATTTAGGACAAGTCGCTTATCCTGACATCTTGCGAGTACCAGACTCAGATGTTGGAGACAGTCATCGAAAGAGGATCCAAAGACGGAGAAATCATCCATGAAAACTTCTAAGAACCGTTCGACCATATCCGAAAATATACTCATCATACACCTTTGAAAAGTCGCAGGTGCATTGCAGAGGCCAAAAGGCATGCGACTGTAGGCAAAAGTGCCAAAGGGACAGGTGAACGTGGTCTTCTCATGGTCCTCTGGTGCAATGGGAATCTGATTATATCCCGAGTAACCATTTAGGAAACAATAGTAGCAATGACCTGCTAGACGTTCCAACATCTGATCAATGAATGGGAGAGGGAAATGGTCCTTCCGAGTATTGGTATTGAGCCGTCTGTAGTCAATACAGACTCTCCACCCTTTCTTTAAGCGCTGGGTCACCATTTCGCCTTGATCATTTTCTATAACAGTGAAACTCGCCTTCTTAGGTACGACATGGATTGGACTCACCCATTTGCTATCAGAGATGGGATAAATGATACCCGCATCTAGCAATTTTAGAATTTCATCCCGTACTACTTCTTTTAGGACTGGATTTAACCTCCTCTGGTGCTCTCTAGACGTCTTAGAGTCATCTTCAAGATAAATGTGATGTTGACACACAGAAGGGTCTATCCCACGAATGTCGTCAATGGTCCATCCTATTGCTGCTTTGTGCTTTTTTAACAACATAATAAGTCTCTCTTTTTGGGACGCAGATAGGGCAGAAGAAATGATGATAGGATAAGTCTCTGCAGGACCAAGATAAGCATAAGATAGTTCAGAGGGTAGAGGCTTAAGCTCAAGTTTCTGACCAGTGGAGCTTGATTCTTCCTCCTCTACCGAGATAGAGTTGACAGTAGTAGGATCTCTGATCATGGTTAGCAGAGGCTCGTACTCAACAATAGGAGGAGGAGTAGAAATCAGTGTAGCTGACTCTTGGATAGTATTATCCTCAAAAATTGTTGACTCCCATTGGAAGTCAGTATCAAAGTGCTCTTGGCATTGTTTCAAGATATCTTCGGTGGAGTCCTGAATTAGACTCTCAACGGCACACATTTCATCTGTCACATCGCGATCGGCATCCTGTCGCATAAGTCGAAAGATGTTAACCTCAGCCTTTAGGTTCCCGAAGGCAATTGACATATTCCCGTCCCTACACCCGATGTGTGCATTCGCGGTAGCAAGGAACGGTCGGCCTAGAATGACTGGGATCCGATTATCCTGACACGGTTCTGTGTCGAGGATGATGAAGTCTACAGGGTAGTAAAAGTCAGCTACTTTCACTAGGACATCTTCAATAATTCCCCTTGGAATTTTTATGGACTGGTCGGCCAGCTTCAGAGTGATTTTTGTTGGCTTCATATCTTTGAGGCCTAACTGCTGGTATACCGAAAACGGTATGAGATTGACACTAGCTCCTAAGTCCAACAAGGCTGTGCAACTAAAGTTATCACCGATTTCACACTGCACAGTAGGACTTCCTGGATCCTTATGCTTAATTACACTATTGCGTTGGATGAACGCTGTAGCTTTTTCTGCCAAAAAGGCATCTTTGGGTACATGCGTACGCCGTTTGACAGTGCATAATTCTTTCAGGAATTTGGCATAGGAAGGGATCTGTTTAATAGCAGATAGGAAGGGGATATTGATCTGGACGTCTTTGAAAACGTCTAAGATCTCTGAAAATTGCTGATCTCTTTTGTCTTGGACAAGCCTGTCCGGGAAGGGAGGCTTAATCCGACAAATAGATTTGTCCTTCGCCTGATATCTCTGCACTGGGATTGTAGATTTTGGTGCAGGCTTCACAGCATCAGAAGTGGATTTTGCAATGTGTTCCTCTATGCTCGGTGTAGGAATAGGAGCGGGAGATGGCTCTGACGGTTCTTTTACTCCCATATCCACAGTCCTTCCAGATCGGAGTGTGGTTACAGCTTGTACCTCTCCTTGGTAGTTTGGATTCTGTGACTGGGAACAGACCTCATAAATTGCGCCCTTGACATTCCCTTTAGGATTTGCAATAGGTTGGCTAGGGAAGATGCCTTTGGCTTTCTCAGCTTCTAAATTCCCGAGACGCTGCTCTAGGTGCTGCATGGACTGGGTTTGCTGCACAATAAATTGTGATAAGAGGTCTTCTCGACCTGATTTAGGAGCAGCTTGAGCAACCAGTTCACGATTTGAGCTCATAGGGGCAGAATAATTGTAGGATTGAGGTGCAGTTTGACTTAACTGCAGATTCTGGTTAGGTGCCTGTTGGCCAGAGTATTGTCCTTGCTGGAATGATTGATTCTGATTAGATGGGTATTGACTCGTCTGGTTTTGACTCTGTTGGTACTGTCCCTGTTGGTATTGCCTGTTGGGTTGATTAAACCCAGGAGGATATGTGCTCTGCGCAGGTCTTTGCTGTGGAGCAGACTGCTACCTCTAGGAGAAGTTAGGATGATTTCTCGTATCAGGATGGTATGTTTGGCTATACGAGTTCAGGGTAGGTGGTTTAAAGGTATTAAACGCACAAACTTCTTCTTGGAGTGGAGGGGCACATCCGTCATTTAAAGGACAATTTTCAGTAGAGTGGGAGGGCTGTAAACAGATATTACAGGGTTCCATTAGGTTCTCTTGACCTATATTCATGACTGGGGCAGAATGGTGAACAGGCTTGTGTACAGACACAGCCAGGGTAGAGACTGACTTGGTCAACTCTTGAATGAGGGATTTGAGTTCAGGGTCAACCTTTGCTTCATTTCCCATATTAGTTTTCAGGACCGGAGTATTTCGACTGAAGTCATTGTCAATCGTCCAATGCTGGGAATTTTCACTTAATTCTCCCAGAAATTTGTACGCTTCAGTAGGAGTATTATGCATGAATTTTCCTTGGCACATTGACTCAACCATAGTGCGGGACTCCTCAGTAAGTCCCTTGTAGAAAATGTGAACCAGACTGCCTTTGTCGATACTGTGATGTGGACACTTGGTCAGATGATCCTGGAATCGTTCCCAAGCTTCATAAAATTTCTCATTGGACTTTTGTCGGAAGTCCTGTATGAGTTGTTTCATTTGATTAGTACGAGTCATGGGGTAAAATTTGGACATAAATTTTCCTACAAGTTCTTTCCAATTTGTGATAGAATCTGCAGGAAGAGAGTAAAGCCAGTCCGAGGCTCTATCCTTTAGAGAGAAAGGAAAAACTCTCAGTCTAACATTGTCATCATCAAGATTCTGATTTTTAAAGAGCAGGATGACATGTTGAAATTCCCTGATATGGGAATAGGGGTCTTCTCTGGGGAGACCTCTAAAAGTTGGCAGCATTTGAATAGTTTGCGGCCTGATCTCGAATTGTACCGCTGCAGTAGGTGGAAGAACAATGCATGATGGCGGGTTGGCCGAGATCGGCGCATACGTCTCGATGAGGGGACGTTTGTCTGCCATGACGATAAAGGTATTTTCTCTGGAAGAGGGCGGAGGAAAGGGGGAAGGGTGATGAATAGTGGAAGACTCCACTGTAAGAGAATGATTCTCAGATCGAATCAATCTACGATTGGATCTAGTCCAAGCGGGCATGTGCTGAAAGAGCAAGCCTCTAGAGTCGGCAAGAGGTGTATGAAACCAAATAAGCCTAGATGATGCACACAAAGCAACTAATATTCTTAACCTAAACAATCAGGATAGTATTATGAATTATCTTGTTAGTGTAGGGCTAGTGTAGATTATGACAGTGGGCGGACCACTGGTTTATCTTCAAATACCCGCCGGACTAACTTTTCACTCTGTAGGTTCTCACCAGGATACACTCTTCAAAGCAAATCCGCTAGTACTAACTCAAGTTGACTGCAAGATAATCCGAAGCCTAGACAGACGTGCGGCACAATGGCTGACTTAAGTACGCCCCAGACTAACCGGATTTGTCAAGCGTGAAGATGAGTTTTCCCAGAAGAGGAGCTAGGGTTGGTTCGTGTTCCTAATCCGACACTAGCTAATCCGACAGACAATCAAGGAGGCCACTTACGAGCTCGGTATACTTGAGTAGTAGGGACCTATGGGTGTGTTAGATAACAGGGACCCGCACTCATGGACTTAATCGACTTGATCTTTGAAGGGGTCGCTTTGTGTGGAGTTTTCCTCGAACACTGATCTAAGTGGGCTCTATTCTTGATTGATTTTAATTCTTGGTTGTGGTTGCACAAAAGCTGGAATGACGAGGTGAGTGATGAAATCCCACCACTTTCAAGTTAGAGCTGGGTTTGCTCTTTAATGTATTTTATTACGGCCAAACCAAGCAGTTCCGATAATTTTTGCGAAAGCAAATAGACAATCGGCACAGTATTTTGCACAATGAGCAAGATCGCACTCAAGGCGAGGTATAGAAACTTACCTACCCGTTGGCTATGCACGGGGTCTCCTCTGTGAGATAGGGAGGGGTATCCAAATGGGCTTGGGCCCGACTCCACCTCTTTGAGCTTTCGCTCCCTACTCACTTGGTAAACGCAATCCGTAATCACGTTAGTCCACAATGGTCTATGGTATGGAATTGGAAGGTATACCGCCTTTGGGGTTTCAAGAAACACGCAATGATTTAAGGCAGGTATTGTGAATTAGTTCCAATTAGGGTTTAAAATTCAACTTTAGCTATTCCCGAATTAGGGTTCGGAAATATCTACTTTTGAATTACCCGGAGTTGGAAATCTTCCAATTTGAATCAAATAACCAATGGTGATCTAACTAGAAATGGCAGAATTGAAATCTGACCCTAATATTTTTTGATATTTTTAATTAGTTAATTATCTAGCAGTTATTTTAAAAGCAGAGAAAATAAAGTCCTAAGTTATTACAACTTTGCACTCGGCCGTCCGAGGCATTAAAATAATAAGTGGAAAATGTGAAAAATAAACTGGAAAGTTTCCGATATGGATCGGATCTTGAAGGTTAAGCAGCTTTCCGAATTTCTGTTCGTCTTTTTGCAATCCCGTCAACCGAGCGGCAACAGCGCCATTTGAAATTAAGGTTTTTTCCGCGTCGTTGGTTACGGAAACCCTTTTGTTCAACAATATTTGTAAGATTTCTCCGATTTGGTTCACTTTATCTGCAAAAAAATGCAGATTTGCACAGTGGTTCGTGTCGGGTATCGTCCGCACTCGGGGTTAGGGCAAAATAAAGAACATTTAACAGAAATCTGCTTAGAATGATGACACAATGAATAAAGATATTTCAATTAAATTTAATAATTCATCAAGTGTTTACAAAAATTGAATCAAATAAAACAAACAAATATTTAATCCTAGAAAGCAATGAGAGTAGAGAGAGAAAATGGGGGTTTTAGAAAGAGAAAGAGAGGGAGGAAAGAGATTCACCTTAAGATCTCACCTTTTGATTTGATCCACGGATGAAAAGAGAGTCCACTAAGTGGTTGCATGTGTTGCACCACGTGGTGGTCTTTGATGCACCGTTGCTGGTGGGTGTGCACAACAGCAAGGCAATGTGGAGGAAGATGGCCAACAGGGAGACGTTGCTGGAATGGTGGTAAATGGAGGTGAGATGGACCACCGTGGCACACAGGTGTGCGGTTTTGGCAGATCGTGGTGGAGCTCTTTGAAAGTAGGGTTTTTCCGCGTCGTTGGTTACGGCAACCCTAGAATCAACAAGATTTGTAATTTTTATCCGATTGTCCTGCAAAATTGACAGATTTGTATAGGGATTCGTGTCGGATGTCGATCCGCACTCGGGGTTAGTTTGTGCAATCAGTGAACATGAAATGACGAATTTTTCTCATAAATTTTTACTAAGAAGGATGGAGTGGTGAGAATGATGATCGATTTAAAATAATTGTTGGCGATTTTTTTAGAGAGAGAAATTGACCTGAGCTACTTAAGAAACAACCACAGAATAAAAGACAGTACTTTGCATGAAATAAATAATTTTATTTATTTTGAATAACTTGAAAGTAACTTACAATTTCAAGAAAGATGAACTAGTTACAAAGCATTAAAGATGACTCCTAAGCATCAAAAAATCTAAAGAGAGAAAATTAAAAATTCTAGAGAGAGGGAGACTGATTTAGAGATAGAAAATGATAAGAAGAGAGAGAAAAGTATAGAAGAAGCTAGAAGATTAGAGAGAGAAATACCTTCATGATCTTACAAAGAGGAAAATCGGTCCAAGGATGATGGCCATGTTGATCGGTCATGAGGGGATTTGGCAAAGGATGGTTCGGTGGTTGAGGAGATGAAGACATCATGTTGCCGCTTGAAGAAGAGGATGGACAGTGGATAGAGAGGGGAGAGTTGCAGGTGGCAACCTCTTCCTGTGGTTCATGGAGTAGAACTCGTACTAGGGAGTGGTGGAGCATGTTGAGGGAGGCGCCATGGCAGCACGTTAGTGAGATGCTGGAGGTAAGAAACGCTCTTGCCCTCTTTTTCTCCCCTCTTCTCTTCTATTCCTCTCCTTCTTTGTTTTCTTTTCTTTTGAGTAGGGCAGAGAGAGGACGGTGAAGAGCTGTGTGAGAGAGAACGGCTGTTGGAGGTTTACCGATGGAGGTCCACCTATCTTGTTGTGTTGCAGGCACAACAATGGAGAGGGCGGACCAGCGTTGGTGGCGAAACCTGTGGAAAGAAGTGCAACGTTTGGATGTACGAGCTATCAAGGAGGAGCAGGGTGTCAACGGTCAGTGAGGAGATGTTGCTCGTCGGCCAGCAATGGGGGAGGCGCTGGTGTAGAGCACACAGGTGGCTGGCTGTTGACGCTGGTGGGCTGGGCGGTGCACACCAGCAATTGTAGGTGAAGACGCACCTGCCCAAGAACCAAACGGCTTCCTCTTTCCCTTTTTTTCTTTCTTCCTCTTCTTTTTTCTATTTTTTTATCTCTTTTCTTTTGATAGGGAGAGATGACAGCGTGTGGGAGGCAGCTTGACGGGCTGGAGTTGCAGGTTGCAACTCCAGCAACCGTTGGAGATGAAGGAGAGGACGGTGGTGGCTGATGGCTCCTCTTCTTGGAGTGGGAAGAAAGGTGAAGAGAGAGGGAAGAGTTGTGAAACGTGTTGAGGGAAGAGAGAGAGGATAGATGAGAGGAATCGAATGAGAGAGAAGGGGGCCTGGTGCAGGTCACCGGTTTTAATGGAGATTGCCGGAGTTCTGCAACTCCGGCGAACTCTTTTTTTTTTTTTTTTTCTTTGGGAAAGATGATAAGAGAAGGGGGAATCAATGGGGGTTTTTGTGGAGAGAATATAGAACGTGGTGAGAGAAATGAGGGGCGTGGTGGCTGTTGAAGAACAGCCACCGTAGTGATCTCTTGGAGATGGAGGGTGCAGATAGGAGATGGAGAACGGCTTGGGATGCCTTCGGGTTTTGGAATCTGAGGGAGAAAGAAGAGAGGGCAGAGAAGAAGAGATCTCTCTCTATATGAAGGGGGCCTCTAAAAACGTGGTGACCTTTTCTTCTATTCTGCTGGTCGTCCAGCACTTCCCTTCCTTATTTAATCCAACGGTTGGTGTTTTAGGAGAGTAATTCCCCCATTTAAGCAACTTCTTCAAAAATGTCTTCTTCCTTCCTTTCTTATCCAACCATCCTCCATAAACGGTCCACACACTTTCCATTCTTTCCCAACTAAACACTTTCCTCCCAAAACTTGCTATTTTATTTCAAGTGCCGCCTCATGTGTCTACATCTATTGGCTGCCACGTGTGTCGCCCGGTCATCCTCATGCAACGTCTCCCATTCACCTTACATCATGATCAAAATACTGTGTCTATCCTCATTAGATTCATGGGCCCACTTAAATGCTTCATCATTCTTCAAGATGCATTGTCTCAAACTTCTTGCCTATGGCCAGATTAATTATCGCACGGGAACTTGGCCTATAAGTAATTTCCAACAATCGATCATCATCGAGTGATGGATAAATATGTAGCGGTCATCGTCCAACTTTCTGGTACATCATTGATTTCATCGTGTGGCCAAATAGGCATCCTCATTCATTTAAATGAAGATCCAATGGTCAGGATATGCATCTGGTGTTTCTCCTTGGATTGATGCCATTTTTGCTTTCTCCCTTACATGTATTACTGCTCTCTCTCTCTCTCTTGCTCTTGCATGGGTCTCGTTTAGGTTCACTGGCTTTGCTGCTCAATTGTAGGCTGCAGTCCATCAGAATTGCCTGATTGAGTTTCCTGAAATAACGAAAAGCGCGTAATGAGACACTTCATATCTAGACTTTCAAAAATGTGTTTAATGAATGCAAATATACCATTTCGTCCAGAAAAGTATGTTCTACGCAACAAAAGAGACTCTTACGTAGAAAAGTAGATAAATAGAGCATTTTATCGTAGGAGAATGCAGTAACGCTAAAAGGATAATTGCTTAAAATAGGCACTTTTGAGCGAATATCACTCTTGCAACACTTAGAGAGAGAGGTGCTGACCGAGATGAGCTTAGGACCAACGTAGAATGTTGCTGTCCACGTGGTGGACAGTGAGGAGAAGTGGAACCGGCTGGATTGTGGAGAAGATTATCTTGGCGGTGGAAGAAGGCGCACCAGTCCAACAATCTTCAAGGAGAGTGTGTTGGACGGTGTTGTGGAGCACGGGCAGTGGAGAAAATGCAGTCTTGATGGTGCAGGTTGCTGTAGATTGCAAGAGTGAAGAGCAGCAGGTTGCTGCAACAAGGGAGAAGGAGAGGTGAGGGAGGGCGGAGCAATGGTGGTTCGCCGGACTGCACTAGTAGGAGGTGCGGATGGAGGCAGCAACGATAATAGATCAGATCTGGAGGACGTGGCTGCAGGGTTATTTGTTGCCTATAGGAGGAGATAACAGGCAAGGACGGTGAGAAAAAAAAAATGAAACAAACAACCTGCAACTGAGTTGCAGGCGTTGTGGGGTTGAAGGTGGAGTGAAAGGTGAGATGGAAGAGTGAAGATGGCCGGCCGGAGGAAATTGCAGCAACGTGCTGCACTTGAAGATGGAAGAGGATGCGTCCAAAGAGTTGCAGGTTGTGAGGAGAAGGAGATGCAGGGGTAAAATTTCAAGGCTCTGAATTTGGAGAAGAAGCACCTGCAGAACGTGAATGAAGAGCTCGCCGGAGAAGATGATCCAGTCCTGCGAGCTTTAGGTAGAGAAGAAGAAAAAAAAGGAAAAGAAGAAGAAGAAGAAGAAGAAGAAGGAGAAGAAGAAGAAGAAGAAGAAGGAGAAGAACTATCACGGGTTTCAGGTCTGCTACGCCCAAGAAAGAGCACCCACTGAAAGATGATCAGCAAGTAATGGTACTTGCTGGCTGGAGAATCGCCAGAAGAACGTGGTGCTTGCACGGTTGCTGGTTCGCACAGCTACCAAACCATGGGTTGCTGCTGGTGCAACCCGTGAAGGTAGAAGGTCTGGAATTTCAGACAGAACAACCGATGAAGGCAGCTAGATGGCCGATTG
This sequence comes from Euptelea pleiosperma, assembly GCA_035048495.1. NCBI lineage: Eukaryota > Viridiplantae > Streptophyta > Magnoliopsida > Ranunculales > Eupteleaceae > Euptelea > Euptelea pleiosperma. The sequence continues at coordinate 328,607 of JASUTR010000218.1, read as the reverse complement.
GTGGATGAAGGGGAATGCTTCCAAGAGAATGGAGGGGCTGCAAGGTGTTTGAACAACAACCTTGCGGATGGTTCCAAGTATGTGCAGGTTGCACAACAAAGAGGGAGAAGACGAATCAGTCCAGCCAAGAAGGTGGCCGGAGAAGAAGAAGAGGGTGGAAAAGGTGGTGGGTTCGGCTTAGTGGAACCGTTGGGTGATTTCGCCGGAGAAGACGAAGGTGGTGCTTGGGGGAGATATTTTCTTGCTCAAGAGGATGTGGGAGAGAGAAGATAGAAGTTAGGGGGAGGGAACCAAAGAAACCCAAGGTTTCTCTCTCTTTTATAGGAGTAGTTTGTTGTGGGAGAGAGAAACGTGGGAATGAAGTTGGGGATTGATGAGAAGTGGTCAAAGTTGACCACTTCTCCCATTGGCTTGAATGTGGGCTTGTGAGAGCCCATGGGTTTATGTTGGCCACTTGCTTTGATTGGGTCATTACAAGGATAATTGGCCCGTGGGCCTTGTGACCATGTGTCAATGGGTATGGGCATGGGCTCAAGGATAAGCGGGCTAATGGGCCGGATAGATATGGGCCTCTTGCGAGGCCATGGGTTAGGGTGCGTTTGGCCGCTAGAGGAGAAAAAATGGTAAATGAGCCCAAAACACCATGGGCTCTAGGACGGGTTACAAGGCCGTGGGCTTCCAATTTGCTTGTGGGTCACTTGGCCATGGGGGCTGTTAGATGATGAAACTATGATAATTGGATGAGATGAGGTGGCAGTTTGACTCGGTCCACAATTGGCAGACCGTAGGATCTGGAAAGATCCAACGGTCAGATGAATGATCTAACGGTCAAATTGAAGATCTAACGGTAGAAGAACTATGAGAGATGGAATAAAGCTAAAGGAGAGAACATCTGAGGTTAGATGATGGAGATCAGAGGGTTAGGACGATCGATCTAAGGATCGGATGGTGAGATATAGGCAATTCGATCATGGAGAGGGGGATCGGATGGTAGATCTGGGGATCTAATGGTAGGATGAGATGATCTACAGGTTAGATATTAGAGTCTAGAGAGATGGAGAGAGAATTAGGAGAGAGGAGAGAGAAAATAATACAAAATAATGGCAAAAGAGCTGGCGGAGAGTCATGAACCCTGATCTTCAATGTAATCTTCCGTCGGCTTTACCAATTACGTAAGTCGTCAGTTGGCGCGGCTTTGAATCACTTTAGCTCGTCTCTTGGTCTTCAGCTTTTCCTCTCTCTTGGTTCTTTATCTGGCTCTACGATCCTCTGACTTGACCCGTACTTGGCCGGTATCTTCTTGTCATAGCTTGTTGACTCCTTAAGCTTTGATATTAGGCTTCTATGGTTGATCGTGTACCCGCAAGTCTCTAAAATCGCCCGATTGGGTTTCCTGCGAGAGAAAAGCATGTAATGAGACTTAATCAAAATGGCTTCATATCTAGACTATCCGAAATGCGTATATTTCATGCAAATAGTCGATTTTCGTTTAAAGATTGCGCTCTACGCATTGGTAGAAACTCTTACGTGAAAAAGTCGACGAAAAGACAAGTTTTGCGTAGGAGAATGCGACATCGCTATAAGGATAATGGCTAAAAATAAGCACTTTTGAGCGAATATCAGAGGTCCGGTTGTGAAAAAGTCACAAGTTATAGGCTTCGGAATGGAACACACAAATTGAGTCCAATTAAAGACATTGACGCACGGATGGAGCTAACTTGTTTCGACTATCCCGATTCTTGTTCCAACACTTCAAATGTGTTGAAACAATAGTAATGGTAGAGTTTGAGTCAAATTACGAGGTCCGGTTGCGATAAAGTCACAAGTTATAGGCTTCGGAATGTAACACACAAACTGAGTCCAATTAAAGAGATTGACGCATGGATGGAGCTAACTTGTTTCTACTGTCCCGAATCTTGTTCCAACACTTCAAATGTGTTGAAACAATAGTAATGGAAGAATTCGAGTCAAATTACGAGGTCCGGTTGTGAAAAAGTCACAAGTTATAGGCTTCGGAATGTAACACACAAACTGAGTCCAATTTGAGACATTGACACACGGTTGGAGCTAAGTTGTTTCGACTGTCCAGAATCTTGTTCCGACACTTAAAATCTGTTGAAACAATAATAATGGAAGAGTTTGAGTCCAATTAAGAGGTCTGGTTGCGAAAAAGTCACAAGTTATAGGCTTCGGAATGTAACACACAAACTGAGTCCAATTTGAGACGTTGACGCACGGATGGAGCTAACTTGTTTCGACTGTCACGAATCTTGTTACAACACTTCAAATATGTTGAAACAATAGTAATTGTAGAATTCAAGTCTAATTACGAGGTCCGGTTGCAAAAAATTCACGAGTTATAGGCTTCGGAATGTAACACACAAACTGAGTCCAATTAAAGACATTGACGCACGGATGGAGCTAACTTGTTTCGACTGTCCCGATTCTTGTTCCAACACTTCAAATGTGTTGAAACAATAGTAATGGTAGAGTTTGAGTTAAATTACGAGGTCCGGTTGCGATAAAGTCACAAGTTATAGGCTTCGGAATGTAACACACAAACTGAGTCCAATTAAAGACTTCGACGCATGGATGGAGCTAACTTGTTTCGACTGTCCCGATTCTTGTTCCAACACTTCAAATGTGTTGAAACAATAGTAATGGTAGAGTTTGAGTAAAATTACGAGGTCCGGTTGCGATAAAGTCACAAGTTATAGGCTTCAGAATGTGACGCACAAACTAAATCCAATTTGACACGTTGACGCACGGATGGAGCTAACTTGTTTCGACTGTCCCGAATCTTGTTCCAACACTTCAAATGTGTTGAAACAATAGTAATGGAAGAATTCAAGTCGAATTACGAGGTCCGGTTGTGAAAAAGTCACAAGTTATAGTCTTCAGAATGTGACACACAAACTAAATCCAATTTGACACGTTGACGCACGGATAGAGCTAACATGTTTCGACATTCCCGAATCTTGTTCCAACACTTCAAATGTGTTGAAACAAAAGTAATGGAAGAGTTTGAGTCCAATTACGAGGTCCGGTTGTGAAAAAGTCACAAGTTATAGGCTTCGGAATGGAACACACAAACTGAGTCCAATTAAAGACATTGACGTACGGATGGAGCTAACTTGTTTCGACTGTCCTGATTCTTGTTCCAATACTTCAAATGTGTTGAAACAATAGTAATGGTCGAGTTTGAGTAAAATTACGAGGTCCGGTTGCAATAAAGTCACAAGTTATAGGCTTCAGAATGGGGCACACAAACTAAATCCAATTTGACACGTTGACGCACAGATGGAGCTAACTTGTTTCGACTGTCCCGAATCTTGTTCTAACACTTCAAATGTGTTGAAACAATAGTAATGGAAGAATTCGAGTTGAATTACGAGGTCCGGTTGTGAAAAAGTCACAAGTTATAGGCTTCAGAATGTGACACACAAACTAAATCCAATTTGACACGTTGACGCACGGATGGAGCTAACTTGTTTCGACTGTCACGAATCTTGTTCCAACACTTCAATTGTGTTGAAACAATAGTAATGGAAGAGTTTGAGTCCAATTACGAGGTCCGGTTGTTAAAAAGTCACAAGTTATAGGCTTCGGAATGGAACACACAAACTGAATCCAATTAAAGACATTGACGCACGGATGGCGATAACATGCTTCTATTGTCTCGAATCTTGTTTCAACACTTCAAATGTGTTGAAACAATAGTAATTGAAGAGTTTGAGTAAAATTACAAGGTACGGTTGCGTCAAAGTCAGAAGTTATAGGCTTCGGAATATAACACACAAACTGAGTCCAATTTGAGATATTGACGCACGGTTGGAGCTAACTTGTTTCGACTATCCCGAATCTTGTTCCGACACTTAAAATCTGTTGAAACAATAATAATGGAAGAGTTTGAGTCCAATTAAGAGGTCTAGTTGCGAAAATGTCACAAGTTATAGGCTTCGGAATGTAGCACACAAACTGAGTCCAATTTGAGACGTGGACGCATGGATGGAGCTAACTTGTTTCGACTGTCCCGAATCTTGTTCCAACACTTCAAATATGTTGAAACAATAGTAATTGAAGAATTCGAGTCTAATTACGAGGTCCGTTTGCGAAATATTCACCAGTTATAGGCTTCGGAATGTGACACAAAAACTAAGTCCAATTATAGACATTGACGCATGGATGGAGCTAACTTGTTTCTACTGTCCCAAATCTTGTTCCAACACTTCAAATGTGTTGAAACAATAGTAATGGAAGAATTCGAGTCGAATTACGTGGTCCGGCTGTGAAAAAGTCACAAGTTATAGGCTTCGGAATGTAACACACAAACTGAGTCCAATTTGAGACATTGACGCACGGCTGGAGCTAACTTGTTTCGACTGTCCGGAATCTTGTTCCGACACTTAAAATCTATTGAAACAATAATAATGGAAGAGTTTGAGTCCAATTAAGAGGTCTGGTTGCGAAAAAGTCACAAGTTATACGCTTCGGAATGTAACACACAAACTGAGTCCAATTTGAGACGTTGACGCACGGATGGAGCTAACTTGTTTCGACTGTCCCGAATCTTGTTACAACACTTCAAATATGTTGAAACAATAGTAATTGAAGAATTCGAGTCGAATTACGAGGTCCGGTTGCAAAAAATTCACAAGTTATAGGCTTCGGAATGTAACACACAAACTGAGTCCAATTAAAGACATTGACGCATGGATGGAGCTAACTTGTTTCTACTGTCCCAAATCTTGTTCCAACACTTCAAATGTGTTGCAACAATAGTAATGGAAGAATTCGAGTCTAATTACGAGGTCCGGTTGTGAAAAAGTAACAAGTTATAGGCTTCAGAATGTGACACACAAACTAAATCCAATTTGACACGTTGACGCACGGATGGAGCTAACTTGTTTTGACTGTCCCAAATTTTGTTCCAATACTTCAAATGTGTTGAAACAATAGTAATGGAAGAGTTTGAGTCCAATTACGAGGTCCGGTTGCGAAAAAGTCACAAGTTATATGCTTCGGAATGGAATACACAAACTGAGTCCAATTAAAGACATTGACGCACGGATGGAGCTAACTTGTTTCGACTGTCCCGATTCTTGTTCCAACACTTCAAATGTGTTGAAACAATAGTAATGGTAGGGTTTGAGTCAAATTACGAGGTCCGGTTGCGATAAAGTCACAAGTTATAGGCTTTGGAATGTAACACACAAACTGAGTCCAATTAAAGACATTGACGCACGGATGGCGATAACATGCTTCTATTGTGTCGAATCTTGTTTCAACACTTCAAATGTGTTGAAACAATAGTAATTGAAGAGTTTGAGTAAAATTACAAGGTACGGTTGCGTCAAAGTCAGAAGTTAAAGGCTTCGGAATATAACACACAAACTGAGTCCAATTTGAGACATTGACGCACGGTTGGAGCTAACTTGTTTCGACTATCCCGAATCTTGTTCCGACACTTAAAATCTGTTGAAACAATAATAATGGAAGAGTTTGAGTCCAATTAAGAGGTCTAGTTGCGAAAAAGTCACAAGTTATAGGCTTCGGAATGTAACACACAAACTGAGTCCAATTTAAGACGTTGACGCACGGATGGAGCTAACTTGTTTCGACTGTCCCGAATCTTATTCCAAGACTTCAAATATGTTGAAACAATAGTAATGGAAGAATTCGAGTCGAATTACGAGGTCCGGTTGTGAAAAAGTCACAAGTTATATTCTTCGGAATGTAACACACAAACTGAGTCCAATTAGAGACATTGACGCACGGTTGGAGCTAACTTGTTTCGACTGTCCGGAATCTTGTTCCGACACTTAAAATCTATTGAAACAATAATAATGGAAGAGTTTGAGTCCAATTAAGAGGTCTGGTTGCGAAAAAGTCACAAGTTATAGGCTTCGGAATGTAACACACAAACTGAGTCCAATTTGAGACGTTGATGCACGGATGGAGCTAACTTGTTTCGACTGTCCCGAATCTTGTTACAACACTTCAAATATGTTGAAACAATAGTAATTGAAGAATTCGTGTCTAATTACGAGGTCCGGTTGCAAAAAATTCACAAGTTATAGGCTTCGGAATGTAACACACAAACTGAGTCCAATTAAAGACATTGACGCATGGATGGAGCTAACTTGTTTCTACTGTCCCAAATCTTGTTCCAACACTTCAAATGTGTTGCAACAATTGTAATGGAAGAATTCGAGTCTAATTACGAGGTCCGGTTGTGAAAAAGTCACAAGTTATAGGCTTCAGAATGTGACACACAAACTAAATCCAATTTGACACGTTGACGCACGGATGGAGCTAACTTGTTTTGACTGTCCCGAATTTTGTTCCAACACTTCAAATGTGTTGAAACAATAGTAATGGAAGAGTTTGAGTCCAATTACGAGGTCCGGTTGCGAAAAAGTCACAAGTTATAGGCTTCGGAATGGAATACACAAACTGAGTCCAATTAAAGACATTGACGCACGGATGGAGCTAACTTGTTTCGACTGTCCCGATTCTTGTTCCCACACTTCAAATGTGTTGAAACAATAGTAATGGTAGGGTTTGAGTCAAATTACGAGGTCCGGTTGCGATAAAGTCACAAGTTATAGGCTTTGGAATGTAACACACAAACTGAGTCCAATTAAAGACATTGACGCACGGATGGCGATAACATGCTTCTATTGTGTCGAATCTTGTTTCAACACTTCAAATGTGTTGAAACAATAGTAATTGAAGAGTTTGAGTAAAATTACAAGGTACGGTTGCATCAAAGTCAGAAGTTATAGGCTTCGGAATATAACACACAAACTGAGTCCAATTTGAGACATTGACGCACGGTTGGAGCTAACTTGTTTCGACTATCCCGAATCTTGTTCTGACACTTAAAATCGGTTGAAACAATAATAATGGAAGAGTTTGAGTCCAATTAAGAGGTCTAGTTGCGAAAAAGTCACAAGTTATAGGCTTCGGAATGTAGCACACAAACTGAGTCCAATTTGAGACGTTGACGCACGGATGGAGCTAACTTGTTTCGACTGTCCCGAATCTTGTTCCAACACTTCAAATATGTTGAAACAATAGTAATTGAAGAATTCGAGTCTAATTACGAGGTCCGTTTGCGAAATATTCACCAGTTATAGGCTTCGGAATGTGACACAAAAACTGAGTCCCATTAAAGGCATTGACGCATGGATGGAGCTAACTTGTTTCTACTATCCCAAATCTTGTTCCAACACTTCAAATGTGTTGAAACAATAGTGATGGAAGAATTCGAGTCGAATTACGTGGTCCGGCTGTGAAAAAGTCACAAGTTATAGGCTTCGGAATGTAACACACAAACTGAGTCCAATTTGAGACATTGACGCACGGCTGGAGCTAACTTGTTTCGACTGTTCGGAATCTTGTTCCGACACTTAAAATCTATTGAAACAATAATAATGGAAGAGTTTGAGTCCAATTAAGAGGTCTGGTTGCGAAAAAGTCACAAGTTATAGGCTTCGGAATGTAACACACAAACTGAGTCCAATTTGAGACGTTGACGCACGGATGGAGCTAACTTGTTTCGACTGTCTCGAATCTTGTTACAACACTTCAAATATGTTGAAAAAATAGTAATTGAAGAATTCGAGTCGAATTACGAGGTCCGGTTGCAAAAAATTCACAAGTTATAGGCTTCGGAATGTAACACACAAACTGAGTCCAATTAAAGACATTGACGCATGGATGGAGCTAACTTGTTTCTACTGTCCCAAATCTTGTTCCAACACTTCAAATGTGTTGCAACAATAGTAATGGAAGAATTCGAGTCTAATTACGAGGTCCGGTTGTGAAAAAGTAACAAGTTATAGGCTTCAGAATGTGACACACAAACTAAATCCATTTTGACACGTTGACGCACGGATGGAGCTAACTTGTTTTGACTGTCCCGAATTTTGTTCCAACACTTCAAATGTGTTGAAACAATAGTAATGGAAGAGTTTGAGTCCAATTACGAGGTCCGGTTGCGAAAAAGTCACAAGTTATAGGCTTCGGAATGGAATACACAAACTGAGTCCAATTAAAGACATTGACGCACGGATGGAGCTAACTTGTTTCGACTGTCCCGATTCTTGTTCCAACACTTCAAATGTGTTGAAACAATAGTAATGGTAGGGTTTGAGTCAAATTACGAGGTCCGGTTGCGATAAAGTCACAAGTTATAGGCTTTGGAATGTAACACACAAACTGAGTCCAATTAAAGACATTGACGCACGGATGGCGATAACATGCTTCTATTGTCTCGAATCTTGTTTCAACACTTCAAATGTGTTGAAACAATAGTAATTGAAGAGTTTGAGTAAAATTACAAGGTACGGTTGCGTCAAAGTCAGAAGTTAAAGGGTTCGGAATATAACACACAAACTGAGTCCAATTTGAGACATTGACGCACGGTTGGAGCTAACTTGTTTCGACTATCCCGAATCTTGTTCCGATACTTAAAATCTTTTGAAACAATAATAATAGAAGACTTTGAGTCCAATTAAGAGGTCTAGTTGCGAAAAAGTCACAAGTTATAGGCTTCGGAATGTAACACACAAACTAAGTCCAATTTAAGACGTTGACGCACGGATGGAGCTAACTTGTTTCGACTGTCCCGAATCTTGTTCCAACACTTCAAATATGTTGAAACAATAGTAATGGAAGAATTCGAGTCGAATTACGAGGTCCGGTTGTGAAAAAGTCACAAGTTATAGGCTTCGGAATGGAACACATAAACTGAGTCCAATTAAAGACATTGACGCACGGATGGAAATAACTTGTTTTGACTGTCCCGATTCTTGTTCCAACACTTCAAATGTGTTGAAACAATAATAATGGTATAGTTTGAGTAAAATTACGAGTTCCGTTTGCGATAAAGTCACAAGTTATAGGCTTCAGAATGTGACACACAAACTAAATCCAATTTGACACGTTGACGCACGGATGGAGCTAACTTGTTTCGACTGTCCCGAATCTTGTTCCAACACTTCAAATGTGTTGAAACAATACTAATGGAAGAATTCGAGTTGGATTACGAGGTCCGGTTGTGAAAAAGTCACAAGTTATAGGCTTCAGAATGTGAGACACAAACTAAATCCAATTTGACACGTTGACGCACGGATGGAGCTAACATGGTTCGACATTCCCTAATCTTGTTCCAATAGTTCAAATGTGTTGAAACAATAGTAATGGAAGAGTTTGAGTCCAATTACGAGGTCCGGTTCTGAAAAAGTCACAAGTTATAGGCTTCGGAATGGAACACACAAACTGAGTCCAATTAAAGACATTGACGCACGGATGGAGCTAACTTGTTTCGACTGTCCCGATTCTTGTTCCAGCACTTCAAATGTGTTGAAACATTAGTAATGGTCGAGTTTGAGTAAAATTACGAGGTCCGGTTGCGATAAAGTCACAAGTTATAGGCTTCAAAATGTGGCACACAAACTAAATCCAATTTGACACGTTGACGCACGGATGGAGCTAACTTGTTTCGACTGTCCCGAATCTTGTTCCAACACTTCAAATGTGTTGAAACAATTGTAATGGAAGAATTCGAGTTGAATTACGTGGTCCGGTTGTGAAAAAGTCACAAGTTATAGGCTTCAGAATGTGACACACAAACTAAATCCAATTTGACACGTTGACGCACGGATGGAGCTAACTTGTTTTGACTGTCCCGAATTTTGTTCCAACACTTCAAATGTGTTGAAACAATAGTAATGGAAGAATTCGAGTCGAATTACGAGGTCCGATTGTGAAAAAGTCACAAGTTATAGGCTTCAGAATGTGACACACAAACTAAATCCAATTTGACACGTTGACGCACGGATGGAGCTAACTTGTTTTGACTGTCCCGAATTTTGTTCCAACACTTCAAATGTGTTGAAACAATACTAATGGAAGAATTCGAGTTGGATTACGAGGTCCGGTTGTGAAAAAGTCACAAGTTATAGGCTTCAGAATGTGAGACACAAACTAAATCCAATTTGACACGTTGACGCACGGATGGAGCTAACATGTTTCGACATTCCCTAATCTTGTTCCAACAGTTCAAATGTGTTGAAACAATAGTAATGGAATAGTTTGAGTCCAATTACGAGGTCCGGTTCTGAAAAAGTCACAAGTTATAGGCTTCGGAATGGAACACACAAACTGAGTCCAATTAAAGACATTGACGCACGGATGGAGCTAACTTGTTTCGACTGTCCCGATTCTTGTTCCCACACTTCAAATGTGTTGAAACAATAGTAATGGTAGGGTTTGAGTCAAATTACGAGGTCCGGTTGCGATAAAGTCACAAGTTATAGGCTTTGGAATGTAACACACAAACTGAGTCCAATTAAAGACATTGACGCACGGATGGCGATAACATGCTTCTATTGTCTCGAATCTTGTTTCAACACTTCAAATGTGTTGAAACAATAGTAATTGAAGAGTTTGAGTAAAATTACAAGGTACGGTTGCGTCAAAGTCAGAAGTTATAGGCTTCGGAATATAACGCACAAACTGAGTCCAATTTGAGACATTGACGCATGGTTGGAGCCAACTTGTTTCGACTATCCCGAATCTTGTTCTGACACTTAAAATCTGTTGAAACAATAATAATGGAAGAGTTTGAGTCCAATTAAGAGGTCTAGTTGCGAAAAAGTTACAAGTTATAGGCTTCGGAATGTAGCACACAAACTGAGTCCAATTTGAGACGTTGACGCACGGATGGAGCTAACTTGTTTCGACTGTCCCGAATCTTGTTCCAACACTTCAAATATGTTGAAACAATAGTAATTGAAGAATTCGAGTCTAATTACGAGGTCCGGTTGCGAAAAATTCACAAGTTATAGTCTTCGGAATGTAACACACAAACTGAGTCCAATTAAAGACATTGACGCATGGATGGAGCTAACTTGTTTCTACTGTCCCAAATCTTGTTCCAACACTTCAAATGTGTTGCAACAATAGTAATGGAAGAATTCGAGTCTAATTACGAGGTCCGGTTGTGAAAAGTCACAAGTTATAGGCTTCAGAATGTGACACGCAAACTAAATCCAATTTGACACGTTGACGCACTGATGGAGCTAACTTGTTTCGACTGTCACGAATCTTGTTCCAACACTTCAAATGTATTGAAACAATAGTAATGAAAGAGTTTGAGTCCAATTACTAGGTCCGGTTGTGAAAAAGTCACAAGTTATAGGCTTCGGAATGGAACACACAAACTGAGTCCAATTAAAGACATTGACGCACGGATGGAGCTAACTTGTTTCGACTGTCCCGATTCTTGTTCCAACACTTCAAATGTGTTGAAACAATAGTAATGGTAGAGTTTGAGTAAAATTACGAGGTCCGGTTGCGATAAAGTCACAAGTTATAGGCTTCGGAATGTAACACACAAACTGAGTCCAATTAAAGAGATTGACGCATGGATGGAGCTAACTTGTTTCTACTGTCCCGAATCTTGTTCCAACACTTCAAATGTGTTGAAACAATAGTAATGGAAGAATTCGAGTCAAATTACGAGGTCCGGTTGTGAAAAAGTCACAAGTTATAGGCTTCGGAATGTAACACACAAACTGAGTCCAATTTGAGACATTGACGCACGGTTGGAGCTAAGTTGTTTCGACTGTCCGGAATCTTGTTCCGACACTTAAAATCTGTTGAAACAATAATAATGGAAGAGTTTGAGTCCAATTAAGAGGTCTGGTTGCGAAAAAGTCACAAGGTATAGGCTTCGGAATGTAACACACAAACTGAGTCCAATTTGAGACGTTGACGCACGGATGGAGCTAACTTGTTTCGACTGTCCCGAATCTTGTTACAACACTTCAAATATGTTGAAACAATAGTCATTGTAGAATTCGAGTCTAATTACGAGGTTCGGTTGCGAAAAATTAACAAGTTATAGGCTTCGGATGTAACACATAAATTGAGTCTAATTAAAGACATTGACGCACGGATGGAGCTAACTTGTTTCGACTGTCCCGATTCTTGTTCCAACACTTCAAATGTGTTGAAACAATAGTAATGGTAGAGTTTGAGTTAAATTATGATGTCCGGTTGCGATAAAGTCACAAGTTATAGGCTTCGGAATGTAACACACAAACTGAGTCCAATTAAAGACTTTGACGCATGGATGGAGCTAACTTGTTTCGACTGTACCGATTCTTGTTCCAACACTTCAAATGTGATGAAATAATAGTAATGGAAGAGTTTGAGTCCAATTACGAGGTCCGGTTGGGAAAAAGTCACAAGTTATAGGCTTCGGAATGGAACACATAAACTGAGTCCAATTAAAGACATTGACGCACGGATGGAGATAACCTGTTTTGACTGTCCCGATTCTTGTTCCAACACTTCAAATGTGTTGGAACAATAATAATGGTATAGTTTGAGTAAAATTACGAGTTCCGTTTGCGATAAAGTCACAAGTTATAGGCTTCAGAATGTGACACACAAACTAAATCCAATTTGACACGTTGACGCACGGATGGAGCTAACTTGTTTCGACTGTCCCAAATCTTGTTCCAACACTTCAAATGTGTTGAAACAATACTAATGGAAGTATTCGAGTTGAATTACGAGGTCCGGTTGTGAAAAAGTCACAAGTTATAGGCTTCAGAATGTGACACACAAACTAAATCCAATTTGACACGTTGATGCACGGATGGAGCTAACTTGTTTTGACTGTCCCGAATTTTGTTCCAACACTTCAAATGTGTTGAAACAATACTAATGGAAGAATTCGAGTTGGATTACGAGGTCCGGTTGTTAAAAAGTCACAAGTTATAGGCTTCAGAATGTGAGACACAAACTAAATCCAATTTGACATGTTGACGCACGGATGGAGCTAACTTGTTTCGACTGTCCCGATTCTTGTTCCAGCACTTAAAATGTGTTGAAACATTAGTAATGGTCGAGTTTGAGTAAAATTACGAGGTCCGGTTGCGATAAAGTCACAAGTTATAGGCTTCAGAATGTGGCACACAAACTAAATCCAATTCGACACGTTGACGCACGGATGGAGCTAACCTATTTCGACTGTCCCGAATCTTGTTCCAACACTTCAAATGTGTTGAAACAATTGTAATGGAAGAATTCGAGTTGAATTACGTGGTCCGGTTGTGAAAAAGTCACAAGTTATAGGCTTCAGAATGTGACACACAAACTAAATCCAATTTGACACGTTGACGCACGGATGGAGCTAACTTGTTTCGACTGTCACGAATCTTGTTCCAACACTTCAAATTTGTTGAAACAATAGTAATTGCAGAGTTTGATTCCAATTACGAGGTCCGGTTGTGAAAAAGTCACAAGTTATAGGCTTCGGAATGGAACACACAAACTGAGTCCAATTAAAGACATTGACGCACGGTTGGAGCTAACTTGTTTCGACTGTCACGAATCTTGTTCCAGCACTTCAAATGTGTTGAAACAATAGTAATGGAAGAGTTTGAGTCCAATTACAAGGTTCGGTTATGAAAAAGTCACAAGTTATAGGCTTCGGAATGGAACACACAAACTGAGTCCAATTGAAGACACTGACGCACGGATGGAGCTAACATGTTTTGACTGTCCCGATTCTTGTTCCAACACTTCAAATGTGTTGAAACAATAGTAATGGTAGAGTTTGAGTAAAATTACGAGGTCCGATTGCGATAAAGTCGCAAGTTATAGGCTTCGGAATGTAACACAGAAACTGAGTCCAATTAAAGACTTTGACGCATGGATGGAGCTAACTTGTTTCGACTGTCCCGATTCTTGTCCCAACACTTCAAATGTGTTGAAACAATAGTAATGGAAGAATTCGAGTCGAATTACGAGGTCCGATTGTGAAAAAGTCACAAGTTATAGGCTTCGGAATGGAACACACAAACTGACTCCAATTAAAGACACTGACGCACGGATGGAGCTAACTTGTTTCGACTGTCCCGATTCTTGTTCCAACACTTCAAATGTGTTGAAACAATAGTAATGGTAGAGTTTGAGTAAAATTACGAGGTCCGGTTGCGATAAAGTCGCAAGTTATAGGCTTCGGAATGTAACCCACAAACTGAGTCCAATTTGAGACATTGACGCACGGTTGGAGCTAACTTGTTTCGACTGTCCGGAATCTTGTTCCGACTGTTAAAATCTATTGAAACAATAATAATGGAAGAGTTTGAGTCCAATTAAGAGGTCTGGTTGCGAAAAAGTCACAACTTATAGGCTTCGGAATGGAACACACAAACTAAGTCCAATTAAAGACATTGACGCACGGATGGAGCTAACTTGTTTCGACTGTCCCGAATCTTCTTCCAACACATCAAATGTGCTGAAACAATAGTAATGGAAGAGTTTGAGTCCAATTACAAGGTCCGGTTGTGAAAAAGTCACAAGTTGTAGGCTTCGGAATGGAACACACAAACTGAGTCCAATTAAAGACATTGACGCACGGATGGAGCTAACTTGTTTCGACTGTCATGAATCTTGTTTCAACACTTCAAATGTGTTGAAACAATAGTAACGGAAGAGTTTGAGTCCAATTACGAAGTTCGATTGTGAAAAAGTCACAAGTTGTAGGCTTCGGAATGGAACACACAAACTGAGTCCAATTAATGACACTGACGCACGAATGGAGCTAACTTGTTTCGACTGTCCCGATTCTTGTTCCAACACTTCAAATATGTTGAAATAATAGTAATGGTAGAGTTTGAGTAAAATTACGAGATCCGGTTGCGATAAAGTCACAAGTTATAGGCTTCGGTATGTAACACACAAACTGAGTCCAATTAAAAACATTGACGCACGGATGGAGCTAACTTGTTTCGACTGTCCCGATTCTTGTTCCAACACTTCAAATGTGTTGAAACAATAGTAATGGAAGAATTCGAGTCGAATTACGAGGTCCGATTGTGAAAAAGTCACAAGTTATAGGCTTCGGAATGTAACACACAAATTAGGTCCAATTTGAGACATTGACGCACGGTTGGAGCTAACTTGTTTCGACTGTCCGGAATCTTGTTCCGACACTTAAAATCTAGTGAAACAATAATAATGGAAGAGTTTGAGTCCAATTAAGAGGTCTGGTTGCGAAAAAGTCACAAGTTATAGGCTTCGGAATGGAACACACAAACTGAGTCCAATTAAAGACATTGACGCACGGATGGAGCTAACTTGTTTCGACTGTCACGAATCTTGTTCCAACACTTCAAATGTGTTGAAACAATAGTAATGGAAGAGTTTGAGTCCAATTACGAGGTTCGGTTGTGAAAAAGTCACAAGTTATAGGCTTCGGAATGGAACACACAAACTTACTCCAATTGAAGACACTGACGCACGGATGGAGCTAACTTTACTTCAACTGTCTCGATTCTTGTTCCAACACTTCAAATGTGTTGAAACAATAGTAATGGTAGAGTTTGAGTAAAATTATGAGGTCCGGTTGCGATAAAGTCACAAGTTATAGGCTTCGGAATGTAACACACAAACTGAGTCCAATTAAATACTTTGACGCATGGATGGAGCTAACTTGTTTCGACTGTCCCGATTATTGTTCCAACACTTCAAATGTGTTGAAACAATAGTAATGGTAGAGTTTGAGTAAAATTATGAGGTTCGGTTGCGATAAAGTCACAAGTTATAGGCTTCGGAATGTAACACACAAACTGAGTCCAATTAAAGACTTTTACGCATGGATAGAGCTAACTTGTTTCGACTGTCCTGATTCTTGTTCCAACACTTCAAATGTGTTGAAACAATAGTAATGGAAGAATTCGAGTCGAATTACGAGGTCCGATTTTGAAAAAGTCACAAGTTATAGGGTTCGGAATGTAACACACAAACTCAGTCCAATTTGAGACATTGACGCACGGTTGGAGCTAACTTGTTTCGACTGTCCGGAATCTTGTTCCGACACTTAAAATCTAGTGAAACAATAATAATGGAAGAGTTTGAGTACAATTAAGAGGTCTGGTTGCGAAAAAGTCACAAGTTATAGGCTTCGGAATGGAACACACAAACTGAGTCCAATTAAAGACATTGACGCACGGATGGACCTAACTTGTTTCGACTATCCCGAATCTTCTTCCAACACATCAAATGTGTTGAAACAATAGTAATGGAAGAGTTTGAGTCCAATTAAGAGGTCTGGTTGCGAAAAAGTCACAAGTTATAGGCTTCGGAATGGAACACACAAACTGAGTCCAATTAAAGACATTGACGCACGGATGGAGCTAACTTGTTTCGACTGTCACGAATCTTGTTCCAACACTTCAAATGTGTTGAAACAATAGTAATGGAAGAGTTTGAGTCCAATTACGAGGTTCGGTTGTGAAAAAGTCACAAGTTATAGGCTTCGGAATGGAACACACAAACTGAGTCCAATTAAAGACACTGACGCACGGATGGAGCTACCTTGTTTCGACTGTCCCGATTCTTGTTCCGACACTTCAAATGTGTTGAAACAATAGTAATGGTAGAGTTCGAGTAAAATTACGAGGTCCGGTTGCGATAAAGTGACAAGTTATAGGCTTCTGAATGTAACACACAAACTGAGTCCATTTAAAGACTTTGACGCATGGATGGAGCTAACATGTTTCCACTGTCCCGATTCTTGTTCCAATACTTCAAATGTGTTGAAACAATAGTAATGGAAGAATTCGAGTCGAATTACGAGGTCCGATTGTGAAAAAGTCACAAGTTATAGGCTTCAGAATGTGACACACAAACTAAATCCAATTTGA
This sequence comes from Euptelea pleiosperma, assembly GCA_035048495.1. Lineage (NCBI taxonomy): Eukaryota > Viridiplantae > Streptophyta > Magnoliopsida > Ranunculales > Eupteleaceae > Euptelea > Euptelea pleiosperma. The sequence continues at coordinate 311,871 of JASUTR010000218.1, read as the reverse complement.
CACGTTGACGCACCGATGGAGCTAACTTGTTTCGACTGTCACGAATCTTGCTCCAACACTTCAAATGTGTTGAAACAATAGTAATGGAAGAGTTTGAGTCCAATTACGAGGTTCGGTTGTGAAAAAGTCACAAGTTATAGGCTTCGGAATGGAACACACAAACTTACTCAAATTGAAGACACTGACGCACGGATGGAGCTAACTTTACTTCAACTGTCTCGATTCTTGTTCCAACACTTCAAATGTGTTGAAACAATAGTAATGGTAGAGTTTGAGTAAAATTATGAGGTCCGGTTGCGATAAAGTCACAAGTTATAGGCTTCGGAATGTAACACACAAACTGAGTCCAATTAAATACTTTGACGCATGGATGGAGCTAACTTGTTTCGACTGTCCCGATTCTTGTTCCAACACTTCAAATGTGTTGAAATCATAGTAATGGAAGAATTCGAGTCGAATTACGAGGTCCGATTGTGAAAAAGTCAAGAGTTATAGGCTTCGGAATGTAACACACAAACTGAGTCCAATTTGAGACATTGACGCACGGTTGGAGCTAACTTGTTTCGACTGTCCGGAATCTTGTTCCGACACTTAAAATCTGTTGAAACAATAATAATTGAAGAGTTTGAGTCCAATTAAGAGGTCTGGTTGCGAAAAAGTCATAAGTTATAGGCTTCGGAATGGAACACACAAACTGAGTCCAATTAAAGACATTGACGCACGGATGGAGCTAACTTGTTTCGACTGTCCCGAATCTTCTTCCAACACATCAAATGTGTTGAAACAATAGTAATGGAAGAGTTTGAGTCCAATTAGGAGGTCCGGTTGTGAAAAAGTCACAAGTTATAGGCTTCGAAATGGAACACACAAACTGAGTCCAATTTGAGACATTGACGCACGGTTGGAGCTAACTTGTTTCGACTGTCCGAAATCTTGTTCCGACACTTAAAATCTGTTGAAACATTAATAATGGAAGAGTTTGAGTCCAATTAAGAGGTCTGGTTGCGAAAAAGTCACAAGTTATAGGCTTCGGAATGGAACACACAAACTGAGTCCAATTAAAGACACTGACGCACGGATGGAGCTAACTTGTTTCGACTGTCCCGATTCTTGTTCCAACACTTCAAATGTGTTGAAACAATAGTAATGGTAGAGTTTGAGTAAAATTACGAGGTCCGGTTGCGATAAAGTCACAAGTTATAGGCTTCGGAATGTAACACACAAACTGAGTCCAATTAAAGACTTTGACGCATGGATGGAGCTAACTTGTTTCGACTGTCCCGATTCTTGTTCCAACACTTCAAATGTGTTGAAACAATAGTAATGGAAGAATTCTAGTCGAATTACGAGGTCCGATTGTGAAAAAGTCTCAAGTTATAGGCTTCAGAATGTGACACACAAACTAAATCCAATTTGACACGTTGACGCACCGATGGAGCTAACTTGTTTGGACTGTCACGAATCTTGTTCCAACACTTCAAATGTGTTGAAACAATAGTAATGGAAGAGATTGAGTCCAATTACGAGGTTCGGTTGTGAAAAAGTCACAAGTTGTAGGCTTCGGAATGGAACACACAAACTGAGTCCAATTAAAGACATTGACGCACGGATGGAGCTAACTTGTTTCGACTGTCACGAATCTTGTTCCAACACTTCAAATGTGTTGAAACAATAGTAACGGAAGAGTTTGAGTCCAATTACGAAGTTCGATTGTGAAAAAGTCACAAGTTGTAGGCTTCGGAATGGAACACACAAACTGAGTCCAATTAAAGACACTGACGCACGAATGGAGCTAACTTGTTTCGACTGTCCCGATTCTTGTTCCAACACTTCAAATATGTTGAAATAATAGTAATAGTAGAGTTTGAGTAAAATTACGAGGTCCGGTTGCGATAAAGTCACAAGTTATAGGCTTCGGTATGTAACACACAAACTGAGTCCAATTAAAAACATTGACGCACGGATGGAGCTAACTTGTTTCGACTGTCCCGATTCTTGTTCCAACACTTCAAATGTGTTGAAACAATAGTAATGGAAGAATTCGAGTCGAATTACGAGGTCCGATTGTGAAAAAGTCACAAGTTATAGGCTTCGGAATGTAACACACAAATTAGGTCCAATTTGAGACATTGACGCACGGTTGGAGCTAACTTGTTTCGACTGTCCGGAATCTTGTTCCGACACTTAAAATCTAGTGAAACAATAATAATGGAAGAGTTTGAGTCCAATTAAGAGGTCTGGTTGCGAGAAAGTCACAAGTTATAGGCTTCGGAATGGAACACACAAACTGAGTCCAATTAAAGACATTGACGCACGGATGGAGCTAACTTGTTTCGACTGTCCCGAATCTTCTTCCAACACATCAAATGTGCTGAAACAATAGTAATGGAAGAGTTTGAGTCCAATTACGAGGTCCGGTTGTGAAAAAGTCACAAGTTATAGGCTTCGGAATGGAACACACAAACTGAGTCCAATTAAAGACATTGACGCACGGTTGGAGCTAACTTGTTTCGACTGTTTCGATTCTTGTTCCAACACTTCAAATGTGTTGAAACAATAGTAATGGTAGAGTTTGAGTAAAATTATGAGGTCCGGTTGCGATATAGTCACAAGTTATAGGCTTCAGAATGTGACACACAAACTGAGTCCATTTAAAGACTTTGACGCATGGATGGAGCTAATGGAAGAATTCTAGTCGAATTATGTGGCCCGATTGCGAAAAAGTCACAAGTTATAGGCATCAGAATGTGACACACAAACTAAATCCAATTTGACACGTTGACGCACCGATGGAGCTAACTTGTTTCGACTGTCACGAATCTTGTTCCAACACTTCAAATGTGTTGAAACAATAGTAATGGAAGAGTTTGAGTCCAATTACGAGGTTCGGTTGTGAAAAAGTCACAAGTTATAGGCTTCGGAATGGAACACACAAATTGAGTCCAATTAAAGACACTGAGGCACGGATGGAGCTAACTTGTTTCGACTGTCCCGATTCTTGTTCCAACACTTCAAATGTGTTGAAACAATAGTAATGGTAGAGTTTGAGTAAAATTATGAGGTTCGGTTGCGATAAAGTCACAAGTTATAGGCTTCGGAATGTAACACACAAACTGAGTCCAATTAAAGACTTTTACGCATGGCTAGAGCTAACTTGTTTCGACTGTCCTGATTCTTGTTCCAACACTTCAAATGTGTTGAAACAATAGTAATGGAAGAATTCGAGTCCAATTACGAGGTCCGATTTTGAAAAAGTCACAAGTTATAGGGTTCGGAATGTAACACACAAACTCAGTCCAATTTGAGACATTGACGCACGGTTGGAGCTAACTTGTTTCGACTGTCCGGAATCTTGTTCCGACACTTAAAATCTAGTGAAACAATAATAATGGAAGAGTTTGAGTCCAATTAAGAGGTCTGGTTGCGAAAAAGTCACAAGTTATAGGCTTCGGAATGGAACACACAAACTGAGTCCAATTAAAGACATTGACGCACGGATGGAGCTAACTTGTTTCGACTGTCCCGAATCTTCTTCCAACACATCAAATGTGTTGAAACAATAGTAATGGAAGAGTTTGAGTCCAATTATAAGGTCCGGTTGTGAAAAAGTCACAAGTTATAGGTTTCGGAATGGAACACACAAACTGAGTCCAATTTGAGACATTGACGCACGGTTGGAGCTAACTTGTTTCGACTGTCCGGAATCTTGTTCCGACACTTAAAATCAGTTGAAACAATAATAATGGAAGAGTTTGAGTCCAATTAAGAGGTCTGGTTGCGAAAAAGTCACAAGTTATAGGCTTCGGAATGGAACACACAAACTGAGTCCAATTAAAGACATTGACGCACGGATGGAGCTAACTTGTTTCGACTGTCACGAATCTTGTTCCAACACTTCAAATGTGTTGAAACAATAATAATGGAAGAGTTTGAGTCCAATTACGAGGTTCGGTTGTGAAAAAGTCACAAGTTATAGGCTTCGGAATGGAACACACAAACTGAGTCCATTTAAAGACACTGACGCACGGATGGAGCTACCTTGTTTCGACTGTCCCGATTCTTGTTCCAACACTTCAAATGTGTTGAAACAATAGTAATGGTAGAGTTCGAGTAAAATTACGAGGTCCGATTGCGATAAAGTGACAAGTTATAGGCTTCTGAATGTAACACAAAAACTGAGTCCATTTAAAGACTTTGACGCATGGATGGAGCTAACATGTTTCCACTGTCCCGATTCTTGTTCCAATACTTCAAATGTGTTGAAACAATAGTAATGGAAGAATTCGAGTCGAATTACGAGGTCCGATTGTGAAAAAGTCACAAGTTATAGGCTTTAGAATGTGACACACAAACTAAATCCAATTTGACAAGTTGACGCACCGATGGAGCTAACTTGTTTCGACTGTCACGAATCTTGCTCCAACACTTCAAATGTGTTGAAACAATAGTAATGGAAGAGTTTGAGTCCAATTACGAGGTTCGGTTGTGAAAAAGTCACAAGTTATAGGCTTCGGAATGGAACACACAAACTTACTCCAATTGAAGACACTGACGCACGGATGGAGCTAACTTTACTTCAACTGTCTCGATTCTTGTTCCAACACTTCAAATGTGTTGAAACAATAGTAATGGTAGAGTTTGAGTAAAATTATGAGGTCCGGTTGCGATAAAGTCACAACTTATAGGCTTCGGAATGTAACACACCAACTGAGTCCAATGAAATACTTTGACGCATGGATGGAGCTAACTTGTTTCGACTGTCCCGATTCTTGTTCCAACACTTCAAATGTGTTGAAATCATAGTAATGGAAGAATTCGAGTCGAATTACGAGGTCCGATTGTGAAAAAGTCAAGAGTTATAGGCTTCGGAATGTAACACACAAACTGAGTCCAATTTGAGACATTGACGCACGGTTGGAGCTAACTTTTTTCGACTGTCCGGAATCTTGTTTCGACACTTAAAATCTGTTGAAACAATAATAATTGAAGAGTTTGAGTCCAATTAAGAGGTCTGGTTGCGAAAAAGTCATAAGTTATAGGCTTCGGAATGGAACACACAAACTGAGTCCAATTAAAGACATTGACGCACGGATGGAGCTAACTTGTTTCGACTGTCCCGAATCTTCTTCCAACACATCAAATGTGTTGAAACAATAGTAATGGAAGAGTTTGAGTCCAATTAGGAGGTCCGGTTGTGAAAAAGTCACAAGTTATAGGCTTCGAAATGGAACACACAAACTGAGTCCAATTTGAGACATTGACGCACGGTTGGAGCTAACTTGTTTCGACTGTCCGGAATCTTGTTCCGACACTTAAAATCTGTTGAAACATTAATAATGGAAGAGTTTGAGTCCAATTAAGAGGTCTGGTTGCGAAAAAGTCACAAGTTATAGGCTTCGGAATGGAACACACAAACTGAGTCCAATTAAAGACACTGACGCACGGATGGAGCTAACTTGTTTCGACTGTCCCGATTCTTGTTCCAACACTTCAAATGTGTTGAAATCATAGTAATGGAAGAATTCGAGTCGAATTACGAGGTCCGATTGTGAAAAAGTCAAGAGTTATAGGCTTCGGAATGTAACACACAAACTGAGTCCAATTTGGGACATTGACGCACGGTTGGAGCTAACTTGTTTCGACTGTCCAGAATCTTGTTCCGACACTTAAAATCTGTTGAAACAATAATAATGGAAGAGTTTGAGTCCAATTAAGAGGTCTGGTTGCGAAAAAGTCATAAGTTATAGGCTTCGGAATGAAACACACAAACTGAGTCCAATTAAAGACACTGACGCACGGATGGAGCTAACTTGTTTCGACTGTCCCGAATCTTCTTCCAACACATCAAATGTGTTGAAACAATAGTAATGGAAGAGTTTGAGTCCAATTAGGAGGTCCGGTTGTGAAAAAGTCACAAGTTATAGGCTTCGAAATGGAACACACAAACTGAGTCCAATTTGAGTAATTGACGCACGGTTGGAGCTAACTTGTTTCGACTGTCCGGAATCTTGTTCCGACACTTAAAATCTGTTGAAATATTAATAATGGAAGAGTTTGAGTCCAATTAAGAGGTCTGGGTGCGAAAAAGTCACAAGTTATAGGCTTCGGAATGGAACACACAAACTGAGTCCAATTAAAGACACTGACGCACGGATGGAGCTAACTTGTTTCGACTGTCCCGATTCTTGTTCCAACACTTCAAATGTGTTGAAACAATAGTAATGGTAGAGTTTGAGTAAAATTACGAGGTCCGGTTGCGATAAAGTCACAAGTTATAGGCTTCGGAATGTAACACACAAACTGAGTCCAATTAAAGACTTTGACGCATGGATGGAGCTAACTTGTTTCGACTGTCCCGATTCTTGTTCCAACACTTCAAATGTGTTGAAACAATAGTAATGGAAGAATTCTAGTCGAATTACGAGGTCCGATTGTGAAAAAGTCTCAAGTGATAGGCTTCAGAATGTGACACACAAACTAAATCCAATTTGACACGTTGACGCACCGATGAAGCTAACTTGTTTGGACTGTCACGAATCTTGTTCCAACACTTCAAATGTGTTGAAACAATAGTAATGGAAGAGATTGAGTCCAATTACGAGGTTCGGTTGTGAAAAAGTCACAAGTTATAGGCTTCGGAATGGAACACACAAACTGACTCCAATTAAAGACACTGACGCACGGATGGAGCTAACTTGTTTCGACTGTCCCGATTCTTGTTCCAACACTTCAAATGTGTTGAAACAATAGTAATGGTAGAGTTTGAGTAAAATTACGAGGTCCGGTTGCGATAAAGTCACAAGTTAAAGGCTTCGGAATGTAACCCACAAACTGCGTCTAATTTGAGACATTGACGCACGGTTGGAGCTAACTTGTTTAGACTGTCCGGAATCTTGTTCCGACACTTAAAATCTGTTGAAACATTAATAATGGAAGAGTTTGAGTCCAATTAAGAGGTCTGGTTGCGAAAAAGTCACAACTTATAGGCTTCGGAATGGAACACACAAACTAAGTCCAATTAAAGACATTGACGCACGGATGGAGCTAACTTGTTTCGACTGTCCCGAATCTTCTTCCAACACATCAAATGTGCTGAAACAATAGTAATGGAAGAGTTTGAGTCCAATTACGAGGTCCGGTTGTGAAAAAGTCACAAGTTGTAGGCTTCGGAATGGAACACACAAACTGAGTCCAATTAAAGACATTGACGCACGGATGGAGCTAACTTGTTTCGACTGTCACGAATCTTGTTCCAACACTTCAAATGTGTTGAAACAATAGTAACGGAAGAGTTTGAGTCCAATTACGAAGTTCGATTGTGAAAAAGTCACAAGTTGTAGGCTTCGGAATGGAACACACAAACTGAGTCCAATTAAAGACATTGACGCACGGATGGAGCTAACTTGTTTCGACTGTCACGAATCTTGTTCCAACACTTCAAATGTGTTGAAACAATAGTAACGGAAGAGTTTGAGTCCAATTACGAAGTTCGATTGTGAAAAAGTCACAAGTTGTAGGCTTCGGAATGGAACACACAAACTGAGTCCAATTAAAGACACTGACGCACGAATGGAGCTAACTTGTTTCGACTGTCCCGATTCTTGTTCCAACACTTCAAATATGTTGAAATAATAGTAATGGTAGAGTTTGAGTAAAATTACGAGATCCGGTTGCGATAAAGTCACAAGTTATAGGCTTCGGTATGTAACACACAAACTGAGTCCAATTAAAAACATTGACGCACGGATGGAGCTAACTTGTTTCGACTGTCCCGATTCTTGTTCCAACACTTCAAATGTGTTGAAACAATAGTAATGGAAGAATTTGAGTCGAATTACGAGGTCCGATTGTGAAAAAGTCACAAGTTATAGGCTTCGGAATGTAACACACAAATTAGGTCCAATTTGAGACATTGACGCACGGTTGGAGCTAACTTGTTTCGACTGTCCGGAATCTTGTTCCGACACTTAAAATCTAGTGAAACAATAATAATGGAAGAGTTTGAGTCCAATTAAGAGGTCTGGTTGCGAAAAAGTCACAAGTTATAGGCTTCGGAATGGAACACACAAACTGAGTCCAATTAAAGACATTGACGCACGGATGGAGGTAACTTGTTTCGACTGTCCCGAATCTTCTTCCAACACATCAAATGTGTTGAAACAATAGTAATGGAAGAGTTTGAGTCCAATTACGAGGTCCGGTTGTGAAAAAGACACAAGTTATAGGCTTCGGAATGGAACACACAAACTGAGTCCAATTAAAGACATTGACGCACGGTTGGAGCTAACTTGTTTCGACTGTCTCGATTCTTGTTTCAATACTTCAAATGTGTTGAAACAATAGTAATGTAAGAGTTTGAGTCCAATTACGAGGTTCGGTTGCGAAAAAGTTACAAGTTATAGGCTTCGGAATGTAACACACAAACTGAGTCCAATTAAAGACTTTGACGCATGGATAGAGCTAACTTGTTTCGACTGTCCTGATTCTTGTTCCAACACTTCAAATGTGTTGAAACAATAGTAATGGAAGAATTCGAGTCGAATTACGAGGTCCGATTTTGAAAAAGTCACAAGTTATAGGCTTCGGAATGTAACACACAAACTCAGTCCAATTTGAGACATTGACGCACGGTTGGAGATAACTTGTTTCGACTGTCCGGAATCTTGTTCCGACACTTAAAATCTAGTGAAACAATAATAATGGAAGAGTTTGAGTCCAATTAAGAGGTCTGGTTGCGAAAAAGTCACAAGTTATAGGCTTCGGAATGGAACACACAAACTGAGTCCAATTAAAGACATTGACGCACGGATGGAGCTAACTTGTTTCGACTGTCCCGAATCTTCTTCCAACACATCAAATGTGTTGAAACAATAGTAATGGAAGAGCTTGAGTCCAATTATGAGGTCCGGTTGTGAAAAAGTCTCAAGTTATAGGTTTCGGAATGGAACACACAAACTGAGTCCAATTTGAGACATTGACGCACGGTTGGAGCTAACTTGTTTCGATTGTCCGGAATCTTGTTCCAACACTTAAAATCAGTTGAAACAATAATAATGGAAGAGTTTGAGTCCAATTAAGAGGTCTGGTTGCGAAAAAGTCACAAGTTATAGGCTTCGGAATGGAACACACAAACTGAGTCCAATTAAAGACATTGACGCACGGATGGAGCTAACTTGTTTCGACTGTCACGAATCTTGTTCCAACACTTCAAATGTGTTGAAACAATAGTAATGAAAGAGTTTGAGTCCAATTACGAGGTTCGGTTGTGAAAAAGTCACAAGTTATAGGCTTCGGAATGGAACACACAAACTGAGTCCAATTAAAGACACTGACGCACGGATGGAGCTACCTTGTTTCGACTGTCCCGATTCTTGTTACAACACTTCAAATGTGTTGAAACAATAGTAATGGTAGAGTTTGAGTAAAATTACGAGGTCCGGTTGCGATAAAGTCACAAGTTCTAGGCTTCGGAATGTAACCCACAAACTGAGTCCAATTTGAAACATTGACGCACGGTTGGAGCTAACTTGTTTCGACTGTCCGGAATCTTGTTCCGACAGTTAAAATCTGTTGAAACAATAATAATGGAAGAGTTTGAGTCCAATTAAGAGGTCTGGTTGCGAAAAAGTCACAACTTATAGGCTTCGGAATGGAACACACAAATTGAGTCCAATTTGAGACATTGACGCACGGTTGGAGCTAACTTGTTTAGACTGTCCGGAATCTTGTTCCGACACTTAAAATCTGTTGAAACATTAATAATGGAAGAGTTTGAGTCCAATTAAGAGGTCTGGTTGCGAAAAAGTCACAAGTTATAGGCTTCGGAATGGAACACACAAACTGAGTCCAATTAAAGACACTGACGCAAGGATGGAGCTAACTTGTTTCGACTGTCCCGATTCTTGTTCCAACACTTCAAATGTGTTGAAACAATAGTATTGGCAGAGTTAGAGTAAAATTACGAGGTCCGGTTGAGATAAAGTCACAAGTTATAGGCTTCGGAATGTAACACACAAACTGAGTCCAATTAAAGACTTGGACGCATGGATGGAGCTAACTTGTTTCGACTGTCCTGATTCTTGTTCCAACACTTCAAATGTGTTGAAACAATAGTAATGGAAGAGTTTGAGTCCAATTAAGAGGTCTGGTTGCGAAAAAGTCACAACTTATAGGCTTCGGAATGGAACACACAAACTGTGTCCAATTAAAGACATTGACGCACGGATGGAGCTAACTTGTTTCGACTGTCCCGAATCTTCTTCCAACACATCAAATGTGCTGAAACAATAGTAATGGAAGAGTTTGAGTCCTATTACGAGGTCCGGTAGTGAAAAAGTCACAAGTTGTAGGCTTCGGAATGGAACACACAAACTAAGTCCAATTAAAGACATTGACGCACGGATGGAGTAACTTGTTTCGACTGTCACGAATCTTGTTCCAACACTTCAAATGTGTTGAAACAATAGTAACGGAAGAGTTTGAGTCCAATTACGAAGTTCGATTGTGAAAAAGTCACAAGTTGTAGGCTTCGGAATGGAACACACAAACTGAGTCCAATTAAAGACACTGACGCACGAATGGAGCTAACTTGTTTCGACTGTCCCGATTCTTGTTCCAACACTTCAAATATGTTGAAATAATAGTAATGGTAGAGTTTGAGTAAAATTACGAGATCCGGTTGCGATAAAGTCACAAGTTATAGGCTTCGGTATGTAACACACAAACTGAGTCCAATTAAAAACATTGACGCACGGATGGAGCTAACTTGTTTCGACTGTCCCGATTCTTGTTCCAACACTTCAAATGTGTTGAAACAATAGTAATGGAAGAATTCGAGTTGAATTACGAGGTCCGATTGTGAAAAAGTCACAAGTTATAGGCTTCGGAATGTAACACACAAATTAGGTCCAATTTGAGACATTGACGCACGGTTGGAGCTAACTTGTTTCGACTGGCCGGAATCTTGTTCCGACACTTAAAATCTAGTGAAACAATAATAATGGAAGAGTTTGAGTCCAATTAAGAGGTCTGGTTGCGAAAAAGTCACAAGTTATAGGCTTCGGAATGGAACACACAAACTGAGTCCAATTAAAGACATTGACGCACGGATGGAGGTAACTTGTTTCGACTGTCCCGAATCTTCTTCCAACACATCAAATGTGTTGAAAGAATAGTAATGGAAGAGTTTGAGTCCAATTACGAGGTCCGGTTGTGAAAAAGACACAAGTTATAGGCTTCGGAATGGAACACACAAACTGAGTCCAATTAAAGACATTGACGCACGGTTGGAGCTAACTTGTTTCGACTGTCTCGATTCTTGTTCCAATACTTCAAATGTGTTGAAACAATAGTAATGTAAGAGTTTGAGTCCAATTACGAGGTTCGGTTGCGAAAAAGTCACAAGTTATAGGCTTCGGAATGTAACACACAAACTGAGTCCAATTAAAGACATTGACGCACGGATGGAGCTAACTTGTTTCGACTGTCCCGAATCTTCTTCCAACACATCAAATGTGTTGAAACAATAGTAATGGAAGAGCTTGAGTCCAATTATGAGGTCCGGTTGTGAAAAAGTCTCAAGTTATAGGTTTCGGAATGGAACACACAAACTGAGTCCAATTTGAGACATTGACGCACGGTTGGAGCTAACTTGTTTCGATTGTCCGGAATCTTGTTCCAACACTTAAAATCAGTTGAAACAATAATAATGGAAGAGTTTGAGTCCAATTAAGAGGTCTGGTTGCGAAAAAGTCACAAGTTATAGGCTTCGGAATGGAACACACAAACTGAGTCCAATTAAAGACATTGACGCACGGATGGAGCTAACTTGTTTCGACTGTCACGAATCTTGTTCCAACACTTCAAATGTGTTGAAACAATAGTAATGAAAGAGTTTGAGTCCAATTACGAGGTTCGGTTGTGAAAAAGTCACAAGTTATAGGCTTCGGAATGGAACACACAAACTGAGTCCAATTAAAGACACTGACGCACGGATGGAGCTACCTTGTTTCGACTGTCCCGATTCTTGTTACAACACTTCAAATGTGTTGAAACAATAGTAATGGTAGAGTTTGAGTAAAATTACGAGGTCCGGTTGCGATAAAGTCACAAGTTCTAGGCTTCGGAATGTAACCCACAAACTGAGTCCAATTTGAAACATTGACGCACGGTTGGAGCTAACTTGTTTCGACTGTCCGGAATCTTGTTCCGACAGTTAAAATCTGTTGAAACAATAATAATGGAAGAGTTTGAGTCCAATTAAGAGGTCTGGTTGCGAAAAAGTCACAACTTATAGGCTTCGGAATGGAACACACAAATTGAGTCCAATTTGAGACATTGACGCACGGTTGGAGCTAACTTGTTTAGACTGTCCGGAATCTTGTTCCGACACTTAAAATCTGTTGAAACATTAATAATGGAAGAGTTTGAGTCCAATTAAGAGGTCTGGTTGCGAAAAAGTCACAAGTTATAGGCTTCGGAATGGAACACACAAACTGAGTCCAATTAAAGACACTGACGCAAGGATGGAGCTAACTTGTTTCGACTATCCCGATTCTTGTTCCAACACTTCAAATGTGTTGAAACAATAGTAATGGCAGAGTTAGAGTAAAATTACGAGGTCCGGTTGCGATAAAGTCACAAGTTATAGGCTTCGGAATGTAACACACAAACTGAGTCCAATTAAAGACTTGGACGCATGGATGGAGCTAACTTGTTTCGACTGTCCTGATTCTTGTTCCAACACTTCAAATGTGTTGAAACAATAGTAATGGAAGAGTTTGAGTCCAATTAAGAGGTCTGGTTGCGAAAAAGTCACAACTTATAGGCTTCGGAATGGAACACACAAACTGTGTCCAATTAAAGACATTGACGCACGGATGGAGCTAACTTGTTTCGACTGTCCCGAATCTTCTTCCAACACATCAAATGTGCTGAAACAATAGTAATGGAAGAGTTTGAGTCCTATTACGAGGTCCGGTAGTGAAAAAGTCACAAGTTGTAGGCTTCGGAATGGAACACACAAACTGAGTCCAATTAAAGACATTGATGCACGGATGGAGCTAACTTGTTTCCACTGTCACTAATCTTGTTCCAACACTTCAAATGTGTTGAAACAATAGTAATGGAAGAGTTCGAGTCCAATTACGAGGTTCGGTTGTGAAAAAGTCACAAGTTATAGGCTTCGGAATGTAACCCACAAACTGAGTCCAATTTGAAACATTGACGCACGGTTGGAGCTAACTTGTTTCGACTGTCCGGAATCTTGTTCCGACAGTTAAAATCTGTTGAAACAATAATAATGGAAGAGTTTGAGTCCAATTAAGAGGTCTGGTTGCGAAAAAGTCACAACTTATAGGCTTCGGAATGGAACACACAAATTGAGTCCAATTTGAGACATTGACGCACGGTTGGAGCTAACTTGTTTAGACTGTCCGGAATCTTGTTCCGACACTTAAAATCTGTTGAAACATTAATAATGGAAGAGTTTGAGTCCAATTAAGAGGTCTGGTTGCGAAAAAGTCACAAGTTATAGGCTTCGGAATGGAACACACAAACTGAGTCCAATTAAAGACACTGACGCAAGGATGGAGCTAACTTGTTTCGACTGTCCCGATTCTTGTTCCAACACTTCAAATGTGTTGAAACAATAGTAATGGCAGAGTTAGAGTAAAATTACGAGGTCCGGTTGCGATAAAGTCACAAGTTATAGGCTTCGGAATGTAACACACAAACTGAGTCCAATTAAAGACTTGGACGCATGGATGGAGCTAACTTGTTTCGACTGTCCTGATTCTTGTTCCAACACTTCAAATGTGTTGAAACAATAGTAATGGAAGAGTTTGAGTCCAATTAAGAGGTCTGGTTGCGAAAAAGTCACAACTTATAGGCTTCGGAATGGAACACACAAACTGTGTCCAATTAAAGACATTGACGCACGGATGGAGCTAACTTGTTTCGACTGTCCCGAATCTTCTTCCAACACATCAAATGTGCTGAAACAATAGTAATGGAAGAGTTTGAGTCCTATTACGAGGTCCGGTAGTGAAAAAGTCACAAGTTGTAGGCTTCGGAATGGAACACACAAACTGAGTCCAATTAAAGACATTGATGCACGGATGGAGCTAACTTGTTTCCACTGTCACTAATCTTGTTCCAACACTTCAAATGTGTTGAAACAATAGTAATGGAAGAGTTCGAGTCCAATTACGAGGTTCGGTTGTGAAAAAGTCACAAGTTATAGGCTTCGGAATGGAACACACAAACTGACTCCAATTAAAGACACTGACGCACGGATGGAGCTAACTTGTTTCGACTGTCCCGATTCTTGTTCCAACACTTCAAATGTGTTGAAACAATAGTAATGGTAGAGTTTGAGTAAAATTACGAGGTCCGGTTGCGATAAAGTCACAAGTTATTGGCTTCGGAATGTAACACACAAACTGAGTCCAATTTGAGACATTGACGCACGGTTGGAGCTAACTTGTTTAGACTGTCCGGAATCTTGTTCCGACACTTAAAATCTGTTGAAACAATAATAATGGAAGAGTTTGAGTCCAATTAAGAGGTCTGGTTGCGAAAAAGTCACAACTTATAGGCTTCGAAATAGAACACACAAACTGAGTTCAATTAAAGACATTGACGTACGGATGGAGCTAACTTGTTTCGACTGTCCCGAATCTTCTTCCAACACATCAAATGTGCTGAAACAATAGTAATGGAAGAGTTTGAGTCCAATTACGAGGTCCGGTTGTGAAAAAGTCACAAGTTATAGGCTTTGGAATGGAACACACAAACTGAGACCAATTAAAGACATTGATGCACGGATGGAGCTAACTTGTTTCGACTGTCACGAATCTTGTTCCAACACTTCAAATGTGTTGAAACAATAGTAATGGTAGAGTTTGAGTAAAATTATGAGGTCCGGTTGCGATATAGTCACAAGTTATAGGCTTCAGAATATGACACACAAACTAAATCCAATTTGACACGTTGACGCACGGATGGAGCTAACTTGTTTCGACTATCCCGAATCTTGTTCCAACACTTCAAATGTGTTGAATGGAAGAATTCTAGTCGAATTACGAGGTCCGATTGTGAAAAAGTCTCAAGTTATAGGCTTCAGAATGTGACACACAAACTAAATCCAATTTGACACGTTGACGCACCGATGGAGCTAACTTGTTTGGACTGTCACGAATCTTGTTCCAACACTTCAAATGTGTTGAAACAATAGTAATGGAAGAGATTGAGTCCAATTACGAGGTTCGGTTGTGAAAAAGTCACAAGTTATAGGCTTCGGAATGGAACACACAAACTGAGTCCAATTAAAGACACTGACGCACGGATGGAGCTAACTTGTTTCGACTGTCCCGATTCTTGTTCCAACACTTCAAATGTGTTGAAACAATAGTAATGGTAGAGTTTGAGTAAAATTACGAGGTCCGGTTGCGATAAAGTCACAAGTTAAAGGCTTCGGAATGTAACCCACAAACTGCGTCTAATTTGAGACATTGACGCACGGTTGGAGCTAACTTGTTTCGACTGTCCGGAATCTTGTTCCGACAGTTAAAATCTATTGAAACAATAATAATGGAAGAGTTTGAGTCCAATTAAGAGGTCTGGTTGCGAAAAAGTCACAACTTATAGGCTTCGGAATGGAACACACAAACTAGGTCCAATTAAAGACATTGACGCACGGATGGAGCTAACTTGTTTCGACTGTCCCGAATCTTCTTCCAACACATCAAATGTGCTGAAACAATAGTAATGGAAGAGTTTGAGTCCAATTACGAGGTCCGGTTGTGAAAAAGTCACAAGTTGTAGGCTTCGGAATGGAACACACAAACTGAGTCCAATTAAAGACATTGACGCATGGATGGAGCTAACTTGTTTCGACTGTCACGAATCTTGTTCCAACACTTCAAATGTGTTGAAACAATAGTAACGGAAGAGTTTGAGTCCAATTACGAAGTTCGATTGTGAAAAAGTCACAAGTTGTAGGCTTCGGAATGGAACACACAAACTGAGTCCAATTAAAGACACTGACGCACGAATGGAGCTAACTTGTTTCGACTGTCCCGATTCTTGTTCCAACACTTCAAATATGTTGAAATAATAGTAATGGTAGAGTTTGAGTAAAATTACGAGATCCGGTTGCGATAAAGTCACAAGTTATAGGCTTCGGTATGTAACACACAAACTGAGTCCAATTAAAAACATTGACGCACGGATGGAGCTAACTTGTTTCGACTGTCCCGATTCTTGTTCCAACACTTCAAATGTGTTGAAACAATAGTAATGGAAGAATTCGAGTCGAATTACGAGGTCCGATTGTGAAAAAGTCACAAGTTATAGGCTTCGGAATGTAACACACAAATTAGGTCCAATTTGAGACATTGACGCACGGTTGGAGCTAACTTGTTTCGACTGTCCGGAATCTTGTTCCGATACTTAAAATCTAGTGAAACAATAATAATGGAAGAGTTTGAGTCCAATTAAGAGGTCTGGTTGCGAAAAAGTCACAAGTTATAGGCTTCGGAATGGAACACACAAACTGAGTCCAATTAAAGACATTGACGCACGGATGGAGGTAACTTGTTTCGACTGTCCCGAATCTTCTTCCAACACATCAAATGTGTTGAAAGAATAGTAATGGAAGAGTTTGAGTCCAATTACGAGGTCCGGTTGTGAAAAAGACACAAGTTATAGGCTTCGGAATGGAACACACAAACTGAGTCCAATTAAAGACATTGACGCACGGTTGGAGCTAACTTGTTTTGACTGTCTCGATTCTTGTTCCAATACTTCAAATGTGTTGAAACAATAGTAATGTAAGAGTTTGAGTCCAATTACGAGGTTCGGTTGCGAAAAAGTCACAAGTTATAGGCTTCGGAATGTAACACACAAACTGAGTCCAATTAAAGACTTTGACGCATGGATAGAGCTAACTTGTTTCGACTGTCCTGATTCTTGTTCCAACACTTCAAATGTGTTGAAACAATAGTAATGGAAGAATTCGAGTCGAATTACGAGGTCCGATTTTGAAAAAGTCACAAGTTATAGGCTTCGGAATGTAACACACAAACTCAGTCCAATTTGAGACATTGACGCACGGTTGGAGATAACTTGTTTCGACTGTCCGGAATCTTGTTCCGACACTTAAAATCTAGTGAAACAATAATAATGGAAGAGTTTGAGTCCAATTAAGAGGTCTCGTTGCGAAAAAGTCACAAGTTATAGGCTTCGGAATGGAACACACAAACTGAGTCCAATTAAAGACATTGACGCACGGATGGAGCTAACTTGTTTCGACTGTCCCGAATCTTCTTCCAACACATCAAATGTGTTGAAACAATAGTAATGGAAGAGCTTGAGTCCAATTATGAGGTCCGGTTGTGAAAAAGTCTCAAGTTATAGGTTTCGGAATGGAACACACAAACTGAGTCCAATTTGAGACATTGACGCACGGTTGGAGCTAACTTGTTTCGATTGTCTGGAATCTTGTTCCGACACTTAAAATCAGTTGAAACAATAATAATGGAAGAGTTTGAGTCCAATTAAGAGGTCTGGTTGCGAAAAAGTCACAAGTTATAGGCTTCGGAATGGAACACACAAACTGAGTCCAATTAAAGACATTGACGCACGGATGGAGCTAACTTGTTTCGACTGTCACGAATCTTGTTCCAACACTTCAAATGTGTTGAAACAATAGTAATGAAAGAGTTTGAGTCCAATTACGAGGTTCGGTTGTGAAAAAGTCACAAGTTATAGGCTTCGGAATGGAACACACAAACTGAGTCCAATTAAAGACACTGACGCACGGATGGAGCTACCTTGTTTCGACTGTCCCGATTCTTGTTACAACACTTCAAATGTGTTGAAACAATAGTAATGGTAGAGTTTGAGTAAAATTACGAGGTCCGGTTGCGATAAAGTCACAAGTTCTAGGCTTCGGAATGTAACCCACAAACTGAGTCCAATTTGAAACATTGACGCCCGGTTGGAGCTAACTTGTTTCGACTGTCCGGAATCTTGTTCCGACAGTTAAAATCTGTTGAAACAATAATAATGGAAGAGTTTGAGTCCAATTAAGAGGTCTGGTTGCGAAAAAGTCACAACTTATAGGCTTCGGAATGGAACACACAAACTGAGTCCAATTTGAGACATTGACGCACGGTTGGAGCTAACTTGTTTAGACTGTCCGGAATCTTGTTCCGACACTTAAAATCTGTTGAAACATTAATAATGGAAGAGTTTGAGTCCAATTAAGAGGTCTGGTTGCGAAAAAGTCACAAGTTATAGGCTTCGGAATGGAACACACAAACTGAGTCCAATTAAAGACACTGACGCAAGGATGGAGCTAACTTGTTTCGACTGTCCCGATTCTTGTTCCAACACTTCAAATGTGTTGAAACAATAGTAATGGTAGAGTTAGAGTAAAATTACGAGGTCCGGTTGCGATAAAGTCACAAGTTATAGGCTTCGGAATGTAACACACAAACTGAGTCCAATTAAAGACTTGGACGCATGGATGGAGCTAACTTGTTTCGACTGTCCTGATTCTTGTTCCAACACTTCAAATGTGTTGAAACAATAGTAATGGAAGAGTTTGAGTCCAATTAAGAGGTCTGGTTGCGAAAAAGTCACAACTTATAGGCTTCGGAATGGAACACACAAATTGTGTCCAATTAAAGACATTGACGCACGGATGGAGCTAACTTGTTTCGACTGTCCCGAATCTTCTTCCAACACATCAAATGTGCTGAAACAATAGTAATGGAAGAGTTTGAGTCCAATTACGAGGTCCGGTTGTGAAAAAGTCACAAGTTGTAGGCTTCGGAATGGAACACACAAACTGAGTCCAATTAAAGACATTGACGCACGGATGGAGCTAACTTGTTTCGACTGTCCCGATTCTTGTTCCAACACTTCAAATATGTTGGAATAATAGTAATGGTAGAGTTTGAGTAAAATTACGAGGTCCGGTTGCGATAAAGTCACAAGTTATAGGCTTCGGTATGTAACACACAAACTGAGTCCAATTAAAAACATTGACGCACGGATGGAGCTAACTTGTTTCGACTGTCCCGATTCTTGTTCCAACACTGCAAATGTGTTGAAACAATAGTAATGGAAGAATTCGAGTCGAATTACGAGGTCCGATTGTGAAAAAGTCACAAGTTATAGGCTTCGGAATGTAACACACAAATTAGGTCCAATTTGAGACATTGACGCACGGTTGGAGCTAACTTGTTTCGACTGTCTGCAATCTTGTTCCGACACTTAAAATCTAGTGAAACAATAATAATGGAAGAGTTTGAGTCCAATTAAGAGGTCTGGTTGCGAAAAAGTCACAACTTATAGGCTTCGAAATAGAACACACAAACTGAGTTCAATTAAAGACATTGACGTACGGATGGAGCTAACTTGTTTCGACTGTCCCGAATCTTCTTCCAACACATCAAATGTGCTGAAACAATAGTAATGGAAGAGTTTGAGTCCAATTAAGAGGTCCGGTTGTGAAAAAGTCACAAGTTATAGGCTTTGGAATGGAACACACAAACTGAGACCAATTAAAGACATTGATGCACGGATGGAGCTAACTTGTTTCGACTGTCACGAATCTTGTTCCAACACTTCAAATGTGTTGAAACAATAGTAATGGTAGAGTTTGAGTAAAATTATGAGGTCCGGTTGCGATATAGTCACAAGTTATAGGCTTCAGAATATGACACACAAACTAAATCCAATTTGACACGTTGACGCACGGATGGAGCTAACTTGTTTCGACTATCCCGAATCTTGTTCCAACACTTCAAATGTGTTGAAACAATAGTAATGGAAGAATTCTAGTCGAATTACGAGGTCCGATTGTGAAAAAGTCTCAAGTTATAGGCTTCAGAATGTGACACACAAACTAAATCCAATTTGACACGTTGACGCACCGATGGAGCTAACTTGTTTGGACTGTCACGAATCTTGTTCCAACACTTCAAATGTGTTGAAACAATAGTAATGGAAGAGATTGAGTCCAATTACGAGGTTCGGTTGTGAAAAAGTCACAAGTTATAGGCTTCGGAATGGAACACACAAACTGAGTCCAATTAAAGACACTGACGCACGGATGGAGCTAACTTGTTTCGACTGTCCCGATTCTTGTTCCAACACTTCAAATGTGTTGAAACAATAGTAATGGTAGAGTTTGAGTAAAATTACGAGGTCCGGTTGCGATAAAGTCACAAGTTAAAGGCTTCGGAATGTAACCCACAAACTGCGTCTAATTTGAGACATTGACGCACGGTTGGAGCTAACTTGTTTCGACTGTCCGGAATCTTGTTCCGACAGTTAAAATCTATTGAAACAATAATAATGGAAGAGTTTGAGTCCAATTAAGAGGTCTGGTTGCGAAAAAGTCACAACTTATAGGCTTCGGAATGGAACACACAAACTAGGTCCAATTAAAGACATTGACGCACGGATGGAGCTAACTTGTTTCGACTGTCCCGAATCTTCTTCCAACACATCAAATGTGCTGAAACAATAGTAATGGAAGAGTTTGAGTCCAATTACGAGGTCCGGTTGTGAAAAAGTCACAAGTTGTAGGCTTCGGAATGGAACACACAAACTGAGTCCAATTAAAGACATTGACGCATGGATGGAGCTAACTTGTTTCGACTGTCACGAATCTTGTTCCAACACTTCAAATGTGTTGAAACAATAGTAACGGAAGAGTTTGAGTCCAATTACGAAGTTCGATTGTGAAAAAGTCACAAGTTGTAGGCTTCGGAATGGAACACACAAACTGAGTCCAATTAAAGACACTGACGCACGAATGGAGCTAACTTGTTTCGACTGTCCCGATTCTTGTTCCAACACTTCAAATATGTTGAAATAATAGTAATGGTAGAGTTTGAGTAAAATTACGAGATCCGGTTGCGATAAAGTCACAAGTTATAGGCTTCGGTATGTAACACACAAACTGAGTCCAATTAAAAACATTGACGCACGGATGGAGCTAACTTGTTTCGACTGTCCCGATTCTTGTTCCAACACTTCAAATGTGTTGAAACAATAGTAATGGAAGAATTCGAGTCGAATTACGAGGTCCGATTGTGAAAAAGTCACAAGTTATAGGCTTCGGAATGTAACACACAAATTAGGTCCAATTTGAGACATTGACGCACGGTTGGAGCTAACTTGTTTCGACTGTCCGGAATCTTGTTCCGATACTTAAAATCTAGTGAAACAATAATAATGGAAGAGTTTGAGTCCAATTAAGAGGTCTGGTTGCGAAAAAGTCACAAGTTATAGGCTTCGGAATGGAACACACAAACTGAGTCCAATTAAAGACATTGACGCACGGATGGAGGTAACTTGTTTCGACTGTCCCGAATCTTCTTCCAACACATCAAATGTGTTGAAAGAATAGTAATGGAAGAGTTTGAGTCCAATTACGAGGTCCGGTTGTGAAAAAGACACAAGTTATAGGCTTCGGAATGGAACACACAAACTGAGTCCAATTAAAGACATTGACGCACGGTTGGAGCTAACTTGTTTTGACTGTCTCGATTCTTGTTCCAATACTTCAAATGTGTTGAAACAATAGTAATGTAAGAGTTTGAGTCCAATTACGAGGTTCGGTTGCGAAAAAGTCACAAGTTATAGGCTTCGGAATGTAACACACAAACTGAGTCCAATTAAAGACTTTGACGCATGGATAGAGCTAACTTGTTTCGACTGTCCTGATTCTTGTTCCAACACTTCAAATGTGTTGAAACAATAGTAATGGAAGAATTCGAGTCGAATTACGAGGTCCGATTTTGAAAAAGTCACAAGTTATAGGCTTCGGAATGTAACACACAAACTCAGTCCAATTTGAGACATTGACGCACGGTTGGAGATAACTTGTTTCGACTGTCCGGAATCTTGTTCCGACACTTAAAATCTAGTGAAACAATAATAATGGAAGAGTTTGAGTCCAATTAAGAGGTCTCGTTGCGAAAAAGTCACAAGTTATAGGCTTCGGAATGGAACACACAAACTGAGTCCAATTAAAGACATTGACGCACGGATGGAGCTAACTTGTTTCGACTGTCCCGAATCTTCTTCCAACACATCAAATGTGTTGAAACAATAGTAATGGAAGAGCTTGAGTCCAATTATGAGGTCCGGTTGTGAAAAAGTCTCAAGTTATAGGTTTCGGAATGGAACACACAAACTGAGTCCAATTTGAGACATTGACGCACGGTTGGAGCTAACTTGTTTCGATTGTCTGGAATCTTGTTCCGACACTTAAAATCAGTTGAAACAATAATAATGGAAGAGTTTGAGTCCAATTAAGAGGTCTGGTTGCGAAAAAGTCACAAGTTATAGGCTTCGGAATGGAACACACAAACTGAGTCCAATTAAAGACATTGACGCACGGATGGAGCTAACTTGTTTCGACTGTCACGAATCTTGTTCCAACACTTCAAATGTGTTGAAACAATAGTAATGAAAGAGTTTGAGTCCAATTACGAGGTTCGGTTGTGAAAAAGTCACAAGTTATAGGCTTCGGAATGGAACACACAAACTGAGTCCAATTAAAGACACTGACGCACGGATGGAGCTACCTTGTTTCGACTGTCCCGATTCTTGTTACAACACTTCAAATGTGTTGAAACAATAGTAATGGTAGAGTTTGAGTAAAATTACGAGGTCCGGTTGCGATAAAGTCACAAGTTCTAGGCTTCGGAATGTAACCCACAAACTGAGTCCAATTTGAAACATTGACGCCCGGTTGGAGCTAACTTGTTTCGACTGTCCGGAATCTTGTTCCGACAGTTAAAATCTGTTGAAACAATAATAATGGAAGAGTTTGAGTCCAATTAAGAGGTCTGGTTGCGAAAAAGTCACAACTTATAGGCTTCGGAATGGAACACACAAACTGAGTCCAATTTGAGACATTGACGCACGGTTGGAGCTAACTTGTTTAGACTGTCCGGAATCTTGTTCCGACACTTAAAATCTGTTGAAACATTAATAATGGAAGAGTTTGAGTCCAATTAAGAGGTCTGGTTGCGAAAAAGTCACAAGTTATAGGCTTCGGAATGGAACACACAAACTGAGTCCAATTAAAGACACTGACGCAAGGATGGAGCTAACTTGTTTCGACTGTCCCGATTCTTGTTCCAACACTTCAAATGTGTTGAAACAATAGTAATGGTAGAGTTAGAGTAAAATTACGAGGTCCGGTTGCGATAAAGTCACAAGTTATAGGCTTCGGAATGTAACACACAAACTGAGTCCAATTAAAGACTTGGACGCATGGATGGAGCTAACTTGTTTCGACTGTCCTGATTCTTGTTCCAACACTTCAAATGTGTTGAAACAATAGTAATGGAAGAGTTTGAGTCCAATTAAGAGGTCTGGTTGCGAAAAAGTCACAACTTATAGGCTTCGGAATGGAACACACAAATTGTGTCCAATTAAAGACATTGACGCACGGATGGAGCTAACTTGTTTCGACTGTCCCGAATCTTCTTCCAACACATCAAATGTGCTGAAACAATAGTAATGGAAGAGTTTGAGTCCAATTACGAGGTCCGGTTGTGAAAAAGTCACAAGTTGTAGGCTTCGGAATGGAACACACAAACTGAGTCCAATTAAAGACATTGACGCACGGATGGAGCTAACTTGTTTCGACTGTCCCGATTCTTGTTCCAACACTTCAAATATGTTGGAATAATAGTAATGGTAGAGTTTGAGTAAAATTACGAGGTCCGGTTGCGATAAAGTCACAAGTTATAGGCTTCGGTATGTAACACACAAACTGAGTCCAATTAAAAACATTGACGCACGGATGGAGCTAACTTGTTTCGACTGTCCCGATTCTTGTTCCAACACTGCAAATGTGTTGAAACAATAGTAATGGAAGAATTCGAGTCGAATTACGAGGTCCGATTGTGAAAAAGTCACAAGTTATAGGCTTCGGAATGTAACACACAAATTAGGTCCAATTTGAGACATTGACGCACGGTTGGAGCTAACTTGTTTCGACTGTCTGCAATCTTGTTCCGACACTTAAAATCTAGTGAAACAATAATAATGGAAGAGTTTGAGTCCAATTAAGAGGTCTGGTTGCGAAAAAGTCACAAGTTATAGGATTCGGAATGGAACACACAAATTGAGTCCAATTAAAGACATTGACGCACGGATGGAGCTAACTTATTTCGACTGTCCCGAATCTTCTTCCAACACATCAAATGTGTTGAAACAATAGTAATGGAAGAGTTTGAGTCCAATTATGAGGTCCGGTTGTGAAAAAGTCTCAAGTTATAGGTTTCGGAATGGAACACACAAACTGAGTCCAATTTGAGACATTGACGCACGGTTGGAGATAACTTGTTTCGACTGTCTCGATTCTTGTTCCAACACTTCAAATGTGTTGAAACAATAGTAATGGTAGAGTTTGAGTAAAATTATGAGGTCCGGTTGCGATATAGTCACAAGTTATACGCTTCAGAATGTGACACACAAACTAAATCCAATTTGACACGTTGACGCACGGATGGAGCTAACTTGTTTCGACTGTCCCGAATCTTGTTCCAACACTTCAAATGTGTTGAAACAATAGTAATGGAAGAATTCTAGTCGAATTACGAGGCCCGATTGTGAAAAAGTCACAAGTTATAGGCTTCAGAATGTGACACACAAACTAAATCCAATTTGACACGTTGACGCACCGATGGAGCTAACTTGTTTCGACTGTCACGAATCTTGTTCCAACACATCAAATGTGTTGAAACAATAGTAATAGAAGAGTTTGATTCCAATTACGAGGTTCGGTTGTGAAAAAGTCACAAGTTATAGGCTTCGGAATGGAACACACAAACTGAGTCCAATTAAAGACACTGAGGCACTGATGGAGCTAACTTGTTTCGACTGTCCCGATTCTTGTTCCAACACTTCAAATGTGTTGAAACAATAGTAATGGTAGAGTTTGAGTAAAATTATGAGGTCCGGTTGCGATAAAGTCACAAGTTATAGGCTTGGGAATGTAACACACAAACTGAGTCCAATTAAAGACTTTGACGCATGGATGGAGCTAACTTGTTTCGACTGTCCTGATTCTTGTTCCAACACTTCAAATGTGTTGAAACAATAGTAATGGAAGAATTCGAGTCGAATTACGAGGTCCGATTTTGAAAAAGTCACAAGTTATAGGCTTCGGAATGTAACACACAAACTCAGTACAATTTGAGACATTGACGCACGGTTGGAGCTAACTTGTTTCGACTGTCCGGAATCTTGTTCCTACACTTAAAATCTGTTGAAACAATAATAATGGAAGAGTTTGAGTCCAATTAAGAGGTCTGGTTGCGAAAAAGTTAAAGTTATAGGCTTCGGAATGGAACACACAAACTGAGTCCAATTAAAGACATTGACGCACGGATGGAGCTAACTTGTTTCGACTGTCCCGAATCTTCTTCCAACACATCAAATGTGTTGAAAAAATAGTAATGGAAGAGTTTGAGTCCAATTACGAGGTCCGGTTGTGAAAAAGTCAAAAGTTATAGGCTTCGGAATGGAACACACAAACTGAGTCCAATTTGAGACATTGACGCACGGTTGGAGATAACTTGTTTTGACTGTCCGAAATCTTGTTCCGACACTTAAAATCAGTTGAAACAATAATAATGGAAGAGTTTGAGTCCAATTAAGAGGTCTGGTTGCGAAAAAGTCACAAGTTATAAGCTTCGGAATGGAACACACAAACTGAGTCCAATTAGAGACATTGACGCACGGATGGAGCTAACTTGTTTCGACTGTCACGAATCTTGTTCCAACACTTAAAATGTGTTGAAACAATAGTAATGGAAGAGTTTGAGTCCAATTACGAGGTTCGGTTGTGAAAAAGTCACAAGTTATAGGCTTCGGAATGGAACACACAAACTGAGTCCAATTAAAGACACTGACGCACGGATGGAGCTACCTTGTTTCGACTGTCCCGATTCTTGTTCCAACACTTCAAATGTGTTGAAACAATAGTAATGGTAGAGTTTGAGTAAAATTACGAGGTCCGGTTGCGATAAAGTGACAAGTTATAGGCTTCGGAATGTAACACACAAACTGAGTCCATTTAAAGACTTTGACGCATGGATGGAGCTAACTTGTTTCGACTGTCCTGATTCTTGTTCCAACACTTCAAATGTGTTGAAACAATAGTAATGGAAGAGTTTGAGTCCAATTAAGAGGTCTGGTTGCGAAAAAGTCACAAGTTATAGGCTTCGGAATGGAACACACAAACTGAGTCAAATTAAAGACACTGACGCACGAATGGAGCTAACTTGTTTCGACTGTCACGAATCTTGTTCCAAAACATAAATGTGTTGAAACAATAGTAATGGAAGAGTTTGAGTCCAATTACGAGGTTCGGTTGTTAAAAAGTCACAAGTTATAGGCTTCGGAATGGAACACACAAACTGACTCCAATTAAAGACACTGACACACGGATGGAGCTAACTTGTTTCGACTGTCCCGATTCTTGTTCCAACACTTCAAATGTGTTGAAGCAATAGTAATGGTAGAGTTTGAGTAAAATTACGAGGTCCGGTTGCGATAAAGTCACAAGTTATAGGCTTCGGAATGTAACACACAAACTGAGTCCAATTTGAGACATTGACGCACGGTTGGAGCTAACTTGTTTCGACTGTCCCGAATCTTCTTCCAACACATCAAATGTGTTGAAACAATAGTAATGGAAGAGTTTGAGTCCAATTACGAGCTCCGGTTGTGAAAAAGTCACAAGTTATAGGCTTCGGAATGGAACACACAAACTGAGTCCAATTTGAGACATTGACGCACGGTTGGAGCTAACTTGTTTCGACTGTCCAGAATCTTCTTCTGACACTTAAAATCTGTTGAAACATTAATAATGGAAGAGTTTGAGTCCAATTAAGAGGTCTGGTTGCAAAAAAGTCACAAGTTATAGGCTTCGGAATGGAACACACAAACTGAGTCCAATTAAAGACACTGAGGCACGGATGGAGCTAACTTGTTTCGACTTTCCCAATTCTTGTTCTAACACTTCAAATGTGTTGAAACAATAGTAATGGTAGAGTTTGAGTAAAATTACGAGGTCCGGTTGCGATAAAGTCACAAGTTATAGGCTTCGGAATGTAACACACAAACTAAGTCCAATTAAAGACTTTGACGTATGGATGGAGCTAACTTGTTTCGACTGTCTCGATTCTTGTTCCAACACTTCAAATGTGTTGAAACAATAGTAATGGAAGAATTCGAGTCGAATTACGAGGTCCGATTGTGAAAAAGTCACAAGTTATAGGCTTCGGAATGTAACACACAAACTGAGTCCAATTAAAGACATTGACGCACGGATGGAGCTAACTTGTTTCGACTGTCACGAAACTTGTTCCAACACTTCAAATGTGTTGAAACAATAGTAATGGTAGAGTTTGAGTAAAATTATGAGGTCCGGTTGCGATATAGTCACAAGTTATAGGCTTCAGAATGTGACACACAAACTAAATCCAATTTGACACGTTGACGCACGGATGGAGCTAACTTGTTTCGACTGTCCCGAATCTGGTTCCAACATTTCAAATGTGTTGAAACAATAGTGATGGAAGAATTCTAGTCGAATTACGAGGCCCGATTGTGAAAAAGTCACAAGTTATAAGCTTCAGAATGTGAGACGCAAACTAAATCGAATTTGACACGTTGACGCACCGATGGAGCTAACTTGTTTCGACTGTCCGGAATCTTGTTCCGACACTTAAAATCTATTGAAACAATAATAATGGAAGAGTTTGAGTCCAATTAAGAGGTCTGGTTGCGAAAAAGTCATAAGTTATAGGCTTCGGAATGGAACACACAAACTGAGTCCAATTAAAGACATTGACGCACGGATGGAGCTAACTTGTTTCGACTGTCCCGAATCTTCTTCCAACACATCAAATGTGTTGAAATAATAGTAATGGAAGAGTTTGAGTCCAATTATAAGGTCCGGTTGTGAAAAAGTCACAAGTTATAGTCTTCGGAATGGAACACACAAACTGAGTCCAATTTGGGACATTGACGCACGGTTGGAGCTAACTTGTTTCGACTGTCCGGAATCTTGTTCCGACACTTAAAATCTGTTGAAACATTAATAATGGAAGAGTTTGAGTCCAATTAAGAGGTCTGGTTGCGAAAAAGTCACAAGTTATAGGCTTCGGAATGGAACACACAAACTGAGTCCAATTAAAGACATTGACGCACGGATGGAGCTAACTTGTTTCGACTGTCCCGAATCTTCTTCCAACACATCAAATGTGTTGAAACAATAGTAATGGAAGAGTTTGAGTCCAATTACGAGGTCCGGTTGTGAAAAAGTCAAAAGTTATAGGCTTCGGAATGGAACACACAAACTGAGTCCAATTTGAGACATTGACGCACGGTTGGAGCTAACTTGTTTCGACTGTCCGGAATCTTGTTCCGACACTTAAAATCAGTTGAACCAATAATAATGGAAGAGTTTGAGTCCAATTAAGAGGTCTGGTTGCGAAAAAGTCACAAGTTATAAGCTTCGGAATGGAACACACAAACTGAGTCCAATTAAAGACATTGACGCACGGATGGAGCTAACTTGTTTCGACTGTCACGAATCTTGTTCCAACACTTCAAATGTGTTGAAACAATAGTAATGGAAGAGTTTGAGTCCAATTACGAGGTTCGGTTGTGAAAAAGTCACAAGTTATAGGCTTCGGAATGGAACACACAAACTGAGTCCAATTAAAGACACTGACGCACGGATGGAGCTACCTTATTTCGACTGTCCCGATTCTTGTTCCAACACTTAAAATGTGTTGAAACAATAGTAATGGTAGAGTTTGAGTAAAATTACGAGGTCCGGTTGCGATAAAGTGACAAGTTATAGGCTTCGGAATGTAACACACAAACTGAGTCCATTTAAAGACTTTGACGCATGGATGGAGCTAACTTGTTTCGACTGTCCCGATTCTTGTTCCAATACTTCAAATGTGTTGAAACAATAGTAATGTAAGAGTTTGAGTCCAATTACGAGGTTCGGTTGTGAAAAAGTCACAAGTTATAGGCTTCGGAATGGAACACACAAACTGAGTCAAATTAAAGACACTGACGAACGAATGGAGCTAACTTGTTTCGACTGTCACGAATCTTGTTCCAACACTTAAAATGTGTTGAAACAATAGTAATGGAAGAGTTTGAGTCCAATTACGAGGTTCGGTTGTGAAAAAGTCACAAGTTATAGGCTTCGGAATGGAACACACAAACTGACTCCAATTAAAGACACTGACGCACGGATGGAGCTAACTTGTTTCGACTGTCCCGATTCTTGTTCCAACACTTCAAATGTGTTGAAGCAATAGTAATGGTAGAGTTTGAGTAAAATTACGAGGTCCGGTTGCGATAAAGTCACAAGTTATAGGCTTCGGAATGTAACACACAAATTGAGTCCAATTTGAGACATTGACGCACGGTTGGAGCTAACTTGTTTTGACTGTCCCGAAACTTCTTCCAACACATCAAATGTGTTGAAACAATAGTAATGGAAGAGTTTGAGTCCAATTACGAGCTCCGGTTGTGAAAAAGTCACAAGTTATAGGCTTCGGAATGGAACACACAAACTGAGTCCAATTTGAGACATTGACGCACGGTTGGAGCTAACTTGTTTCGACTGTCCAGAATCTTGTTCCGACACTTAAAATCTGTTGAAACATTAATAATGGAAGAGTTTGAGTCCAATTAAGAGGTGTGGTTGCGAAAAAGTCACAAGTTATAGGCTTCGGATTGGAACACACAAACTGAGTCCAATTAAAGACATTGACACACGGATGCAGCTAACTTGTTTCGACTGTCCCGAATCTTCTTCCAACACATCAAATGTGTTGAAACAATAGTAATGGAAGAGTTTGAGTCCAATTACGAGGTCCGATTGTGAAAAAGTCACAAGTTATAGGCTTCGGAATGGAACACACAAACTGAGTCCAATTAAAGACATTGATGCACGGATGGAGCTAACTTGTTTCCACTGTCACTAATCTTGTTCCAACACTTCAAATGTGTTGAAACAATAGTAATGGAAGAGTTCGAGTCCAATTACGAGGTTCGGTTGTGAAAAAGTCACAAGTTATAGGCTTCGGAATGGAACACACAAACTGACTCCAATTAAAGACACTGACGCACGGAGGGAGCTAACTTTGTATCGACTGTCCCGATTCTTGTTCCAACACTTCAATTGTGTTGAAACAATAGTAATGGTAGAGTTTGAGTAAAATTACGAGGTCCGGTTGCGATAAAGTCACAAGTTATAGGCTTCGGAATGTAACACACAAACTGAGTCCAATTTGAGACATTGACGCACGGTTGGAGCTAACTTGTTTAGACTGTCCGGAATCTTGTTCCGACACTTAAAATCTGTTGAAACAATAATAATGGAAGAGTTTGAGTCCAATTAAGAGGTCTGGTTGCGAAAAAGTCACAACTTATAGGCTTCGAAATAGAACACACAAACTGAGTTCAATTAAAGACATTGACGCACGGATGGAGCTAACTTGTTTCGACTGTCCCGAATCTTCTTCCAACACATCAAATGTGCTGAAACAATAGTAATGGAAGAGTTTGAGTCCAATTACGAGGTCCAGTTGTGAAAAAGTCACAAGTTATAGGCTTTGGAATGGAACACACAAACTGAGACCAATTAAAGACATTGATGCACGGATGGAGCTAACTTGTTTCGACTGTCACGAATCTTGTTCCAACACTTCAAATGTGTTGAAACAATAGTAATGGTAGAGTTTGAGTAAAATTATGAGGTCCGGTTGCGATATAGTCACAAGTTATAGGCTTCAGAATATGACACACAAACTAAATCCAATTTGACACGTTGACGCACGGATGGAGCTAACTTGTTTCGACTATCCCGAATCTTGTTCCAACACTTCAAATGTGTTGAAACAATAGTAATGGAAGAATACTAGTCGAATTACGAGGTCCGATTGTGAAAAAGTCACAAGTTATAGGCTTCAGAATGGAACACACAAACTGAGTGCAATTAAAGACACTGACGCACGGATGGAGCTAACTTTACTTCAACTGTCTCGATTCTTGTTCCAACACTTCAAATGTGTTGAAACAATAGTAATGGTAGAGTTTGAGTAAAATTACGAGGTCCGGTTGCGATAAAGTGACAAGTTATAGGCTTCGGAATGTAACACACAAACTGAGTCCAATTAAAGACTTTGACGCATGGATGGAGCTAACTTGTTCCGACTGTCCCGATTCTTGTTCCAACACTTCAAATGTGTTGAAACAATAGTAATGGAATAATTCGAGTCGAATTACGAGGTCCGATTGTGAAAAAGTAACAAGTTATAGGCTTCGGAATGTAACACACAAACTGAGTCCAATTTTAGACATTGACGCACGGTTGGAGCTAACTTGTTTCGACTGTCCGAAATCTTGTTCCGACACTTAAAATCTATTGAAACAATAATAATGGAAGAGTTTGAGTCCAATTAAGAGGTCTGGTTGCGAAAAAGTCATAAGTTATAGGCTTCGGAATGGAACACACAAACTGAGTCCAATTAAAGACATTGACGCACGGATGGAGCTAACTTGTTTCGACTGTCCCGAATCTTCTTCCAACACATCAAATGTGTTGAAACAATAGTAATGGAAGAGTTTGAGTCCAATTATAAGGTCCGGTTGTGAAAAAGTCACAAGTTATAGTCTTCGGAATGGAACACACAAACTGAGTCCAATTTGAGACATTGACGCACGGTTGGAGCTAACTTGTTTCGACTGTCCGGAATCTTGTTCCGACACTTAAAATCTGTTGAAACATTAATAATGGAAGAGTTTGAGTCCAATTAAGAGGTCTGGTTGCAAAAAAGTCACAAGTTATAGGCTTCGGAATGGAACACACAAACTGAGTCCGATTAAAGACACAGAGGCACGGATGGAGCTAACTTGTTTCGACTGTCCCAATTCTTGTTCTAACACTTCAACTGTGTTGAAACAATAGTAATGGTAGAGTTTGAGTAAAATTACGAGGTCCGGTTGCGATAAAGTCACAAGTTATAGGCTTCGGAATGTAACACACAAACTAAGTCCAATTAAAGACTTTGACGCATGGATGGAGCTAACTTGTTTCGACTGTCTCGATTCTTGTTCCAACACTTCAAATGTGTTGAAACAATAGTAATGGAAGAATTCGAGTCGAATTACGAGGTCCGATTGTGAAAAAGTCACAAGTTATAGGCTTCGGAATGTAACACACAAACTGAGTCCAATTAAAGACATTGACGCACGGATGGAGCTAACTTGTTTCGACTGTCACGAATCTTGTTCCAACACTTCAAATGTGTTGAAACAATAGTAATGGTAGAGTTTGAGTAAAATTATGAGGTCCGGTTGCGATATAGTCACAAGTTATAGGCTTCAGAATGTGACACACAAACTAAATCCAATTTGACACGTTGACGCACGGATGGAGCTAACTTGTTTCGACTGTCCCGAATCTTGTTCCAACATTTCAAATGTGTTGAAACAATAGTGATGGAAGAATTCTAGTCGAATTACGAGGCCCGATTGTGAAAAAGTCACAAGTTATAAGCTTCAGAATGTGAGACGCAAACTAAATCGAATTTGACACGTTGACGCACCGATGGAGCTAACTTGTTTCGACTGTCACGAATCTTGTTCCAACACTTCAAATGTGTTGAAACAATAGTAATGGAAGAGTTTGAGTCCAATTACGAGGTTCGGTTGTGAAAAAGTCACAAGTTATAGGCTTCGGAATGGAACACACAAACTGAGTCCAATTAAAGACACTGAGGGACGGATGGAGCTAACTTGTTTCGACTGTCCCGATTCTTGTTCCAACACTTCAAATGTGTTGAAACAATAGTAATGGTAGAGTTTGAGTAAAATTACGAGGTCCGGTTGCGATAAAGTGACAAGTTATAGGCTTCGGAATGTAACACACAAACTGAGTCCAATTGAAGACTTTGACGCATGGATGGAGCTAACTTGTTTCGACTGTCCCGATTCTTGTTCCAACACTTCAAATGTGTTGAAACAATAGTGATGGAAGAATTCTAGTCGAATTACGAGGCCCGATTGTGAAAAAGTCACAAGTTATAAGCTTCAGAATGTGAGACGCAAACTAAATCGAATTTGACACGTTGACGCACCGATGGAGCTAACTTGTTTCGACTGTCACGAATCTTGTTCCAACACTTAAAATGTGTTGAAACAATAGTAATGGAAGAGTTTGAGTCCAATTACGAGGTTCGGTTGTGAAAAAGTCACAAGTTATAGGCTTCGGAATGGAACACACAAACTGACTCCAATTAAAGACACTGACGCACGGATGGAGCTAACTTGTTTCGACTGTCCCGATTCTTGGTCCAACACTTCAAATGTGTTGAAGCAATAGTAATGGTAGAGTTTGAGTAAAATTACGAGGTCCGGTTGCGATAAAGTCACAAGTTATAGGCTTCGGAATGTAACACACAAACTGAGTCCAATTTGAGACATTGACGCACGGTTGGAGCTAACTTGTTTCGACTGTCCCGAATCTTCTTCCAACACATCAAATGTGTTGAAACAATAGTAATGGAAGAGTTTGAGTCCAATTACGTGGTCCGGTTGTGAAAAAGTCACAAGTTATAGGCTTCGGAATGGAACACACAAACTGAGTCCAATTTGAGACATTGACGCACGGTTGGAGCTAACTTGTTTCGACTGTCCAGAATCTTGTTCCGACACTTAAAATCTGTTGAAACATTAATAATGGAAGAGTTTGAGTCCAATTAAGAGGTGTGGTTGCGAAAAAGTCACAAGTTATAGGATTCGGAATGGAACACACAAATTGAGTCCAATTAAATACATTGACGCACGGATGGAGCTAACTTGTTTCGACTGTCCCGAATCTTCTTCCAACACATCAAATGTGTTGAAACAATAGTAATGGAAGAGTTTGAGTCCAATTACGAGGTCCGGTTGCGAAAAAGTCACAAGTTATAGGCTTCGGAATGGAACACACAAACTGAGTCCAATTAAAGACATTGATGCACGGATGGAGCTAACTTGTTTCCACTGTCACGAATCTTGTTCCAACACTTCAAATGTGTTGAAACAATAGTAATGGAAGAGTTTGAGTCCAATTACGAGGTTCGGTTGTGAAAAAGTCACAAGTTATAGGCTTCGGAATGGAACACACAAACTGACTCCAATTAAAGACACTGACGCACGGATGGAGCTAACTTGTTTCGACTGTCCCGATTCTTGTTCCAACACTTCAAATGTGTTGAAACAATAGTAATGGTAGAGTTTGAGTAAAATTACGAGATCCGGTTGCGATAAAGTCACAAGTTATAGGCTTCGGAATGTAACCCACAAACTGAGTCCAATTTGAGACATTGACGCACGGTTGGAGCTAACTTGTTTAGACTGTCCGGAATCTTGTTCCGACACTTAAAATCTGTTGAAACAATAATAATGGAAGAGTTTGAGACCAATTAAGAGGTCTGGTTGTGAAAAAGTCACACTTATAGGCTTCGAAATAGAACACACAAACTGAGTTCAATTAAAGACATTGACGCACGGATGGAGCTAACTGGTTTCGACTGTCCGGAATCTTGTTCCAACACTTAAAATCTGTTGAAACAATAATAATGGAAGAGTTTGAGTCCAATTAAGTGGTCTGGTTGCGCAAAAGTCACAAGTTATAGGCTTCGGAATGGAACACACAAACTGAGTCCAATTAAAGACATTGACGCACGGATGGAGCTAACTTGTTTCGACTGTCAAGAATCTTGTTCCAACACTTCAAATGTGTTGAAACAATAGTAATGGAAGAGTTTGAGTCCAATTACGAGGTTCGGTTGTGAAAAAGTCACAAGTTATAGGCTTCGGAATGTAACACACAAACTGAGTCCAATTAAAGACTTTGACGCATGGATGGAGCTAACTTGTTTCGACTGTCCCGATTCTTGTTCCAACACTTCAAATGTGTTGAAACAATAGTAATGGAAGAATTCGAGTCGAATTACGAGGTCCGATTGTGAAAAAGTCACAAGTTATAGGCTTCGGAATGTAACACACAAACTGAGTCCAATTTGAGACATTGACGCACGGTTGGAGCTAACTTGTTTCGACTGTCCGGAATCTTGTTCCGACACTTAAAATCTGTTGAAACATTAATAATGGAAGAGTTTTAGTCCAATTAAGAGGTCTGGTTGCGAAAAAGTCACAAGTTATAGGCTTCGGAATGGAACACACAAACTGAGTCCAATTAAAGACACTGACGCACGGATGGAGCTAACTTTACTTCAACTGTCTCGATTCTTGTTCCAACACTTCAAATGTGTTGAAACAATAGTAATGGTAGAGTTTGAGTAAAATTACGAGGTCCGGTTGCGATAAAGTGACAAGTTATAGGCTTCGGAATGTAACACACAAACTGAGTCCAATTAAAGACTTTGACGCATGGATGGAGCTAACTTGTTTCGACTGTCCCGATTCTTGTTCCAACACTTCAAATGTGTTGAAACAATAGTAATGGAAGAATTCGAGTCGAATTACGAGGTCCGATTGTGAAAAAGTCACAAGTTATAGGCTTTGGAATGTAACACACAAACTGAGTCCAATTTTAGACACTGACGCACGGTTGGAGCTAAGTTGTTTCGACTGTCCGGAATCTTGTTCCAACACTTAAAATCTGTTGAAACAATAATAATGGAAGAGTTTGAGTCCAATTAAGTGGTCTGGTTGCGAAAAAGTCATAAGTTATAGGATTCGGAATGGAACACACAAACTGAATCCAATTAAAGACATTGACGCACGGATGGAGCTAACTTGTTTCGACTGTCCCGAATCTTCTTCCAACACATCAAATGTGTTGAAACAATAGTAATGGAAGAGTTTGAGTCCAATTATAAGGTCCGGTTGTGAAAAAGTCACAAGTTATAGTCTTCGGAATGGAACACACAAACTGAGTCCAATTTGAGACATTGACGCACGGTTGGAGCTAACTTGTTTCGACTGTCCGGAATCTTGTTCCGACACTTAAAATCTGTTGAAACATTAATAATGGAAGAGTTTGAGTCCAATTAAGAGGTCTGGTTGCGAAAAAGTCACAAGTTATAGGCTTCGGAATGGAACACACAAACTGAGTCCAATTAAAGACACTGAGGGACGGATGGAGCTAACTTGTTTCGACTGTCCCGATTCTTGTTCCAACACTTCAAATGTGTTGAAACAATAGTAATGGTAGAGTTTGAGTAAAATTACGAGGTCCGGTTGTGATAAAGTCACAAGTTATAGGCTTCGGAATGTAACACACAAACTGCGTCCAATTAAAGACTTTGACGCATGGATGGAGCTAACTTGTCTCGACTGTCCTGATTTTTGTTCCAACACTTCAAATGTGTTGAAACAATAGTAATGGAAGAATTCGAGTCGAATTACGAGGTCCGATTGTGAAAACGTCACAAGTTATAGGCTTCGGAATGTAACACCCAAACTGAGTCCAATTTGAGACATTGACGCACGGTTGGAGCTAACTTGTTTCGACTGTCCGGAATCTTGTTCCGACACTTAAAATCTGTTGAAATAATAATAATGGGAGAGTTTGAGTCGAATTAAGAGGTCTGGTTGCGAAAAAGTCACAAGTTATAGGCTTCGGAATGGAACACACAAACTGAGTCCAATTAAAGACATTGACGCACGGATGGAGCTAACTTGTTTCGACTGTCCCGAATCTTCTTCCAACACATCAAATGTGTTGAAACAATAGTAATGGAAGAGTTTGAGTCCAATTACGAGGTCCGGTTGTGAAAAAGTCACAAGTTATAGGCTTCGGAATGGAACACACAAACTGAGTCCAATTTGAGACATTGACGCACGGTTGGAGCTAACTTGTTTCGACTGTCCGGAATCTTGTTCCGACACTTAAAATCTGTTGAAACAATAATAATGGAAGAGTTTGAGTCCAATTAAGAGGTCTGGTTGCGAAAAAGACACAAGTTATAGGCTTCGGAATGGAACACACAAACTGAGTCCAATTAAAGACATTGACGCACGGATGGAGCTAACTTGTTTCGACTGTCAAGAATCTTGTTCCTACACTTCAAATGTGTTGAAACAATAGTAATGGAAGAGTTTGAGTCCAATTACGAGGTTCGGTTGTGAAAAAGTCACAAGTTATAGGCTTCGGAATGTAACACACAAACTGAGTCCAATTAAAGACTTTGACGCATGGATGGAGCTAACTTGTTTCGACTGTCCCGATTCTTGTTCCAACACTTCAAATGTGTTGAAACAATAGTAATGGAAGAATTCGAGTCGAATTACGAGGTCCGATTGTGAAAAAGTCACAAGTTATAGGCTTCGGAATGGAACACACAAACTGAGTCCAATTAAAGACACTGACGCACGGATGGAGCTAACTTTACTTCAACTGTCTCGATTCTTGTTCCAACACTTCAAATGTGTTGAAACAATAGTAATGGTAGAGTTTGAGTAAAATTACGAGGTCCGGTTGCGATAAAGTGACAAGTTATAGGCTTCGGAATGTAACACACAAACTGAGTCCAATTAAAGACTTTGACGCATGGATGGAGCTAACTTGTTTCGACTGTCCCGATTCTTGTTCCAACACTTCAAATGTGTTGAAACAATAGTAATGGAAGAATTCGAGTCGAATTACGAGGTCCGATTGTGAAAAAGTCACAAGTTATAGGCTTCGGAATGTAACACACAAACTGAGTCCAATTTTAGACACTGACGCACGGTTGGAGCTAACTTGTTTCGACTGTCCGGAATCTTGTTCCAACACTTAAAATCTGTTGAAACAATAATAATGGAAGAGTTTGAGTCCAATTAAGTGGTCTGGTTGCGAAAAAGTCATAAGTTATAGGATTCGGAATGGAACACACAAACTGAGTCCAATTAAAGACATTGACGCTCGGATGGAGCTAACTTGTTTCGACTGTCCCGAATCTTCTTCCAACACATCAAATGTGTTGAAACAATAGTAATGGAAGAGTTTGAGTCCAATTATAAGGTTCGGTTGTGAAAAAGTCACAAGTTATAGGCTTCGGAATGTAACACACAAACTGAGTCCAATTAAAGACTTTGACGCATGGATGGAGCTAACTTGTTTCGACTGTCCCGATTCTTGTTCCAACACTTCAAATGTGTTGAAACGATAGTAATGGAAGAATTCGAGTCGAATTACGAGGTCCGATTGTGAAAAAGTCACAAGTTATAGGCTTCGGAATGGAACACACAAACTAAGTCCAATTAAAGACACTGACGCACGGATGGAGCTAACTTTACTTCAACTGTCTCGATTCTTGTTCCAACACTTCAAATGTGTTGAAACAATAGTAATGGTAGAGTTTGAGTAAAATTACGAGGTTCGGTTGCGATAAAGTGACAAGTTATAGGCTTCGGAATGTAACACACAAACTGAGTCCAATTAAAGACTTTGACGCATGGATGGAGCTAACTTGTTTCGACTGTCCCGATTCTTGTTCCAACACTTCAAATGTGTTGAAACAATAGTAATGGAAGAATTCGAGTCGAATTACGAGGTCCGATTGTGAAAAAGTCACAAGTTATAGGCTTCGGAATGTAACACACAAACTGAGTCCAATTTTAGACACTGACGCATGGTTGGAGCTAACTTGTTTCGACTGTCCGGAATCTTGTTCCAACACTTAAAATCTGTTGAAACAATAATAATGGAAGAGTTTGAGTCCAATTAAGTGGTCTGGTTGCGAAAAAGTCATAAGTTATAGGATTCAGAATGGAACACACAAACTGAGTCCAATTAAAGACATTGACGCACGGATGGAGCTAACTTGTTTCGACTGTCCCGAATCTTCTTCCAACACATCAAATGTGTTGAAACAATAGTAATGGAAGAGTTTGAGTCCAATTATAAGGTCCGGTTGTGAAAAAGTCACAAGTTATAGTCTTCGGAATGGAACACACAAACTGAGTCCAATTTGAGACATTGACGCACGGTTGGAGCTAACTTGTTTCGACTGTCCGGAATCTTGTTCCGACACTTAAAATCTGTTGAAACATTAATAATGGAAGAGTTTGAGTCCAATTAAGAGGTCTGGTTGCGAAAAAGTCACAAGTTATAGGCTTCGGAATGGAACACACAAACTGAGTCCAATTAAAGACACTGACGCACGGATGGAGCTAACTTGTTTCGACTGTCCCAATTCTTGTTCTAACACTTCAAATGTGTTGAAACAATAGTAATGGTAGAGTTTGAGTAAAATTACGAGGTCCGGTTGCGATAAAGTCACAAGTTATAGGCTTCGGAATGTAACACACAAACTAAGTCCAATTAAAGACATTGACGCATGGATGGAGCTAACTTGTTTCGACTGTCCCGATTCTTGTTCCAACACTTCAAATGTGTTGAAACAATAGTAATGGAAGAATTCGAGTCGAATTACGAGGTCCGATTGTGAAAAAGTCACAAGTTATAGGCTTTGGAATGTAACACACAAACTGAGTCCAATTTTAGACACTGACGCACGGTTGGAGCTAACTTGTTTCGACTGTCCGGAATCTTGTTCCAACACTTAAAATCTGTTGAAACAATAATAATGGAAGAGTTTGAGTCCAATTAAGTGGTCTGGTTGCGAAAAAGTCATAAGTTATAGGATTCGGAATGGAACACACAAACTGAATCCAATTAAAGACATTGACGCACGGATGGAGCTAACTTGTTTCGACTGTCCCGAATCTTCTTCCAACACATCAAATGTGTTGAAACAATAGTAATGGAAGAGTTTGAGTCCAATTATAAGGTCCGGTTGTGAAAAAGTCACAAGTTATAGTCTTCGGAATGGAACACACAAACTGAGTCCAATTTGAGACATTGACGCACGGTTGGAGCTAACTTGTTTCGACTGTCCGGAATCTTGTTCCGACACTTAAAATCTGTTGAAACATTAATAATGGAAGAGTTTGAGTCCAATTAAGAGGTCTGGTTGCGAAAAAGTCACAAGTTATAGGCTTCGGAATGGAACACACAAACTGAGTCCAATTAAAGACACTGAGGGACGGATGGAGCTAACTTGTTTCGACTGTCCCGATTCTTGTTCCAACACTTCAAATGTGTTGAAACAATAGTAATGGTAGAGTTTGAGTAAAATTACGAGGTCCGGTTGTGATAAAGTCACAAGTTATAGGCTTCGGAATGTAACACACAAACTGCGTCCAATTAAAGACTTTGACGCATGGATGGAGCTAACTTGTCTCGACTGTCCTGATTTTTGTTCCAACACTTCAAATGTGTTGAAACAATAGTAATGGAAGAATTCGAGTCGAATTACGAGGTCCGATTGTGAAAACGTCACAAGTTATAGGCTTCGGAATGTAACACCCAAACTGAGTCCAATTTGAGACATTGACGCACGGTTGGAGCTAACTTGTTTCGACTGTCCGGAATCTTGTTCCGACACTTAAAATCTGTTGAAATAATAATAATGGGAGAGTTTGAGTCGAATTAAGAGGTCTGGTTGCGAAAAAGTCACAAGTTATAGGCTTCGGAATGGAACACACAAACTGAGTCCAATTAAAGACATTGACGCACGGATGGAGCTAACTTGTTTCGACTGTCCCGAATCTTCTTCCAACACATCAAATGTGTTGAAACAATAGTAATGGAAGAGTTTGAGTCCAATTACGAGGTCCGGTTGTGAAAAAGTCACAAGTTATAGGCTTCGGAATGGAACACACAAACTGAGTCCAATTTGAGACATTGACGCACGGTTGGAGCTAACTTGTTTCGACTGTCCGGAATCTTGTTCCGACACTTAAAATCTGTTGAAACAATAATAATGGAAGAGTTTGAGTCCAATTAAGAGGTCTGGTTGCGAAAAAGACACAAGTTATAGGCTTCGGAATGGAACACACAAACTGAGTCCAATTAAAGACATTGACGCACGGATGGAGCTAACTTGTTTCGACTGTCAAGAATCTTGTTCCTACACTTCAAATGTGTTGAAACAATAGTAATGGAAGAGTTTGAGTCCAATTACGAGGTTCGGTTGTGAAAAAGTCACAAGTTATAGGCTTCGGAATGTAACACACAAACTGAGTCCAATTAAAGACTTTGACGCATGGATGGAGCTAACTTGTTTCGACTGTCCCGATTCTTGTTCCAACACTTCAAATGTGTTGAAACAATAGTAATGGAAGAATTCGAGTCGAATTACGAGGTCCGATTGTGAAAAAGTCACAAGTTATAGGCTTCGGAATGGAACACACAAACTGAGTCCAATTAAAGACACTGACGCACGGATGGAGCTAACTTTACTTCAACTGTCTCGATTCTTGTTCCAACACTTCAAATGTGTTGAAACAATAGTAATGGTAGAGTTTGAGTAAAATTACGAGGTCCGGTTGCGATAAAGTGACAAGTTATAGGCTTCGGAATGTAACACACAAACTGAGTCCAATTAAAGACTTTGACGCATGGATGGAGCTAACTTGTTTCGACTGTCCCGATTCTTGTTCCAACACTTCAAATGTGTTGAAACAATAGTAATGGAAGAATTCGAGTCGAATTACGAGGTCCGATTGTGAAAAAGTCACAAGTTATAGGCTTCGGAATGTAACACACAAACTGAGTCCAATTTTAGACACTGACGCACGGTTGGAGCTAACTTGTTTCGACTGTCCGGAATCTTGTTCCAACACTTAAAATCTGTTGAAACAATAATAATGGAAGAGTTTGAGTCCAATTAAGTGGTCTGGTTGCGAAAAAGTCATAAGTTATAGGATTCGGAATGGAACACACAAACTGAGTCCAATTAAAGACATTGACGCTCGGATGGAGCTAACTTGTTTCGACTGTCCCGAATCTTCTTCCAACACATCAAATGTGTTGAAACAATAGTAATGGAAGAGTTTGAGTCCAATTATAAGGTTCGGTTGTGAAAAAGTCACAAGTTATAGGCTTCGGAATGTAACACACAAACTGAGTCCAATTAAAGACTTTGACGCATGGATGGAGCTAACTTGTTTCGACTGTCCCGATTCTTGTTCCAACACTTCAAATGTGTTGAAACGATAGTAATGGAAGAATTCGAGTCGAATTACGAGGTCCGATTGTGAAAAAGTCACAAGTTATAGGCTTCGGAATGGAACACACAAACTAAGTCCAATTAAAGACACTGACGCACGGATGGAGCTAACTTTACTTCAACTGTCTCGATTCTTGTTCCAACACTTCAAATGTGTTGAAACAATAGTAATGGTAGAGTTTGAGTAAAATTACGAGGTTCGGTTGCGATAAAGTGACAAGTTATAGGCTTCGGAATGTAACACACAAACTGAGTCCAATTAAAGACTTTGACGCATGGATGGAGCTAACTTGTTTCGACTGTCCCGATTCTTGTTCCAACACTTCAAATGTGTTGAAACAATAGTAATGGAAGAATTCGAGTCGAATTACGAGGTCCGATTGTGAAAAAGTCACAAGTTATAGGCTTCGGAATGTAACACACAAACTGAGTCCAATTTTAGACACTGACGCATGGTTGGAGCTAACTTGTTTCGACTGTCCGGAATCTTGTTCCAACACTTAAAATCTGTTGAAACAATAATAATGGAAGAGTTTGAGTCCAATTAAGTGGTCTGGTTGCGAAAAAGTCATAAGTTATAGGATTCAGAATGGAACACACAAACTGAGTCCAATTAAAGACATTGACGCACGGATGGAGCTAACTTGTTTCGACTGTCCCGAATCTTCTTCCAACACATCAAATGTGTTGAAACAATAGTAATGGAAGAGTTTGAGTCCAATTATAAGGTCCGGTTGTGAAAAAGTCACAAGTTATAGTCTTCGGAATGGAACACACAAACTGAGTCCAATTTGAGACATTGACGCGCGGTTGGAGCTAACTTGTTTCGACTGTCCGGAATCTTGTTCCGACACTTAAAATCTGTTGAAACATTAATAATGGAAGAGTTTGAGTCCAATTAAGAGGTCTGGTTGCGAAAAAGTCACAAGTTATAGGCTTCGGAATGGAACACACAAACTGAGTCCAATTAAAGACACTGACGCACGGATGGAGCTAACTTGTTTCGACTGTCCCAATTCTTGTTCTAACACTTCAAATGTGTTGAAACAATAGTAATGGTAGAGTTTGAGTAAAATTACGAGGTCCGGTTGCGATAAAGTCACAAGTTATAGGCTTCGGAATGTAACACACAAACTAAGTCCAATTAAAGACATTGACGCATGGATGGAGCTAACTTGTTTCGACTGTCCCGATTCTTGTTCCAACACTTCAAATGTGTTGAAACAATAGTAATGGAAGAATTCGAGTCGAATTACGAGGTCCGATTGTGAAAAAGTCACAAGTTATAGGCTTTGGAATGTAACACACAAACTGAGTCCAATTTTAGACACTGACGCACGGTTGGAGCTAAGTTGTTTCGACTGTCCGGAATCTTGTTCCAACACTTAAAATCTGTTGAAACAATAATAATGGAAGAGTTTGAGTCCAATTAAGTGGTCTGGTTGCGAAAAAGTCATAAGTTATAGGATTCGGAATGGAACACACAAACTGAATCCAATTAAAGACATTGACGCACGGATGGAGCTAACTTGTTTCGACTGTCCCGAATCTTCTTCCAACACATCAAATGTGTTGAAACAATAGTAATGGAAGAGTTTGAGTCCAATTATAAGGTCCGGTTGTGAAAAAGTCACAAGTTATAGTCTTCGGAATGGAACACACAAACTGAGTCCAATTTGAGACATTGACGCACGGTTGGAGCTAACTTGTTTCGACTGTCCGGAATCTTGTTCCGACACTTAAAATCTGTTGAAACATTAATAATGGAAGAGTTTGAGTCCAATTAAGAGGTCTGGTTGCGAAAAAGTCACAAGTTATAGGCTTCGGAATGGAACACACAAACTGAGTCCAAT
This sequence comes from Euptelea pleiosperma, assembly GCA_035048495.1. Classification (NCBI taxonomy): domain Eukaryota; kingdom Viridiplantae; phylum Streptophyta; class Magnoliopsida; order Ranunculales; family Eupteleaceae; genus Euptelea; species Euptelea pleiosperma. The sequence continues at coordinate 267,866 of JASUTR010000218.1, read as the reverse complement.
TAAAGACACTGAGGGACGGATGGAGCTAACTTGTTTCGACTGTCCCGATTCTTGTTCCAACACTTCAAATGTGTTGAAACAATAGTAATGGTAGAGTTTGAGTAAAATTACGAGGTCCGGTTGTGATAAAGTCACAAGTTATAGGCTTCGGAATGTAACACACAAACTGCGTCCAATTAAAGACTTTGACGCATGGATGGAGCTAACTTGTCTCGACTGTCCTGATTTTTGTTCCAACACTTCAAATGTGTTGAAACAATAGTAATGGAAGAATTCGAGTCGAATTACGAGGTCCGATTGTGAAAACGTCACAAGTTATAGGCTTCGGAATGTAACACCCAAACTGAGTCCAATTTGAGACATTGACGCACGGTTGGAGCTAACTTGTTTCGACTGTCCGGAATCTTGTTCCGACACTTAAAATCTGTTGAAATAATAATAATGGGAGAGTTTGAGTCGAATTAAGAGGTCTGGTTGCGAAAAAGTCACAAGTTATAGGCTTCGGAATGGAACACACAAACTGAGTCCAATTAAAGACATTGACGCACGGATGGAGCTAACTTGTTTCGACTGTCCCGAATCTTCTTCCAACACATCAAATGTGTTGAAACAATAGTAATGGAAGAGTTTGAGTCCAATTACGAGGTCCGGTTGTGAAAAAGTCACAAGTTATAGGCTTCGGAATGGAACACACAAACTGAGTCCAATTTGAGACATTGACGCACGGTTGGAGCTAACTTGTTTCGACTGTCCGGAATCTTGTTCCGACACTTAAAATCTGTTGAAACAATAATAATGGAAGAGTTTGAGTCCAATTAAGAGGTCTGGTTGCGAAAAAGACACAAGTTATAGGCTTCGGAATGGAACACACAAACTGAGTCCAATTAAAGACATTGACGCACGGATGGAGCTAACTTGTTTCGACTGTCAAGAATCTTGTTCCTACACTTCAAATGTGTTGAAACAATAGTAATGGAAGAGTTTGAGTCCAATTACGAGGTTCGGTTGTGAAAAAGTCACAAGTTATAGGCTTCGGAATGTAACACACAAACTGAGTCCAATTAAAGACTTTGACGCATGGATGGAGCTAACTTGTTTCGACTGTCCCGATTCTTGTTCCAACACTTCAAATGTGTTGAAACAATAGTAATGGAAGAATTCGAGTCGAATTACGAGGTCCGATTGTGAAAAAGTCACAAGTTATAGGCTTCGGAATGGAACACACAAACTGAGTCCAATTAAAGACACTGACGCACGGATGGAGCTAACTTTACTTCAACTGTCTCGATTCTTGTTCCAACACTTCAAATGTGTTGAAACAATAGTAATGGTAGAGTTTGAGTAAAATTACGAGGTCCGGTTGCGATAAAGTGACAAGTTATAGGCTTCGGAATGTAACACACAAACTGAGTCCAATTAAAGACTTTGACGCATGGATGGAGCTAACTTGTTTCGACTGTCCCGATTCTTGTTCCAACACTTCAAATGTGTTGAAACAATAGTAATGGAAGAATTCGAGTCGAATTACGAGGTCCGATTGTGAAAAAGTCACAAGTTATAGGCTTCGGAATGTAACACACAAACTGAGTCCAATTTTAGACACTGACGCACGGTTGGAGCTAACTTGTTTCGACTGTCCGGAATCTTGTTCCAACACTTAAAATCTGTTGAAACAATAATAATGGAAGAGTTTGAGTCCAATTAAGTGGTCTGGTTGCGAAAAAGTCATAAGTTATAGGATTCGGAATGGAACACACAAACTGAGTCCAATTAAAGACATTGACGCTCGGATGGAGCTAACTTGTTTCGACTGTCCCGAATCTTCTTCCAACACATCAAATGTGTTGAAACAATAGTAATGGAAGAGTTTGAGTCCAATTATAAGGTTCGGTTGTGAAAAAGTCACAAGTTATAGGCTTCGGAATGTAACACACAAACTGAGTCCAATTAAAGACTTTGACGCATGGATGGAGCTAACTTGTTTCGACTGTCCCGATTCTTGTTCCAACACTTCAAATGTGTTGAAACGATAGTAATGGAAGAATTCGAGTCGAATTACGAGGTCCGATTGTGAAAAAGTCACAAGTTATAGGCTTCGGAATGGAACACACAAACTAAGTCCAATTAAAGACACTGACGCACGGATGGAGCTAACTTTACTTCAACTGTCTCGATTCTTGTTCCAACACTTCAAATGTGTTGAAACAATAGTAATGGTAGAGTTTGAGTAAAATTACGAGGTTCGGTTGCGATAAAGTGACAAGTTATAGGCTTCGGAATGTAACACACAAACTGAGTCCAATTAAAGACTTTGACGCATGGATGGAGCTAACTTGTTTCGACTGTCCCGATTCTTGTTCCAACACTTCAAATGTGTTGAAACAATAGTAATGGAAGAATTCGAGTCGAATTACGAGGTCCGATTGTGAAAAAGTCACAAGTTATAGGCTTCGGAATGTAACACACAAACTGAGTCCAATTTTAGACACTGACGCATGGTTGGAGCTAACTTGTTTCGACTGTCCGGAATCTTGTTCCAACACTTAAAATCTGTTGAAACAATAATAATGGAAGAGTTTGAGTCCAATTAAGTGGTCTGGTTGCGAAAAAGTCATAAGTTATAGGATTCAGAATGGAACACACAAACTGAGTCCAATTAAAGACATTGACGCACGGATGGAGCTAACTTGTTTCGACTGTCCCGAATCTTCTTCCAACACATCAAATGTGTTGAAACAATAGTAATGGAAGAGTTTGAGTCCAATTATAAGGTCCGGTTGTGAAAAAGTCACAAGTTATAGTCTTCGGAATGGAACACACAAACTGAGTCCAATTTGAGACATTGACGCGCGGTTGGAGCTAACTTGTTTCGACTGTCCGGAATCTTGTTCCGACACTTAAAATCTGTTGAAACATTAATAATGGAAGAGTTTGAGTCCAATTAAGAGGTCTGGTTGCGAAAAAGTCACAAGTTATAGGCTTCGGAATGGAACACACAAACTGAGTCCAATTAAAGACACTGACGCACGGATGGAGCTAACTTGTTTCGACTGTCCCAATTCTTGTTCTAACACTTCAAATGTGTTGAAACAATAGTAATGGTAGAGTTTGAGTAAAATTACGAGGTCCGGTTGCGATAAAGTCACAAGTTATAGGCTTCGGAATGTAACACACAAACTAAGTCCAATTAAAGACATTGACGCATGGATGGAGCTAACTTGTTTCGACTGTCCCGATTCTTGTTCCAACACTTCAAATGTGTTGAAACAATAGTAATGGAAGAATTCGAGTCGAATTACGAGGTCCGATTGTGAAAAAGTCACAAGTTATAGGCTTTGGAATGTAACACACAAACTGAGTCCAATTTTAGACACTGACGCACGGTTGGAGCTAAGTTGTTTCGACTGTCCGGAATCTTGTTCCAACACTTAAAATCTGTTGAAACAATAATAATGGAAGAGTTTGAGTCCAATTAAGTGGTCTGGTTGCGAAAAAGTCATAAGTTATAGGATTCGGAATGGAACACACAAACTGAATCCAATTAAAGACATTGACGCACGGATGGAGCTAACTTGTTTCGACTGTCCCGAATCTTCTTCCAACACATCAAATGTGTTGAAACAATAGTAATGGAAGAGTTTGAGTCCAATTATAAGGTCCGGTTGTGAAAAAGTCACAAGTTATAGTCTTCGGAATGGAACACACAAACTGAGTCCAATTTGAGACATTGACGCACGGTTGGAGCTAACTTGTTTCGACTGTCCGGAATCTTGTTCCGACACTTAAAATCTGTTGAAACATTAATAATGGAAGAGTTTGAGTCCAATTAAGAGGTCTGGTTGCGAAAAAGTCACAAGTTATAGGCTTCGGAATGGAACACACAAACTGAGTCCAATTAAAGACACTGAGGGACGGATGGAGCTAACTTGTTTCGACTGTCCCGATTCTTGTTCCAACACTTCAAATGTGTTGAAACAATAGTAATGGTAGAGTTTGAGTAAAATTACGAGGTCCGGTTGTGATAAAGTCACAAGTTATAGGCTTCGGAATGTAACACACAAACTGCGTCCAATTAAAGACTTTGACGCATGGATGGAGCTAACTTGTCTCGACTGTCCTGATTTTTGTTCCAACACTTCAAATGTGTTGAAACAATAGTAATGGAAGAATTCGAGTCGAATTACGAGGTCCGATTGTGAAAACGTCACAAGTTATAGGCTTCGGAATGTAACACCCAAACTGAGTCCAATTTGAGACATTGACGCACGGTTGGAGCTAACTTGTTTCGACTGTCCGGAATCTTGTTCCGACACTTAAAATCTGTTGAAATAATAATAATGGGAGAGTTTGAGTCGAATTAAGAGGTCTGGTTGCGAAAAAGTCACAAGTTATAGGCTTCGGAATGGAACACACAAACTGAGTCCAATTAAAGACATTGACGCACGGATGGAGCTAACTTGTTTCGACTGTCCCGAATCTTCTTCCAACACATCAAATGTGTTGAAACAATAGTAATGGAAGAGTTTGAGTCCAATTACGAGGTCCGGTTGTGAAAAAGTCACAAGTTATAGGCTTCGGAATGGAACACACAAACTGAGTCCAATTTGAGACATTGACGCACGGTTGGAGCTAACTTGTTTCGACTGTCCGGAATCTTGTTCCGACACTTAAAATCTGTTGAAACAATAATAATGGAAGAGTTTGAGTCCAATTAAGAGGTCTGGTTGCGAAAAAGACACAAGTTATAGGCTTCGGAATGGAACACACAAACTGAGTCCAATTAAAGACATTGACGCACGGATGGAGCTAACTTGTTTCGACTGTCAAGAATCTTGTTCCTACACTTCAAATGTGTTGAAACAATAGTAATGGAAGAGTTTGAGTCCAATTACGAGGTTCGGTTGTGAAAAAGTCACAAGTTATAGGCTTCGGAATGTAACACACAAACTGAGTCCAATTAAAGACTTTGACGCATGGATGGAGCTAACTTGTTTCGACTGTCCCGATTCTTGTTCCAACACTTCAAATGTGTTGAAACAATAGTAATGGAAGAATTCGAGTCGAATTACGAGGTCCGATTGTGAAAAAGTCACAAGTTATAGGCTTCGGAATGGAACACACAAACTGAGTCCAATTAAAGACACTGACGCACGGATGGAGCTAACTTTACTTCAACTGTCTCGATTCTTGTTCCAACACTTCAAATGTGTTGAAACAATAGTAATGGTAGAGTTTGAGTAAAATTACGAGGTCCGGTTGCGATAAAGTGACAAGTTATAGGCTTCGGAATGTAACACACAAACTGAGTCCAATTAAAGACTTTGACGCATGGATGGAGCTAACTTGTTTCGACTGTCCCGATTCTTGTTCCAACACTTCAAATGTGTTGAAACAATAGTAATGGAAGAATTCGAGTCGAATTACGAGGTCCGATTGTGAAAAAGTCACAAGTTATAGGCTTCGGAATGTAACACACAAACTGAGTCCAATTTTAGACACTGACGCACGGTTGGAGCTAACTTGTTTCGACTGTCCGGAATCTTGTTCCAACACTTAAAATCTGTTGAAACAATAATAATGGAAGAGTTTGAGTCCAATTAAGTGGTCTGGTTGCGAAAAAGTCATAAGTTATAGGATTCGGAATGGAACACACAAACTGAGTCCAATTAAAGACATTGACGCTCGGATGGAGCTAACTTGTTTCGACTGTCCCGAATCTTCTTCCAACACATCAAATGTGTTGAAACAATAGTAATGGAAGAGTTTGAGTCCAATTATAAGGTTCGGTTGTGAAAAAGTCACAAGTTATAGGCTTCGGAATGTAACACACAAACTGAGTCCAATTAAAGACTTTGACGCATGGATGGAGCTAACTTGTTTCGACTGTCCCGATTCTTGTTCCAACACTTCAAATGTGTTGAAACGATAGTAATGGAAGAATTCGAGTCGAATTACGAGGTCCGATTGTGAAAAAGTCACAAGTTATAGGCTTCGGAATGGAACACACAAACTAAGTCCAATTAAAGACACTGACGCACGGATGGAGCTAACTTTACTTCAACTGTCTCGATTCTTGTTCCAACACTTCAAATGTGTTGAAACAATAGTAATGGTAGAGTTTGAGTAAAATTACGAGGTTCGGTTGCGATAAAGTGACAAGTTATAGGCTTCGGAATGTAACACACAAACTGAGTCCAATTAAAGACTTTGACGCATGGATGGAGCTAACTTGTTTCGACTGTCCCGATTCTTGTTCCAACACTTCAAATGTGTTGAAACAATAGTAATGGAAGAATTCGAGTCGAATTACGAGGTCCGATTGTGAAAAAGTCACAAGTTATAGGCTTCGGAATGTAACACACAAACTGAGTCCAATTTTAGACACTGACGCATGGTTGGAGCTAACTTGTTTCGACTGTCCGGAATCTTGTTCCAACACTTAAAATCTGTTGAAACAATAATAATGGAAGAGTTTGAGTCCAATTAAGTGGTCTGGTTGCGAAAAAGTCATAAGTTATAGGATTCAGAATGGAACACACAAACTGAGTCCAATTAAAGACATTGACGCACGGATGGAGCTAACTTGTTTCGACTGTCCCGAATCTTCTTCCAACACATCAAATGTGTTGAAACAATAGTAATGGAAGAGTTTGAGTCCAATTATAAGGTCCGGTTGTGAAAAAGTCACAAGTTATAGTCTTCGGAATGGAACACACAAACTGAGTCCAATTTGAGACATTGACGCACGGTTGGAGCTAACTTGTTTCGACTGTCCGGAATCTTGTTCCGACACTTAAAATCTGTTGAAACATTAATAATGGAAGAGTTTGAGTCCAATTAAGAGGTCTGGTTGCGAAAAAGTCACAAGTTATAGGCTTCGGAATGGAACACACAAACTGAGTCCAATTAAAGACACTGACGCACGGATGGAGCTAACTTGTTTCGACTGTCCCAATTCTTGTTCTAACACTTCAAATGTGTTGAAACAATAGTAATGGTAGAGTTTGAGTAAAATTACGAGGTCCGGTTGCGATAAAGTCACAAGTTATAGGCTTCGGAATGTAACACACAAACTAAGTCCAATTAAAGACTTTGACGCATGGATGGAGCTAACTTGTTTCGACTGTCTCGATTCTTGTTCCAACACTTCAAATGTGTTGAAACAATAGTAATGGAAGAATTCGAGTCGAATTACGAGGTCCGATTGTGAAAAAGTCACAAGTTATAGGCTTCGGAATGTAACACACAAACTGAGTCCAATTTGAGACATTGACGCACGGTTGGAGCTAACTTGTTTCGACTGTCCGGAATCTTGTTCCGACACTTAAAATCTGTTGAAACATTAATAATGGAAGAGTTTTAGTCCAATTAAGAGGTCTGGTTGCGAAAAAGTCACAAGTTATAGGCTTCGGAATGGAACACACAAACTGAGTCCAATTAAAGACACTGACGCACGGATGGAGCTAACTTTACTTCAACTGTCTCGATTCTTGTTCCAACACTTCAAATGTGTTGAAACAATAGTAATGGTAGAGTTTGAGTAAAATTACGAGGTCCGGTTGCGATAAAGTGACAAGTTATAGGCTTCGGAATGTAACACACAAACTGAGTCCAATTAAAGACTTTGACGCATGGATGGAGCGAACTTGTTTCGACTGTCCCGATTCTTGTTCCAACACTTCAAATGTGTTGAAACAATAGTAATGGAAGAATTCGAGTCGAATTACGAGGTCCGATTGTGAAAAAGTCACAAGTTATAGGCTTTGGAATGTAACACACAAACTGAGTCCAATTTTAGACACTGACGCACGGTTGGAGCTAAGTTGTTTCGACTGTCCGGAATCTTGTTCCAACACTTAAAATCTGTTGAAACAATAATAATGGAAGAGTTTGAGTCCAATTAAGTGGTCTGGTTGCGAAAAAGTCATAAGTTATAGGATTCGGAATGGAACACACAAACTGAATCCAATTAAAGACATTGACGCACGGATGGAGCTAACTTGTTTCGACTGTCCCGAATCTTCTTCCAACACATCAAATGTGTTGAAACAATAGTAATGGAAGAGTTTGAGTCCAATTATAAGGTCCGGTTGTGAAAAAGTCACAAGTTATAGTCTTCGGAATGGAACACACAAACTGAGTCCAATTTGAGACATTGACGCACGGTTGGAGCTAACTTGTTTCGACTGTCCGGAATCTTGTTCCGACACTTAAAATCTGTTGAAACATTAATAATGGAAGAGTTTGAGTCCAATTAAGAGGTCTGGTTGCGAAAAAGTCACAAGTTATAGGCTTCGGAATGGAACACACAAACTGAGTCCAATTAAAGACACTGAGGGACGGATGGAGCTAACTTGTTTCGACTGTCCCGATTCTTGTTCCAACACTTCAAATGTGTTGAAACAATAGTAATGGTAGAGTTTGAGTAAAATTACGAGGTCCGGTTGTGATAAAGTCACAAGTTATAGGCTTCGGAATGTAACACACAAACTGGGTCCAATTAAAGACTTTGACGCATGGATGGAGCTAACTTGTCTCGACTGTCCTGATTTTTGTTCCAACACTTCAAATGTGTTGAAACAATAGTAATGGAAGAATTCGAGTCGAATTACGAGGTCCGATTGTGAAAACGTCACAAGTTATAGGCTTCGGAATGTAACACCCAAACTGAGTCCAATTTGAGACATTGACGCACGGTTGGAGCTAACTTGTTTCGACTGTCCGGAATCTTGTTCCGACACTTAAAATCTGTTGAAATAATAATAATGGGAGAGTTTGAGTCGAATTAAGAGGTCTGGTTGCGAAAAAGTCACAAGTTATAGGCTTCGGAATGGAACACGCAAACTGAGTCCAATTAAAGACATTGACGCACGGATGGAGCTAACTTGTTTCGACTGTCCCGAATCTTCTTCCAACACATCAAATGTGTTGAAACAATAGTAATGGAAGAGTTTGAGTCCAATTACGAGGTCCGGTTGTGAAAAAGTCACAAGTTATAGGCTTCGGAATGGAACACACAAACTGAGTCCAATTTGAGACATTGACGCACGGTTGGAGCTAACTTGTTTCGACTGTCCGGAATCTTGTTCCGACACTTAAAATCTGTTGAAACAATAATAATGGAAGAGTTTGAGTCCAATTAAGAGGTCTGGTTGCGAAAAAGACACAAGTTATAGGCTTCGGAATGGAACACACAAACTGAGTCCAATTAAAGACATTGACGCACGGATGGAGCTAACTTGTTTCGACTGTCAAGAATCTTGTTCCTACACTTCAAATGTGTTGAAACAATAGTAATGGAAGAGTTTGAGTCCAATTACGAGGTTCGGTTGTGAAAAAGTCACAAGTTATAGGCTTCGGAATGTAACACACAAACTGAGTCCAATTAAAGACTTTGACGCATGGATGGAGCTAACTTGTTTCGACTGTCCCGATTCTTGTTCCAACACTTCAAATGTGTTGAAACAATAGTAATGGAAGAATTCGAGTCGAATTACGAGGTCCGATTGTGAAAAAGTCACAAGTTATAGGCTTCGGAATGGAACACACAAACTGAGTCCAATTAAAGACACTGACGCACGGATGGAGCTAACTTTACTTCAACTGTCTCGATTCTTGTTCCAACACTTCAAATGTGTTGAAACAATAGTAATGGTAGAGTTTGAGTAAAATTACGAGGTCCGGTTGCGATAAAGTGACAAGTTATAGGCTTCGGAATGTAACACACAAACTGAGTCCAATTAAAGACTTTGACGCATGGATGGAGCTAACTTGTTTCGACTGTCCCGATTCTTGTTCCAACACTTCAAATGTGTTGAAACAATAGTAATGGAAGAATTCGAGTCGAATTACGAGGTCCGATTGTGAAAAAGTCACAAGTTATAGGCTTCGGAATGTAACACACAAACTGAGTCCAATTTTAGACACTGACGCACGGTTGGAGCTAACTTGTTTCGACTGTCCGGAATCTTGTTCCAACACTTAAAATCTGTTGAAACAATAATAATGGAAGAGTTTGAGTCCAATTAAGTGGTCTGGTTGCGAAAAAGTCATAAGTTATAGGATTCGGAATGGAACACACAAACTGAGTCCAATTAAAGACATTGACGCTCGGATGGAGCTAACTTGTTTCGACTGTCCCGAATCTTCTTCCAACACATCAAATGTGTTGAAACAATAGTAATGGAAGAGTTTGAGTCCAATTATAAGGTTCGGTTGTGAAAAAGTCACAAGTTATAGGCTTCGGAATGTAACACACAAACTGAGTCCAATTAAAGACTTTGACGCATGGATGGAGCTAACTTGTTTCGACTGTCCCGATTCTTGTTCCAACACTTCAAATGTGTTGAAACGATAGTAATGGAAGAATTCGAGTCGAATTACGAGGTCCGATTGTGAAAAAGTCACAAGTTATAGGCTTCGGAATGGAACACACAAACTAAGTCCAATTAAAGACACTGACGCACGGATGGAGCTAACTTTACTTCAACTGTCTCGATTCTTGTTCCAACACTTCAAATGTGTTGAAACAATAGTAATGGTAGAGTTTGAGTAAAATTACGAGGTTCGGTTGCGATAAAGTGACAAGTTATAGGCTTCGGAATGTAACACACAAACTGAGTCCAATTAAAGACTTTGACGCATGGATGGAGCTAACTTGTTTCGACTGTCCCGATTCTTGTTCCAACACTTCAAATGTGTTGAAACAATAGTAATGGAAGAATTCGAGTCGAATTACGAGGTCCGATTGTGAAAAAGTCACAAGTTATAGGCTTCGGAATGTAACACACAAACTGAGTCCAATTTTAGACACTGACGCATGGTTGGAGCTAACTTGTTTCGACTGTCCGGAATCTTGTTCCAACACTTAAAATCTGTTGAAACAATAATAATGGAAGAGTTTGAGTCCAATTAAGTGGTCTGGTTGCGAAAAAGTCATAAGTTATAGGATTCAGAATGGAACACACAAACTGAGTCCAATTAAAGACATTGACGCACGGATGGAGCTAACTTGTTTCGACTGTCCCGAATCTTCTTCCAACACATCAAATGTGTTGAAACAATAGTAATGGAAGAGTTTGAGTCCAATTATAAGGTCCGGTTGTGAAAAAGTCACAAGTTATAGTCTTCGGAATGGAACACACAAACTGAGTCCAATTTGAGACATTGACGCACGGTTGGAGCTAACTTGTTTCGACTGTCCGGAATCTTGTTCCGACACTTAAAATCTGTTGAAACATTAATAATGGAAGAGTTTGAGTCCAATTAAGAGGTCTGGTTGCGAAAAAGTCACAAGTTATAGGCTTCGGAATGGAACACACAAACTGAGTCCAATTAAAGACACTGACGCACGGATGGAGCTAACTTGTTTCGACTGTCCCAATTCTTGTTCTAACACTTCAAATGTGTTGAAACAATAGTAATGGTAGAGTTTGAGTAAAATTACGAGGTCCGGTTGCGATAAAGTCACAAGTTATAGGCTTCGGAATGTAACACACAAACTAAGTCCAATTAAAGACTTTGACGCATGGATGGAGCTAACTTGTTTCGACTGTCTCGATTCTTGTTCCAACACTTCAAATGTGTTGAAACAATAGTAATGGAAGAATTCGAGTCGAATTACGAGGTCCGATTGTGAAAAAGTCACAAGTTATAGGCTTCGGAATGTAACACACAAACTGAGTCCAATTAAAGACATTGACGCACGGATGGAGCTAACTTGTTTCGACTGTCACGAATCTTGTTCCAACACTTCAAATGTGTTGAAACAATAGTAATGGTAGAGTTTGAGTAAAATTATGAGGTCCGGTTGCGATATATTCACAAGTTATAGGCTTCAGAATGTGACACACAAACTAAATCCAATTTGACCCGTTGACGCACGGATGGAGCTCACTTGTTTCGACTGTCCCGAATCTTGTTCCAACATTTCAAATGTGTTGAAACAATAGTGATGGAAGAATTCTAGTCGAATTACGAGGCCCGATTGTGAAAAAGTCACAAGTTATAGGCTTCAGAATGTGAGACGCAAACTAAATCGAATTTGACACGTTGACGCACCGATGGAGCTAACTTGTTTCGACTGTCACGAATCTTGTTCCAACACTTCAAATGTGTTGAAACAATAGTAATGGAAGAGTTTGAGTCCAATTACGAGGTTCGGTTGTGAAAAAGTCACAAGTTATAGGCTTCGGAATGGAACACACAAACTGAGTCCAATTAAAGACACTGAGGGACGGATGGAGCTAACTTGTTTCGACTGTCCCGATTCTTGTTCCAACACTTCAAATGTGTTGAAACAATAGTAATGGTAGAGTTTGAGTAAAATTACGAGGTCCGGTTGTGATAAAGTCACAAGTTATAGGCTTCGGAATGTAACACACAAACTGCGTCCAATTAAAGACTTTGACGCATGGATGGAGCTAACTTGTCTCGACTGTCCTGATTTTTGTTCCAACACTTCAAATGTGTTGAAACAATAGTAATGGAAGAATTCGAGTCGAATTACGAGGTCCGATTGTGAAAACGTCACAAGTTATAGGCTTCGGAATGTAACACCCAAACTGAGTCCAATTTGAGACATTGACGCACGGTTGGAGCTAACTTGTTTCGACTGTCCGGAATCTTGTTCTGACACTTAAAATCTGTTGAAATAATAATAATGGGAGAGTTTGAGTCGAATTAAGAGGTCTGGTTGCGAAAAAGTCACAAGTTATAGGCTTCGGAATGGAACACACAAACTGAGTCCAATTAAAGAGATTGACGCACGGATGGAGCTAACTTGTTTCGACTGTCCCGAATCTTCTTCCAACACATCAAATGTGTTGAAACAATAGTAATGGAAGAGTTTGAGTCCAATTACGAGGTCCGGTTGTGAAAAAGTCACAAGTTATAGGCTTCGGAATGGAACACACAAACTGAGTCCAATTTGAGACATTGACGCACGGTTGGAGCTAACTTGTTTCGACTGTCCGGAATCTTGTTCCGACACTTAAAATCTGTTGAAACAATAATAATGGAAGAGTTTGAGTCCAATTAAGAGGTCTGGTTACGAAAAAGTCACAAGTTATAGGCTTCGGAATGGAACACACAAACTGAGTCCAATTAAAGACATTGACGCACGGATGGAGCTAACTTGTTTCGACTGTCAAGAATCTTGTTCCTACACTTCAAATGTGTTGAAACAATAGTAATGGAAGAGTTTGAGTCCAATTACGAGGTTCGGTTGTGAAAAAGTCACAAGTTATAGGCTTCGGAATGTAACACACAAACTGAGTCCAATTAAAGACTTTGACGCATGGATGGAGCTAACTTGTTTCGACTGTCCCGATTCTTGTTCCAACACTTCAAATGTGTTGAAACAATAGTAATGGAAGAATTCGAGTCGAATTACGAGGTCCGATTGTGAAAAAGTCACAAGTTATAGGCTTCGGAATGTAACACACAAACTGAGTCCAATTTGAGTCATTGACGCACGGTTGGAGCTAACTTGTTTCGACTGTCCGGAATCTTGTTCCGACACTTAAAATCTGTTGAAACATTAATAATGGAAGAGTTTGAGTCCAATTAAGAGGTCTGGTTGCGAAAAAGTCACAAGTTATAGGCTTCGGAATGGAACACACAAACTGAGTCCAATTAAAGACACTGACGCACGGATGGAGCTAACTTTACTTCAACTGTCTTGATTCTTGTTCCAACACTTCAAATGTGTTGAAACAATAGTAATGGTAGAGTTTGAGTAAAATTACGAGGTCCGGTTGCGATAAAGTGACAAGTTATAGGCTTCGGAATGTAACACACAAACTGAGTCCAATTAAAGACTTTGACGCATGGATGGAGCTAACTTGTTTCGACTGTCCCGATTCTTGTTCCAACACTTCAAATGTGTTGAAACAATAGTAATGGAAGAATTCGAGTCGAATTACGAGGTCCGATTGTGAAAAAGTCACAAGTTATAGGCTTCGGAATGTAACACACAAACTGAGTCCAATTTTAGACACTGACGCACGGTTGGAGCTAACTTGTTTCGACTGTCCGGAATCTTGTTCCAACACTTAAAATCTGTTGAAACAATAATAATGGAAGAGTTTGAGTCCAATTAAGTGGTCTGGTTGCGAAAAAGTCATAAGTTATAGGATTCGGAATGGAACACACAAACTGAGTCCAATTAAAGACATTGACGCTCGGATGGAGCTAACTTGTTTCGACTGTCCCGAATCTTCTTCCAACACATCAAATGTGTTGAAACAATAGTAATGGAAGAGTTTGAGTCCAATTATAAGGTACGGTTGTGAAAAAGTCACAAGTTATAGTCTTCGGAATGGAACACACAAACTGAGTCCAATACGAGACATTGACGCACGGTTGGAGCTAAGTTGTTTCGACTGTCCGGAATCTTGTTCCGACACTTAAAATCTGTTGAAACATTAATAATGGAAGAGTTTGAGTCCAATTAAGAGGTCTGGTTGCGAAAAAGTCACAAGTTATAGGCTTCGGAATGGAACACACAAACTGAGTCCAATTAAAGACACTGACGCACGGATGGAGCTAACTTGTTTCGACTATCCCAATTCTTGTTCTAACACTTCAAATGTGTTGAAACAATAGTAATGGTAGAGTTTGAGTAAAATTACGAGGTCCGGTTGCGATAAAGTCACAAGTTATAGGCTTCGGAATGTAACACACAAACTAAGTCCAATTAAAGACTTTGACGCATGGATGGAGCTAACTTGTTTCGACTGTCCCGAATCTTTTTCCAACACATCAAATGTGTTGAAACAATAGTAATGGAAGAGTTTGAGTCCAATTACGAGGTCCGGTTGTGAAAAAGTCACAAGTTATAGGCTTTGGAATGGAACACACAAACTGAGTCTAATTAAAGACATTCACGCATTGTTGGAGCTAACTTGTTTCGACTGTCTCGATTCTTGTTCCAACACTTCAAATGTTTTGAAACAATAGTAATGGTAGAGTTTGAGTAAAATTATGAGGTCCGGTTGCGATATAGTCACAAGTTATAGGCTTCAGAATGTGACACACAAACTAAATCCAATTTGACACGTTGACGCACGGATGGAGCTAACTTGTTTCGACTGTCCCGAATCTTGTTCAAACACTTCAAATGTGTTGAAACAATAGTAATGGAAGAATTCTAGTCGAATTACGAGGCCCGATTGTGAAAAAGTCACAAGTTATAGGCTTCAGAATGTGAGACACAAACTAAATCCAATTTGACACGTTGACGCACCGATGGAGCTAACTTGTTTCGAATGTCACGAATCTTGTTCCAACACTTCAAATGTGTTGAAACAATAGTAATGGAAGAGTTTGAGTCCAATTACGAGGTTCGGTAGTGAAAAAGTCACAAGTTATAGACTTCGGAATGGAACACACAAACTGACTCCAATTAAAGACACTGAGGCACGGATGGAGTTAACTTGTTTCGACTGTCCCGATTCTTGTTCCAACACTTCAAATGTGTTGAAACAATAGTAATGGTACAGTTTGAGTAAAATTACGAGGTCCGGTTGCGATAAAGTCACAAGTTATAGGCTTCGGTATGTAACACACAAACTGCGTCCAATTAAAGACTTTGACGCATGGATGGAGCTAACTTGTTTCGACTGTCCTGATTCTTGTTCCAACACTTCAAATGTGTTGAAACAATAGTAATGGAAGAATTCGAGTCGAATTACGAGGTCCGATTGTGAAAAAGTTACAAGTTATAGGCTTCGGAATGTAACACACAAACTGAGTCCAATTTGAGACATTGACGCACGGTTGGAGCTAACTTGTTTCGACTGTCCGGAATCTTGTTCCGACACTTAAAATCTGTTGAAACAATAATAATGGAAGAGTTTGAGTCCAATTAAGAGGTCTGGTTGCGAAAAACTCACAAGTTATAGGCTTCGGAATGGAACACACAAACTGAGTCCAATTAAAGACATTGACGCACGGATGGAGCTAACTTGTTTCGACTGTCCCGAATCTTCTTCCAACACATCGAATGTGTTGAAACAATAGTAATGGAAGAGTTTGAGTCCAATTACGAGGTCCGGTTGTGAAAAAGTCACAAGTTATAGGCTTCGGAATGGAACACACAAACTGAGTCCAATTTGAGACATTGATGCACGGTTGGACCTAACTTGTTTCGACTGTCCGGAATCTTGTTCCGACACTTAAAATCTGTTGAAACAATAATAATGGAAGAGTTTGAGTCCAATTAAGAGGTCCGGTTGTGAAAAAGTCACAAGTTATAGGCTTCGGAATGGAACACACAAACTGAGTCCAATTTGAGACATTGACGCACGGTTGGAGCTAACTTGTTTCGACTGTCCGGAATCTTGTTCCGACACTTAAAATCTGTTGAAACAATAATAATGGAAGAGTTTGAGTCCAATTAAGAGGTCTGGTTGCGAAAAAGTTACAAGTTATTGGCTTCGGAATGGAACACACAAACTGAGTCCAATTAAAGACATTGACGCACGGATGGATCTAACTTGTTTCGACTGTCCCGAATCTTCTTCCAACACATCAAATGTGTTGAAACAATAGTAATGGAAGAGTTTGAGTCCAATTACGAGGTCCGGTTGTGAAAAAGTCACAAGTTATAGGCTTTGGAATGGAACACACAAACTGAGTCCAATTAAAGACATTGACGCATTGTTGGAGCTAACTTGTTTCAACTCTCTCGATTCTTGTTCCAACACTTCAAATGTTTTGAAACAATAGTAATGGTAGAGTTTGAGTAAAATTATGAGGTCCGGTTGCGATATAGTCACAAGTTATAGGCTTCAGAATGTGACACACAAACTAAATCCAATTTGACACGTTGACGCACGGATGGAGCTAACTTGTTTCGACTGTCCCGAATCTTGTTCCAACACCTCAAATGTGTTGAAACAATAGTAATGGAAGAATTCTAGTCGAATTACGAGGCCCGATTGTGAAAAAGTCACAAGTTATAGGCTTCAGAATGTGAGACACAAACTAAATACAATTTGACACGTTGACGCACCGATGGAGCTAACTTGTTTCGACTGTCACGAATCTTGTTCCAACACTTCAAATGTGTTGAAACAATAGTAATGGAAGAGTTTGAGTCCAATTACGAGGTTCGGTAGTGAAAAAGTCACAAGTTATAGGCTTCGGAATGGAACACACAAACTGACTCCAATTCAAGACACTGAGGCACGGATGGAGTTAACTTGTTTCGACTGTCCCGATTCTTGTTCCAACACTTCAAATGTGTTGAAACAATAGTAATGGTAGAGTTTGAGTCCAATTAAGAGGTCTGGTTGCGAAAAAGTCACAAGTTATAGGCTTCGGAATGGAACATACAAACTGAGTCCAATTAAAGACATTGACGCACGGATGGAGCTAACTTGTTTCGACTGTCCCGAATCTTCTTCCAACACATCAAATGTGTTGAAACAATAGTAATGGAAGAGTTTGAGTCCAATTATAAGGTCCGGTTGTGAAAAAGTCACAAGTTATAGTCTTCGGAATGGAACACACAAACTGAGTCCAATTTGAGACATTGACAAACGGTTGGAGCTAACTTGTTTCGACTGTCCGGAATCTTGTTCCGACACTTAAACTCTGTTGAAACATTAATAATGGAAGAGTTTGAGTCCAATTAAGAGGTCTGGTTGCGGAAAAGTCACAAGTTATAGGCTTCGTAATGGAACACACAAACTGAGTCCAATTAAAGACATTGACGCACGGATGGAGCTAACTTGTTTCGACTGTCCCGAATCTTCTTCCAACACATCAAATGTGTTGAAACAATAGTAATGGAAGAGTTTGAGTCCAATTACGAGGTCCGGTTGTGAAAAAGTCACAAGTTATAGGCTTCGGAATGGAACACACAAACTGAGTCCAATTAAAGACATTAACGCACGGATGGAGCTAACTTGTTTCGACTGTCACGAATCTTGTTCCAACACTTCAAATGTGTTGAAACAATAGTAATGGAAGAGTTTGAGCCCAATTACGAGGTTCGGTGGTGAAAAAGTCACAAGTTATAGGCTTCGGAATGGAACACACAAACTGACTCCAATTAAAGACACAGAGGCACGGATGGAGTTAACTTGTTTCGACTGTCCCGATTCTTGTTCCAACACTTCAAATGTGTTGAAACAATAGTAATGGTAGAGTTTGAGTAAACTTACGAGGTCCGGTTGCGATAAAGTCACAAGTTATAGGCTTCGGAATGTAACACACAAACTGCGTCCAATTAAAGACTTTGACGCATGGATGTTGTTTCGACTGTCCTGATTCTTGTTCCAACACTTCAAATGTGTTGAAACAATAGTAATGGAAGAATTCGAGTCGAATTACGAGGTCCGATTGTGAAAAAGTCACAAGTTATAGGATTCGGAATGTAACACCCAAACTGAGTCCAATTTGAAACATTGACGCACGGTTGGAGCTAACTTGTTTCGACTGTCTGGAATCTTGTTCCGACACTTAAAATCTGTTGAAACAATAATAATGGAAGAGTTTGAGTCCAATTAAGAGGTCTGGTTGCGAAAAAGTCACAAGTTATAGGATTCAGAATGGAACACACCAACTGAGTCCAATTAAAGACATTGACGCACGGATGGAGCTAACTTGTTTTGACTGTCCCGAATCTTCTTCCAACACATCAAATGTGTTGAAACAATAGTAATGGAAGAGTTTGAGTCCAATTACGAGGTCCGGTTGTGAAAAAGTCACAAGTTATAGGCTTCGGAATGGAACACACAAACTGAGTCCAATTTGAGACATTGACGCACGGTTGGAGCTAACTTGTTTCGACTGTCCGGAATCTTGTTCCGACACTTAAAATCTGTTGAAACAATAATAATGGAAGAGTTTGAGTCCAATTAAGAGGTCTGGTTGGGAAAAAGTCACAAGTTATAGACTTCGGAATGTAACACACAAACTGAGTCCAATTTGAGATGTTGACGCACGGATGGAGCTAACTTGTTTCGACTGTCCCGAATCCTATTCCAACACTTCAAATGTGTTGAAACAATAGTAATGGAAGAATTCGAGTCTAATTACGATGTCCGGTTGCGAAAAATTCACAAGTTATAGGCTTCGGAATGTAACACACAAACTGAGTCCAATTAAAGACTTTGACGCATGGATGGAGCTAACTTGTTTCGACTATCCGGAATCTTGTTCCGACACTTAAAATCTGTTGAAACAATAATAATGGAAGAGTTTGAGTCCAATTAAGAGGTCTGGTTGCGAAAAAGTCATAAGTTATAGCTTCGGAATGGAACACACAAACTGAGTCCAATTAAAGACACTGACGCACGGATGGAGCTAACTTGTTTCGACTGTCCCAATTCTTGTTCTAACACTTCAAATGTGTTGAAACAATAGTAATGGTAGAGTTTGAGTAAAATTACGAGGTCCGGTTGCGATAAAGTCACAAGTTATAGGTTTCGGAATGTAACACACAAACTTAGTCCAATTAAAGACTTTGACGCATGGATGGAGCTAACTTGTTTCGACTGTCCCGATTCTTGTTCCAACACTTCAAATGTGTTGAAACAATAGTAATGGAAGAATTCGAGTCGAATTACGAGGTCCGATTGTGAAAAAGTCACAAGTTATAGGCTTCGGAATGGAACAAACAAACTGAGTCCAATTTGAGACATTGACGCACGGTTGGAGCTAACTTGTTTCGACTGTCCCGAATCTTCTTCCAACACATCAAATGTGTTGAAACAATAGTAATGGAAGAGTTTGAGTCCAATTACGAGGTCCGGTTGTGAAAAAGTCACAAGTTATAGGCTTCGGAATGGAACACACAAACTGAGTCCAATTAAAGACATTGACGCACGGATGGAGCTAACTTGTTTCCACTGTCATGAATCTTGTTCCAACACTTCAAATGTGTTGAAACAATAGTAATGGAAGAGTTTGAGTCCAATTACGAGGTTCGGTTGTGAAAAAGTCACAAGTTATAGGCTTCGGAATGGAACACACAAACTGAGTCCAATTAAAGACACTGACGCACGGATGGAGCTAACTTGTTTCGACTGTCCCAATTCTTGTTCTAACACTTCAAATGTGTTGAAACAATAGTAATGGTAGAGTTTGAGTAAAATTACGAGGTCCGGTTGCGATAAAGTCACAAGTTATAGGCTTCGGAATGTAACACACAAACTAAGTCCAATTAAAGACTTTGACGCATGGATGGAGCTAACTTGTTTCGACTGTCCCGATTCTTGTTCCAACACTTCAAATGTGTTTAAACAATAGTAATGGAAGAATTCGAGTCGAATTACGAGGTCCGATTGTGAAAAAGTCACAAGTTATAGGCTTCGGAATGTAACACACAAACTGAGTCCAATTAAAGACTTTGACGCATGGATGGAGCTAACTTGTTTCGACTGTCCCGATTCTTGTTCCAACACTTCAAATGTGTTGAAACAATAGTAATGGAAGAATTCGAGTCGAATTACGAGGTCCGATTGTGAAAAAGTCACAAGTTATAGGCTTCGGAATGGAACACACAAACTGAGGCCAATTTGAGACATTGACGCACGGTTGGAGCTAACTTGTTTCGACTGTCCCGAATCTTCTTCCAACACATCAAATGTGTTGAAACAATAGTAATGGAAGAGTTTGAGTCCAATTACGAGGTCCGGTTGTGAAAAAGTCACAAGTTATAGGCTTCGGAATGGAACACACAAACTGAGTCCAATTAAAGACATTGACGCACGGATGGAGCTAACTTGTTTCCACTGTCACGAATCTTGTTCCAACACTTCAAATGTGTTGAAACAATAGTAATGGAAGAGTTTGAGTCCAATTACTAATTTCGGTTGTGAAAAAGTCACAAGTTATAGGCTTCGGAATGGAACACACAAACTGAGTCCAATTAAAGACACTGACGCACAGATGGAGCTAACTTGTTTCGACTGTCCCAATTCTTGTTCTAACACTTCAAATGTGTTGAAACAATAGTAATGGTAGAGTTTGAGTAAGATTACGAGGTCCGGTTGCGATAAAGTCACAAGTTATAGGCTTCGGAATGTAACACACAAACTAAGTCCAATTAAAGACTTTGACGCATGGATGGAGCTAACTTGTTTCGACTATCCCGATTCTGGTTCCAACACTTCAAATGTGTTGAAACAATAGTAATGGAAGAATTCGAGTCGAATTACGAGGTCCGATTGTGAAAAAGTCACAAGTTATAGGCTTCGGAATGTAACACACAAACTGAGTCCAATTTGAGACATTGACGCACGGTTGGAGCTAACTTGTTTCAACTGTCCCGAATCTTCTTCCAACACATCAAATGTGTTGAAACAATAGTAATGGAAGAGTTTGAGTCCAATTACGAGGTCCGGTTGTGAAAAAGTCACAAGTTATAGGCTTCGGAATGGAACACACAAACTGAGTCCAATTAAAGACATTGACGCATTGTTGGAGCTAACTTGTTTCGACTGTCTCGATTCTTGTTCCAACACTCCAAATGTGTTGAAACAATAGTAATGGTAGAGTTTAAGTAAAATTATGAGGTCCGGTTGCGATATAGTCACAAGTTATAGGCTTCAGAATGTGACACACAAAATAAATCCAATTTGACACGTTGACGCACGGATGGAGCTAACTTGTTTCGACTGTCCCGAATCTTGTTCCAACACTTCAAATGTATTGAAACAATAGTAATGGAAGAATTCTAGATGAATTACGAGGCTTCAAATGTATTGAAAAAGTTACAAGTTATAGGCTTCAGAATGTGAGACACAAACTAAATCCAATTTGACACATTGACGCACCGATGGAGCTAACTTGTTTCGACTGTCACGAATCTTGTTCCAACACTTCAAATGTGTTGAAACAATAGTAATGGAAGAGTTTGAGTCCAATTACGAGGTTCGGTTGTGAAAAAGTCACAAGTTATAGGCTTCGGAATGGAATACACAAACTGAGTCCAATTAAAGACACTGAGGCACGGATGGAGCTAACTTGTTTCGACTGTCCCGATTCTTGTTCCAACACTTCAAATGTGTTGAAACAATAGTAATGGTAGAATTTGAGTAAAATTAAGAGGTCCGGTTGCGATAAAGTCACAAGTTGTAGGCTTCGGAAAGTAACACACAAACTGAGTCCAATTAAAGACTTTGATGCATGGATGGAGCTAACTTGTTTCGACTGTCCTGATTCTTGTTCCAACACTTCAAATGTGTTGAAACAATAGTAATGGAAGAATTCGAGTCGAATTACGAGGTCCGATTGTGAAAAAGTCACAAGTTATAGGCTTCGGAATGTAACACACAAACTCAGTCCAATTTGAGACATTGACGCATGGTTGGAGCTAACTTGTTTCGACTGTCCCGAATCTTGTTCCGACACTTAAAATCTGTTGAAACAATAATAATGGAAGAGTTTGAGTCCAATTAAGAGGTCTGGTTGCTAAAAAGTCACAAGTTATAGGCTTCGGAATGGAACACGCAAACTGAGTCCAATTAAAGACATTGACGCACGGATGGAGCTAACTTGTTTCGACTGTCCCGAATCTTCTTCCAACACATCAAATGTGTTGAAACAATAGTAATGGAAGAGTTTGAGTCCAATTACGAGGTCCGGTTGTGAAAAAATCACAAGTTATAGGCTTCGGAATGGAACACACAAACTGAGTCCAATTTGAGACATTGACGCACGGTTGGAGCTAACTTGTTTCGACTGTCCGGAATCTTGTTCCGACACTTAAAATCTGTTGAAACAATAGTAATGGAAGAGTTTGAGTCCAATTACGAGGTCCGGTTGTGAAAAAGTCACAAGTTATAGGCTTCGGAATGGAACACACAAACTGAGTCCAAATAAAGACATTGACGCACGGATGGAGCTAACTTGTTTCGACTGTCACGAATCTTGTTCCAACACTTCAAATGTGTTGAAACAATAGTAATGGATGAGTTTGAGTCCAATTACGAGGTTCGGTTGTGAAAAAGTCACAAGTTATAGGCTTCGTAATGGAACACACAAACTAAGTCCAATTAAAGACATTGACGCACGGATGGAGCTAACTTGTTTCGACTGTCCCGAATCTTCTTCCAACACATCAAATGTGTTGAAACAATAGTAATGGAAGAATTCGAGTCGAATTACGAGTTCCGATTGTGAAAAAGTCACAAGTTATAGGCTTCGGAATGTAACACACAAACTGAGTCCAATTTGAGACATTGACGCACGGTTGGAGCTAACTTGTTTCGACTGTCCAGAATCTTTTTCCGACACTTAAAATCTGTTGAAACAATAATAATGGAAGAGTTTGAGTCCAATTAAGAGGTCTGGTTACAAAAAAGTCACAAGTTATAGGCTTCAGAATGGAACACACTCTCTGAGTCCAATTAAAGACATTGACGCACGGATGGAGCTAACTTGTTTCGACTGTCCCGAATCTTCTTCCAACACATCAAATGTGTTGAAACAATAGTAATGGAAGAGTTTGAGTCCAATTACGAGGTCCGGTTGTGAAAAAGTCACAAGTTATAGGCTTCGGAATGGAACAGACAAACTGAGTCCAATTAAAGACATTGACGCACGGATGGAGCTAATGTGTTTCGACTGTCCCGATTCTTGTTCCAACACTTCAAATGTGTTGAAACAATAGTAATGGTAGAGTTTGAGTAAAATTACGAGGTCCGGTTGCGATAAAGTCACAAGTCTTAGGCTTCGGAATGTAACACACAAACTGAGTCCAATTAAAGAGATTGACGCATGGATAGAGCTAACTTGTTTCTACTGTCCCGAATCTTGTGCCAACACTTCAAATGTGTTGAAACAATAGTAATGGAAGAATTCGAGTCAAATTACGAGGTCCGGTTGAGAAAAAGTCACAAGTTATAGGCTTCGGAATGTAACACACAAACTGAGTCCAATTTGAGACATTGACGCACGGTTGGAGCTAAGTTGTTTCGACTGTCCGGAATCTTGTTCCGACACTTAAAATCTGTTGAAACAATAATAATTGAAGAGTTTGAGTCCAATTAAGAGGTCTGGTTGTGAAAAAGTCACAAGTTATAGGCTTCGGAATGTAACACACAAACTGAGTACAATTTGAGACGTTGACACACGGATGGAGCTAACTTGTTTCGACTGTCCCGAATCTTGTTCCAACACTTCAAATATGTTGAAACAATAGTAATTGAAGAATTCGAGTCTAATTACGAGGTCCGGTTGCGAAAAATTTACAAGTTATAGGCTTCGGAATGTAACACACAAACTGAGTCCAATTAAAGACATTGACGCACGGATGGAGCTAAGTTGTTTCGACTGTCCCAATTCTTGTTCCAACACTTTAAATGTGTTGGAACAATAGTAATGGTAGGGTCTGAGTTAAATTACGAGGTCCGGTTGCGATAAAGTCACAAGTTATAGGCTTCGGAATGTAACACACAAACTGAGTCCAGTTAAAGACTTTGACGCATGGATGGAGCTAACTTGTTTCGACTGTACCGATTCTTGTTCTAACACTTCAAATGTGTTGAAACAATAGTAATGGAAGAATTCAAGTCGAATTACGAGGTCCGGTTGTGAAAAAGTCACAAGTTATAGGCTTTAGAATGTGACACACAAACTAAATCCAATTTGACACGTTGACGCATGCATGGAGCTAACTTGTTTCGACTGTCCCGAATCTTGTTCCAACACTTAAAATGGGTTGAAACAATAGTAATGGAAGAATTCGAGTTGAATTACGAGGTCCGGTTGTGAAAAAGTCACAAGTTATTGGCTTCAGAATGTGACACACAAACTAAATCCAATTTGACACGTTGACGCAGGGATGGAGCTAACTTGTTTCGACTGTCCCGAATCTTGTTCCAACACTTCAAATGTGTTGAAACAATAGTAATGGAAGAGTTTGAGTCCAATTACGAGGTCCGGTTATGAAAATGTCACAAGTTATAGGCTTCGGAATGGAACACACAAACTGAGTCCAATTAAAGACATTGACGCACGGATGGAGCTAACTTGTTTCGACTGTCCCGATTCTTGTTCCAACACTTCAAATGTGTTGAAACAATAGTAATGGTAGAGTTTGAGTAAAATTACGAGGTCCGGTTGCGATAAAGTCACAAGTTATAGGCTTCGGAATGTAACACACAAACTGAGTCCAATTAAAGAGATTGACGCATGGATGGAGCTAACTTGTTTCTACTGTCCCGAATCTTGTTCCAACACTTCAAATGTGTTGAAACAATAGTAATGGAAGAATTCGAGTCAAATTACGAGGTCCGGTTGTGAAAAAGTCACAAGTTATAGGCTTCGGAATGTAACACACAAACTGAGTCCAATTTGAGACATTGACGCACGGTTGGAGCTAAGTTGTTTCGACTGTCCGGAATCTTGTTCCGACACTTAAAATCTGTTGAAACAATAATAATGGAAGAGTTTGAGTCCAATTAAGAGGTCTGGTTGCGAAAAAGTCACAAGTTATAGGCTTCGGAATGTAACACACAAACTGAGTCCAATTTGAGATGTTGACGCACGGATGGAGCTAACTTGTTTCGACTGTCCCGAATCCTATTCCAACACTTCAAATGTGTTGAAACAATAGTAATGGAAGAATTCGAGTCTAATTACGAGGTCCGGTTGCGAAAAATTCACAAGTTATAGGCTTCGGAATGTAACACACAAACTGAGTCCAATTAAAGACATTGACGCACGGATGGAGCTAACTTGTTTCGACTGTCCCGATTCTTGTTCCAACACTTTAAATGTGTTGAAACAATAGTAATGATAGAGTTTGAGGTAAATTACGAGGTCCGGTTGCGATAAAATCACAGGTTATAGGCTTCGGAATGTAACATACAAACTGAGTCCAATTAAAGACTTTGACGCATGGATGGGGCTAACTTGTTTCGACTGTACCGATTCTTGTTCCAACACTTCAAATCTGTTGAAACAATAGTAATGGAAGAATTCGAGTCTAATTATGAGGTCCGGTTGAGAAAAATTCACAAGTTATAGGCTTCGGAATGTAACACACAAACTGAGTCCAATTAAAGACATTGACGCACGGATGGAGCTAACTTGTTTCGACTATCCCGATTCTTGTTCCAACACTTCAAATGTGTTGAAACAATAGTAATGATAGAGTTTGAGGTAAATTACGAGGTCCGGTTGCGATAAAGTCACAAGTTATAGGCTTCGGAATGTAACATACAAACTGAGTCCAATTAAAGACTTTGACGCATGGATGGAGCTAACTTGTTTCGACTGTACCGATTCTTGTTCCAACACTTCAAATGTGTTGAAACAATAGTAATGGAAGAATTCGAGTCAAATTACGAGGTCCGGTTGTGAAAAAGTCACAAGTTATAGGCTTCAAAATGTGACACACAAACTAAATCCAATTTGACATGTTGACGCACGGATGGAGCTAACTTGTTTCGACTGACCCGAATCTTGTTCCAATACTTCAAATGTGTTGAAACAATAGTAATGGAAGAGTTTGAGTCCAGTTACGAGGTCCGGTTGTGAAAAAGTCACAAGTTATAGGCATCGGAATGGAACACACAAACTGAGTCCAATTAAAGACATTGACGCACGGATGGAGCTAACTTGTTTCGACTGTCCCGATTCTTGTTCCAACACTTCAAATGTGTTGAAACAATAGTAATGGTAGAGTTTGAGTAAAATTACGAGGTCCGGTTGCGATAAAGTCAAAGTTATAGGCTTCAGAATGTGACACACAAACTAAATCCAATTTGACATGTTGACGCACGGATGGAGCTAACTTGTTTCGACTGTCCCGAATCTTGTTCCAACACTTCAAATGTGTTGAAACAATAGTAATGGAAGATTTCGAGTCGAATTACGAGGTCCGGTTGTGAAAAAGTCACAAGTTATAGGCTTCAGAATGTGACACACAAACTAAATCCAATTTGACACGTTGACGCACGGATGGAGCTAACTTGTTTTGACTGTCCCGAATCTTGTTCCAACACTTCAAATGTGTTGAAACAATAGTAATGGAAGAGTTTGAGTCCAATTACGAGGTTTGGTTGCGATAAAGTCACAAGTTATAGGCTTCGGAATGTAACACACAAACTGAGTCCAATTAAAGACTTTGACGCATGGATGGAGCTAACTTGTTTCGATTGTCCCGATTCTTGTTCCAACACTTCAAATGTGTTGAAACAATAGTAATGGTAGAGTTTGAGTAAAATTACGAGGTCCGGTTGCGATAAAGTCACAAGTTATAGGCTTCGGAATGTAACACACAAACTGAGTCCAATTAAAGACTTTGACGCATGGATGGAGCTAACTTGTTTCGACTGTCCCGATTCTTGTTCCAACACTTTAAATGTGTTGAAACAATAGTAATGGTAGAGTTTGAGTAAAATTACGAGGTCCGGTTGCGAAAAAGTCACAAGTTATAGGCTTCAGAATGTGACACACAAACTAAATCCGGGACTGTCGGAAGGAGTTTGCACCATTCGTGCGTCAATGACTCCAATTGGACTGAGTTTGTTCATTACATTCCTTAGCTTATAACTAGTGACTTTTTCACAATCGGACCTCGTAATTTGACTCAAACTCTTCCATTACTATTGTTTCAACACATTTAAAGTGTTGGAATAAGATTCGCGACAGTCGGAAAAGGTTTGCTCCATTCGTGTGTCAATGACTATAATTGGACTCAATTTGTGCGTTACACTCCTAAGCTCATAACAAGTGACTTTTTCGCAACCAGACCTCGTAATTTGGCTTAATCTATTCCATTGCAATTGTTTCAACACATTTGAAGTCTTGGAACAAGATTCCGGACAGTCGAAAGAAGTTTGCTCCATCCGTGCGTCAATGTCTCTAATTGGACTCAGTTTGTGCGTTACATTCCTAAGCCTATAATTACTGGCTCTTTTGCAACTGGACTTCGTAATTTGACTCAATATCTTCTATTACAATTGTTTTAACACATTTGCAGTGTTGGAACAAGATTCGGGACTGTCGGAATAAGTTTTTACCACTCGTGCGTCAATGACTCTAATTGGACTCAGTTTGTGCATTACATTCCTAAGCTTATAACTAGTGACTTTTTCACAATCGGACCTCGTAATTTGACTCAAACTCTTCCATTACTATTGTTTCAACACATTTGAAGTGTTGGAACAAGATTCCGGACAGTCGAAAGAAGTTTGCTCCATCCGTGCGTCAATGTCTCTAATTGGACTCAGTTTGTGCGTTACATTCCTAAGCCTATAATTACTGGCTCTTTTACAACTGGACCTCGTAATTTGACTCAATATCTTCTATTACAATTGTTTTAACACATTTGCAGTGTTGGAACAAGATTCGGGACTGTCGGAAGAAGTTTTCACCACTCGTGCGTCTATGACTCTAATTGGACTCAGTTTGTGCATTACATTCCTAAGCTTTAACTCGTGACTTTTTCACAACCGGACCTCGTAATTTGACTCAATATCTTCCATTACAACTGTTTTAACACATTTGAAGTGTTGGAATAAGATTCGCGACGGTCGGAAAAGGTTTGCTCCATTTGTGCGTCAATGACTATAATTGGACTCAGTTTGTGCGTTACACTCTTAAGCTCATAACAAGTGACTTTTTCACAACCGGACCTCGTAATTTGGCTTAATCTATTACATTGCAATTGTTTCAACACATTTGAAGTCTTGGAACAGGATTCGGGACAGTCGAAACAAGTTTGCTCCATCCGTGCGTCTGTGTCTCTAATTTGACTC
This sequence comes from Euptelea pleiosperma, assembly GCA_035048495.1. Classification (NCBI taxonomy): domain Eukaryota; kingdom Viridiplantae; phylum Streptophyta; class Magnoliopsida; order Ranunculales; family Eupteleaceae; genus Euptelea; species Euptelea pleiosperma. Next base: position 239,139 of record JASUTR010000218.1, on the reverse strand, counting down.
AGTTAGTTGGTTACATTTTGAAGCCTATAACTAGTGAGTTTTTTGCAACCGGACCTCATAATTTGACTCAAACTCTTTCATTACTATTGTTTCAACACATTTGAAGTGTTGGAAGAAGATTCGGGACAGTCGAAAGAAGTTTGCTCCATCCGTGCGTCGATGTCTCTAATTGGACTCAGTTTGTGCGTTACATTCCTAAGCCTATAATTACTGGCTCTTCCTCAACCGGACTTTGTAATATGACTCAATATCTTCTATTATAATTGTTTTAACACATTTGAAGTGTTGGAACAAGATTCGGGACTGTCGGAAGAAGTTTGCACTATTCTCGCGTCAATGACTCCAATTGGACTCAGTTTGTTCATTACATTCCTAAGCTTATAACTAGTGACTTTTTCACAATCGGACCTCGTAATTTTACTCAAACTCTTCCATTACTATTGTTTCAACACATTTGAAGTGTTGGAATAAGATTCGCGACAGTCGGAAAAGGTTTGCTCCATTCGTGCATCAATGACTATAATTGGACTCAGTTTGTGCGTTACACTCCTAAGCTCATAACAAGTGACTTTTTCACAACCAGACCTCATAATTTGGCTTAATCTATTCCATTACAATTGTTTCAACACATTTGAAGTCTTGGAACAAGATTCCGGACAATCAAAAGAAGTTTGCTCCATCTGTGCGTCAATGTCTCTAACTGGACTCAGTTTGTGCGTTACATTCCTAAGCCTATAATTACTGGCTCTTTTGCAACTGGACTTCGTAATTTGACTCAATATCTTCTATTACAATTGTTTTAACACATTTGCAGTGTTGGAACAAGATTCGTGACTGTCGGAATAAGTTTTCACCACACGTGCGTCAATGACTCTAATTGGACTCAGTTTGTGCAATACATTCCTAAGCTTATAACTCGTGACTTTTTCACAACCGGACCTCGTAATTTGACTCAATATCTTCTATTAGAATTGTTTTAAGACATTTGAAGTGTTGGAACAAGATTCGGGACTGTCGGAAGAAGTTTGCACTATTCTCGCATCAATGACTCTAATTGGACTCAGTTTGTTCATTACATTCCTAAGCTTGTAACTAGTGACTTTTTCACAATCGGACCTCGTAATTTGACTCAAACTCTTCCATTACTATTGTTTCAACACATTTGAAGTGTTGGAACAAGATTCCGGATAGTCGAAAGAAGTTTGCTCCATCCGTGCGTCAAAGTCTCTAATTGGACTTAGTTTGTGCGTTACATTCCTAAGCCTATAATTACTGGCTCTTTTGCAACTGGAGTTCGTAATTTGACTCAATATCTTCTATTACAATTGTTTTAACACATTTGCAGTGTTGGAACAAGATTCGGGACTGTCGGAAGAAGTTTTCACCACTCGTGCGTCTATGACTCTAATTGGACTCAGTTTGTGCATTACATTCCTAAGCTTTAACTCGTGACTTTTTCACAACCGGACCTCGTAATTTGACTCAATATCTTCCATTACAACTGTTTTAACACATTTGATGTGTTGGAATAAGATTCGCGACAGTCGGAAAAGATTTGCTCCATTCGTGCGTCAATGACTATAATTGGACTCAGTTTGTGCGTTACACTCCTAAGCTCATAACAAGTGACTTTTTCACAACCGGACCTCATAATTTGGCTTAATCTATTCCATTGCAATTGTTTCAACACATTTGAAGTCTTGGAACAAGATTCGGGACAGTCGAAACAAGTTTGCTCCATCCGTGCGTCAATGTCTCTAATTTGACTCAGTTAGTTGGTTACATTTTGAAGCCTATAACTAGTGAGTTTTTTGCAACCGGACCTCATAATTTGACTCAAACTCTTTCATTACTATTGTTTCAACACATTTGAAGTGTTGGAAGAAGATTCGGGACAGTCGAAAGAAGTTTGCTCCATCCGTGCGTCAATGTCTCTAATTGGACTCAGTTTGTGCGATACATTCCTAAGCCTATAATTACTGTCTCTTTCTCAACTGGACTTCGTAATATGACTCAATATGTTCTATTACAATCGTTTTAACACATTTGAAGTGTTGGAACAAGATTCGGGACCGTCGGAAAAAGTTTGCACTATTCTCGCGTCAATGACTCAAATTGGACTCAGTTTGTTCATTACATTCCTAAGCTTATAACTAGTGACTTTTTCACAATCGGACCTCGTAATTTGACTCAAACTCTTCCATTACTAATGTTTCAACACATTTGAGGTGTTGGAAGAAGATTCGGGACAGTCGAAAGAAGTTTGCTCCATCCGTGCGTCAATGTCTCTAATTGGACTCAGTTTGTGCGATACATTCCTAAGCCTATAATTACTGTCTCTTTCTCAACTGGACTTCGTAATATGACTCAATATGTTCTATTACAATCGTTTTAACACATTTGAAGTGTTGGAACAAGATTCGGGACTGTCGGAAAAAGTTTGCACTATTCTCGCGTCAATGACTCAAATTGGACTCAGTTTGTTCATTACATTCCTAAGCTTATAACTAGTGACTTTTTCACAATCGGACCTCGTAATTTGACTCAAACTCTTCCATTACTAATGTTTCAACACATTTGAGGTGTTGGAACAAGATTCGGGACAGTCGAAAGAAGTTTGCTCCATCCGTGCGTCAATGTCTCTAATTGGACTCAATTTGTGCGTTACATTCCTAAGCCTATAATTACTGGCTCTCTTGCAACCAGACTTCGTAATTTTACTCAATATCTTCTATTACAATTGTTTAAAAACATTTGAAGTGTTGGAACAAGATTCGGGACTGTCGGAAGGAGTTTGCACCATTCGTGCGTCAATGACTCCAATTGGACTCAGTTTGTTCATTACATTCCTAAGCTTATAACTAGTGACTTTTTCACAATCGGACCTCATAATTTGACTCAAACTCTTCCATTACTATTGTTTCAACACATTTGAAGTGTTGGAATAAGATTCGCGACAGTCGGAAAAGGTTTGCTCCATTCGTGCATCAATGACTATAATTGGACTCTGTTTGTGCGTTACACTCCTAAGCTCATAACAAGTGACTTTTTCGCAACCAGACCTCGTAATTTGGCTTAATCTCTTCCAATGCAATTGTTTCAACACATTTGAATTCTTGGAACAAGATTCCGGACAGTCGAAAGAAGTTTGCTACATCCGTGCGTCAAGGTCTCTAATTGGACTCAGTTTGTGCGTTACATACCTAAGCCTATAATTACTGGCTCTTTTGCAACTGGACTTCGTAATTTGACTCAATATCTTCTATTACAATTGTTTTAACACATTTGCAGTGTTGGAACAAGATTCGGGACTGTCGGAAGAAGTTTTCACCACTCGTGCGTCTATGACTCTAATTGGACTCAGTTTGTGCATTACATTCCTAAGCTTTAACTCGTGACTTTTTCACAACCGGACCTCGTAATTTGACTCAATATCTTCCATTACAACTGTTTTAACACATTTGAAGTGTTGGAATAAGATTCGCGACAGTCGGAAAAGATTTGCTCCATTCGTGCGTCAATGACTATAATTGGACTCAGTTTGTGCGTTAGACTCCTAAGCTCATAACAAGTGACTTTTTCACAACCGGACCTCGTAATTTGGCTTAATCTATTCCATTGCAATTGTTTCAACACATTTGAAGTCTTGGAACAAGATTTGGGACAGTCGAAACAAGTTTGCTCCATCCGTGCGTCAATGTCTCTAATTTACTCAGTTAGTTGGTTACATTTTGAAGCCTATAACTAGTGAGTTTTTTGCAACCGGACCTCATAATTTGACACAAACTCTTTCATTACTATTGTTTCAACACATTTGAAGTGTTGAAACAAGATTCGGGACAGTCGAAAGAAGTTTGCTCCATCCGTGCGTCAATGTCTCTAATTGGACTCAGTTTGTGCGTTACATTCCTAAGCCTATAATTACTGGCTCTTTCTCAACCGGACTTCGTAATATGACTCAATATCTTCTATTACAATTGTTTTAACAAATTTGAAGTGTTGGAACAAGATTCGGGACTGTCGGAAGAAGTTTGCACTATTCTCGCGTCAATGACTCAAATTGGACTCAGTTTGTTCATTACATTCCTAAGCTTATAACTAGTGACTTTTTTCACAATCGGACCTCGTAATTTGACTCAAACTCTTCCAGTACTAATGTTTCAACACATTTGAGGTGTTGGAACAAGATTCGGGACAGTCGAAAGAAGTTTGCTCCATCCGTGCGTCAATGTCTCTAATTGGACTCAATTTGTGCGTTACATTCCTAAGCCTATAATTACTGGCTCTTTTGCAACCGGACTTCGTAATTTTACTCAATATCTTCTATTACAATTGTTTAAACACATTTGAAGTGTTGGAACAAGATTCGGGACAGTCGGAAGGAGTTTGCACCATTCGTGCGTCAATGACTCCAATTGGACTCAGTTTGTTCATTACATTCCTAAGCTTATAACAAGTGACTTTTTCACAATCGGACCTCATAATTTGACTCAAACTCTTCCATTACTATTGTTTCAACACATTTGAAGTGTTGGAATAAGATTCGCGACAGTCGGAAAAGGTTTGCTCCATTCGTGCGTCAATGACTATAATTGGACTCAGTTTGTGCGTTACACTCCTAAGCTCATAACAAGTGACTTTTTCACAACCAGACCTCGTAATTTGGCTTAATCTATTCCATTGCAATTGTTTCAACACATTTGAAGTCTTGGAACAAGATTCCGGACAGTCGAAAGAAGTTTGCTCCATCTGTGCGTCAATGTCTCTAATTGGTCTCAATTTGTGCGTTACATTCCTAAGCCTATAATTACTGGCTCTTTTGCAACTGGACTTCGTAATTTGACTCAATATCTTCTATTACAATTGTTTTAACACATTTGCAGTGTTGGAACAAGATTCGGGACTGTCGGAATAAGTTTTCACCACACGTGCGTCAATGACTCTAATTGGACTCAGTTTGTGCAATACATTCCTAAGCTTATAACTCGTGACTTTTTCACAACCGGACCTCGTAATTTGACTCAATATCTTCTATTACAATTGTTTTAACACATTTGAAGTGTTGGAACAAGATTCGGGACTGTCGGAAGAAGTTTGCACTATTCTCGCGTCAATGACTCTAATTGGACTCAGTTTGTTCATTACATTCCTAAGCTTATAACTAGTGACTTTTTCACAATCGGACCTCGTAATTTGACTCAAACTCTTCCATTACTATTGTTACAACACATTTGAAGTGTTGGAATAAGATTTGCGACAGTCGGAAAAGGTTTGCTCCATTCGTGCGTCAATGACTATAATTGGACTCAGTTTGTGCGTTACACTCCTAAGCTCATAACAAGTGACTTTTTCACAACCAGACCTCGTAATTTGGCTTAATCTATTCCATTGCAATTGTTTCAACACATTTGAAGTCTTGGAACAAGATTCTGGACAGTCGAAAGAAGTTTGCTCCATCTGTGCGTCAATGTCTCTAATTGGACTCAATTTGTGCGTTACATTCCTAAGCCTATAATTACTGGCTCTTTTGCAACCGGACTTCGTAATTTTACTCAATATCTTCTATTACAATTGTTTAAACACATTTGAAGTGTTGGAACCAGATTCGGGACAGTCGGAAGGAGTTTGCACCATTCGTGCGTCAATGACTCCAATTGGACTCAGTTTGTTCATTACATTCCTAAGCTTATAACTAGTGACTTTTTCACAATCGGACCTCATAATTTGACTCAAACTCTTCCATTACTATTGTTTCAACACATTTGAAGTGTTGGAATAAGATTCGCGACAGTCGGAAAAGGTTTGCTCCATTCGTGCGTCAATGACTATAATTGGACTCAGTTTGTGCGTTACACTCCTAAGCTCATAACAAGTGACTTTTTCACAACCAGACCTCGTAATTTGGCTTAATCTATTCCATTGCAATTGTTTCAACACATTTGAAGTCTTGGAACAGGATTCGGGACAGTCGAAACAAGTTTGCTCCATCCGTGCGTCTGTGTCTCTAATTTGACTCAGTTAGTTGGTTACATTTTGAAGCCTATAACTAGTGAGTTTTTTGCAACCGGACCTCATAATTTGACTCAAACTCTTTCATTACTATTGTTTCAACACATTTGAAGTGTTCGAAGAAGATTCGGGACAGTCGAAAGAAGTTTGCTCCATCCGTGCGTCAATGTCTCTAATTGGACTCAGTTTGTGCGTTACATTCCTAAGCCTATAATTACTGGCTCTTCCTCAACCGGACTTTGTAATATGACTCAATATCCTCTATTATAATTGTTTTAACACATTTGAAGTGTTGGAACAAGATTCGGGACTGTCGGAAGAAGTTTGCACTATTCTCGCGTCAATGACTCCAATTGGACTCAGTTTGTTCATTACATTCTTAAGCTTATAACTAGTGACTTTTTCACAATCGGACCTCGTAATTTTACTCAAACTCTTCCATTACTATTGTTTCAACACATTTGAAGTGTTGGAATAAGATTCGCGACAGTCGGAAAAGGTTTGCTCCATTCGTGCATCAATGACTATAATTGGACTCAGTTTGTGCGTTACACTCCTAAGCTCATAACAAGTGACTTTTTCACAACCAGACCTCATAATTTGGCTTAATCTATTCCATTACAATTGTTTCAACACATTTGAAGTCTTGGAACAAGATTCCGGACAATCGAAAGAAGTTTGCTCCATCTGTGCGTCAATGTCTCTAACTGGACTCAGTTTGTGCGTTACATTCCTAAGCCTATAATTACTGGCTCTTTTGCAACTGGACTTCGTAATTTGACTCAATATCTTCTATTACAATTGTTTTAACACATTTGCAGTGTTGGAACAAGATTCGTGACTGTCGGAATAAGTTTTCAGCACACGTGCGTCAATGACTCTAATTGGACTCAGTTGGTGCAATACATTCCTAAGCTTATAACTCGTGACTTTTTCACAACCGGACCTCGTAATTTGACTCAATATCTTCTATTACAATTGTTTTAAGACATTTGAAGTGTTGGAACAAGATTCGGGACTGTCGGAAGAAGTTTGCACTATTCTCGCATCAATGACTCTAATTGGACTCAGTTTGTTCATTACATTCCTAAGCTTGTAACTAGTGACTTTTTCACAATCGGACCTCGTAATTTGACTCAAACTCTTCCATTACTATTGTTTCAACACATTTGAAGTGTTGGAACAAGATTCCGGATAGTCGAAAGAAGTTTGCTCCATCCGTGCGTCAAGGTCTCTAATTGGACTTAGTTTGTGCGTTACATTCCTAAGCCTATAATTACTGGCTCTTTTGCAACTGGAGTTCGTAATTTGACTCAATATCTTCTATTACAATTGTTTTAACACATTTGCAGTGTTGGAACAAGATTCGGGACTGTCGGAAGAAGTTTTCACCACTCGTGCGTCTATGACTCTAATTGGACTCAGTTTGTGCATTACATTCCTAAGCTTTAACTCGTGACTTTTTCACAACCGGACCTCGTAATTTGACTCAATATCTTCCATTACAACTGTTTTAACACATTTGAAGTGTTGGAATAAGATTCGCGACAGTCGAAAAAGATTTGCTCCATTCGTGCGTCAATGACTATAATTGGACTCAGTTTGTGCGTTACACTCCTAAGCTCATAACAAGTGACTTTTTCACAACCGGACCTCATAATTTGGCTTAATCTATTCCATTGCAATTGTTTCAACACATTTGAAGTCTTGGAACAAGATTCGGGACAGTCGAAACAAGTTTGCTCCATCCGTGCGTCAATGTCTCTAATTTGACTCAGTTAGTTGGTTACATTTTGAAGCCTATAACTAGTGAGTTTTTTGCAACCGGACCTCATAATTTGACTCAAACTCTTTCATTACTATTGTTTCAACACATTTGAAGTGTTGGAAGAAGATTCGGGACAGTCGAAAGAAGTTTGCTCCATCCGTGCGTCAATGTCTCTAATTGGACTCAGTTTGTGCGATACATTCCTAAGCCTATAATTACTGTCTCTTTCTCAACTGGACTTCGTAATATGACTCAATATGTTCTATTACAATCGTTTTAACACATTTGAAGTGTTGGAACAAGATTCGGGACCGTCGGAAAAAGTTTGCACTATTCTCGCGTCAATGACTCAAATTGGACTCAGTTTGTTCATTACATTCCTAAGCTTATAACTAGTGACTTTTTCACAATCGGACCTCGTAATTTGACTCAAACTCTTCCATTACTAATGTTTCAACACATTTGAGGTGTTGGAAGAAGATTCGGGACAGTCGAAAGAAGTTTGCTCCATCCGTGCGTCAATGTCTCTAATTGGACTCAGTTTGTGCGATACATTCCTAAGCCTATAATTACTGTCTCTTTCTCAACTGGACTTCGTAATATGACTCAATATGTTCTATTACAATCGTTTTAACAGATTTGAAGTGTTGGAACAAGATTCGGGACTGTCGGAAAAAGTTTGCACTATTCTCGCGTCAATGACTCAAATTGGACTCAGTTTGTTCATTACATTCCTAAGCTTATAACTAGTGACTTTTTCACAATCGGACCTCGTAATTTGACTCAAACTCTTCCATTACTAATGTTTCAACACATTTGAGGTGTTGGAACAAGATTCGGGACAGTCGAAAGAAGTTTGCTCCATCCGTGCGTCAATGTCTCTAATTGGACTCAATTTGTGCGTTACATTCCTAAGCCTATAATTACTGGCTCTCTTGCAACCAGACTTCGTAATTTTACTCAATATCTTCTATTACAATTGTTTAAAAACATTTGAAGTGTTGGAACAAGATTCGGGACTGTCGGAAGGAGTTTGCACCATTCGTGCGTCAATGACTCCAATTGGACTCAGTTTGTTCATTACATTCCTAAGCTTATAACTAGTGACTTTTTCACAATCGGACCTCATAATTTGACTCAAACTCTTCCATTACTATTGTTTCAACACATTTGAAGTGTTGGAATAAGATTCGCGACAGTCGGAAAAGGTTTGCTCCATTTGTGCATCAATGACTATAATTGGACTCTGTTTGTGCGTTACACTCCTAAGCTCATAACAAGTGACTTTTTCGCAACCAGACCTCGTAATTTGGCTTAATCTATTCCATTGCAATTGTTTCAACACATTTGAATTCTTGGAACAAGATTCCGGACAGTCGAAAGAAGTTTGCTACATCCGTGCGTCAAGGTCTCTAATTGGACTCAGTTTGTGCGTTACATACCTAAGCCTATAATTACTGGCTCTTTTGCAACTGGACTTCGTAATTTGACTCAATATCTTCTATTACAATTGTTTTAACACATTTGCAGTGTTGGAACAAGATTCGGGACTGTCGGAAGAAGTTTTCACCACTCGTGCGTCTATGACTCTAATTGGACTCAGTTTGTGCATTACATTCCTAAGCTTTAACTCGTGACTTTTTCACAACCGGACCTCGTAATTTGACTCAATATCTTCCATTACAACTGTTTTAACACATTTGAAGTGTTGGAATAAGATTCGCGACAGTCGGAAAAGGTTTGCTCCATTCGTGCGTCAATGACTATAATTGGACTCAGTTTGTGCGTTACACTCCTAAGCTCATAACAAGTGACTTTTTCACAACCGGACCTCGTAATTTGGCTTAATCTATTCCATTGCAATTGTTTCAACACATTTGAAGTCTTGGAACAAGATTTGGGACAGTCGAAACAAGTTTGCTCCATCCGTGCGTCAATGTCTCTAATTTACTCAGTTAGTTGGTTACATTTTGAAGCCTATAACTAGTGAGTTTTTTGCAACCGGACCTCATAATTTGACACAAACTCTTTCATTACTATTGTTTCAACACATTTGAAGTGTTGAAACAAGATTCGGGACAGTCGAAAGAAGTTTGCTCCATCCGTGCGTCAATGTCTCTAATTGGACTCAGTTTGTGCGTTACATTCCTAAGCCTATAATTACTGGCTCTTTCTCAACCGGACTTCGTAATATGACTCAATATCTTCTATTACAATTGTTTTAACAAATTTGAAGTGTTGGAACAAGATTCGGGACTGTCGGAAGAAGTTTGCACTATTCTCGCGTCAATGACTCAAATTGGACTCAGTTTGTTCATTACATTCCTAAGCTTATAACTAGTGACTTTTTTCACAATCGGACCTCGTAATTTGACTCAAACTCTTCCAGTACTAATGTTTCAACACATTTGAGGTGTTGGAACAAGATTCGGGACAGTCGAAAGAAGTTTGCTCCATCCGTGCGTCAATGCGTCAATGTCTCTAATTGGACTCAATTTGTGCGTTACATTCCTAAGCCTATAATTACTGGCTCTTTTGCAACCGGACTTCGTAATTTTACTCAATATCTTCTATTACAATTGTTTAAACACATTTGAAGTGTTGGAACAAGATTCGGGACAGTCGGAAGGAGTTTGCACCATTCGTGCGTCAATGACTCCAATTGGACTCAGTTTGTTCATTACATTCCTAAGCTTATAACTAGTGACTTTTTCACAATCGGACCTCATAATTTGACTCAAACTCTTCCATTACTATTGTTTCAACACATTTGAAGTGTTGGAATAAGATTCGCGACAGTCGGAAAAGGTTTGCTCCATTCGTGCGTCAATGACTATAATTGGACTCAGTTTGTGCGTTACACTCCTAAGCTCATAACAAGTGACTTTTTCACAACCAGACCTCGTAATTTGGCTTAATCTATTCCATTGCAATTGTTTCAACACATTTGAAGTCTTGGAACAAGATTCCGGACAGTCGAAAGAATTTTGCTCCATCTGTGCGTCAATGTCTCTAATTGGTCTCAATTTGTGCGTTACATTCCTAAGCCTATAATTACTGGCTCTTTTGCAACTGGACTTCGTAATTTGACTCAATATCTTCTATTACAATTGTTTTAACACATTTGCAGTGTTGGAACAAGATTCGGGACTGTCGGAATAAGTTTTCACCACACGTGCGTCAATGACTCTAATTGGACTCAGTTTGTGCAATACATTCCTAAGCTTATAACTCGTGACTTTTTCACAACCGGACCTCGTAATTTGACTCAATATCTTCTATTACAATTGTTTTAACACATTTGAAGTGTTGGAACAAGATTCGGGACTGTCGGAAGAAGTTTGCTCTATTCTCGCGTCAATGACTCTAATTGGACTCAGTTTGTTAATTACATTCCTAAGCTTATAACTAGTGACTTTTTCACAATCGGACCTCGTAATTTGACTCAAACTCTTCCATTACTATTGTTTCAACACATTTGAAGTGTTGGAACAAGATTCCGGACAGTCGAAAGAAGTTTGCTCCATCCGTGAGTCAAGGTCTCTAATTGGACTAAATTTCTGCGTTACATTCCTAAGCCTATAATTACTGGCTCTTTTGCAACCGTACTTCGTAATTTTACTCAATATCTTCTATTACAATTGTTTAAACACATTTGAAGTGTTGGAACAAGATTCGGGACTGTCGGAAGGTGTTTGCACCATTCGTGCGTCAATGACTCCAATTGGACTCAGTTTGTTCATTACATTCCTAAGCTTATAACTAGTGACTTTTTCACAATCGGACCTCATAATTTGACTCAAACTCTTCCATTACTATTGTTACAACACATTTGAAGTGTTGGAATAAGATTTGCGACAGTCGGAAAAGGTTTGCTCCATTCGTGCGTCAATGACTATAATTGGACTCAGTTTGTGCGTTACACTCCTAAGCTCATAACAAGTGACTTTTTCACAACCAGACCTCGTAATTTGGCTTAATCTATTCCATTGCAATTGTTTCAACACATTTGAAGTCTTGGAACAAGATTCCGGACAGTCGAAAGAAGTTTGCTCCATCTGTGCGTCAATGTCTCTAATTGGACTCAATTTGTGCGTTACATTCCTAAGCCTATAATTACTGGCTCTTTTGCAACCGGACTTCGTAATTTTACTCAATATCTTCTATTACAATTGTTTAAACACATTTGAAGTGTTGGAACAAGATTCGGGACAGTCGGAAGGAGTTTGCACCATTCGTGCGTCAATGACTCCAATTGGACTCAGTTTGTTCATTACATTCCTAAGCTTATTACTAGTGACTTTTTCACAATCGGACCTCATAATTTGACTCAAACTCTTCCATTACTATTGTTTCAACACATTTGAAGTGTTGGAATAAGATTCGCGACAGTCGGAAAAGGTTTGCTCCATTCGTGCGTCAATGACTATAATTGGACTCAGTTTGTGCGTTACACTCCTAAGCTCATAACAAGTGACTTTTTCACAACCAGACCTCGTAATTTGGCTTAATCTATTCCATTGCAATTGTTTCAACACATTTGAAGTCTTGGAACAAGATTCCGGACAGTCGAAAGAAGTTTGCTCCATCTGTGCGTCAATGTCTCTAATTGGTCTCAATTTGTGCGTTACATTCCTAAGCCTATAATTACTGGCTCTTTTGCAACTGGACTTCGTAATTTGACTCAATATCTTCTATTACAATTGTTTTAACACATTTGCAGTGTTGGAACAAGATTCGGGACTGTCGGAATAAGTTTTCACCACACGTGCGTCAATGACTCTAATTGGACTCAGTTTGTGCAATACATTCCTAAGCTTATAACTCGTGACTTTTTCACAACCGGACCTCGTAATTTGACTCAATATCTTCTATTACAATTGTTTTAACACATTTGAAGTGTTGGAACAAGATTCGGGACTGTCGGAAGAAGTTTGCACTATTCTCGCGTCAATGACTCTAATTGGACTCAGTTTGTTCATTACATTCCTAAGCTTATAACTAGTGACTTTTTCACAATCGGACCTCGTAATTTGACTCAAACTCTTCCATTACTATTGTTTCAACACATTTGAAGTGTTGGAACAAGATTCCGGACAGTCGAAAGAAGTTTGCTCCATCCGTGAGTCAAGGTCTCTAATTGGACTAAATTTCTGCGTTACATTCCTAAGCCTATAATTACTGGCTCTTTTGCAACCGTACTTCGTAATTTTACTCAATATCTTCTATTACAATTGTTTAAACACATTTGAAGTGTTGGAACAAGATTCGGGACTGTCGGAAGGTGTTTGCACCATTCGTGCGTCAATGACTCCAATTGGACTCAGTTTGTTCATTACATTCCTAAGCTTATAACTAGTGACTTTTTCACAATCGGACCTCATAATTTGACTCAAACTCTTCCATTACTATTGTTACAACACATTTGAAGTGTTGGAATAAGATTTGCGACAGTCGGAAAAGGTTTGCTCCATTCGTGCATCAATGACTATAATTGGACTCAGTTTGTGCGTTACACTCCTAAGCTCATAACAAGTGACTTTTTCACAACCAGACCTCATAATTTGGCTTAATCTATTCCATTGCAATTGTTTCAACACATTTGAAGTCTTGGAACAAGATTCCGGACAGTCGAAAGAAGTTTGCTCCATCTGTGCGTCAATGTCTCTAATTGGACTCAATTTGTGCGTTACATTCCTAAGCCTATAATTACTGGCTCTTTTGCAACTGGACTTCGTAATTTGACTCAATATCTTCTATTATAATTGTTTTAACACATTTGCAGTGTTGGAACAAGATTCGGGACTGTCGGAATAAGTTTTCACCACACGTGCGTCAATGACTCTAATTGGACTCAGTTTGTGCAATACATTCCTAAGCTTATAACTCGTGACTTTTTCACAACCGGACCTCGTAATTTGACTCAATATCTTCTATTACAATTGTTTTAACACATTTGAAGTGTTGGAACAAGATTCGGGACTGTCGGAAGAAGTTTGCACTATTCTCGCGTCAATGACTCTAATTGGACTCAGTTTGTTCATTACATTCCTAAGCTTATAACTAGTGACTTTTTCACAATCGGACCTCGTAATTTGACTCAAACTCTTCCATTACTATTGTTTCAACACATTTGAAGTGTTGGAACAAGATTCCAGACAGTCGAAAGAAGTTTGCTCCATCCGTGCGTCAATGTCTCTAATTGGACTCAGTTTGTGCGTTACATTCCTAAGCCTATAATTACTGGCTCTTTTGCAACTGGACTTCGTAATTTGACTCAATATCTTCTATTACAATTGTTTTAACACATTTGCAGTGTTGGAACAAGATTCGGGACTGTCGGAAGAAGTTTTCACCACTCGTGCGTCTATGACTCTAATTGGACTCAGTTTGTGCATTACATTCCTAAGCTTTAACTCGTGACTTTTTCACAACCGGACCTCGTAATTTGACTCAATATCTTCCATTACAACTGTTTTAACACATTTGAAGTGTTGGAATAAGATTCGCGACAGTCGAAAAAGATTTGCTCCATTCGTGCGTCAATGACTATAATTGGACTCAGTTTGTGCGTTACACTCCTAAGCTCATAACAAGTGACTTTTTCACAACCGGACCTCGTAATTTGGCTTAATCTATTCCATTGCAATTGTTTCAACACATTTGAAGTCTTGGAACAAGATTTGGGACAGTCGAAACAAGTTTGCTCCATCCGTGCGTCAATGTCTCTAATTTACTCAGTTAGTTGGTTACATTTTGAAGCCTATAACTAGTGAGTTTTTTGCAACCGGACCTCATAATTTGACTCAAACTCTTTCATTACTATTGTTTCAACACATTTGAAGTGTTGAAACAAGATTCGGGACAGTCGAAAGAAGTTTGCTCCATCCGTGCGTCAATGTCTCTAATTGGACTCAGTTTGTGCGTTACATTCCTAAGCCTATAATTACTGGCTCTTTCTCAACCGGACTTCGTAATATGACTCAATATCTTCTATTACAATTATTTTAACAAATTTGAAGTGTTGGAACAAGATTCGGGACTATCGGAAGAAGTTTGCACTATTCTCGCGTCAATGACTCAAATTGGACTCAGTTTGTTCATTACATTCCTAAGCTTATAACTAGTGACTTTTTCACAATCGGACCTCGTAATTTGACTCAAACTCTTCCATTACTATTGTTTCAACACATTTGAAGTGTTGGAACAAGATTCCGGACAGTCGAAAGAAGTTTGCTCCATCCGTGCGTCAATGTTTCTAATTGGACTCAATTTGTGCGTTACATTCCTAAGCCTATAATTACTGGCTCTTTTGCAACTGGACTGTCGTAATTTGACTCAATATCTTCTATTACAATTGTTTTAACACATTTACAGTGTTGGAACAAGATTCGGGACTGTCGGAAGAAGTTTTCACCACTCGTGCGTCTATGACTCTAATTGGACTCAGTTTGTGCATTACATTCCTAAGCTTTAACTCGTGACTTTTTCACAACCGGACCTCGTAATTTGACTCAATATCTTCCATTACAACTGTTTTAACACATTTGAAGTGTTGGAATAAGATTCGCAACGGTCGGAAGAAGTTTGCACTATTCTCGCGTCAATGACTCAAATTGGACTCAGTTTGTGCGTTACACTCCTAAGCTCATAACAAGTGACTTTTTCACAACCGGACCTCGTAATTTGGCTTAATCTATTCCATTGCAATTGTTTCAACACATTTGAAGTCTTGGAACAGGATTCGGGACAGTCGAAACAAGTTTGCTCCATCCGTGCGTCAATGTCTCTAATCTGACTTAGTTAGTTGGTTACATTTTGAAGCCTATAACTAGTGAGTTTTTTGCAACCGGACCTCATAATTTGACTCAAACTCTTTCATTACTATTGTTTCAACACATTTGAAGTGTTGGAACAAGATTCGGGATAGTCAAAAGAAGTTTGCTCCATCCGTGCGTCAATGTCTCTAATTGGACTCAGTTTGTGCGTTACATTCCTAAGCCTATAATTACTGGCTCTTTCTCAACCGGACTTCGTAATATGACTCAATATCTTCTATTACAATTGTTTTAACACATTTGAAGTGTTGGAACAAGAT
The DNA here is from genome assembly GCA_035048495.1 of Euptelea pleiosperma. Lineage (NCBI taxonomy): Eukaryota > Viridiplantae > Streptophyta > Magnoliopsida > Ranunculales > Eupteleaceae > Euptelea > Euptelea pleiosperma. The sequence continues at coordinate 223,264 of JASUTR010000218.1, read as the reverse complement.
TCGGGACTGTCGGAAGAAGTTTGCACTATTCTCGCGTCAATGACTCAAATTGGACTCAGTTTGTGCGTTACACTCCTAAGCTCATAACAAGTGACTTTTTCACAACCGGACCTCGTAATTTGGCTGAATCTATTCCATTGCAATTGTTTCAACACATTTGAAGTCTTGGAACAGGATTCGGGACAGTCGAAACATGTTTGCTCCATCCGTGCGTCAATGTCTCTAATTTGACTCAGTTAGTTGGTTACATTTTGAAGCCTATAACTAGTGAGTTTTTTGCACCCGAACCTCATAATTTGACTCAAACTCTTTCATTACTATTGTTTCAACACATTTGAAGTGTTGGAACAAGATTCGGGACAGTCGAAAGAAGTTTGCTCCATCCGTGCGTCAATGTCTCTAATTGGACTCAGTTTGTGCGTTACATTCCTAAGCCTATAATTACTGGCTCTTTCTCAACCGGACTTCGTAATATGACTCAATATCTTCTATTACAATTGTTTTAACACATTTGATGTGTTGGAACAAGATTCGGGACTGTCGGAAGAAGTTTGCACTATTCTCGCGTCAATAACTCAAATTGGACTCAGTTTGTTCATTACATTCCTAAGCTTATAACTAGTGACTTTTTTCACAATCGGACCTCGTAATTTGACTCAAACTCTTCCAGTACTAATGCTTCAACACATTTGAGGTGTTGGAACAAGATTCGGGACAGTCGAAAGAAGTTTGCTCCATCCGTGCGTCAATGTCTCTAATTGGACTCAATTTGTGCGTTACATTCCTAAGCTTATAACTCGTGACTTTTTCACAACCGGACCTCATAATTTGACTCAATATCTTCTATTACAATTGTTTTAACACATTTGAAGTGCTGGAACAAGATTCGGGACTGTCGGAAGAAGTTTGCACTATTCTCGCGTCAATGACTCTAATTGGACTCAGTTTGTTCATTACATTCCTAAGCTTATAACTAGTGACTTTTTCACAATCGGACCTCGTAATTTGACTCAAACTCTTCCATTACTATTGTTTCAACATATTTGAAGTGTTGGAACAAGATTCCGGACAGTCGAAAGAAGTTTGCTCCATCCGTGCGTCAATGTTTCTAATTGGACTCATTTTTGTGCGTTACATTCCTAAGCCTATAATTACTGGCTCTTTTGCAACTGGACTTTGTAATTTGACTCAATATCTTCTATTACAATTGTTTTAACACATTTACAATGTTGGAACAAGATTCGGGACTGTCGGAAGAAGTTTTCACCACTCGTGCGTCTATGACTCTAATTGGACTCAGTTTGTGCATTACATTCCTAAGCTTTAACTCGTGACTTTTTCACAACCGGACCTCGTAATTTGACTCAATATCTTCCATTACAACTGTTTTAACACATTTGAAGTGTTGGAATAAGATTCGCGACGGTCGGAAGAAGTTTGCACTATTCTTGCGTCAATGACTCAAATTGGACCCAGTTTGTGCGTTACACTCCTAAGCTCATAACAAGTGACTTTTTCACAACCGGACCTCGTAATTTGGCTTAATCTATTCCATTGCAATTGTTTCAACACATTTGAAGTCTTGGAACAGGATTCGGGACAGTCGAAACAAGTTTGCTCCATCCGTGCGTCGATGTCTCTAATTTGACTTAGTTAGTTGGTTACATTTTGAAGCCTATAACTAGTGAGTTTTTTGCAACCGGACCTCATAATTTGACTCAAACTCTTTCATTACTATTGTTTCAACACATTTGAAGTGTTGGAACAAGATTCGGGATAGTCGAAAGAAGTTTGCTCCATCCGTGCGTCAATGTCTCTAATTGGACTCAGTTTGTGCGTTACATTCCTAAGCCTATAATTACTGGCTCTTTTGCAACTGGACTTCGTACTTTGACTCAATATCTTCTATTACAATTGTTTTAACACATTTGCAGTGTTGGAACAAGATTCGGGACTGTCGGAAGAAGTTTTCACCACTCGTGCGTCTATGACTCTAATTGGACTCAGTTTGTGCATTACATTCCTAAGCTTTAACTCGTGACTTTTTCACAACCGGACCTCGTAATTTGACTCAATATCTTCCATTACAACTGTTTTAACACATTTGAAGTGTTGGAATAAGATTCGCGACGGTCGGAAGAAGTTTGCACTATTCTTGCGTCAATGACTCAAATTGGACCCAGTTTGTGCGTTACACTCCTAAGCTCATAACAAGTGACTTTTTCACAACCGGACCTCGTAATTTGGCTTAATCTATTCCATTGCAATTGTTTCAACACATTTGAAGTCTTGGAACAGGATTCGGGACAGTCGAAACAAGTTTGCTCCATCCGTGCGTCGATGTCTCTAATTTGACTTAGTTAGTTGGTTACATTTTGAAGCCTATAACTAGTGAGTTTTTTGCAACCGGACCTCATAATTTGACTCAAACTCTTTCATTACTATTGTTTCAACACATTTGAAGTGTTGGAACAAGATTCGGGATAGTCGAAAGAAGTTTGCTCCATCCGTGCGTCAATGTCTCTAATTGGACTCAGTTTGTGCGTTACATTCCTAAGCCTATAATTACTGGCTCTTTCTCAACCGGACTTCGTAATATGACTCAATATCTTCTATTACAATTGTTTTAACACATTTGAAGTGTTGGAACAAGATTCGGGACTGTCGGAAGAAGTTTGCACTATTCTCGCGTCAATGACACAAATTGGACTCAGTTTGTTCATTACATTCCTAAGCTTATAACTAGTGACTTTTTTCACAATTGGACCTCGTAATTTGACTCAAACTCTTCCAGTACTAATGTTTCAACACATTTGAGGTGTTGGAACAAGATTCGGGACAGTCGAAAGAAGTTTGCTCCATCCGTGCGTCAATGTCTCTAATTGGACTCAATTTGTGCGTTACATTCCTAAGCCTATAATTACTGGCTCTTTCGCAACCGGACTTCGTAATTTTACTCAATATCTTCTATTACAATTGTTTTAACACAATTGAAGTGTTGGAACAAGATTCGGGACTTTCGGAAGAAGTTTGCATTATTCTCGCGTCAATGACTCTAATTGGACTCAGTTTGTTCATTACATTCCAAAGCTTATAACTAGTGACTTTTTCACAATCGGAGCTCGTAATTTGACTCAAACTCTTCCATTACTAGTTTTTCAACACATTTGAAGTGTTGGAATAAGATTCGCGACAGTCGGAAAAGGTTTGCTCCATTCGTGCGTCAATGACTATAATTGGACTCAGTTTGTGCGTTACACTCCTAAGCTCATAACAAGTGACTTTTTCACAACCAGACCTCGTAATTTGGCTTAATCTATTCCATTGCAGTTGTTTCAACACATTTGAAGTCTTGGAACAAGATTCCGGACAGTCGAAAGAAGTTTGCTCCATCCGTGCGTCAATGTCTCTAATTGGACTCTGTTTGTGCGTTACATTCCTAAGCCTATAATTACTGGCTCTTTTGCAACTGGACTTCGTAATTTGACTCAATATCTTCTATTACAATTGTTTTAACACATTTGCAGTGTTGGAACAAGATTCGGGACTGTCGGAATAAGTTTTCACCACTCGTGCGTCAATGACTCTAATTGGACTCAGTTTGTCCATTACATTCCTAAGCTTATAACTCGTGACTTTTTCATAACCGGACCTCGTAATTTGACTCAATATCTTCTATTACAATTGTTTTAACACATTTGAAGTTGATAATAGGATTTTTCCGCGTCGTTGGTTACGGAAACCCTAACTTCAACAAGATTTATAATTTTAATCCGATTATCCTGCAAAATTCAAAGATTCTGTATAGGGATTCGTGTCGGATGTCGATCCACACTCGAGGTTAGTTAGTGCAATTAAAGAGCATAAAATGACGAGGAAATTGCAGATAATGTAACACAATCATACTTTAATCATATTTATTTAACTGAACTTGTCTCTTACAATGAAAATCAAATAAAAATAACTAAACTAGAAAGCATTAAAAGAGATTAGGGTAGAGAGAGAAAGTGAAGAATGGAGAGAGAAACAAAAAAAAAGAATAGATAGAGAGAGAAGATGAGATGGGAGGTTTTTTTAGAGAGAGAAAAGAGATGGTTAGAGAGAGAAGGTGAAAGAAGAGAGAGAGAAACTAGAGAGAATGAGTTCTAGAGAGAGACTAAAGAGAGAAAGTAACCTTAGGACATACCGGGGTGGTCGAAATGTGATCGGCCAATTGGATCGGCCAATGATGTATGAGTTTTGGCTCGGATGATCAGCTGTTGAAGAGATAGGAAATGAGAAAGTTGATCTGAGAAATGTTGCATTCACGCTACACGGCTTGATCGTGGTTGCATGCGATCACGAAATAGTGGCTGTCCAAGGAAGTTTGGAGAAGTCCATGGATCCTGGAATAAATCAAGGTGTTCCACATGGAAGTTGATGGCATGCATGGACTGGGGGGGCGTAGGTGAAGCACATGGCTGCAAGGAGGGTTGAGGCGGTATAGCAGTCCACTGTGTGGACTGTTGTAGGTGGTGACGTGGAAGGATGGAAGACCACACGGTGGTTGTGGTTCAAGGGGATGGAAGCGCCACCTGCTGTACCGCTTGCCCAGTGCAAGGGTAACAAAAAAGACCCTGGTCCGTGAGGGAGGGTGCTGTAAGATGCACCAGTCAAGGGAGAACGGTGGTGATGGAAGGCGGAGCAAGGAAGGAGGTGCTTGGTGGTGCTGCAACAGGCGGTATTGCAGTCCACGATGGTGTCGAACCTATAGCAGAGAAGAAGAAGAAGAAGAAAGAAGGAGGAAGGAAGAAGAAGAAGAAGAAAGAAGAAGGGGAAGAGCCTATCAGAGTTCGCCGGCGTTAATGGAGTTCGCCGGCGATTCTGTATTTTTTATTTATTTATTTTTTTCTTTTTGAAACTGAAAATAGAATAAGAAGGGAAGGAGAATAAGAAGAATAAGAAGGGGAAGATGAGGAGAGGGAGGAGTAGGGGGCAGTAACGTCCTGCCTGTGTACAGAGTCGGTCGGAGTTGCAGCCTGCAACTCCGGTAAGTAAAAAAAAAAAAAAAAAAAAACGAGGACTACAGATGCTAGAAGAAGAAGAAAAAGAAGAAGAAGAAGAAGAAGAAGAAGAAAGAAGAAGAAAGAGGAAGAAAGAGAAGAAGAGAAGGGGGAGAGAATAGAACTTACCGGTGATGCAGGTTTGCTTCGCCGGAGATGGCAGCTCATGAGGGAGAGGTGTGGTGGCTACGAGGTGCTGCGATACTGGAGGAAGGAGCGGTGGAGCATCAGGAAGTGGCTGGAGGATGATGACGTGGTCTTCAGCGTGGAGAATAGGAGGAGGTTGTGCTCCACGGACTGGTTCAGTCCGCCGGAGAGATGAAGAAGACGATGATAAAAGTGAAAAAAAGAGGAGAAGGAGGAGGGGGATTGATAGGAGAAGAGATTGGGGGAAGAGAAGAGAAGATTTGAGGGGGATTAGGGTTCGAACGAACCCTTCTCCCTCATCTTATAAAGCTCCCTATTTCCATTAATGGAAATAGGGTATTTTTTGAAAATAAAAAATATTTTTTTTTTTTTTTTTTTTTTTTTTTTTTTTTTTAAGAAAAATACTACTTTTCTATGGGGAATCTCCCCAATTAGTGGACCCCCCATTTAATTAAAATTATTTTTGAAATTCGCGGGGTCCACTAACTGGTCGGACAGCGGGTCGATGCTGATGGGCCCGGCTACTGGCCCACATGGACTGATGATGTCCATCGTCTCACAAGATGATGTGACAGGCATTCTGAAGGCGATCGGATGGATGGTGACTTGATTGGGACCCAGATTGGTAGATCGACGGATCTAGAGAGATCCAACGGTCCGATTGAAGATCCAACGGTCCGATGAAAGATCCAACGGTCAGAAAGCTAAGGGAGATGAGATAGAGCTGATAGGCAGGAGTTCTGGGGTTAGGTCAGTAGATTCGAGGATCGAGAGATGAAGAGAGAGAGAGAATAAGGAGAGATGAGAGAAAAAGTATCAAAAAAAATGGAAAAAAGCACTGGTGGAGGGTCTGGAACCCTGTTCTTCACTGTGACCATCCTCACGCTTCTCCAGTAGAGTCGACCATCATTCCTTGCTGACTCATGTGGCTTTAAACGCTTTGGTCCGTCTCTTGGTCATTGGCTCTCCTGCTCTCTTCGTTCTTTGGGCCGGCTTTTTGGTCCTCTTATTCAGCCCATATTTGGCCCATATCTTCTAGTCATATCATGTGGGCTCTTTAAGCTTTGATAATGGGCTTTCATGATCGATTTGGGCCCACAAGTCTTGAGAATCGTCCCATCGGGGTTTCCTGCGACAGAAGAAGCGCGTAATGAGACTTTATCAGAACGGCTTAATATTTAGACTTCCGAAAATGTGTTTAATGCATGCAAATATACCATTTCGTCCAGAAAAGTGTGTTTTACGCAATGAGATAGACTCTTACGTAGAAAAGTGGATAATTAGAGCAGTTTTACGTAGGAGAGTGCGATAACGCTAACAGGATAAGTGCTTAAAATAAGCACTTTTGAGCGAATATCACAACCCCCAACCAGCATATTGCCAATCCTTGGCAATTAGTGCGAAATAAATGAGCTTAAAAGGGCTCTGCACATGCTGCACACTTTTTCATATTAGCTCCGGGAAAACACCGTTTGTCAAATCATTGAATGGATGCAAAAACAGTTACATGCTAGCGAAGAGTTGGAAAGTATTTGCAAGACTACAGACTGATAATCATGACCCAGAATAGTCAGACTCTGCGTGTGTGTGTGCTCAACATTCTCATCATCCGACAGTAAAGATTTCTAGATCACCTCTAAGTTTTTATGCCTCGACCTCAAATCTCACACGTTTAGCACTCAGAATAGAATCACACAAGAAGGGTTTTCTTCTTTTCTCTCAATTTATATGTGAGGAGATGTATTGATATATGAAAGCAAAGATCTCACATATGTATTATTTGAAGGAAGGACATCTTTAACAGAAGAAGATCTCATGATTGGAATACCACTTCACTCGGGAACGTTAGATCAAACTCTATAGCTTCTCCTTCTCCAATCTCCACATTTTATGATCGTGCTATCCTAGAATCAAGTAGGACTTTCCTGGGTTGTAATGAGGCTTAGGTCAGGTGTAGAGAGATAAAGGGATACAGGATTTCAAAGATCTTGAGAGGATATTGCCATTTTCTTGAATTTTTCCTGCGACGTAACACCATTATCTGGTTCTTTTCCCTTTTTTTTTTTTTTTTTTTTTTCGTATTTTTCTCTTGATATTTCTGAGACTGCTCAATTTCTTTTTAGCTCTTCTTCATACTTTCTTTCTATATTTTGTTTTTGGCTTGAACCACTTTCTTTTCCTTTTGATTCTTCTTCTTTACTTTTCTTTTTCACGGTACACCCACATCAGTTATTCTTTTGTCCATCTCAAAATAAGGGTAGCCAGTCATGTTTCGTAGCTGGACTGGATTTTAGGTTGATGGGTTTGCAAATAAAAGGCTTTTATAGAACGGCTCAAGGGGTTTCTAGTGAAGTATAATTCAGGTGAGTAAAAAGGCTGAATGGTTCAGAAAAATGGCCTAAATCATTTTCTAGGGTTTGCACTATCATGTATACTGTCTTGACTGGATACAGAGAAGGTTCTGTCGTAGTAATCCAATGTTGATGTCGTTCCGAGTTTTATGATCGAAGCAAAAGATAATGAGATCTCTCAACGAATTATTGCGGGCATGAAGAATAGTGAGTCATCTTGTGACTCAGGATTAATGTATACTCTCTGAAATGATTAAAGGCTCGAAAGCTTACTGGGTTAGGTCTCCACAATTCTTCTCACAGGATCTCTAGAGTTTCCAAACTTAGGATGACTCTGATGTTGATAGTGTACAATTGTGCCGAATCTGATTTTTTCTGAGTTTTCAAACCTGCTGTAGTCACGCTTGAATTGACTCAACGCTAACTTTAAACAAAAATTGACATCCTCAATACTGACTTAACGGAGGTTTTCAGCTAATCAAAGTCAGGGTATTTGACACATTTTTGAAATTCTAGAAAACTTTTGGAGAACATCGGAAATCACCCCAAAAACAAAAAGTTTTTTTTTTTTTTTTTTTTTTTTTTTTTTTTTTTTTTTTTTTTTTTTTTTTTTATTAGAGACATGAGTTTTTGTAAATACCCACCCCCAACCAAAATACAGCACCGTCCTCGGTGCTCATGACCGGGACATAAAATGATAACAAATCAATGATGATGATGCAAAGATTCAGGAAGGATGTTACCAAGTCGGCAGAAACTCGACAGTGTGTGGTACCTGATGATCGGAAGAATGACTGTACCTGCATTTCCAGAGATATAACAGTAATAACAAATGCATGAGACTCATGTACTCTAGGAATACCGGAATTGCCTTTCCGAAAGCGCTAAGTTTTACGTCTTCAGCCAGACATGACGGGGGTGACAGGCACCCCCAACCAAGTTGGAGCACAGGAGACTGAGTAGATCATCAGTCGACATAAGCAGGATCGATTAGATCGATCTCAAAAGTCTGAATGAACAATACGTCAAGTTCATGGAACTGTTTTAGACGCTGCCCATTGACCTGAAAAGAGGAGTGATCCTTGGGATCCTCAATAGTGATTGCCCCAAAGGGTGTGACTGCGGTGACCGTATAAGGACCGGTCCACCTAGATTTCAGTTTCCCAGGGAAGAGATGGAGACGAGAATTATAAAGAAGGACCTTCTATCCTGGCTGGAACTCTTTCCTGAGGATGCTCTTGTCATGTATCCACTTCATTTTGGCTTTGTAATTCTTGGACAAGTTGTAGGCATCATTTCTGAGTTCTTCTAACTCATTCATTTGAAGTTTTCGCTCTTCCCCTGCAGAGTCGAGGTCGAAGTTGAGCTTCTTAATGGCCCACAGAGCACGATGTTCAATCTCTACCGGTAGATGACAGGGTTTCCCAAAGACGAGACGATAGGGAGACATATTGAGTGGGGTCTTGTAGGCGGTTCTGTATGCCCATAAAGCATCAGTGAGACGAGTAGACCAGTCTTTACGTGTGGTATTGACTGTCTTCTCCAAGATCTGCTTGATCTGACGATTAGAGACCTCTACTTGACCACTAGTCTGCGGATGATAAGCTAGGGCAACCTTGTGGGTTACCCCATACTTCTTCATTAAGTTCTCGAATATCTTATTGCAGAAATGGGTGCCCCCATCACTAATGATGGCCTTAGGGGCACCGAATCGAGCGAAGATGAACTCCTTTACGAATTTGACCACCACTTTGTGGTCATTGGTCTTGGTGGGAATGGCTTCTATCCATTTGGATACATAGTCTACCGCAAGGAGAATGTACTCAAAACCATAGGAGATGGGAAAGGGGCCCATGAAGTCGATGCCCCAAATGTCAAATATTTCATCGACCTGAATGGGAGTGAGGGGCATCATGTTCCTCTGGGAGATGCGGCCTAGATGCTGGCAATTAGGACAGGTTTTGCTGTAGATGTGGGCATCTTTAAAAAATGTGGGCCAGTAGAATCCGCATTGTAGTACTTTTTCTGCAGTCTTCTTAGTGCTGAAATGACCACCACAAGGTTGGTCATGACACGAGGATAAGATATTGAGTTGGTCCGACTCAGGGACACAAAGACGAATGATCTGGTCAGGACAGTATTTATACAAATAAGGGTCATCCCAAGAGTAGTACTTAACTCTTGCTAGGAATTGGCTTTTGTCCTGTTTTGACCAGTGTGACGGCATTTCTTCGGTGACAAGGTAGTTGACAATGTCAGCATACCAAGGATTAACAGAGATGGCGAACAGTTGTTCGTCTGGAAAGGTTTCAGGGATGGGCTGGGTGTCGAAGGATGACTCTAAAGTCAGTCTAGACAAGTGATCAGCCACTACATTCTCAGTTCCTTTCTTATCCTTAATCTCGAGGTCGAATTCCTGCAGTAAGAGAATCCATCGAATTAATCGAGGTTTGGTTTCCTTTTTCGACATGAGATAACGAAGGGCTGCATGATCAGTGTACACAACCACCTTAGTGGCTAAGAGGTACTGACGAAATTTATCAAGGGCGAAGACTACCGCCAGGAGTTCTTTCTCAGTGGTGGAGTAATTCATTTGGGCAGAGTTAAGAGTTTTGCTCGCGTAGTAGATCACATGGGATCGTTTGTCAATTCTCTGCCCTAGAACGGCGCCTAACGCGTAGTCAGAAGCATCGCACATTACCTCAAAAGGTAGAGTCCAATCCGGGGGACGGATAATGGGCGCAGTAGTGAGCTCAGATTTGAGACGCTCAAATGCCTTGACACAGTCAGCATTAAAGTCGAAAGGACTATCTTTAGCTAGAAGATGGGACAGAGGTCGAGCGATTTGAGAGAAGTCCTTGATGAATCGCCTATAGAATCCTCCGTGTCCCAAAAAGGATCGGATGTCACGTACGGACTTAGGAATGGGCAAGGTCGAGATGATATCGATTTTAGCTTTGTCGACCTCAATGCCCTGATGGGAAATGACATGTCCCAGAACAATGCCCTTCTTCACCATGAAGTGGCATTTCTCCCAATTGAGGACAAGTCGCTTGTCCTGACAGCGTTGAAGTACCAGCCCTAGATGGTTCAGACAGTCATCAAAGGATGACCCAAAGACTGAGAAGTCGTCCATAAAGACTTCGAGGAATTTTTCCACCATGTCAGAGAATATGCTCATCATACACCTTTGAAAGGTCGCGGGTGCATTGCAGAGGCCAAAGGGCATGCGCTTGTAGGCAAAAGTGCCAAAGGGACAGGTGAAAGTTGTCTTCTCGTGATCCTCAGGGGCGATGGGTATTTGATTATACCCTGAGTAACCATCGAGGAAGCAGTAATAGGAGTGACCTGCTAATCTCTCCAACATTTGGTCTATGAAGGGTAAAGGAAAATGGTCCTTCCTAGTGTTGGTGTTGAGTCGTCGGTAATCGATGCAGACTCTCCACCCTTTCTTCAGGCGCTGGGTGACCATTTCCTTGTTCTCATTTTCCACAACTGTGAATCCTGCCTTTTTAGGGACGACATGAATAGGACTCACCCATTTGCTATCGGAGATGGGGTAAATGATGCCCGCATCTAACAGTTTAAGGACCTCGTCCCGGACTACATCCTTCAAGACGGGGTTCAACCTCCTCTGGTGTTCTCGAGAGGTTTTGGATTCATCCTCGAGATAGATGTGATGTTGGCACACCGAGGGGTCTATGCCACGAATATCATCTATAGTCCAACCTATAGCAGATTTGTGCTCGTTGAGCAGCTCGAGAAGTTTCTTACGTTCACTCTCAGACAAAGCGGAAGCAATAATGACAGGGTAGGTTTCCTTAGGACCAAGATAGGCATAGGAAAGATCTGTTGGAAGTGGCTTGAGCTCCAATGTTGGAGCAGATGGAGTTGAAGTAGGTGTCACAGAAGACACGGATTGAAGAGGTTTGACTTCAGTAGTAAAAGGAATGATGGGTTCTCTGGTCATGGTTATCAGAGGCTCGAACTCGATGAGAGGAGCGGGGATCTCTATCAGTGGAGCAGTCTCCAAAAGATCATTGAGATCAGAAATAGCTGACTCTGTTGCAAAGTCAGCTCCAAAGTGTTCTAGACACTGCTTAAGAATATCTTCGGTGGAGTCCGGGATTAGACTCTCAACGGCACACATTTCATCGGTCACTTCGCGATCGGCATCTTGTTGCATTAAACGAAAGATGTTGACCTCAGCTTTGAGGTTACCGAAAGCAATGGACATGTTTCCGTCCCGGCACCCGATGTGTGCGTTCGCGGTGGCAAGGAATGGACGGCCTAAGATGACTGGAATGCGGTTGTCGTGACACGGCTCGGTGTCTAGAATGATAAAGTCCACAGGATAATAAAAGTCAGCGACTTTTACTAGGACATCTTCAATAATTCCTCTAGGAATCTTGATGGACTGATCAGCTAATTTCAGGGTGACATTGGTAGGCTTCATATCTTTCAGTCCTAACTGCTGATATACCGAGAACGGTATGAGGTTAACGCTAGCCCCTAAATCTAGCAAGGCAGTGCAGCTAAAGTTGTCTCCAATTTCACATTGGACAGTTGGGCTACCTGGATCCTTGTGTTTGATCACACTATTGCGTTGAATGAACGCGGTAGCTTTTTCGGCCAAAAAGGCAGCTTTGGGTACATGCGTACGCCGCTTAACTGTGCACAAGTCCTTGAGGAATTTGGCATAGGAGGGGATTTGCTTGATAGCAGAAAGGAATGGGATATTGATCTGGACGTCTTTAAAGACGTCTAAGATCTCTGAGAATTGCTGATCCCGCTTATCTTGGACAAGTCTGTCCGGGAAGGGAGGCTTTACTCGACAAATGGATTTGTCTTTAGCCTTCGATTTCTGCACAGGGATATCAGAAGTTGGTGCAGAGGTGGAAGAAGCAGAGGTAGGATTGGTACTAGTTTCCTCTGTACGAGTGATGGGTGCTGGAGATGGCACCGGTGGTGGTTGGACTCCCATGTCCACAGTTTTTCCAGATCGTAGGGTGGTTACAGCTTGCACCTCCCCTTGACAATTCTCATTCTGGCTTTGAGATTGGGATCCGATCTCATATACTGCCCCTTTGGCATTTCCTTTAGGGTTGGCAATGGGTTGGCTAGGAAAGATCCCCTTAGCTTTCTCAGCTTCCAAGTTGCCTAAGCGTTGCTCTAGACGAAGCATGGATTGTTGTTGCTGTTGCTCTAGGCGTTGCATAGATTGTTGTTGCTGAGTAATGAGTTGAGCTAGAAGGTCTTCGATACCAGATTTGGGGACCGACTGTTGGGGGGCAGCTAATGGGAGCTGAGGCACCAATTCGCGATTCGAGCTCATTGGGGCATTATAGTTATAGGCTGGAGAATTAGTTGGGACAATCGGTTGGTTCTGAAAGGTCTGTGGGACTCTTTGCTGATTCTGAAATGTGCTCGATTGTCCAGAGTATTGACCCTGTTGGAATTGCTGGTTCTGAGTAGATGGGTACTGATTCTGCTGGTACTGACCCTGATTGAATTGCCTATTGGGTTGATTGAACCCAGGAGGATACATGCCCTGAGGTTGACGTGGAGGTTGAGCTTGTGGTTGAGTAGACTGAGGCCTCCAAGAGAAGTTAGGGTGGTTTCTCGTGTCCGGATGATAAGATTGACTATACGAGTTCTGAGTAGGAGGTTTGTATGTGCTGAAAGCACAAACTTCTTCCTGAAGAGGATTAGACCATCCTTCATTTAAAGGACAATGCTCAGTAGTATGGGAGGGTTGCAGACAGAGGGTACAGGATTCCATAGGGCTCTCGTGTCCCACATGCATGACTGGGGTAGATTGTTGAGTAGGCTTTTGTACAGACACAGCCAGTGCCGAGACTGACTTGCTCAACTCTTGAATGACTGATCGAAGCTCAGTATCAGCTGTAGCATCATGTCCCTTGGTTGTCCTTTGGACCGAAGTGGTTCGACTAAACTCTGAGTCAGTCGTCCAATGTTGAGAGTTTTCTCCTAACTCTCCCAAGAATTTGTATGCATCGGTCGGAGTTTGGTGCAGGAATTTTCCTTGGCACATTGACTCTACCATGGTCCGGGACTCATCAGTAAGTCCCTTATAGAAGACGTGGACAAGATTGCCCTTGTCGATGCTATGGTGGGGACACTTAGTCAGGTAGTCTTGGAATCTATCCCACGCTTCAAAAAATTTCTCATCGGACTTTTGTCGAAAGTCCTGGATGAGTTGCTTCATTTGGTTGGTCCGAGTCATGGGGTAGAATTTAGACATGAATTTGCCCACCAACTCTTTCCAACTGCTGATTGAATCAGCGGGTAAGGAGTAGAGCCAATCTGAGGCTCGGTCTTTGAGCGAGAATGGGAAAACTCGCAGACGGACATTGTCATCATCAAGGTTCTGATTCTTGAAAAGTAGGATGACATGTTGGAATTCCCTAATATGGGAATATGGGTCTTCTCTAGGGAGACCACGAAAGGTTGGCAGCATTTGGATCGTCTGCGGCCTGATCTCGAACTGTACCGCTGTAGTAGGTGGGAGAACAATGCAAGTGGGTGGATTGGCAGAGATAGGGGCGAACGTCTCGATAAGAGGTCGTTCGACTGCCATGACTACAAAGGTAGTAGTACTGGGGGAGGCGGGTGGTGAAAGAGATGGGGAAGAATTTAGTGGAGGATCCACTGTAGGTACGTGATTCTCAGATCGAACCAAGCGTTTGTTCGGACGATTCCAAACGGGCATACGCGAATGAGGCAAGCTCTATACTTGGCAAAAAGTTGCCAGAGAGGAACACTATCCTAAATGATGCACACCAAGCACAGATAATCCTATTCTAAGCACTCAGGATATATTTTAGGAATTATCTTTGTTAGTTTTGGGGCTAGAGTAGATTATGACAGTGGACGGACCACTGGTTTATCTTTTAACCGCCGGACTAACTGTTTTGCACTCAAAGGTTCTCACCAGGCTACACTCTTCAGAGCGAATCCTTTAGTACTAACTCTAGTTAACAACAAGGCAATCCGAAGCCTAGACAGACGTGCGGCACAATGGCTGACTTAAGTACGTCCCAGACTAACCAGATTGGTCAAGTGGATAAGAAGAGTGTTCCCTCGGGTTAAGCTAGGGTTGATGCGTGTTCCTAGTCCACACGCAACTAACCGCCGAATAGTCCAAGATGCCACGTCGAGCTCAGTGTACTTGAGTAGCAGGGACTTATGGGTGTGTTAGACAACAGGGACCCGCGCTCGTGGTCTTATTTCGATTGGATGTTAAGCGGGTTCGCTTTGCGTGGATTTTTCCTCGAACACCGGGCTAATTGGCTCTACTTCTTGATTCTTTTTAATTAAATGGAGCCTTGGGATCAAATCAGTTGGAATGATGAGGTGGGTGATGAAATCCCACCAGTTTCAATTTGGAGCCGGGTCTGCTCTCTTAGAGTTGATTGATTAACGGCCACGCCACGCAAGTCGAATAAGTTGTTGCTAGAAAACAAATAGACAAGCGGCAATGATGCACCCAATATGCTCTGTATCGCACTCAAGGCGAGGATAGAGACTTACCTCCCGTGGGCCACGCCACGGGGTCTCCTCCGTGGGTTAGAGAGGGGTATCCTAATGGGCTTGGGCCCGACTCCACCTCTTTGAGCTTTCGCTCTCTACCCACACTGGATCGTGTTCCTGCAGAAAAGTTAGATCGCACGGTCTAGGTATTTGGGATTCTATTTGGAAGATCCTTGCCTTTTTAGGGTTCACTAAACAAGCACTGGATTTAGGCAAGTTTTTGAATTAATTTCCAAATTCGAGATGGGTTAAAATTTAGGAATTCCCAGATTGGAAAATACCTAGATTGGAAAGTTTCCCGAACTGTGGAGATCTTCCAAGAAAGATTTGATTGCGAGATCCCTTATAATTTTGGGAAATTTCCCAAAATTGAAATTCTGCTAGATTTGGGGCGTTTCCTTTTGCAGACTTTTCCAAATTCGGAAGATTTCTAAAGATAGAAATTCTTCTAAAGAGGAAACTTCTAAGAGGGGAAACCCTAATTAAGCAGAGTATCAAGATTTTGGAATCTTTCCAAAAATCGCAAATCCTTGATTGGTGATTTCTAAAAATCTGCAGAATATAAAACCCTAATTTTTTTGAATTTTGATTGTTTAATTTTTTTGGTAATTTCCACTTAATCTAGGGTTTCTAAAAAACCCTAGAACAAGATCTAGCAGTTATATGGAAAGCAGGAAAATTCCTAAATTATTACAAATTGCACTCGGCCTTCCGAGGCATTAAAAATAGTAATTTAAAAACTGCTAAAAATCACTAAAAATCAAAAATAGAAAGTTTCCCGAAAAGGTCAGGCTGTCCAAATTGAGCAGCTTTCCGATTTAGCAACTTTCCAATTCCGTCTTTACGTCCTTTTTCGCACTCCCGAACACCCGAGCGGCAGCGGCGCCATTTGAAAGTAGGATTTTTCCGCGTCGTTGGTTACGGAAATCCTAGATCTCAACAATATTTGTAATTATCCGATTCTTTTTCGCTCAAATCCTGCAAAAATCACAGGGTTGTACAGTGGCTTGTGTCGGATGTCGATCCGCACTCGGGGTTAGTTTGCGTAATTCAATGACATGAAATGACGGATTTTTATCAAGAAAACATGGAGAGGTGAGAATGGTGATGGATTTAAAACATTCTTAGTGATTTTCAGAGAGAGAAATTATCACAAACAATCAAAAACACAAAAGTAAACTAACAAATGCAAAAATAATAATTTTATTCATCCTCAATGAGTCTTACAAAATCAAATTAAATTCAAAAATTAACCTAGAAAGCCATAAAAATTAGAGGGAGAAATGAGAAAATGTAGAGAGAGAAACATCGAAGAAGGCTATCCTAGAGAGAGAAAATATGGGGGAGAGAGAAAGTGGAGATCTAGAGAGAGAAAGGTAGAGAGAAGCAGTAGAAATGAGAAGAAATTATAGAATGTATTCTAGACTTACCCGAACTTGGAAGGAATGGATGCTTGGCCATGATTTGGCCAAGGATAGTGAGTGAGAAAATGGGGCCCACGGTTTGGACTGCTAGTGATGCTCCGAACCATGGCGATGGTGGTGACTGGTAGCCCGTGGTGATCAAAAGTTGAGGTGGACTAGCGGTTTGAGAGAACGACCCTAATCTCAATACATTTGTAATTTCGATCTGAGATTTCCTGCAAAATTAAGCTATGCTTTGCATGGTGGAAGTATGTCGGATGTCGATCCGCACTCGGGGTTTAGTTAGCGCAAACAAGAACATAAAATAACGGAAGAATGTAAAAACATCATGGTTCATAAATGCTTCTAAAAATGAATGGTGGGATGAGAATGATGGAGAGGTCGAGATTTAAAACATGCTTTTGATTTTATTGATATCAAAGAACTATAATTCGCAAAAATCATATAATTCAAAAGAGAACACTAAAACCAAGAATAATTGCATTAATTTAAATTGTCATTACATCAAAACAAAACTTACATAATTCAAACTAATCTAGAAAGAAGTAAAACTAGAGAGAGAGAAAGAGTTAAAATAGAGAAAATCTAGAGATTTTTAGGGCGAGAAACAAGAACTAAGAGAAGTCCTAGAGAGAGAAAGATAGACATAGATAGAGAAATTGAACGGACCGAGGGATAAGGGAGGGAAACTGTATTTTGATCTTACCATGGTGGTTGCGGGTTTCCAGTGTTGTAGGCTCATACCGTGGAAGGTCATATTGAGTTTCCGGCCAAGAAATAAGATGTGCAGTCCGATCGTGGCAGTAGCTTGGAGAAGTAGATCATTGTGGTCTGGGCTATGGAAGGCGCACCAACAGGTGGTTGTTGCTCGCCGTTTGGGGATGAAGGAGGTGTTGCTGCTGGGGGACTTGCTGATGAAGATGGAGGAACGGTTTGGTGATGCGTTTATGGCAGCAACGCAAGGTTTAACGGCCCGCAACTTGCAGGCCGTGGCAGCAGCAGGTGGAATGGAGATAGGTAGGGGCGGTTTCTCCTCCTTCTTCTTCTACTCTCTTTCTTATACGATGGGTGGAGGTGATAATCGGACCGACCGGAGTTGCAGGTCCGGCTACACGGTGGCTGAGATCGTGGAGATTCGTTGGGCAGCAAGGAAGAGCACCAAACTCGATGTTGCAGGTGGGGTTGGTGATGAGAAACACCGTGAGTGCTTGCAAGGAGAAGGCAAACACAGGCAGTGTAGTGCCGTTGGATTTGAAGATCACCAGCAGGTGGTACCGGCGACTGTGGTGGGCGGTAATGGAAGGAGAAGATGAACCAGTCCGGCGAGAACGGTGGTGGCTAGCGGGCGGCAAAAAGGAGAGGAAGATGATGGTTTTTAGCTGGTCGAACCAGCAATGAAGGGCCAAGGAGATGATGACGGCTGGGGTTAGCAATGAGAAGTCGTTGGCCGGAGTTGCAGGCTGCAACTCCGGTGATAGAAATGAAGAAGATGAAGAAGATTGAGAAGAGAAAAATGGAGGAAAACGGTCTAAAACCGAGGGGAAGAAGGGGCAAACGAGTTAGGGGAGAGAATGGAGCAGATTTGAGGGGGATTAGGGTTCGAACGAACCCTTCTCCCTCATCTTATAAAGCTCCCTATTTCCATTAATGGAAATAGGGTATTTTTTGAAAATAAAAAATATTTTTTTTTTTTTTTTTTTAAGTAAAATGCTACTTTTCTATGGGGAATCTCCCCAATTAGTGGACCCCCCATTTAATTAAAATTATTTTTGAAATTCGCGGGGTCCACTAACTGGTCGGACAGCGGGTCGATGCTGATGGGCCCGGCTACTGGCCCACATGGACTGATGATGTCCATCGTCTCACAAGATGATGTGACAGGCATTCTGAAGGCGATCGGATGGATGGTGACTTGATTGGGACCCAGATTGGTAGATCGACGGATCTAGAGAGATCCAACGGTCCGATTGAAGATCCAACGGTCCGATGGAAGATCCAACGGTCAGAAAGCTAAGGGAGATGAGATAGAGCTGATAGGCAGGAGTTCTGGGGTTAGGTCAGTAGATTCGAGGATCGAGAGATGAAGAGAGAGAGAGAATAAGGAGAGATGAGAGAAAAAGTATCAAAAAAAATAGAAAAAAGCACTGGCGGAGGGTCTGGAACCCTGTTCTTCACTGTGACCATCCTCACGCTTCTCTAGTAGAGTCGACCATCATTCTTTGCTGACTCATGTGGCTTTAAACGCTTTGGTCCGTCTCTTGGTCATTGGCTCTCCTACTCTCTTCGTTCTTTGGGCCGACTTTTTGGTCCTCTTATTCAGCCCATATTTGGCCCATATCTTCTAGTTATAGCATGTGGGCTTGTTAAGCTTTGATAATGGGCTTTCATGATCGATTTGGGCCCACAAGTCTCGAAAATCGTCCCATCGGGGTGTCCTGCGACAGAAGAAGCGCGTAATCAGAACGGCTTAATATTTAGACTTCCGAAAATGTGTTTAATGCATGCAAATATACCATTTCGTCCAGAAAAGTGTGTTTTACGCAATGAGATAGACTCTTACGTAGAAAAGTGGATAATTAGAGCAGTTTTACGTAGGAGAGTGCGATAACGCTAACAGGATAAGTGCTTAAAATAAGCACTTTTGAGCGAATATCACAACCCCCAACCAGCATATTGCCAATCCTTGGCAATTAGTGCGAAATACATGAGCTTAAAAGGGCTCTGCACATGCTGCACACTTTTTCATATTAGCTCAGGGAAAACCCCGTTCGTCAAATCATTGAATGGATGCAAAAAAAGTTACATGCTAGCGAAGAGTTGGAAAGTTTTGGCAAGACTACAAACTGATAATCGTGACCCAGAATAGTCAGACTCTGCGTGTGTGTGTGCTCAACATTCTCATCATCCGACAGTAAAGATTTCCAGATCACCTCTAAGTTTTTATGCCTCGACCTCAAATCTCACATGTTTAGCACTCAGAATAGAATCACACAAGAAGGGTTTTCTTCTTTTCTCTCAATTTATATGTGAGGAGATGTATTTAATATAAAGAGGCAAAAGATCTCACATATGTTTTATTTGAAGGAAGGACATCTTTAACAGAAGAAGATCTCATGATTGGAATACCACTTCACTCGGGAACGTCAGATCAAACTCTATAGCTTCTCTTTCTCCAATCTCCACATTTTATGATCGTACTATCCTAGAATCAAGTAGGACTTTCCTGGGTTGTAATGAGGCTTAGGTCAGGTGTAGAGAGATAAAGGAATACAGGATTTCAAAGATCTTGAGAGGATATTGCCATTTTCTTGAATTTTTCCTGCGACGTAACACCATTATCTGGTTCTTTTTCCTTTTTTCGTATTTTTCTCTTTTTCTTGATATTTCTGAGACTGCTCAATATCTTTTCAGCTCTTCTTCATACTTTCTTTTCATATTTTGTTTTCAGCTTGAACCACTTTCTTTTCTTTTGATTCTTCTTATTTACTTTTCTTTTCACGGTACACCCATATCAGTTATTCTTTTGTCCATCTCAAAATAAGGGTAGCCAGTCATGTTTCATAGCTGGACTGGATTTTAGGTTGATGGGTTTGCAAATAAAAGGCTTTTGTAGAACGGCTCAAGGGGTTTCTAGTGAAGTATAATTCAGGTGAGTAAAAAAGGTTGAATGGTTCAGAAAAATGGCCTAAATCATTTTCTAGGGTTTGCACTATCATGTATACTGTCTTGACTGGATACAGAGAAGGTTCTGTCGTAGTAATCCAATGTTGATGTCGTTCCGAGTTTTATGATCGAAGCAAAAGATAATGAGATCTCTCAACGAATATTGCGGGCATGAAGAATAGTGAGTCATCTTGTGACTCAGGATTAATGTATACTCTCTGAAATGATTAAAGGCTCGAAAGCTTACTGGGTTAGGTCTCCACAATTCTTCTCACAGGATCTCTAGAATTTCTAAACTTAGGATGACTCTGATATTGATAGTGTACAATTGTGCCGAGTATGAGTTTTTCTGAGTTTTCAAACCTGCTGTAGTCACGCTTGAATTGACTCAACGCTAATTTTAAACAAAAATTGACATCCTCAATACTGACTTAACGGAGGTTTTCAGCTAATCAAAGTCAGGGTATTTGACACATTTTTGAAATTCTAGAAAACTTTTGGAGAACATCGGAAATCACCCCAAAAACAAGAATTTTTTTTTTTTTTTTTTTTTTTTTCAAAATGAAGACATGAGTTTTGGTAAATACCCACCCCCAACCAAAATACAGCACCGTCCTCGGTGCTCATGACCGGGACATAAAATGATAACAAATCAGAGATGATGATGCAAAGATTCAGGAAGGATGTTACCAAGTCGGCAGAAACTCGACAGTGTGTGGTACCTGATGATTGGAAGAATGAATGTACCTGCATTTCCAGAGATATAACAGTAATAACAAATGCATGAGACTCATGTACTCTAGGAATACCGGAATTGCCTTTCCGAAAGCGCTAAGTTTTACGTCTTCAGCCAGACATGACGGGGGTGACAGGCACCCCCAACCAAGTTGGAGCACAGGAGACTGAGTGGATCATCAGTCGACATAAACAGGATCGATGAGATCAATTTCAAAAGTCTGAATGAACGACACATCAAGTTCATGGAATTGCTTAAGACGCTGACCATTGACCTGGAATGAGGAGTGATCCTTGGGATCCTCAATAGTGATTGCCCCGAAGGGTGTGACTGCGATGATCGTATAAGGACCGGTCCACCTAGATTTCAGTTTCCCAGGGAAGAGATGGAGACGAGAATTATAAAGAAGGACCTTCTGTCCTGGATGGAACTCTTTCCTGAGGATGCTCTTGTCATGTATCCACTTCATTTTGGCTTTGTAATTCTTGGACAAGTTGTAGGCATCATTTCTGAGTTCTTCTAACTCATTCATTTGAAGTTTCCGCTCCTCCCCTGCGGAGTCTATGTCGAAGTTGAGCTTCTTAATTGCCCACAGGGCACGATGTTCAATCTCTACCGGTAGATGACAAGGTTTCCCAAAGACGAGACGATAGGGAGACATATTGAGTGGGGTCTTGTAGGCGGTTCTGTATGCCCATAAAGCATCAGTGAGACGAGTAGACCAGTCTTTACGTGTGGTATTGACTGTCTTCTCCAAGATCTGCTTGATCTGACGATTAGAAACCTCCACTTGACCACTAGTCTGCGGATGATAAGCTAGGGCAACCTTGTGGGTTACCCCATACTTCTTCATTAAGTTCTCGAATATCTTATTGCAGAAATGGGTGCCCCCATCACTAATGATGGCCTTAGGGGCACCGAATCGAGCGAAGATGAACTCCTTTAGGAATTTGACCACCACTTTGTGGTCATTCGTCTTGGTGGGAATAGCTTCTATCCATTTGGATACATAGTCTACCGCAAGGAGAATGTACTCAAAACCATAGGAAATGGGAAAGGGGCCCATGAAGTCGATGCCCCAAATGTCAAATATTTCATCGACCTGGATGGGAGTTAGGGGCATCATGTTCCTCTGGGAGATGCGGCCTAGATGCTGGCAATTAGGACAAGTTTTGCTGTAGATATGGGCATCTTTAAATAATGTGGGCCAGTAGAATCCGCATTGCAGAACTTTTTCTGCAGTTTTCTTAGTACTGAAATGACCACCACAAGGTTGGTCATGACACGAGGACAAGATATTGAGTTGGTCTGACTCAGGGACACAGAGACGAATGATCTGGTCAGGACAGTATTTATACAAATAAGGGTCATCCCAAGAGTAGTACTTAACTCTTGCTAGGAATTGGCTTTTGTCCTGTTTTGACCAGTGTGAAGGCATTTCTTCGGTGACAAGGTAGTTGACAATGTCAGCGTACCAAGGATTAACAGAGATGGCGAACAGTTGTTCGTCTGGAAAGGTTTCAGGGATGGGCTGGGTGTCGAAGGATGACTCTAAAGTCAGTCTAGACAAGTGATCAGCCACTACATTCTCAGTTCCTTTCTTATCCTTAATCTCGAGGTCGAATTCCTGCAGTAAGAGAATCCATCGAATTAATCGAGGTTTGGTTTCCTTTTTCGACATGAGATAACGAAGGGCTGCATGATCAGTGTACACAACCACCTTAGTGGCTAAGAGGTACTGACGGAATTTATCAAGGGCGAAGACTACCGCCAGGAGTTCTTTCTCAGTGGTAGAGTAATTCATTTGGGCAGAGTTGAGAGTTTTGCTCGCGTAGTAGATCACATGGGATCGTTTGTCAACTCTCTGCCCTAGAACGGCTCCTAACGCGTAGTCAGAAGCATCGCACATTACCTCGAAAGGTAGAGTCCAGTCCGGGGGACGGATAATGGGCGCAGTAGTGAGCTCAGATTTGAGACGCTCAAATGCCTTGACACAGTCAGCATTAAAGTCGAAAGGACTATCTTTAGCCAGAAGATGGGACAGAGGTCGAGCGATTTGAGAGAAGTCCTTGATGAATCGCCTATAGAATCCTCCGTGTCCCAAAAAGGATCGGATGTCACGCACGGACTTAGGAATGGGCAAGGTCGAGATGATATCGATTTTAGCTTTGTCGACCTCAATGCCCTGATGGGAAATGACATGTCCCAGAACAATGCCCTTCTTCACCATGAAGTGGCATTTCTCCCAATTGAGGACAAGTCGCTTGTCCTGACAGCGTTGAAGTACCAGTCCTAGATGGGTCAGACAGTCATCAAAGGATGACCCAAAAACTGAGAAGTCGTCCATAAAGACTTCGAGGAATTTTTCCACCATGTCGGAGAATATGCTCATCATACACCTTTGAAAGGTCGCGGGTGCATTGCAGAGGCCAAAGGGCATGCGCTTGTAGGCAAAAGTGCCAAAGGGACAAGTGAAGGTTGTCTTCTCGTGATCTTCAGGGGAGATTGGTATTTGATTATACCCTGAGTAACCATCGAGGAAGCAGTAATAGGAATGACCTGCTAGTCTCTCCAACATCTGGTCTATGAAGGGTAAAGGAAAATGGTCCTTCCTAGTGTTGGTGTTGAGTCGTCGGTAATCGATGCAGACTCTCCACCCTTTCTTCAGGCGCTGGGTTACCATTTCTTTGTTCTCATTTTCCACAACTGTGAATCCTGCCTTTTTAGGGATGACATGAATAGGGCTCACCCATTTGCTATCGGAGATGGGGTAAATGATACCCGCATCTAACAGTTTAAGGACCTCGTCCCGGACTACATCCTTCAAGACGGGGTTCAACCGCCTCTGGTGTTCTCGAGAGGTTTTGGATTCATCCTCGAGATAGATGTGATGTTGGCACACCGAGGGGTCTATGCCTCGAATATCATCTATAGTCCAACCTATCGCAGATTTGTGCTCGTTGAGCAGCTCGAGAAGTTTCTTACGTTCACTCTCAGACAAAGCGGAAGCAATAATGACAGGGTAGGTTTCCTTAGGACCAAGATAGGCATAGGAAAGATCTGTGGGAAGAGGCTTAAGCTCCAATATTGGAGCAGATGAAGTAGAAATAGGTGTCACAGAAGACACGGATTGAAGAGGTTTGACTTCAGTAGGTAAAGGAATGATGGGTTCTCTGGCCATGGTTATCAGAGGCTCGAACTCGATGAGTGGAGCGGGGATCTCTATCAGTGGAGCAGTCTCCAAAAGATCATTGAGATCAGAAATAGCTGACTCTGTTGCAAAGTCAGCTCCAAAGTGTTCTAGACACTGCTTAAGAATATCTTCGGTGGAGTCCGGGATTAGACTCTCAACGGCACACATTTCATCGGTCACTTCGCGATCGGCATCCTGTTGCATTAGACGAAAGATATTGACCTCAGCTTTGAGGTTTCCGAAAGCAATGGACATGTTTCCGTCCCGGCAACCGATGTGTGCGTTCGCGGTGGCAAGGAATGGACGGCCTAAGATGACCGGAATGCGGTTATCCGGACACGGCTCGGTGTCTAGAATGATAAAGTCCACAGGATAATAAAAGTCAGCGACTTTTACTAGGACATCTTCAATGATTCCTCTTGGAATCTTGATGGACTGATCAGCCAATTTCAGGGTGACATTGGTAGGCTTCATATCTTTCAGTCCTAACTGCTGATATACCGAGAATGGTATGAGGTTAACGCTAGCCCCTAAATCTAGCAAGGCAGTGCAGCTAAAGTTGTCTCCAATTTCACATTGGACAGTTGGGCTACCTGGATCCTTGTGTTTGATCACACTGTTGCGTTGAATGAACGCGGTAGCTTTTTCGGCCAAGAAGGCAGCTTTGGGTACATGCGTACGCCGCTTAACTGTGCACAAGTCCTTGAGGAATTTGGCATAGGAGGGGATTTGCTTGATAGCAGAAAGGAATGGGATATTGATCTGGACGTCTTTAAAGACGTCTAAGATCTCTGAGAATTGCTGATCCCGCTTATCTTGGACAAGTCTGTCCGGGAAGGGAGGCTTTACTCGACAAATGGATTTGTCTTTAGCCTTAGATTTCTGCACAGGGATATCTGATGTTGGTGCAGAGGTAGAAGAAGCAGAGGTAGGATTGGTACTAGTTTCCTCTGTACGAGTGATGGGTGCTGGAGATGGCACCGGTGGTGGTTGGACTCCCATGTCCACAGTTTTTCCAGATCGTAGGGTTGTTACAGCTTGCACCTCCCCTTGACACTTCTCATTCTGGCTTTGAGATTGAGATCCGATCTCATATACTGCCCCTTTGGCATTTCCTTTAGGGTTGGCAATGGGTTGGCTAGGAAAGATCCCCTTAGCTTTCTCAGCTTCCAAGTTACCTAGACGTTGTTCTAGACGAAGCATGGATTGCTGTTGCTGTTGCTCTAGGCGTTGCATAGATTGTTGTTGCTGAGTAATGAGTTGAGCTAGAAGGTCTTCGATACCAGATTTGGGGAGCGACTGTTGGGGGGCAGCTAATGGGAGCTGAGGCACCAATTCGCGACTCGAGCTCATTGGGGCATTATAGTTATAGGCTGGAGAATTAGTTGGGACAATCGGTTGGTTCTGAAAGGTCTGTGGGACTCTTTGCTGATTCTGAAATGTGCTCGATTGTCCAGAGTATTGACCCTGTTGGAATTGCTGGTTCTGAGTAGATGGGTACTGATTCTGCTGGTACTGACCCTGATTGAATTGCCTATTGGGTTGATTGAACCCAGGAGGATACATGCCCTGAGGTTGACGTGGAGGTTGAGCTTGTGGTTGAGTAGACTGAGGCCTCCAAGAGAAGTTAGGGTGGTTTCTCGTGTCCGGATGATAAGATTGACTATACGAGTTCTGAGTGGGTGGTTTGTCGGCGCCATTTGATAATAGGATTTTTCCGCGTCGTTGGTTACGGAAACCCTAACTTCAACAAGATTTATAATTTTAATCCGATTATCCTGCAAAATTCAAAGATTCTGTATAGGGATTCGTGTCGGATGTCGATCCACACTCGAGGTTAGTTAGTGCAATTAAAGAGCATAAAATGACGAGGAAATTGCAGATAATGTAACACAATCATACTTTAATCATATTTATTTAACTGAACTTGTCTCTTACAATGAAAATCAAATAAAAATAACTAAACTAGAAAGCATTAAAAGAGATTAGGGTAGAGAGAGAAAGTGAAGAATGGAGAGAGAAACAAAAAAAAAGAATAGATAGAGAGAGAAGATGAGATGGGAGGTTTTTTTAGAGAGAGAAAAGAGATGGTTAGAGAGAGAAGGTGAAAGAAGAGAGAGAGAAACTAGAGAGAATGAGTTCTAGAGAGAGACTAAAGAGAGAAAGTAACCTTAGGACATACCGGGGTGGTCGAAATGTGATCGGCCAATTGGATCGGCCAATGATGTATGAGTTTTGGCTCGGATGATCAGCTGTTGAAGAGATAGGAAATGAGAAAGTTGATCTGAGAAATGTTGCATTCACGCTACACGGCTTGATCGTGGTTGCATGCGATCACGAAATAGTGGCTGTCCAAGGAAGTTTGGAGAAGTCCATGGATCCTGGAATAAATCAAGGTGTTCCACATGGAAGTTGATGGCATGCATGGACTGGGGGGGCGTAGGTGAAGCACATGGCTGCAAGGAGGGTTGAGGCGGTATAGCAGTCCACTGTGTGGACTGTTGTAGGTGGTGACGTGGAAGGATGGAAGACCACACGGTGGTTGTGGTTCAAGGGGATGGAAGCGCCACCTGCTGTACCGCTTGCCCAGTGCAAGGGTAACAAAAAAGACCCTGGTCCGTGAGGGAGGGTGCTGTAAGATGCACCAGTCAAGGGAGAACGGTGGTGATGGAAGGCGGAGCAAGGAAGGAGGTGCTTGGTGGTGCTGCAACAGGCGGTATTGCAGTCCACGATGGTGTCGAACCTATAGCAGAGAAGAAGAAGAAGAAGAAAGAAGGAGGAAGGAAGAAGAAGAAGAAGAAAGAAGAAGGGGAAGAGCCTATCAGAGTTCGCCGGCGTTAATGGAGTTCGCCGGCGATTCTGTATTTTTTATTTATTTATTTTTTTCTTTTTGAAACTGAAAATAGAATAAGAAGGGAAGGAGAATAAGAAGAATAAGAAGGGGAAGATGAGGAGAGGGAGGAGTAGGGGGCAGTAACGTCCTGCCTGTGTACAGAGTCGGCCGGAGTTGCAGCCTGCAACTCCGGTAAGTAAAAAAAAAAAAAAAAAAAAACGAGGACTACAGATGCTAGAAGAAGAAGAAAAAGAAGAAGAAGAAGAAGAAGAAGAAAGAAGAAGAAAGAGGAAGAAAGAGAAGAAGAGAAGGGGGAGAGAATAGAACTTACCGGTGATGCAGGTTTGCTTCGCCGGAGATGGCAGCTCGTGAGGGAGAGGTGTGGTGGCTACGAGGTGCTGCGATACTGGAGGAAGGAGCGGTGGAGCATCAGGAAGTGGCTGGAGGATGATGACGTGGTCTTCAGCGTGGAGAATAGGAGGAGGTTGTGCTCCACGGACTGGTTCAGTCCGCCGGAGAGATGAAGAAGACGATGATAAAAGTGAAAAAAAGAGGAGAAGGAGGAGGGGGATTGATAGGAGAAGAGATTGGGGGAAGAGAAGAGAAGATTTGAGGGGGATTAGGGTTCGAACGAACCCTTCTCCCTCATCTTATAAAGCTCCCTATTTCCATTAATGGAAATAGGGTATTTTTTGAAAATAAAAAATATTTTTTTTTTTTTTTTTTTTTTTTTTTTTTTTTTTTTTAAGAAAAATACTACTTTTCTATGGGGAATCTCCCCAATTAGTGGACCCCCCATTTAATTAAAATTATTTTTGAAATTCGCGGGGTCCACTAACTGGTCGGACAGCGGGTCGATGCTGATGGGCCCGGCTACTGGCCCACATGGACTGATGATGTCCATCGTCTCACAAGATGATGTGACAGGCATTCTGAAGGCGATCGGATGGATGGTGACTTGATTGGGACCCAGATTGGTAGATCGACGGATCTAGAGAGATCCAACGGTCCGATTGAAGATCCAACGGTCCGATGAAAGATCCAACGGTCAGAAAGCTAAGGGAGATGAGATAGAGCTGATAGGCAGGAGTTCTGGGGTTAGGTCAGTAGATTCGAGGATCGAGAGATGAAGAGAGAGAGAGAATAAGGAGAGATGAGAGAAAAAGTATCAAAAAAAATGGAAAAAAGCACTGGCGGAGGGTCTGGAACCCTGTTCTTCACTGTGACCATCCTCACGCTTCTCCAGTAGAGTCGACCATCATTCCTTGCTGACTCATGTGGCTTTAAACGCTTTGGTCCGTCTCTTGGTCATTGGCTCTCCTGCTCTCTTCGTTCTTTGGGCCGGCTTTTTGGTCCTCTTATTCAGCCCATATTTGGCCCATATCTTCTAGTCATATCATGTGGGCTCTTTAAGCTTTGATAATGGGCTTTCATGATCGATTTGGGCCCACAAGTCTTGAGAATCGTCCCATCGGGGTTTCCTGCGACAGAAGAAGCGCGTAATGAGACTTTATCAGAACGGCTTAATATTTAGACTTCCGAAAATGTGTTTAATGCATGCAAATATACCATTTCGTCCAGAAAAGTGTGTTTTACGCAATGAGATAGACTCTTACGTAGAAAAGTGGATAATTAGAGCAGTTTTACGTAGGAGAGTGCGATAACGCTAACAGGATAAGTGCTTAAAATAAGCACTTTTGAGCGAATATCAGAAGTGTTGGAACAAGATTCGGGACTGTCGGAAGAAGTTTGCAGTATTCTCGCGTCAATGACTCTAATTGGACTCAGTTTGTTCATTACATTCCTAAGCTTATAACTAGTGACTTTGTCACAATCGGACCTCGTAATTTGACACAAACTCTTCCATTACTATTGTTTCAACACATTTGAAGTGTTGGAACAAGATTCCGGACAGTCGAAAGAAGTTTGCTCCATCCGTGCGTCAATGTTTCTAATTGGACTCAATTTGTGCGTTACATTCCTAAGCCTATAATTACTGGCTCTTTTCCAACTGGACTTCGTAATTTGACTCAATATCTTCTATTACAAATGTTTTAACACATTTACAGTGTTGGAACAAGATTCGGGACTGTCGGAAGAAGTTTTCACCACTCGTGCGTCTATGCCTCTAATTGGACTCAGTTTGTGCATTACATTCCTAAGCTTTAACTCGTGACTTTTTCACAACCGGACCTCGTAATTTGACTCAATATCTTCCATTACAACTGTTTTAATACATTTGAAGTGTTGGAATAAGATTCGCGACGGTCGGAAGAAGTTTGCACAATTCTCGCGTCAATGACTCAAATTGGACTCAGTTTGTGCGTTACACTCCTAAGCTCATAACAAGTGACTTTTTCACAACCGGACCTCGTAATTTGGCTTAATCTATTCCATTGCAATTGTTTCAAAACATTTGAAGTCTTGAAATAGGATTCGGGACAATCGAAACAAGTTTGCTCCATCCGTGCGTCAATGTCTCTAATTTGACTCGGTTAGTTGGTTACATTTTGAAGCCTATAACTAGTGAGTTTTTTGCAACCGGACCTCATAATTTGACTCAAACTCTTTCATTACTATTGTTTCAACACATTTGAAGTGTTGTAACAAGATTCGGGATAGTCGAAAGAAGTTTGCTCCATCCGTGCGTCAATGTCTCTAATTGGACTCAGTTTGTGCGTTACATTCCTAAGCCTATAATTACTGGCTCTTTCTCAACCGGACTTCGTAATATGACTCAATATCTTCTATTACAATTGTTTTAACACATTTGAAGTGTTGGAACAAGATTCGGGACTGTCGGAAGAAGTTTGCACTATTCTCGCGTCAATGACTCAAATTGGACTCAGTTTGTTCATTACATTCCTAAGCTTATAACTAGTGACTTTTTTCACAATCGGACCTCGTAATTTGACTCAAACTCTTCCAGTACTAATGTTTCAACACATTTGAGGTGTTGGAACAAGATTCGGGACAGTCAAAAGAAATTTGCTCCATCCGTGCGTCAATGTCTCTAATTGGACTCAATTTGTGCGTTACATTCCTAAGCCTATAATTACTGGCTCTTTTGCAACTGGACTTCGTAATTTGACTCAATATCTTCTATTACAATTGTTTTAACACATTTGCAGTGTTGGGACAAGATTCGGGACTGTCGGAATAAGTTTTCACCACTCGTGCGTCAATGACTCTAATTGGACTCAGTTTGTGCATTACATTCCTAAGCTTATAACTCGTGACTTTTTAACAACCGGACCTCGTAATTTGACTCAATATCTTCTATTACAATCGTTTTAACACATTTGAAGTGTTGGAACAAGATTCGGGACTGTCGGAAGAAGTTTGCACTATTCTCGGGTCAATGACTCTAATTGGACTCAGTTTGTTCATTACATTCCTAAGCTTATAACTAGTGACATTTTCACAATCGGACATCGTAATTTGACTCAAACTCTTCCATTACTATTGTTTCAACACATTTGAAGTGTTGGAAAAAGATTCTGGACAGTCGAAAGAAGTTTGCTCCATCCGTGCGTCAATGTTTCTTATTGGACTCAATTTGTGCGTTACATTCCTAAGCCTATAATTACTGGCTCTTTTGCAACTGGACTTCGTAATTTGACTCAATATCTTCTATTACAATTGTTTTAACACATTTACAGTGTTGGAACAAGATTCGGGACTGTCGGAAGAAGTTTTCACCACTCGTGCGTCTATGACTCTAATTGGACTCAGTTTGTGCATGACATTCCTAAGCTTTAACTCGTGACTTTTTCACAACCGGACCTCGTAATTTGACTCAATATCTTCCATTATAACTGTTTTAACACATTTGAAGTGTTGGAATAAGATTCGCGACGGTCGGAAGAAGTTTGCACTATTCTCGCGTCAATGACTCAAATTGGACTCAGTTTGTGCGTTACACTCCTAAGCTCATAACAAGTGACTTTTTCACAACCGGACCTCGTAATTTGGCTTAATCTATTCCATTGCAATTGTTTCAACACATTTGCAGTCTTGGAACAGGATTCGGGACAGTCAAAACAAATTTGCTCCATCCGTGCGTCAATGTCTCTAATTTGACTCAGTTAGTTGGTTACATTTTGAAGCCTATAACTAGTGAGTTTTTTGCAACCGGACCTCATAATTTGACTCAAACTCTTTCATTACTATTGTTTCAACACATTTGAAGTGTTGGAACAAGATTCGGGACTGTCGGAAGAATTTTGCACTATTCTTGCGTCAATGACTCTAATTGGACTCAGTTTGTTCATTACATTCCTAAGCTTATAACTAGTGATTTTTTCACAATCGAACCTCGTAATTTGACTCAAACTCTTCCATTACTATTGTTTCAACACATTTGAAGTGTTGGAACAAGATTCGGGACAGTCGAAAAAAGTTTGCTCCATCCGTGCGTCAATGTCTCTAATTGGACTCAATTTGTGCGTTACATTCCTAAGCCTATAATTACTGGCTCTTTTGTAATCGGACTTTGTACTTTTACTCAATATCTTCTATTACAATTGTTTTAACACATTTCCAGTTTTGGAACAAGATTCGGGACTGTCGGAAGGAGTTTGCACCATTCGTGCGTCAATGACTCCAATTAGACTCAGTTTGTTCATTACATTCCTAAGCTTATAACTAGTGACCTTTTCACAATCGAACCTCATAATTTTACTCAAACTCTTCCATTACTATTGTTTCAACACATTTGAAGTGTTGGAACAAGATTCGGGACAGTCGAAAGAAGTTTGCTCCATCCGTGCGTCAATGTCTCTAATTGGACTCAGTTTGTGCGTTACATTCCTAAGTCTATAATTACTGGCTCTTTCGCAACCGGACTTCGTAATATGACTCAATATCTTCTATTACAATTGTTTTAACACATTTGAAGTGTTGGAACAAGATTCGGGACTGTCGGAAGAAGTTTGCACTATTCTTGCGTTAATGACTCTAATTGGACTTAGTTTGTTCATTACATTCTTAAGCTTATAACTATTGACTTTTTCACAATCGAACCTCGTAATTAGACTCAAACTCTTCCATTACTATTGTTTCAACACATTTGAAGTGTTGGAACAAGATTCGGGACAGTCGAAAAAAGTTTGCTCCATCCGTGCGTCAATGTCTCTAATTGGACTCAATTTGTGCGTTACATTCCTAAGCCTATAATTACTGGCTCTTTTGCAACCGGACTTCGTAATTTTACTCAATATCTTCTATTACAATTGTTTTAACACATTTGAAGTGTTGGAACAAGATTCGGGACTGTCGGAAGGAGTTTGCACCATTCGTGCGTCAATGACTCCAATTGGACTCAGTTTGTTCATTACATTCCTAAGCTTATAACTAGTGACTTTTTCACAATCGGACCTCGTAATTTGACTCAAACTCTTCCATTACTATTGTTTCAACACATTTGAAGTGTTCGAACAAGATTCGGGACAGTCGAAAAAAGTTTGCTCCATCTGTGCGTCAATGTCTCTAATTGGACTCAATTTGTGCGTTACATTCCTAAGCCTATAATTACTGGCTCTTTTGCAACCGGACTTCGTAATTTTACTCAATATCTTCTATTACAATTGCTGTAACACATTTGAAGTGTTGGAACAAGATTCGGTACTATCGGAAGAAGTTTGCACTATTCTCGCGTCAATGACTCTAATTGGACTCAGTTTGTTCATTACATTCCTAAGCTTATAACTAGTGACTTTTTCACAATCGGAACTCGTAATTTGACTCAAACTCTTCCATTACTATTGTTTCAACACATTTGAAGTGTTGGAGCAAGATTCGGGACAGTCGAAAGAAGTTTGCTCCATCCGTGCGTCAATGTCTCTAATTGGACTCAGTTTGTGCGTTACATTCCTAAGCATATAATTACTGGCTCTTTTGCAACAGGACTTCGTAATTTGACTCAATACCTTCTATTACAATTGTTTTAACACATTTGCATTGTAGGAACTAGATTCGGGACTGTCGGAAGAAGTTTTCACCACTCGTGCGTCTATGACTCTAATTGGACTCAGTTTGTGCATGACATTCCTAAGCTTTAACTCGTGACTTTTTCACAACCGGACCTCGTAATTTGACTCAATATCTTCCATTACAACTGTTTTAACACATTTGAAGTGTTGGAATAAGATTCACGACAGTCGGAAAAGGTTTGCTTCATTCGTGTTTCAATTACTATAATTGGACTCAGTTTGTGCGTTACACTCCTAAGCTCATAACAAGTGACTTTTTCACAATCGGACCTCGTAATTTGGCCTAATCTATTCCATTGCTATTGTTTCAAGACATTTGAAGTCTTGGAACAGGATTCGGGATAGTCGAAACAAGTTTGCTCCATCCGTGCGTCAATGTCTCTAATTTGGCTCAGTTAGTTGGTTACATTTTGAAGCCTATAACTAGTGAGTTTTTTGCAACCGGACCTCATAATTTGACTCAAACTCTTTCATTACTATTGTTTCAACACATTTGAAGTGTTGGAGCAAGATTCGGGACAGTCGAAAGAAGTTTGCTCCATCCGTGCGTCAATGTCTCTAATTGGACTCAGTTTGTGCGTTACATTCCTAAGCCTATAATTACTGGCTCTTTCGCAACCGGACTTCGTAATATGACTCAATATCTTCTATTACAATTGTTTTAACACATTTGAAGTGTTGGAACAAGATTCGGGACTGTCGGAAGAAGTTTGCACTATTCTTGCGTTAATGACTCTAATTGGACTTAGTTTGTTCATTACATTCTTAAGCTTATAACTATTGACTTTTTCACGATCGAACCTCGTAATTAGACTCAAACTCTTCCATTACTATTGTTTCAACACATTTGAAGTGTTGGAACAAGATTCGGGACAGTCGAAAAAAGTTTGCTCCATCCGTGCGTCAATGTCTCTAATTGGACTCAATTTGTGCGTTACATTCCTAAACCTATAATTATTGGCTCTTTTGCAACCGGGCTTCGTAATTTTACTCAATATCTTCTATTACAATTGTTTTAACACATTTGAAGTGTTGGATCAAGATTCGGGACTGTCGGAAGGAGTTTTCACCATTCGTGCGTCAATGACTCCAATTGGACTCAGTTTGTTCATTACATTCCTAAGCTTATAACTAGTGACTTTTTCACAATCGGACCTCGTAATTTGACTCAAACTCTTCCATTACTATTGTTTCAACACATTTGAGGTGTTGGAACAAGATTCGGGACAGTCGAAAGAAGTTTGCTCCATCCGTGCGTCAATGTCTCTAATTGGACTCAATTTGTGCGTTACATTCCTAAGCCTATAATTACTGGCTCTTTTGCAACCGGACTTCGTAATTTTACTCAATATCTTCTATTACAATTGCTCTAACACATTTGAAGTGTTGGAACAAGATTCGGTACTGTCGGAAGAAGTTTGCACTATTCTCGCGTCAATGACTCTAATTGGACTCAGTTTGTTCATTACATTCCTAAGCTTATAACTAGTGACTTTTTCACAATCGGAACTCGTAATTTGACTCAAACTCTTGCATTACTATTGTTTCAACACATTTGAAGTGTTGGAGCATGATTCGGGACAGTCGAAAGAAGTTTGCTCCATCCGTGCGTCAATGTCTCTAATTGGACTCAGTTTGTGCGTTACATTCCTAAGCATATAATTACTGGCTCTTTTGCAACAGGACTTCGTAATTTGACTCAATACCTTCTATTACAATTCTTTTAACACATTTGCATTGTATGAACTAGATTCGGGACTGTCGGAAGAAGTTTGCACCACTCGTGCGTCTATGACTCTAATTGAACTCAGTTTGTGCATGACATTCCTAAGCTTTAACTCGTGACTTTTTCACAACCGGACCTCGTAATTTGACTCAATATCTTCCATTACAACTGTTTTAACACATTTGAAGTGTTGGAATAAGATTTGCGACAGTCGGAAAAGGTTTGCTCCATTCGTGTTTCAATTACTATAATTGGACTCAGTTTGTGCGTTACACTCCTAAGCTCATAACAAGTGACTTTTTCACAATCGGACCTCGTAATTTGGCCTAATATATTCCATTGCAATTGTTTCAAGACATTTGAAGTCTTGGAACAGGATTCGGGATAGTCGAAACAAGTTTGCTCCATCCGTGCGTCAATGTCTCTAATTTGACTCAGTTAGTTGGTTACATTTTGAAGCCTATAACTAGTGAGTTTTTTGCAACCGGACCTCATAATTTGACTCAAACTCTTTCATTACTATTGTTTCAACACATTTGAAGTGTTGGAGCAAGATTCGGGACAGTCGAAAGAAGTTTGCTCCATCCGTGCGTCAATGTCTCTAATTGGACTCAGTTTGTGCGTTACATTCCTAAGCCTATAATTACTGGCTCTTTCGCAACAGGACTTCGTAATATGACTCAATATCTTCTATTACAACTGTTTTAACACATTTGAAGTATTGGAACAAGATTCGGGACTGTCGGAAGAAGTTTGCACTATTCTTGCGTTAATGACTCTAATTGGACTTAGTTTGTTCATTACATTCTTAAGCTTATAACTATTGACTTTTTCACGATCGAACCTCGTAATTAGACTCAAACTCTTCCATTACTATTGTTTCAACACATTTGAAGTGTTGGAACAAGATTCGGGACAGTCGAAAAAAGTTTGCTCCATCCGTGCGTCAATGTCTCTAATTGGACTCAATTTGTGCGTTACATTCCTAAGCCTATAATTACTGGCTCTTTTGCAACCGGACTTCGTAATTTTACTCAATATCTTCTATTACAATTGTTTTAACACATTTGAAGTGTTGGATCAAGATTCGGGACTGTCGGAAGGAGTTTTCACCATTCGTGCGTCAATGACTCCAATTGGACTCAGTTTGTTCATTACATTCCTAAGCTTATAACTAGTAACTTTTTCACAATCGAACCTCGTAATTTGACTCAAACTCTTCCATTACTATTGTTTCTACACATTTGAAGTGTTGGAACAAGATTTGGGACAGTCGAAAAAAGTTTGCTCCATCCGTGCGTCAATGTCTCTAATTGGACTCAATTTGTGCGTTACATTCCTAAGCCTATAATTACTGGCTCTTTTGTAACCGGACTTCGTAATTTTACTCAATATCTTCTATTACAATTGCTCTAACACATTTGAAGTGTTGGAACAAGATTCGGTACTGTCGGAAGAAGTTTGCACTATTCTCGCGTCAATGACTCTAATTGGACTCAGTTTGTTCATTACATTCCTAAGCTTATAACTAGTGACTTTTTCACAATCGGAACTCGTAATTTGACTCAAACTCTTGCATTACTATTGTTTCAACACATTTGAAGTGTTGGAGCAAGATTCGGGACAGTCGAAAGATGTTTGCTCCATCCGTGCGTCAATGTCTCTAATTGGACTCAGTTTGTGCGTTACATTCCTAAGCATATAATTACTGGCTCTTTTGCAACAGGACTTCGTAATTTGACTCAATACCTTCTATTACAATTGTTTTAACACATTTGCATTGTAGGAACTAGATTCGGGACTGTCGGAAGAAGTTTTCACCACTCGTGCGTCTATGACTCTAATTGGACTCAGTTTGTGCATGACATTCCTAACCTTTAACTCGTGACTCTTTCACAACCGGACCACGTAATTTGACTCAATATATTCCATTACAACTGTTTTAACACATTTGAAGTGTTGGAATAAGATTCGCGAAAGTCGGAAAAGGTTTGCTCCATTCGTGTTTCAATTACTATAATTGGACTCAGTTTGTGCGTTACACTCCTAAGCTCATAACAAGTGACTTTTTCACAATCGGACCTCGTAATTTGGCCTAATCTATTCCATTGCAATTGTTTCAACACATTTGAAGTCTTGGAACAGGATTCGGGATAGTCGAAACAAGTTTGCTCCATCCGTGCGTCAATGTCTCTAATTTGACTCAGTTAGTTGGTTACATTTTGAAGCCTATAACTAGTGAGTTTTTTGCAACCGGACCTCATAATTTGACTCAAACTCTTTCATTACTATTGTTTCAACACATTTGAACTGTTGGAGCAAGATTCGGGACAGTCGAAAGAAGTTTGCTCCATCCGTGCGTCAATGTCTCTAATTGGACTCAGTTTGTGCGTTACATTCCTAAGCCTATAATTACTGGCTCTTTCTCAACCGGACTTCGTAATATGACTCAATATCTTCTATTACAATTGTTTTAACACATTTGAAGTGTTGGAACAAGATTCGGGACTGTCGGAAGAAGTTTGCACTATTCTCGCGTCAATGACTCAAATTGGACTCAGTTTGTTCATTACATTCCTAAGCTTATAACTAGTGACTTTTTTCACAATCGGACCTCGTAATTTGACTCAAACTCTTCCAGTACTAATGTTTCAACACATTTGAGGTGTTGGAACAAGATTCGGGACAGTCAAAAGAAGTTTGCTCCATCCGTGCGTCAATGTCTCTAATTGGACTCAATTTGTGCGTTACATTCCTAAGCCTATAATTACTGGCTCTTTTGCAACTGGACTTCGTAATTTGACTCAATATCTTCTATTACAATTGTTTTAACACATTTGCAGTGTTGGAACAAGATTCGGGACTGTCGGAATAAGTTTTCACCACTCGTGCGTCAATGACTCTAATTGGACTCAGTTTGTGCATTACATTCCTAAGCTTATAACTCGTGACTTTTTCACAACCGGACCTCGTAATTTGACTCAATATCTTCTATTATAATTGTTTTAACACATTTGAAGTGTTGGAACAAGATTCGGGACTGTCGGAAGAAGTTTGCACTATTCTCGCGTCAATGACTCTAATTGGACTCAGTTTGTTCATTACATTCCTAAGCTTATAACTAGTGACTTTTTCACAATCGAACCTCGTAATTTGACTCAAACTCTTCCATTACTATTGTTTCAACACATTTGAAGTGTTGGAACAAGATTCGGGACAGTCGAAAAAAGTTTGCTCCATCCGTGCGTCAATGTCTCTAATTGGACTCAATTTGTGCGTTACATTCCTAAGCCTATAATTACTGGCTCTTTTGCAACCGGACTTCGTAATTTTACTCAATATCTTCTATTACAATTGTTTTAACACATTTGAAGTGTTGGAACAAGATTCGGGACTGTCGGAAGGAGTTTGCACCATTCGTGCGTCAATGACTCCAATTGGACTCAGTTTGTTCATTACATTCCTAAGCTTATAACAAGTGACTTTTTCACAATCGGACCTCGTAATTTGACTCAAACTCTTCCAGTACTAATGTTGCAACACATTGGAGGTGTTGGAACAAGATTCGGGACAGTCGAAAGAAGTTTGCTCCATCCGTGCGTCAATGTCTCTAATTGGACTCAATTTGTGCGTTACATTCCTAAACCTATAATTACTGACTCTTTTGCAACCGGACTTCGTAATTTTACTCAATATCTTCTATTACAATTGTTTAAACACATTTGAAGTGTTGGAACAAGATTCGAGACTGTCGGAAGGAGTTTGCACCATTCGTGCGTCAATGACTCCAATTGGACTCAGTTTGTTCATTACATTCCTAAGCTTATAACTAGTGACTTTTTCACAATCGGACCTCGTAATTTGACTCAAACTCTTCCATTACTATTGTTTCAACACATTTGAAGTGTTGGAATAAGATTCGCGACAGTCGGAAAAGGTTTGCTCCATTCGTGCGTCAATGACTATAATTGGACTCAGTTTGTGCGTTACACTCCTAAGCTCATAACAAGTGACTTTTTCGCAACCAGACCTCGTAATTTGGCTTAATCTATTCCATTGCAATTGTTTCAACACATTTGAAGTATTGGAACAAGATTCCGGACAGTCGAAAGAAAATTTGCTCCATCCGTGCGTCAATGTCTCTAATTGGATTCAGTTTGTGCGTTACATTCCTAAGCCTATAATTACTGGCTCTTTTGCAACTGGACTTCGTAATTTGACTCAATATCTTCTATTACAATTGTTTTAACACATTTGCAGTGTTGGAACAAGATTCGGGACTGTCGGAATAAGTTTTCACCACTCGTGCGTCAATGACTCTAATTGGACTCAGTTTGTGCATTACATTCCTAAGCTTATAACTCGTGACTTTTTCACAACCGGACCTCGTAATTTGACTCAATATCTTCTATTACAATTGTTTTAACACATTTGAAGTGTTGGAACAAGATTCGGGACTATCGGAAGAAGTTTGCACTATTCTCGCGTCAATGACTCTAATTGGACTCAGTTTGTTCATTACATTCCTAAGCTTATAACTAGTGACTTTTTCACAATCGAACCTCGTAATTTGACTCAAACTCTTCCATTACTATTGTTTCAACACATTTGAAGTGTTGGAACAAGATTCCGGACAGTCGAAAGAAGTTTGCTCCATCCGTGCGTCAATGTTTCTAATTGGACTCAATTTGTGCGTTACATTCCTAAGCCTATAATTACTGGCTCTTTTGCAACTGGACTTCGTAATTTCACTCAATATCTTCTATTATAATTGTTTTAACACATTTACAGTGTTGGAACAAGATTCGGGACTGTCGGAAGAAGTTTTCACCACTTGTGCGTCTATGACTCTAATTGGACTCAGTTTGTGCATTACATTCCTAAGCTTTAACTCGTGACTTTTTCACAACCGGACCTCGTAATTTGACTCAATATCTTCCATTACAACTGTTTTAACACATTTGAAGTGTTGGAATAAGATTCGCGACGGTCGGAAGAAGTTTGCACTATTCTCGCGTCAATGTCTCAAATTGGACTCAGTTTGTGCGTTACACTCCTAAGCTCATAACCGGACCTCGTAATTTGGCTTAATCTATTCCATTGCAATTGTTTCCACACATTTGAAGTCTTGGAACAGGATTCGGGACAGTCGAAACAAGTTTGCTCCATCCGTGCGTCAATGTCTCTAATTTGACTCAGTTAGTTGGTTACATTTTGAAGCCTATAACTAGTGAGTTTTTTGCAACCGAACCTCATAATTTGACTCAAACTCTTTCATTACTATTGTTTCAACACATTTGAAGTGTTGGAACAAGATTCGGGACAGTCGAAAGAAGTTTGCTCCATCCGTGCGTCAATGTCTCTAATTGGACTCAGTTTGTGCGTTACATTCCTAAGCCTATAATTACTGGCTCTTTCGCAACCGGACTTCGTAATATGACTCAATATCTTCTATTACAATTGTTTTAACACATTTGAAGTGTTGGAACAAGATTCGGGACTGTCGGAAGAAGTTTGCACTATTCTTGCGTCAATGACTCTTATTGGACTCAGTTTGTTCATTACATTCCTAAGCTTATAACTAGTGACTTTTTCACAATCGAACCTCGTAATTTGACTCAAACTCTTCCATTACTATTGTTTCAACACATTTGAAGTGTTGGAACAAGATTCGGGACAGTCGAAAAAAGTTTGCTCCATCCGTGCGTCAATGTCTCTAATTGGACTCAATTTGTGCGTTACATTCCTAAGCCTATAATTACTGGCACTTTTGTAATCGGACTTTGTAATTTTACTCAATATCTTCTATTACAGTTGTTTTAACACATTTCAAGTTTTGGACCAAGATTCGGGACTGTCGGAAGGAGTTTGCACCATTCGTGCGTCAATGACTCCAATTGGACTCAGTTTGTTCATTACATTCCTAAGCTTATAACTAGTGACTTTTTCACAATCGAACCACGTAATTTGACTCAAACTCTTCCATTACTATTGTTTCAACACATTTGAAGTGTTGGAACAAGATTCGGGACAGTCGAAAAAAGTTTGCTCCATCCGTGCGTCAATGTCTCTAATTGGACTCAA
Source organism: Euptelea pleiosperma (assembly GCA_035048495.1). NCBI lineage: Eukaryota > Viridiplantae > Streptophyta > Magnoliopsida > Ranunculales > Eupteleaceae > Euptelea > Euptelea pleiosperma. Next base: position 182,518 of record JASUTR010000218.1, on the reverse strand, counting down.
TTTGTGCGTTACATTCCTAAGCCTATAATTACTGGCTCTTTCGCAACCGGACTTCGTAATATGACTCAATATCTTCTATTACAATTGTTTTAACACATTTGAAGTGTTGGAACAAGATTCGGGACTGTCGGAAGAAGTTTGCACTATTCTTGCGTCAATGACTCTAATTGGACTCAGTTTGTTCATTACATTCCTAAGCTTATAACAAGTGACTTTTTCACAATCGGACCTCGTAATTTGGCCTAATCTATTCCATTGCAATTGTTTCAACACATTTGAAGTCTTAGAACAGGATTCGGGACAGTCGAAACAAGTTTGCTCCATCCGTGCGTCAATGTCTCTAATTTGACTCAGTTAGTTGGTTACATTTTGAAGCCTATAACTAGTGAGTTTTTTGCAACCGGACCTCATAATTTGACTCAAACTCTTTCATTACTATTGTTTCAACACATTTGAAGTGTTGGAACAAGATTCAGGACAGTCGAAAGAAGTTTGCTCCATCCGTGCGTCAATGTCTCTAATTGGACTCAGTTTGTGCGTTACATTCCTAAGCCTATAATTACTGGCTCTTTCTCAACCAGACTTCGTAATATGACTCAATATCTTCTATTACAATTGTTTTAACACATTTGAAGTGTTGGAACAAGATTCGGGAATGTCGGAAGAAGTTTGCACTATTCTCGTGTCAATGACTCAAATTGGACTCAGTTTGTTCATTACATTCCTAAGCTTATAACTAGTGACTTTTTTCACAATCGCACCTCGTAATTTGATTCAAACTCTTCCGGTACTAATGTTTCAATACATTTGAGGTGTTGGAATAAGATTCGGGACAGTCGAAAGAAGTTTGCTCCATCCGTGCGTCAATGTCTCTAATTGGACTCAATTTGTGCGTTACATTCCTAAACCTATAATTACTGGCTCTTTTGCAACCGAACTTCGTAATTTTACTCAATATCTTCTATTACAATTGTTTAAACACATTTGAAGTGTTGCAACAAGATTCGGGACTGTCGGAAGGAGTTTGAACCATTCGTGCGTCAATGACTCCAATTGGACTCAGTTTGTTCATTACATTCCTAAGCTTATAACTAGTGACTTTTTCACAATCGGACCTCGTAATTTGACTCAAACTCTTCCATTACAATTGTTTTAACACATTTGAAGTGTTGGAATAAGATTCGCGACAGTCGGAAAAGGTTTGCTCCATTCGTGCGTCAATGACTATAATTGGACTCAGTTTGTGCGTTACACTCCTAAGCTCATAACAAGTGACTTTTTCGCAACCAGACCTCGTAATTTGGCTTAATCTATTCCATTGCAATTATTTCAACACATTTGAAGTCTTGGAACAAGATTCCTGACAGTCGAAAGAAATTTGCTCCATCCGTGCGTCAATGTCTCTAATTGGACTCAGTTTGTGCGTTACATTCCTAAGCCTATAATTACTGGCTCTTTTGCAACTGGACTTCGTAATTTGACTCAATATCTTCTATTACAATTGTTTTAACACATTTGCAGTGTTGGAACAAGATTCGGGACTGTCGGAATAAGTTTTCACCACTCGTGCGTCAATGACTCTAATTGGACTCAGTTTGTGCATTACATTCCTAAGCTTATAACTCGTGACTTTTTCACAACCGGACCTCGTAATTTGACTCAATATCTTCTATTACAATTGTTTTAACACATTTGAAGTGTTGGAACAAGATTCGGGACTATCGGAAGAAGTTTGCACTATTCTCGCGTCAATGACTCTAATTGGACTCAGTTTGTTCATTACATTCCTAAGCTTATAACTAGTGACTTTTTCACAATCGAACCTCGTAATTTGACTCAAACTCTTCCATTAGTATTGTTTCAACACATTTGAAGTGTTGGAACAAGATTCCGGACAGTCGAAAGAAGTTTGCTCCATCCGTGCGTCAATGTTTCTAATTGGACTCAATTTGTGCGTTACATTCCTAAGCCTATAATTACTGGCTCTTTTGCAACTGGACTTCGTAATTTCACTCAATATGTTCTATTACAATTGTTTTAACACATTTACAGTGTTGGAACAAGATTCGGGACTGTCGGAAGAAGTTTTCACCACTCGTGCGTCTATGACTCTAATTGGACTCAGTTTGTGCATTACATTCCTAAGCTTTAACTCGTGACTTTTTCACAACCGGACCTCGTAATTTGACTCAATATCTTCCATTACAACTGTTTTAACACATTTGAAGTGTTGGAATAAGATTCGCGACGGTCGGAAGAAGTTTGCACTATTCTCGCGTCAATGACTCAAATTGGACTCAGTTTGTGCGTTACACTCCTAAGCTCATAACAAGTGACTTTTTCACAACCGGACCTCGTAATTTGGCTTAATCTATTCCATTGCAATTTTTTCAACACATTTGAAGTCTTGGAACAGGATTCGGGACAGTCAAAACAAGTTTGCTCCATCCGTGCGTCAATTTCTCTAATTTGACTCAGTTAGTTGGTTACATTTTGAAGCCTATAACTAGTGAGTTTTTTGCAACCGGACCTCATAATTTGACTCAAACTCTTTCATTACTATTGTTTCAACACATTTGAAGTGTTGGAACAAGATTGGGGACAGTCGAAAGAAGTTTGCTCCATCCGTGCGTCAATGTCTCTAATTGGACTCAGTTTGTGCGTTACATTCCTAAGCCTATAATTACTGGCTCTTTCGCAACCGGACTTCGTAATATGACTCAATATCTTCTATTACAATTGTTTTAACACATTTGAAGTCTTGGAACAAGATTCGGGACTGTCGAAAGAAGTTTGCACTATTCTTGCGTCAATGACTCTAATTGGACTCAGTTTGTTCATTACATTCCTAAGCTTATAACTAGCACTTTTTCACAATCGAACATCGTAATTTGACTCAAACTCTTCCATTACTATTGTTTCAACACATTTGAAGTGTTGGAACAAGATTCGGGACAGTCGAAAAAGGTTTGCTCCATCCGTGCGTCAATGTCTCTAATTGGACTCAGTTTGTGCGTTACATTCCTAAGCCTATAATTACTGGCTCTTTCGCAACCGGACTTCGTAATTTTACTCAATATCTTCTATTACAATTGTTTTAACACAATTGAAGTGTTGGAACAAGATTCGGGACTTTCGGAAGAAGTTTGCATTATTCTCGCGTCAATGACTCTAATTGGACTCAGTTTGTTCATTACATTCCAAAGCTTATAACTAGTGACTTTTTCACAATCGGAGCTCGTAATTTGACTCAAACTCTTCCATTACTAGTTTTTCAACACATTTGAAGTGTTGGAACAAGATTTGGGACAGTCGAAAGAAGTTTGCTCAATCAGTGCGTCAATGTCTTTAATTGGACTCAATTTGTGCATTACATTCCTAAGCCTATAATTACTGGCTCTTTTGCAACCGCACTTCGTAATTTTACTCAATATCTTCTATTACAATTGTTTTAACACATTCGAAGTGTTGGAAAAAGATTCGGGACTGTCGGAAGAAGTTTGCACTATTCTCGTGTCAATGACTCTAATTGGACTCAGTTTGTTCATTACATTCCTAAGCTTATAACTAGTGACTTTTTCACAATCGGACCTCGTAATTTGACTCAAACTCTTCCATTACTATTGTTTCAACACATTTGAAGTGTTGGAACAAGATTCGGGACAGTCGAAAGAAGTTTGCTCCATCCGTGCGTCAATGTCTCTAATTGGACTCAATTTGTGCGTTACATTCCTAAGCCTATAATTACTGGCTCTTTTGCAACCGGACTTCGTAGTTTTACTCAATATCTTCTATTACAATTGTTTTAACACATTTGAAGTGTTGGAACAAGATTCAAGACTGTCGGAAGGAGTTTGCACCATTCTTGCGTCAATGACTCCAATTGGACTCAATTTGTTCATTACATTCTTAAGCTCTTAACTAGTGACTTTTTCACAATCAGACCTCGTAATTTGACTCAAACTCTTCTATTACTATTGTTTCAACACATTTGAAGTGTTGGAACAAGATTCCTGTAATACCCTGAACTTTCGTTCTAGGGTATTATGGTAAATTCACCTAATAATGAAAACCTGAAACTTTTTCAAACTCTTATTATTGTTTTTATTGTTTAATATCATGTATGAGTATGTGTATTTAATTTGGTTTCGTTTTGACAACTTTGAAAAACCTGCTATTTTTGGAACTCGCTCTTTAGGGCTAAATTCCTACTAAAAATAATGAATCATAACTTGCAGGAGACTTTTTCTTTCCCCGACTAAGATTCCAGAACTTTTATAAAAAAAATTATTTTGTGGGCCCGAGACACCAAAAATATTCCTATTTTATCCTTAGCAACTTACCCGTGAAATTTGGAACCTTTCTTGAGAAAAAAAAAACCCTAGTGGGAGATTTCGGGAGATTTTGATAAAAATAGTATTTTCGTAATTTTTGAATTTTCCTACCATTCTTATATTTTTTAAATAATATTTAATTATATTTTATTTATTTAATAGGAGCGTGGGACCCGCAAATCACTTTCGGATCATTCCAATGTCATTTGACACTTTTCTAGGGTTTTGAACGTTTTATGATTTGTGTGTGTGACATGTGTCAATACCTTATTATATAGACTTTTAAATTATATAATATAGTTTGATTGAATTAATTTATAATTATTTGTGTTATGATTGTTGGGTGGGGTCGTATGGCCGATCTAGAAGTCTTTTGGGCTTAATAATATTCTTAAATGAAACCTATTGATGTATATGGGCCTGGGTCCATTCCTAACCCATTAATAGTGTAAAATATAAGTTTTTGAGGGTTGAAAAGTCATCCCTTTGATAGTTACGAATTTCAACAAAATAGAAACCCTAATCCTTCCCTAAACCTATTTATTAAAAACCCTAAAGTTTTAGAACCTTTCACAACCCAACTCCATTGAAGAATAGAGCTAGCTCCATTAAACCTTCATCCGGGGACCGATCGCACTCGAGCAAGAAGAGAGAATTGACGGGGACTCCGATTAGAAGAACATACTCCGAGGAGAGGACGATCCGACGACTTTCAAATTTGAAGAAACTTTTGATTTTCATTAAAGTTCAAGAAACCTTAAGGTAAGTGCGCTTGATCCATCCTATACTTGTTTTTCTTCAAGATTTATTTTTCTTTCATTAGATAATGGTTGATACTCATTATAAATTAATTTTAATAATATTTATTTTATTCTTATTGGGTTGATCTTTATTTTGGGCCACCATGATGGGTTTGGCCATGGTCTATTTTGTACCTATAACGGATGACTATGTTCTTATCATTTTTGTTGTACCTTTATGATTTAAATATTTATATATTATTTTTTTTCTAAATATCTCTTTAAATCTATTTTCGAAAACCGTTTAGTTTGTATTTTTCTGATTTTTATTGATTAAGTTATTATTTTTCTAAGTTGTATGACTTTACTAAAAACCCAGAATTTCAGATTTTAAACCGTCCGATTCACTTAGGATTTCGATCTATATTTTTAACCTAAATATTTTTCTAATTATTTTTCATGGATACCTCTATCAATCTAGTTTCTATAACTTTTGAGTTTATATTTTTTTGATTTATATTGATTAAGTTATGATTTTTCAAACGTGCTGAACTTTTCTGTAAAACCCAGAATTCCAGATTTTACACGGTCCACTTTACCTGAGATTTCGATCTATATTTTTAACCTAAATATTTTTCTAAATATTTTTCACAGATACCTCTATCAATCTAGTTTCTAGAACCTTTGAGTTTATATTTTTTTGATCTGTATTTATTAAGTTATGATTTTTCAAACGTGCTAGACTTTTCTATAAAACCCAGAATTTCAGATTTTACACAGTCCACTTCACTTGAGATTTTGATCTATATTTTTAACCTAAATATTTTTTTAATTATTTTTCATAGATACCTCTATCAATTTAGTTTCTATAACCCTTGAGTTTGTATTTTTCTAATATGTATTGATTAAGTTATGAGTTTTTAAATGTGCTAGACTTTTCTGTAAAACCCAGAATCCCAGGTTCTGTCCGACCCACTTCATTAAGGGTTTCGACCATATTTTGAATCTAAATATTTTTCTATTTCTTTTTCCTAAAAACCACTGTGAATCTAGTTTTTAAATCCATTGAGTTTATATTTTTCTAATTCATATTTATTTAGTTATGATTTTTATAATACAGTACATTTTTTTATAAAAAAACTTATTAATTGTTCGTGGTTCGGTCATGATTATTAACTATTAAGGTTTTAACCTTGTTGTTTGACTAAACCCTAGATGGTTTGACCTATACCTGTATGCATGGGGATCCCACCCATGTGTCTTGGATCTCTCATAGGGTTTGGCCAAGTGTCTTGGATCCCTCTTTAGGGTTCGACCTTGTGTCATGGATCCCTTATAGAGTTCGGCCATGGCGTGTTGGATTTTCTTGCGATTTTCACTTATATTATTTATCGATGTTGATTGTGATATTTGGTCATGTCTTATTGACTATTATACCTAGATGGTTCGACCTATACTTGTATGCATGGGGATCCCACCCATGTGTCTTGGATCCCTCATAGGGTTCGGCCAAGTGTCTTGGACCCCTCTTTAGGGTTCGACCTTGTGTCATGGATCCCTCATAGGGTTCGGCCATGGTGTGTTGGATTGTCTTGTGATTTTCACTTATATTATTCATCCGTGTTGATCGTGACCTTCGGTGATTGTTACATGTTATTCATGGTTTAACCCTAGTTCATTCCCATATTATTATTCTTGATGATCATGTGTTTATTTTATATTCTTATTTAAATGTTAAATACATGTGTGCTTATGTCATATAACCCTAGTACATCTTGTTGTCATACTATGATCATCACGTCATTTCATATAAGGAGTGCATAAGGGAACGGGGTTGAAGTATATTATATACGTTATATTGGTTTTATCAATTAATCAGGGTTCGGTACCCTAGGGTGAAAGGCCCCAGACGTTATTATATCCTGCAGATGGGTCAATGAGACCGCTCCCAGTGCGGGAAGGAGATGGAGACCCTATGTGGTTATGGGTACTAGTTGCATTGGCATCCCTTACTCATCTGTATTCATCCTCATTTCATGCCATCCTTATTATACGATTGAGATGCACACCTTGATTAAAAAAACTTGTATAGTATGATATCATACCATGCAAACTGTTGTATTACTGGGCCTCGGCTCACGGTGCTACACCGATACCATTTTCAGATTTTAAGGAGCCGGGTACGTGAGATGATTTTGAGACGAAAGACTTCGGTGCATTCGAGGAGATCGGCGAGGATTTGGGAGTCGATCCCACACTTTAGAAAGTTGTATTTGATTATTTTATAACATTATTTATTTATTTTCACGGGCATGTAAGCCTTTGATTAAGAGCATGTTCTCACTTCCATCTCTCCACATTTAGTTGATTGAATTATGAATTATTTGAATTATTTGTTTCCTACATCTAGACTCTTTTTTTTACTTAGTGGGTTTTCGAATGAACCTTAGTAGTCTAATTGACCTAATTGGACCACTAGGGGACATTCATGGATCACCTCTGGGTTCGGGTACGGGTCGATCCACTGATTTTTGGGTCGTATTTGGGTATCCGGATTCGGGGCATGACAATTCCGGACAGTCGAAAGAAGTTTGCTCCATCCGTGCGTCAATGTATCTAATTGGACTCAGTTTGTGCGTTACATTCCTAAGCCTATATTTACTGGCTCTTTTGCAAATGGACTTCGTAATTTGACTCAATATCTTCTATTACAATTGTTTTAACACATTTCCAGTGTTCGAACAAGATTCGGGACTGTCGGAATAAGTTTTCACCACTCGTGCGTCAATAACTCTAATTGGACTCAGTTTGTGCGTTACATTCCTAAGCCTATAATTACTGGCTCTTTCTCAACCGGACTTCGTAATATGACTCAATATCTTCTATTACAATTGTTTTAACACATTTAAAGTGTTGGAACAAGATTCGGGACTGTCGGAAGAAGTTTGCACCATTCGTGCGTCAATGACTATAATTGGAGTCAATTTGTGCGTTAGACTCCTAAGCTCATAACAAGTGACTTTTTCACAACCGGACCTCGTAATTTGACTCAAACTCTTCCAGTACTAATGTTGCAACACATTGGAGGTGTTGGAACAAGATTCGGGACAGTCGAAAGAAGTTTGCTCCATCCGTGCGTCAATGTCTCTAATTGGACTCAATTTGTGCGTTACATTCCTAAGCGTATAATTACTGGCTCTTTTGCAACCGGACTTCGTAATTTTACTCAATATCTTCTATTATAATTGTTTTAACACATTTGAAGTGTTGGAACAAAATTCTGGACTGTCGGAAGGAGTTTGCACCATTCGTGCGTCAATGACTCTAATTAGACTCAGTTTGTTCATTACATTCCTAAGCTTATAACTAGTGACTTTTTCACAATCGGACCTCGTAATTTGACTCAAACTCTTCCATTACTATTGTTTCAACACATTTGAAGTGTTGGAACAAGATTCGGGACAGTCGAAAGAAGCTTGCTCCATCCGTGCGTCAATGTCTCTAATTGGACTCAATTTGTACGTTACATTCCTAAGCCTATAAATACTGGCTCTTTTGCAACCGGACTTCGTAATTTTACTCAATATCTTCTATTACAATTGTTTTAACACATTTGAAGTGTTGGAACAAGATTCAGGACTGTCGGAAGGAGTTTGCACCATTCGTGCGTCAATGACTCCAATTGGACTCAGTTTGTTCATTACATTCCTAAGCTCTTAACTAGTGACTTTTTCACAATCGGACCTCGTAATTTGACTCAAACTCTTCCATTACTAATGTTTCAACACATTTGAAGTGTTGGAACAAGATTCCGGATAGTCGAAAAAAGTTTGCTCCATCCGTGCGTCAATGTATCTAATTGGACTCAGTTTGTGCGTTACATTCATAAGCCTATAATTACTGGCTCTTTTGCAAATGGACTTCGTAATTTGACTCAATATCTTCAATTACAATTGTTTTAACACATTTCCAGTGTTGGAACAAGATTCGGGACTGTCGGAATAAGTTTTCACCACTCGTGCGTCAATGACTCTAATTGGACTCAGTTTGTTCATTACATTCCTAAGCTTATAACTCGTGACTTTTTCACAACCGGACCTCGTAATTTGACTCAATATCTTCCATTACAACTGTTTCAACACATTTGAAGTGTTGGAATAAGATTCGTGACAGTCGAAAAAGGTTTGCTCCATTCGTGCGTCAATGACTATAATTGGAGTCAGTTTGTGCGTTAGACTCCTAAGCTCATAACAAGTGACTTTTTCGCAACCGGACCTCGTAATTTGGCTTAATCTATTCCATTGCAATTGTTTCAACACATTTGAAGTCCTGGAACAAGATTCCGCAAAGTCGAAAGAATTTTGGTCCATCCGTGCGTCAATGTCTCTAATTGGACTAAGTTTGTGCTTTACATTCCTTAGCCTATAATTATTGGTTTTTTTGCAACTGGACTTCGTAATTTGAGTCAATATCTTCTATTACAATTGTTTTAACACATTTGCAGTGTTGGAACAAGATTCGGGACTGTCGGAATAAGTTTTCACCACTCGTGCGTGAATAACTCTAATTGGACTCAGTTTGTGCATTACATTCCTAAGCTTATAACTAGTGACTTTTTCACAACCGGACCTCGTAATTTGACTCAATATCTTCTATTACAATTGTTTTAACACATTTGAAGTGTTGGAACAAGATTCGGGACTGTCGGAAGAAGTTTGCACTATTCTCGCGTCAATGACTCTAATTGGACTCAGTTTGTTCATTACATTCCTAAGCTTATAACTAGTGACTTTTTCACAACCGGACCTCGTAATTTGACTCAAACTCTTCCATTACTATTGTTTCAACACATTTGAAATGTTGGAACAAGATTCGGGACAGTCGAAAAAAGTTTGCTCCATCCGTGCGTCAATGTCTCTAATTGGACTCAATTTGTGCATTACATTCCTAAGCCTATAATTACTGGCTCTTTTACAACCGGACTTCGTAATTTTACTCAATATCTTCTATTACAATTGTTTTAACACATTTGAAGTGTTGGAACGAGATTCGGGACTGTCGGAAGAAGTTTGCACTATTCTCGCGTCAATGACTCTAATTAGACTCAGTTTGTTCATTACATTCCTAAGCTTATAACTAGTGACTTTTTCACAATCGGACCTCGTAATTTGACTCAAACTCTTCCATTACTATTGTTTCAACACATTTGAAGTGTTGGAACAAGATTCGGGATAGTCGAAAGAAGTTTGCTCCATCCGTGCGTCAATGTCTCTAATTGGACTCAATTTGTGCGTTACATTCCTAAGCGTATAATTACTGGCTCTTTTGCAACCGGACTTCGTAATTTTACTCAATATCTTCTATTATAATTGTTTTAACACATTTGAAGTGTTGGAACAAAATTCTGGACTGTCGGAAGGAGTTTGCACCATTCGTGCGTCAATGACTCCAATTGGACTCAGTTTGTTCATTACATTCCTAAGCTCTTAACTAGTGACTTTTTCACAATCGGACCTCGTAATTTGACTCAAACTCTTCCATTACTAGTTTTTCAACACATTTGAAGTGTTGGAACAAGATTTGGGACAGTCGAAAGAAGTTTGCTCCATCAGTGCGTCAATGTCTCTAATTGGACACAATTTGTGCATTACATTCGTAAGCCTATAATTACTGGCTCTTTTGCAACCGCACTTCGTAATTTTACTCAATATCTTCTATTACAATTGTTTTAACACATTTGAAGTGTTGGAACAAGATTCGGGACTATCGGAAGAAGTTTGCACTATTCTCGCGTCAATGACTCTAATTAGACTCAGTTTGTTCATTACATTCCTAAGCTTATAACTAGTGACTTTTTCACAATCGGACCTCGTAATTTGACTCAAACTCTTCCTTTACTATTGTTTCAACACATTTGAAGTGTTGGAACAAGATTCGGGACAGTCGAAAGAAGCTTGCTCCATCCGTGCGTCAATGTCTCTAATTGGACTCAATTTGTACGTTACATTCCTAAGCCTATAAATACTGGATCTTTTGCAACTGGACTTCGTAATTTTGCTCAATATCTTCTATTACAATTGTTTTAACACATTTGAAGTGTTGGAACAAGATTCAGGACTGTCGGAAGGAGTTTGCACCATTCGTGCGTCAATGACTCCAATTGGACTCAGTTTGTTCATTACATTCCTAAGCTCTTAACTAGTGACTTTTTCACAATCGGACCTCGTAATTTGACTCAAACTCTTCCATTACTATTGTTTCAACACATTTGAAGTGTTGGAACAAGATTCCAGACAGTCGAAAGAAGTTTGCTCCATCCGTGCGTCAATGAATCTAATTGGACTCAGTTTGTGCGTTACAATTCTAAGCCTATAATTACTGGCTCTTTTGCAACTGGACTTCGTAATTTGACTCAATATCTTCTATTACAATTGTTTTAACACATTTGCAGTGTTGGAACAAGATTTGGGACTGTCGGAATAAGTTTTCACCACTCGTGCGTCAATGACTCTAATTGGACTCAGTTTGTTCATTACATTCCTAAGCTTATAACTCGGGACTTTTTCACAACCAGACCTCGTAATTTGACTCAATATCTTCTAATACCACTGTTTTAACACATTTAAAGTGTTGGAATAAGATTTGCGACAGTCGGAAAAGGTTTGCTCCATTCGTGCGTCAATGACTATAATTGGACTCAGTTTGTGCGTTACACTCCTAAGCTCATAGCAAGTGACTTTTTCGCAACCGGAACTCGTAATTTGGCTTAATCTATTCCATTGCAATTATTTCAACACATTTGAAGTCTTGGAACAAGATTCCAGACAGTCGAAAGAAGTTTGCTCCATCCGTGCGTCAATGTCTATAATTGGACTCAGTTTGTGCGTTACATTCCTAAGCCTATAATTACTGGCTCTTTTGCAACTGGACTTCGTAATTTGCCTCAAACTCTTCCATTACTATTGTTTCAACTCATTTGAAGTGTTGGAACAAGATTCGAGACAGTCGAAAGAAGTTTGCTCCATCCGTGCGTCAATGTCTCTATTTGGACTCAGTTTGTGCGTTACATTCCTAAGCCTATAATTACTGGCTCTTTCGCAATCGGACTTCGTAATTTTACTCAATATCTTCTATTACAATTGTTTTAACACATTTGAAGTGTTGGAACAAAATTCGGGACTGTCGGAAGAAGTTTGCACTATTCTCGCGTCAATGACTCTAATTGCACTCAGTTTGTTCATTACATTCCAAAGCTTATAACTAGTGACTTTTTCACAATCGGACCTCGTAATTTGACTCAAACTCTTCCATTACTAGTTTTTCAAAACATTTGAAGTGTTGGAACAAGATTTGGGACAGTCGAAAGAAGTTTGCTCCATCAGTGCGTCAATGTCTCTAATTGGACTCAGTTTGTGCGTTACATTCCTAAGCCTATATATTACTGGCTCTTTCGCAACCGGACTTCGTAATTTTACTCAATATCTTCTATTACAATTGTTTTAACACATTTGAAGTGTTGGAACAAGATTCGGGACTGTCGGAAGAAGTTTGCACTATTCTCGCGTCAATGACTCTAATTGGACTCAGTTTGTTCATTACATTCCAAAGCTTATAACTAGTGACTTTTTCACAATTGGACCTCGTAATTTGACTCAAACTCTTCCATTACTAGTTTTTCAACACATTTGAAGTGTTGGAACAAGATTTGGGACAGTCGAAAGAACTTTGCTCCATCAGTGCGTCAATGTCTCTAATTGGACTCAATTTGTGCATTACATTCCTAAGCCTATAATTACTTGCTCTTTTGCAACCGCACTTCGTAATTTTACTCAATATCTTCTATTACAATTGTTTTAACACATTTGAAGTGTTGGAACGAGATTCGAGACTGTCGGAAGAAGTTTGCACTATTCTCGCGTCAATGACTCTAATTGGACTCAGTTTGTTCATTACATTCCAAAGCTTATAACTAGTGACTTTTTCACAATCGGACCTCGTAATTTGACTCAAACTCTTCCATTACTAGTTTTTCAAAACATTTGAAGTGTTGGAACAAGATTTGGGATAGTCGAAAGAAGTTTGCTCCATCAGTGCGTCAATGTCTCTAATTGGACTCAGTTTGTGCGTTACATTCCTAAGCCTATATATTACTGGCTCTTTCGCAACCGGACTTCGTAATTTTACTCAATATCTTCTATTACAATTGTTTTAACACATTTGAAGTGTTGGAACATGATTCGGGACTGTCGGAAGAAGTTTGCACTATTCTCGCGTCAATGACTCTAATTGGACTCAGTTTGTTCATTACATTCCAAAGCTTATAACTAGTGACTTTTTCACAATTGGACCTCGTAATTTGACTCAAACTCTTCCATTACTAGTTTTTCAACACATTTGAAGTGTTGGAACAAGATTTGGGACAGTCGAAAGAACTTTGCTCCATCAGTGCGTCAATGTCTCTAATTGGACTCAATTTGTGCATTACATTCCTAAGCCTATAATTACTTGCTCTTTTGCAACCGCACTTCGTAATTTTACTCAATATCTTCTATTACAATTGTTTTAACACATTTGAAGTGTTGGAACGAGATTCGGGACTGTCGGAAGAAGTTTACACTATTCTCGCGTCAATGACTCTAATTGGACTCAGTTTGTTCATTACAATCCAAAGCTTATAACTAGTGACTTTTTCACAATCGGACCTCGTAATTTGACTCAAACTATTCCATTACTATTGTTTCAACACATTTGAAGTGTTCGAACAAGATTCGAGACAGTCGAAAGAAGTTTGCTCCATCCGTGCGTCAATGTCTCTAATTGGACTCAATTTGTGCGTTACATTCCTAAGCCTATAATTACTGGCTCTGTTGCAATCGGACTTCGTAATTTTACTCAATATCTTCTATTATAATTGTTTTAACACATTTGAAGTGTTGGAACAAGATTCGGGACTGTCGGAAGGAGTTTACACCATTCGTGCGTCAATGACTCCAATTGGACTCAGTTTGTTGATTACATTCCTAGGCTTATAACTAGTGACTTTTTCACAATCGGACCTCGTAATTTGACTCAAACTCTTCCATTACTATTGTTTCCGCACATTTGAAGTGTTGGAACAAGATTCCGGACAGTCGAAAGAAGTTTGGTCCATCCGTGCGTCAATGTATTTAATTGGACTCAGTTTGTGCGTTACATTCATAAGCCTATAATTACTCGCTCTTTTGCAACTGGACTTCGTAATTTGACTCAATATTTTCTATTACAATTGTTTTAACACATTTGCAGTGTTGGAACAAGATTCGGGACTGTCGGAATAAGTTTTCACCACTCGTGCGTCAATGACTCTAATTGGACTCAGTTTGTTCATTACATTCCTAAGCTTATAACACGGGACTTTTTCACAACCAGACCTCGTAATTTGACTCAATATCTTCTAATACAACTGTTTTAACACATTTAAAGTGTTGGAATAAGATTCGCGACAGTCGGAAAAGGTTTGCTCCATTCGTGCGTCAATGACTATAATTGGACTCAGTTTGTGCGTTACACTCCTAAGCTCATAGCAAGTGACTTTTTCGCAACCGGAACTCGTAATTTGGCTTAATCTATTCCATTGCAATTGTTTCAACACATTTGAAGTCTTGGAACAAGATTCCGGACAGTCGAAAGAAGTTTGCTCCATCCGTGCGTCAATGTTTATAATTGGACTCAGTTTGTGCGTTACATTCCTAAGCCTATAATTACTGGCTCTTTTGCAACCGCACTTCGTAATTTTACTCAATATCTTCTATTACAATTGTTTTAACACATTTGAAGTGTTGGAACAAGATTCGGGACTGTTGGAAGAAGTTTGCACTATTCTCGTGTCAATGACTCTAATTGGACTCAGTTTGTTCATTACATTCCAAAGCTTATAACTAGTGACTTTTTCACAATTGGACCTCGTAATTTGACTCAAACTCTTCCATTATTAGTTTTTCAACACATTTGAAGTGTTGGAACAAGATTAGGGACAGTCGAAAGAACTTTGCTCCATCAGTTCGTCAATGTCTCTAATTGGACCCAATTTGTGCATTACATTCCTAAGCCTATAATTACTAGCCCTTTTGCAACCGCACTTCGTAATTTTACTCAATATCTTCTATTACAATTGTTTTAACACATTTGAAGTGTTGGAACAAGATTCGGGACTGTTGGAAGAAGTTTGCACTATTCTCGTGTCAATGACTCTAATTGGACTCAGTTTGTTCATTACATTCCAAAGCTTATAACTAGTGACTTTTTCACAATCAGACTTCGTAATTTGACTCAAACTCTTCCATTACTATTGTTTCAACACATTTGAAGTGTTCGAACAAGATTCGGGACAGTCGAAAGAAGTTTGCTCCATCCGTGCGTCAATGTCTCTAATTGGACTCAATTTGTGCGTTACATTCCTAAGCCTATAATTACTGGCTCTTTTGCAACCGGACTTCGTAATTTTACTCAATATCTTCTATTATAATTGTTTTAACACATTTGAAGTGTTGGAACAAGATTCGGGACTGTCGGAAGGAGTTTACACCATTCATGCATCAATGACTCCAATTGGACTCAGTTTGTTCATTACGTTCCTAGGCTTATAACTAGTGACTTTTTCACAATCGGACCTCGTAATTTGACTCAAACTCTTCCATTACTATTCTTTCAGCACATTTGAAGTGTTGGAACAAGATTCCGGACAGTCGAAAGAAGTTTGGTCCATCCGTGCGTCAATGTATTTAATTGGACTCTGTTTGTGCGTTACATTCATAAGCCTATAATTACTGGCTCTTTTGCAACTGGACTTCGTAATTTGACTCAATATCTTCTATTACAATTGTTTTAACACATTTGCAGTGTTGGAACAAGATTCGGGACTGTCGGAATCAGTTTTCACCACTCGTGCATCAATGACTCTAATTGGACTCAGTTTGTTCATTACATTCCTAAGCATATAACTCGTGACTTTTTCACAACCGGACCTCGTAATTTGACTCAAACTCTTCCATTACTATTGTTTCAACACATTTGAAGTGTTGGAACAAGATTCGGGACAGTCGAAAAAAGTTTGCTCCATCCGTGCGTCAATGTCTCTAATTGGACTCAATTTGTGCATTACATTCCTAAGCTTATAATTACTGGCTCTTTTGCAACCGGACTTCGTAATTTTACTCAATATCTTCTATTACAATTGTTTTAACACATTTGAAGTATTGGAACAAGATTCGGGACTGTCGGAAGAAGTTTGCACTATTCTCGCGTCGATGACTCTAATTGGACTCAGTTTTTTCATTACATTCCTAAGCTTATAACTAGTGACTTTTTCACAATCGGACCTCGTAATTTGACTCAAACTCTTCCATTACTATTGTTTCAACACATTTGAAGTGTTGGAACAAGATTCGGGACAGTCGAAAGAAGCTTGCTCCATCCGTGCGTCAATGTCTCTAATTGGACTCAATTTGTACGTTACATTCCTAAGCCTATAAATACTGGCTCTTTTGCAACCGGACTTCGTAATTTTACTCAATATCTTCTATTACAATTGTTTTAACACATTTGAAGTGTTGGAACAAGATTCAGGACTGTCGGAAGGAGTTTGCACCATTCGTGCGTCAATGACTCCAATTGGACTCAGTTTGTTCATTACATTCCTAAGCTCTTAACTAGTGACTTTTTCACAATCGGACCTCGTAATTTGACTCAAACTCTTCCATTACTAATGTTTCAACACATTTGAAGTGTTGGAACAAGATTCCGGACAGTCGAAAAAAGTTTGCTCCATCCGTGCGTCAATGTATCTAATTGGACTCAGTTTGTGCGTTACATTCATAAGCCTATAATTACTGGCTCTTTTGCAAATGGACTTCGTAATTTGACTCAATATCTTCTATTACAATTGTTTTAACACATTTCCAGTGTTGGAACAAGATTCGGGACTGTCGGAATAAGTTTTCACCACTCGTGCGTCAATGACTCTAATTGGACTCAGTTTGTTCATTACATTCCTAAGCTTATAACTCGTGACTTTTTCACAACCGGACCTCGTAATTTGACTCAATATCTTCCATTACAACTGTTTCAACACATTTGAAGTGTTGGAATAAGATTCGTGACAGTCGAAAAAGGTTTGCTCCATTCGTGCGTCAATGACTATAATTGGAGTCAGTTTGTGCGTTAGACTCCTAAGCTCATAACAAGTGACTTTTTCGCAACCGGACCTCGTAATTTGGCTTAATCTATTCCATTGCAATTGTTTCAACACATTTGAAGTCCTGGAACAAGATTCCGCAAAGTCGAAAGAATTTTGGTCCATCCGTGCGTCAATGTCTCTAATTGGACTAAGTTTGTGCTTTACATTCCTAAGCCTATAATTACTGGTTTTTTTGCAACTGGACTTCGTAATTTGAGTCAATATCTTCTATTAGAATTGTTTTAACACATTTGCAGTGTTGGAACAAGATTCGGGACTATCGGAATAAGTTTTCACCACTCGTGCGTGAATAACTCTAATTGGACTCAGTTTGTGCATTACATTCCTAAGCTTATAACTAGTGTCTTTTTCACAACCGGACCTCGTAATTTGACTCAATATCTTCTATTACAATTGTTTTAAAACATTTGAAGTGTTGGAACAAGATTCGGGACTGTCGGAAGAAGTTTGCACTACTCTTGCGTCAATGACTCTAATTGGACTCAGTTTGTTCATTACATTCCTAAGCTTATAACTAGTGACTATTTCACAACCGGACCTCGTAATTTGACTCAAACTCTTCCATTACTATTGTTTCAACACATTTGAAATGTTGGAACAAGATTCGGGACAGTCGAAAAAAGTTTGCTCCATCCGTGCGTCAATGTCTCTAATTGGACTCAATTTGTGCATTACATTCCTAAGCCTATAATTACTGGATCTTTTGCAACCGGACTTCGTAATTTTACTCAATATCTTCTATTACAATTGTTTTAACACATTTGAAGTGTTGGAACGAGATTCGGGACTGTCGGAAGAAGTTTGCACTATTCTCGCGTCAATGACTCTAATTAGACTCAGTTTGTTCATTACATTCCTAAGCTTATAACTAGTGACTTTTTCACAATCGGACCTCGTAATTTGACTCAAACTCTTCCATTACTATTGTTTCAAAACATTTGATGTGTTGGAACAAGATTCGGGATAGTCGAAAGAAGTTTGCTCCATCCGTGCGTCAATGTCTCTAATTGGACTCAATTTGTGCGTTACATTCCTAAGCCTATAATTACTGGCTCTTTTGTAACCGGACTTCGTAATTTTACTCAATATCTTCTATTATAATTGTTTTAACACATTTGAAGTGTTGGAACAAAATTCTGGACTGTCGGAAGGAGTTTGCACCATTCGTGCGTCAATGACTCCAATTGGACTCAGTTTGTTCATTACATTCCTAAGCTCTTAACTAGTGACTTTTTCACAATCGGACCTCGTAATTTGACTCAAACTCTTCCATTACTAGTTTTTCAACACATTTGAAGTGTTGGAACAAGATTTGGGACAGTCGAAAGAAGTTTGCTCCATCAGTGCGTCAATGTCTCTAATTGGACACAATTTGTGCATTACATTCGTAAGCCTATAATTACTGGCTCTTTTGCAACCGCACTTCGTAATTTTACTCAATATCTTCTATTACAATTGTTTTAACACATTTGAAGTGTTGGAACAAGATTCGGGACTATCGGAAGAAGTTTGCACTATTCTCGCGTCAATGACTCTAATTAGACTCAGTTTGTTCATTACATTCCTAAGCTTATAACTAGTGACTTTTTCACAATCGGACCTCGTTATTTGACTCAAACTCTTCCATTACTATTGTTTCAACACATTTGAAGTGTTGGAACAAGATTCGGGACAGTCGAAAGAAGTTTGCTCCATCCGTGCGTCGATGAATCTAATTGGACTCAGTTTGTGCATTACATTCCTAAGCCTATAATTACTGGCTCTTTTGCAACTGGACTTCGTGATTTGACTCAATATCTTCTATTACAATTGTTTTAGCACATTTGCAGTGTTGGAACAAGATTCGGGACTGTCGGAATAAGTTTTCACCACTCGTGCGTCAATGACTCTAATTGGACTCAGTTTGTTCATTACATTCCTAAGCTTATAACTCGTGACTTTTTCACAACCGGACCTCGTAATTTGACTCAATATCTTCCATTACAACTGTTTTAACACATTTAAAGTGTTGGAATAAGATTCACGACAGTCGGAAAAGGTTTGCTCCATTCGTGCGTCAATGACTATAATTGGACTCAGTTTGTGCGTTACACTCCTAAGCTCATAGCAAGTGACTTTTTCGCAACCGGACCTCGTAATTTGGCTTAATCTATTCCATTGTAATTGTTTCAACACATTTGAAGTCTTGGAACAAGATTTCGGACAGTCGAAAGAAGTTTGCTCCATCCGTGCGTCAATGTCTGTAATTGAACTCAGTTTGTGCGTTACATTCCTAAGCCTATAATTACTGGCTCTTTTGCAACTGGACTTCGTAATTTGACTCAAACTCTTCCATTACTATTGTTTCAACACATTTGAACTGTTGGAACAAGATTCGGGACAGTCGAAAGAAGTTTCCTCCATCCATGCGTCAATGTCTCTAATTGGACTCAGTTTGTGCGTTACATTCCTAAACCTATATATTACTGGCTCTTTCGCAACCGGACTTCGTAATTTTACTCAATATCTTCTATTACAATTGTTTTAACACATTTGAAGTTGAAAGTATGATTTTTCCGCGTCGTTGGATCGGAAACCCTAATCTCAACAATATTTGTAATTATCCGAGACTTATTCCTGCAAAAATTAAGAATTCTAGCACAGTGGAAAGTCGGAGTCGAATCCGCACTCGGGATTAGTCGGATTAGCGCGATAATGACATAAAATGACGGGAAATTTGCAGAGAATGGAACATAATTTTATTCAAATCAACTTCATTTAATCAAAATTGTCTTTTACAGCAAAAATCTGACAAATAATTAAACTAGAAAGCATTTTAATAAGAGAGGGAGGTAGAGAGAGAAAGGAAAATCTAAAGAGTCTAGAGAGAGAGAGAGAAATAGAGAGATAAAAAGAGAAAGAGAGGGAGAAACCTAGAGAGAGAAAGGGGAAGAATTAGTGAAAAAGATAGAGAGAGAAAGTGAGTGAGAAATCTAGAAAGAGAAAATGTAGATGGAGATCACCTTTTTGCACCTTACCATCGAGTTGCACGGACTAGGGCTGGTTTCACCAAGGGAGGAGATGTACGATGGTGTGGTGTTGTGCAAGTATGCAAGGATGCTGATCGTGGTTCGCCTTGACGTCGTGGCAGGCTGGTAGTGGGTTTGATTACACCACGTGGAGGTGTATTGCCACACGTGAAGGATCGGAGGAAAATACATGGGTGTTGTGGTTCAAGTGAATGCAACACCCATGTTTGAGGTGGTAGCAGTGCAGTAGGTGACCAGCAGGTAGGATATGGGGTGGTGAAGAGTTGCTGGTGCGCTCCACAGTCACGAAGTGAGGTGCTCACGGGCTACACCTCGTGAAGGAGAAGAGGAGGGTGGAGAAAATGCACGTTGGTGGTGCGTTGTTGATGTGGAAGACGGTGTGAACAGCAAGACGTGGTGGATTGCTGGGTGAAGAACGGGTTGCTGATGCGCTCCACAGCTACGAAGTGAAATGCTCACGGGCTACACCTCGTGAAGGAGAAGAGGAGGGCGGAAATCCGGCTTAAATGGAGGTCACCGGAGTTGCATGTTGCAACTCCGATACAAGGAGGATTCTCTTCGGCTTGTTAGCAGGCGGAGGTGGAACCAGACGGCTGGAGGCGCACCTGCAAGTTGCAGGTCTAACAGTGGTGGCCAAGGGTGGACGATCGCACAGCAGGTGGCCGGAGTTGCAGGCGGCAACTCCGGCGATTGCAGGTTTAAAGAAGATGAAGAAGAGGAAGGGCACGAAGCAGAAGAAGAAGAAGAAGAAGAAGAAAAAGGAGAAAGAGAAGAGGAAGAAGAAGGATAGGCGGAGAGGAGGAGAAGGATGTGCTGGCGGTGGTGCGTGAAGACGACGACCGGAGTTGCTGTCTGCAACTCCGGCGACGTTGCAAAAGAAGAAGAAGACGAAGAAGAAGAAGAGGAGGAGGAAGAGGAGAAGAAGAAGAAGAAGAAGAAGAAGAAAACGAAGAGGAAGAAGAAGGATAGGAGGAGAGGGGGAGGACCAGATGGCCGGAGTTGCTGCCTGCAACTCCGGCGAAGATGGAGGAGGAAGAAGAAGAAGAAGAAGAAGAAAAGAAAAAGAAACGTCCACCGGTGGAGGGAGAACGTGGGGGGGATTGAAAGGGGGGAAGAGAGGAAAAGATAGGAGGGGGATTAGGGTTCGAACGAACCCCTATCCTTCTCCTTTTAAAGCTTCCCTATTTTCTTTAATGGAAATAGGGGATTTTTTGAATAAAAAAAATAAGAAAAATAATTTTTAAATTTTTTTTTTTTTTTTTTTTTTTAAGTAAAAACCTACTTTTCTATGGGGAATCTCCCCATTTAGTGGACCCCCCATTTTTTAATTAAAATTATTTTGAAATTCACGGGGTCCACTAACTGGTCGGACAGCGGGTCGATGATGATGGGCCCGGCTATTGGCCCACATGGACTGATGATGTCCATCGTCTCACAAGATGATGTGACAGACATTCTGATGGCGATCGGATGGATGGTGACTTGATTGGGACCCAGATTGGTAGATCGACGGATCTAGAGAGATCCAACGGTCCGATTGAAGATCCAACGGTCCGATGGAAGATCCAACGGTCAGAAAGCTAAGGGAGATGAGATAGAGCCGAAGGGTAGGAGTTCTGGGGTTAAGTCAGTAGATTCGAGGATCGAGAGATGAAGAGAGAGAGAGAATAAGAAGAGATGAGATAAAAAGTATCAAAAAAATGGAAAAAAGCACTGGCGGAGGGTCTGGAACCCTGGTCTTCACTGTGACCATCCTCACGCTTCTCCAGTAGAGTCGACTATCATTCCTTGCTGACTCATGTGGCTTTAAACGCTTTGGTCCGTCTCTTGGTCATTGGCTCTCCTGCTCTCTTCGTTCTTTGGGCCGGCTTTTTGGTCCTCTTATTCAGCCCATATTTGGCCCATATCTTCTAGTCATAGCATGTGGGCTCTTTAAGCTTTGATAATGGGCTTTCATGATCGATTTGGGCCCACAAGTCTCGAGAATCGTCCCATCGGGGTTTCCTGCGACAGAAGAAGAGCGTAATGAGACTCTATCAGAATGACTTCATATCTAGACTTCCGAAAATGTGTTTAATGCATGCAAATATACCATTTCGTCCAGCAAAGTGTGTTCTACGCAACAGAAGAAACTATTACGTAGAAAAGTAGATAAATAGAGCATTTTATGTAGGAGAATGCAATAACGCTAACAGGATAATTGCTTAAAATAAGCACTTTTGAGCGAATATCACAACCCCCAACCAGCATATTGCCAATCCTTGGCAATTAGTGCGAAATAAATGAGCTTAAAAGGGCTCTGCACATGCTGCACACTTTTTCATATTAGCTCCGGGAAAACACCGTTCGTCAAATTATTGAATGGATGCAAAAACATTTACATGCTAGCGAAGAGTTTGAAAGTTTTGGCAAGACTACAGACTGATAATCATAACCCAGAATAGTCAGACTCTGCGTGTGTGTGTGCTCAACATTCTCATCATCCAACAGTAAAGATTTCCAAATCACCTCTAAGTTTTTATGCCTCGACCTCAAATCTCACATGTTTAACACTCAGAATAGAATCACACAAGAAGGGTTTTCTTCTTTTCTCTCAATTTATATGTGAGGAGATGTATTTAATATAAAGAGGCAAAAGATCTCACATATGTTTTATTTGAAGGAAGGACATCTTTAACAGAAGAAGATCTCATGATTGGAATACCACTTCACTCGGGAACGTCAGATCAAACTCTATAGCTTCTCTTTCTCCAATCTCCACATTTTATGATCGTGCTATCCTAGAATCAAGTAGGACTTTCCTGGGTTGTAATGAGGCTTAGGTCAGGTGTAGAGAGATAAAGGAATACAGGATTTCAAAGATCTTGAGAGGATATTGCCATTTTCTTGAATTTTTCCTGCGGCGTAACACCATTATCTGGTTCTTTTTCCTTTTTTTTTTTTTTTTTTTTTTTTTTTTGTATTTTTCTCTTTTTCTTGATATTTCTGAGACTGCTCAATTTCTTTTCAGCACTTTTTCATACTTTCTTTCCATATTTTGTTTTCAACTTGAACCACTTTCTTTTCCTTTTGATTCTTCTTCTTTACTTTTCTTTTCACGGTACACCCACATTAGTTATTCTTTTGTCCATCTCAAAATAAGGGTAGCCAGTCATGCTTCGTAGCTTGACTGAGTTTTAGGTTGATGGGTTTACAAAGAAAAGGCTTTTATAGAACGGCTCAAGGGGTTTCTAGTGAAGTATAATTCAGGTGAGTAAAAAGGCTGAATGGTTCAGAAAAATGGCCTAAATCATTTTCTAGGGTTTGCACTATCATG
The DNA here is from genome assembly GCA_035048495.1 of Euptelea pleiosperma. Lineage (NCBI taxonomy): Eukaryota > Viridiplantae > Streptophyta > Magnoliopsida > Ranunculales > Eupteleaceae > Euptelea > Euptelea pleiosperma. The sequence continues at coordinate 158,864 of JASUTR010000218.1, read as the reverse complement.
TATACTGTCTTAACTGGATACAGAGAAGGTTCTGTCGTAGTAATCCAATGTTGATGTCGTTCCGAGTTTTATGATCGAAGCAAAAGATAATGAGATCTCTCAACGAATATTGCGGGCATGAAGAATAGTGAGTCATCTTGTGACTCAGGATTAATGTATAACTCTCTGAAATGATTAAAGGCTCGAAAGCTTACTGGGTTAGGTCTCCACAATTCTTCTCATAGGATCTCTAGAATTTTCAAACTTAGGATGACTCTGATGTTGATAGTGTACAATTGTGCTGAATCTGAGTTTTTCTGAGTTTTCAAACCTGCTGTAGTCACGCTTGACTTGACTCAACGCTAACTTTAAACAAAAATTGACATCCTCAATACTGACTTAACGGAGGTTTTCAGCTAATCAAAGTCAGGGTATTTGACACATTTTTTGAAATTCTAGAAAACTTTTGGAGAACATCGGAAATTACCCCAAAAATAAAAAGTTTTTTTTTTTTTTTTTCAAAATGAAGACATGAGTTTTGGTAAATACCCACCCCCAACCAAAATACAGCACCGTCCTCGGTGCTCATGACCGGGACATAAAATGATGAAAAATCAGTGATGATGATGCAAAGGTTCAGGGAGGATGTTACCAAGTTGGCAGAAACTCGACAGTGTGTGGTACCTGATGATCGGGAGAATGAATGTACCTGCATTTTCAGAGATATAACAGTAATAACAAATGCATGAGACTCATGTACTCTAGGAATACCGGAATTGCCTTTCCGAAAGCGCTAAGTTTTACGTCTTCAGCCAGACATGACGGGGGTATATCAAGTACCCCCAACCAGGTTAAAACTCATGGAGACTGAGTGAATCTGCAGTCTTCCTGACACCTAAGGTGGAAGGGAAACTACTATCCTATCCCTTGTCTAGGTATACCTGTGTAGAACAGGTCTTTCTCAGTGTAGACTGAGAGAAGGGCATTGAGCAGACCGACAAAAGTACGGAGTTGATCTGGGAGGGATCGAAGCTTCTCAGTAAAGACTGAGAGGGGAGTAGGAGTGGGTTCTCTGACCATGGTTAGCAGAGCCGCAAGGACATTTAGTTCAGCGGGGAGGGATAGAAGCTTCTCAGTAAAGACTGAAAGGGGAGTAGTAGTGGGTTCTCTGATCGTGGTTAGCAGAGCCGCAAACTCATTGAGTTTTACGGGAATGTATCTGAATGGAGCAGACTCCTGCAGATCAGTAATACCAGAAATTTTGGACTCCGAGATGAAGTCAGACTCACCGTGTTCATGACACTTGGATAATATATCTTCGGGAGAGTCCTGAGTTAGACTCTCTACGGCACATGGGTCATTGATAATATCGACGTAGGGTGACAGGTGAAAACTGTTGACCTCTTTCTCGATGTTTCCTAATGTGATAGGGATATTCCAATCCCTACACTCAATATGTCCCTCCTCGGTGGGGATCGGTAGGTCCAGGACAACGGGAGGCCCATTTTCTAGACATGGGTCATCAGTAGGAATGTCTGCATTCAGAGCAGAGAGAGAATTATCAGAGATAGAGATGGGACTAAGTTCCTCTGTGCTCAGTCCAGAAGTTGGTGCTGTTAAGGGCACCAAAGATTGCGACTCGGGTTCATCACTAATATTGCACAATCCAAGGGAGGTGGGGAGGAATGGTAGATCTATGACAGTTGGGATCCTACGATCGAGACACAGCTCAGTGTCATGAAGATCGACATCAGGGGCAGTAGAGGTGGAGTGAGAATTAGGTTGCTCTGAGGTAGGTTCAAGATTTGGTGCTGTTAAAGGCACCGAAGAAGGAAACACTGGCTCCTCAATAGTCTGGCTCGATCTAGGGGTGGGTACAACTTCTATTTCTTCCTCACAATGGTGGTACTGGGTCCAATTGTGCGGCTCCTCATTATAGACAGTGGCCATATCATTCTCCTCAGGATAGGCTATTGGTGGACTAGTGAAGTTGACTTCCTCTCTCTCATTTTCTAATTGAACTAGACGTTGCTCGAAGCGCTCCATAGATTGCTGTTGTTGGTGCTCTAGCTGGGCAATGTACTTAGAGAGAAGGTCCTCTAGACCAGGGTTAGTAGCCAACGGAGGTAGTTCAACTAAGGGGAGCTGAGGTGCCAACTCTTGATTGTAGTCCGACTGGGTATGAAAGTTGTAAGGCAAAGTGGAGTCTGGGACTAGTTGCTGACTCTGAAAATCCTGAGGGGCCCACTGTTGATCAGAATAGTCATTCTGTGGATATGACGGGTACTGGGATTGCGAGTATTGCCAGTCATACTCTCCATTGGGTTGATGGAACCCGGAAGGATAATTATCCTGCGGTAGTTGCTGCGGGAGGGCAGACTGTTCCCAACCAAAGTTATGGTGACTCCTATTATCTGGATAATAAGTATTGTCATAGGAGGTCTGCATTGGAGATGGAAAGGTACAGACATCTTGCTGGATAGGATGGTAATATCCTACAGACTGGGAATGGTACACAGGTTGCTGGACCGCGGCACGAAGGGCAGAGACTGAATTTTTAAGCTCTTGGAGTACAGAATTGTACTCCGGATCTCGGTGATTATCATACCCTGTAGAAGTATGCGAGACTGGAGTATCATGATGATACGCAGAATTGTCATACCATTGTTGAGAGTGATCACCTTGATTCTCACAGAAACTGTAGTAGGTCTCATACAGAGGCCGTTCATCTGCCATTAGAGGCGATAGAGGGATGCGGTGGACTAACTCTCAGATCGAGTCAGTAAAAGGTTAGGACAGGTCCAACCGGGCTTCTACTTAAAAAAGCAAGCCCAAGATTTGGCAAAAAGTTGCCAAAAGGAGACACTGGAGTAGTGATTCTAAATGATGCACACCAAGCACAGATAATCCTATTCTAAACAATCAGGATATATTTTAGGCATTATCTTGTTAGTTTTGGGGCAAGAGTAGATTATAACAGTGGGCGGACCACTGGTTTATCTTTTAGCCGCCGGACTAACTGTTTGCACTCAGAGGTTCTCACCAGGCTACACTCTTCAGAGCGAATCCTTTAGTACTAACTCTAGTCAACAACAAGGCAATCCGAAGCCTAGACAGACGTGCGGCACAATGGCTGTCTTTAGTACGTCCCAGACTAACCGGATTGGTCAAGTGTAGAAGAAGAGTGTTCCCTCGGGTTAAGCTAGGGTTGGTGCGTGTTCCTAGTCCACATGCAACTAACCGCCGAATAGTCCAAGAGGCCACGTCGAGCTCAGTGTACTTGAGTAGCAGGGACTTATGGGTGTGTTAGACAACAGGGACCCGCGCTCGTGGTCTTATTTCGATTGGATGTTAAGCGGGTTCGCTTTGCGTGGATTTTTCCTCGAACACCGGGCTAATTGGCTCTACTTCTTGATTCTTTTTAATTAAATGGAGCCTTGGGATCAAATCAGTTGGAATGATGAGGTGGGTGATGAAATCCCACCAGTTTCAATTTGGAGCTGGGTCTGCTCTCTTAGAGTTGATTGATTAACGGCCACGCCACGCAAGTCGAAGAATATGGATGCGAAAGCAAATAGACAAGCGGCAATGATGCACCCAATATGCTCTGTATCGCACTCAAGGCGAGGATAGAGACTTACCTCCCGTGGGCCACGCCACGGGGTCTCCTCCGTGGGTTAGAGAGGGGTATCCTAATGGGCTTGGGCCCGACTCCACCTCTTTGAGCTTTCGCTCTCTACCCACACTGGATCGTGTTCCTGCAGAAACAGTTAGATCACACGGTCTAGGTATGTGGGATTCTATTTGGAAGATCCTTGCCTTTTTAGGGTTCACTGAACAAGCACTGAATTTAGGCAAGTTTTTGAATGAGTTTCCAAATTCGAGATGGGTTAAAATTTAGGAATTCCCAGATTGGAAAATACCTAGATTGGAAAGTTTCCCGAACTGTGGAGATCTTCCAAGAAAGATTTGAGTGCGAGATCCCTTATAATTTTGGGAAATTTCCCAAAATTGAAATTCTGCTAGATTTGGGGCGTTTCCTTTTGCAGACTTTTCCAAATTCGGAAGATTTCTAAAGATAGAAATTCTTCTAAAGAGGAAACTTCTAAGAGGGGAAACCCTAATTAAGCAGAGTATCAAGATTTTGGAATCTTTCTAAAAATCGCAAATCCTTGATTGGTGATTTCTAAAAATCTACAGAATATAAAACCCTAATTTTTTTTTTAATTTTGATTTTTTTAATTTTTTTGGTAATTTCCACTTAATCTAGGGTTTCTAAAAAACCCTAGAACAAGATCTAGCAGTTATATGGAAAGTAGTAAAATTCCTAAATTATTACAAATTGCACTCGGCCTTCCGAGGCATTAAAAATAGTAATTTAAAAACTGCTAAAAATCAACAAAAACAAAAAATAGAAAGTTTCCCGAAAAGGTCAGGCTATCCAAATTGAGCAGCTTTTCGCTTCAGCAACTTTCCAATTAGTGGACCCCCCATTTTTTAATTAAAATTATTTTGAAATTCACGGGGTCCAATAACTGGTTGGACAGCGGGTCGATGATGATGGGCCCGGCTATTGGCCCACATGGACTGATGATGTCTATCGTCTCACAAGATGATGTGACAGACATTCTGATGGCGATCGGATGGATGGTGACTTGATTGGGACCCAGATTGGTAGATCGACGGATCTAGAGAGATCCAACGGTCCGATTGAAGATCCAACGGTCCGATGGAAGATCCAACGGTCAGAAAGCTAAGGGAGATGAGATAGAGCCGAAGGGTAGGAGTTCTGGGGTTAAGTCAGTAGATTCGAGGATCGAGAGATGAAGAGAGAGAGAGAATAAGAAGAGATGAGATAAAAAGTATCAAAAAAATGGAAAAAAGCACTAGCGGAGGGTCTGGAACCCTGGTCTTCACTGTGACCATCCTCACGCTTCTCCAGTAGAGTCGACTATCATTCCTTGCTGACTCATGTGGCTTTAAACCCTTTGGTCCGTCTCTTGGTCATTGGCTCTCCTACTCTCTTCGTTCTTTGGGCCGGCTTTTTGGTCCTCTTATTCAGCCCATATTTGGCCCATATCTTCTAGTCATAGCATGTGGGCTCTTTAAGCTTTGATAATGGGCTTTCATGATCGATTTGGGCCCACAAGTCTCGAGAATCGTCCCATCGGGATTTCCTGCGACAGAAGAAGAGAGTAATGAGACTCTATCAGAATGACTTCATATCTAGACTTCCAAAAATGTGTTTAATGCATGCAAATATACCATTTCGTCCAGAAAAGTGTGTTCTACGCAACAGAAGAAACTATTACGTAGAAAAGTAGATAAATAGAGCATTTTATGTAGGAGAATGCAATAACGCTAACAGGATAATTGCTTAAAATAAGCACTTTTGAGCGAATATCAGAAGTGTTGGAACAAGATTCGGGACTGTCGAAAGAAGTTTGCACTATTCTCGCGTCAATGACTCTAATTGGACTCAGTTTGTTCATTACATTCCAAAGCTTATAACTAGTGACTTTTTCACAATCGGACCTCGTAATTTGACTCAAACTCTTCCATTACTAGTTTTTCAACACATTTGAAGTGTTGGAACAAGATTTGGGACAGTCGAAAGAAGTTTGCTCCATCAGTGCGTCAATGTCTCTAATTGGACTCAATTTGTGCATTACATTCCTAAGCCTGTAATTACTGGCTCTTTTGCAACCGCACTTCGTAATTTTACTCAATATCTTCTATTACAATTGTTTTAACACATTTGAAGTGTTGGAACAAGATTCGGGACTATCGGAAGAAGTTTGCACTATTCTCGTGTCAATGACTCTAATTGGACTCAGTTTGTTCATTACATTCCTAAGCTTATAACTAGTGACTTTTTCTCAATCGGACCTCGTAATTTGACTCAAACTCTTCCATTACTATTGTTTCAACACATTTGAAGTGTTGGAACAAGATTCGGGACAGTCGAAAGAAGTTTGCTCCATCCGTGCGTCGATGTCTCTAATTGGACTCAATTTGTGCGTTACATTCCTAAGCCTATAATTACTGGCTCTTTTGCAACCGGACTTCATAGTTTTACTCAATATCTTCTATTACAATTGTTTTAACACATTTGAAGAGTTGGAACAAGATTCAGGACTGTCGGAAGGAGTTTGCACCATTCTTGCGTCAATGACTCCAATTGGACTCAGTTTGTTCATTACATTCTTAAGCTCTTAACTAGTGACTTTTTCACAATCGGACCTCGTAATTTGACTCAAACTCTTGCATTACTATTGTTTCAACACATTTGAAGTGTTGGAACAAGATTCCGGACAGTCGAAAGAAGTTTGCTCCATCTGTGCGTCAATGTATCTAATTGGACTCAGTTTGTGCGTTACATTCATAAGCCTATAATTACTGGCTCTTTTGCAACTGGACTTCGTAATTTGACTCAATATCTTCTATTACAACTGTTTTAACACATTTGCAGTGTTGGAACAAGATTCGGGACTGTCGGACTAAGTTTTCACCACTCGTGCGTCAATGACTCTAATTGGACTCAGTTTGTTCATTACATTCCTAAGCTTATAACTCGTGACTTTTTCACAACCGGACCTCGTAATTTGAGTCAATATCTTCCATTACAACTGTTTTAACACATTTGAAGTGTTGGAATAAGATTCGCGACAGTCGAAAAAGGTTTGCTCCATTCGTGCGTCAATGACTATAATTGGACTCGGTTTGTGCGTTACACTCCTAAGCTCATAACAAGTGACTTTTTCGCAACCGGACCTCGTAATTTGGCTTAATCTATTCCATTGCAATTCTTTCAACACATTTGAAGTCTTGGAACAAGATTCTGGACAGTCGAAAGAAGTTTGCTCCATCCGTGCGTCAATGTCTCTAATTGGACTAAGTTTGTGCGTTACATTCCTAAGCCTAAAATTACTGGCTCTTTTGCAACTGGACTTCGTAATTTGACTCAATATCTTCTATTACAATTGTTTTACCACATTTGCAGTGTTGGAACAAGATTCGGGACTGTCGGAATAAGTTTTCACCACTCGTGCGTCAATGACTCTAATTGGACCCAGTTTGTGCATTACATTCCTAAGCTTATAACTCGTGACTTTTTCACAACCGGACCTCGTAATTTGACTCAATATCTTCTATTACAATTGTTTTAACACATTTGAAGTGTTGGAACAAGATTCGGGACTGTCGGAAGAAGTTTGCACTATTCTCGCGTCAATGACTCTAATTGGACTCAGTTTGTTCATTACATTCCTAAGCTTATAACTAGTGACTTTTTCAAAATCGGACCTCGTAATTTGACTCAAACTCTTCCATTACTATTGTTTCAACACATTTGAAGTGTTGGAACAATATTCGAGACAGTCAAAAAAAGTTTGCTCCATCCGTGCGTCAATGTCTTTAATTGGACTCAATTTGTGCATTACATTCCTAAGCCTATAATTACTGGCTCTTTTGCAACCGGACTTCGTAATTTTACTAAATATCTTCTATTACAATTGTTTTAACACATTTGAAATGTTGGAACAAGAATCGGGACTGTCGGAAGGAGTTTGCACCATTCGTGCGTCAATGACTCCAATTGGACTCAGTTTGTTCATTACATTCCTAAGCTCTTAACTAGTGACTTTTTCACAATCGGACCTCGTAATTTGACTCAAACTCTTCCATTACTATTGTTTCAACACATTTGAAGTATTGGAACAAGATTCGGGACAGTCGAAAGAAGTTTGCTCCATCCGTGCGTCGATGAATCTAATTGGACTCAGTTTGTGCGTTACATTCCTAAGCCTATAATTACTGGTTCTTTTGCAACTGGACTTCGTAATTTGACTCAATATCTTCTATTACAATTGTTTTAGCACATTTGCAGTGTTGGAACAAGATTCAGGACTGTCGGAATAAGTTTTCACCACTCGTGCGTCAATGACTCTAATTGGACTCAGTTTGTGCATTACATTCCTAAGCTTATAACTCGTGACTTTTTCACAACCGGACCTCGTAATTTGACTCAATATCTTCTATTACAATTGTTTTAACACATTTGACGTGTTGGAACAAGATTCGGGACTGTCGGAAGAAGTTTGCACTATTCTCGCGTCGATGACTCTAATTGGACTCAGTTTGTTCATTACATTCCTAAGCTTATAACTAGTGACTTTTTCAAAATCGGACCTCGTAATTTGACTCAAACTCTTCCATTACTATTGTTTCAACACATTTGAAGTGTTGGAACAAAATTCGAGACAGTCGAAAAAAGTTTGCTCCATCCGTGCGTCAATGTCTTTAATTGGACTCAATTTGTGCATTACATTCCTAAGCCTATAATTACTGGCTCTTTTGCAACCGGACTTCGTAATTTTACTAAATATCTTCTATTACAATTGTTTTAACACATTTGAAGTGTTGGAACAAGATTCGGGACTGTCGGAAGAAGTTTGCACTATTCTCGCGTCAATGACTCTAATTGAACTTAGTTTGTTCATTACATTCCTAAGCTTATAACTAGTGACTTTTTCACAATCGGACCTCGTAATTTGACTCAAACTCTTCCATCACTATTGTTTCAACACATTTGAAGTGTTGGAACAAGATTCGGGACAGTCGAAAGAAGTTTGCTCCATCCGTGCGTCAATGTCTCTAATTGGACTCAATTTGTGCGTTACATTCCTAAGCCTATAATTACTGGATCTTTTGCAACCGGACTTCGTAGTTTTACTCAATATCTTCTATTACAATTGTTTTAACACATTTGAAGTGTTGGAACAAGATTCAGGACTGTCGGAAGGAGTTTGCACCATTCTTGCGTCAATGACTCCAATTGGACTCAGTTTGTTCATTACATTCTTAAGCTCTTAACTAGTGACTTTTTCACAATCGGACCTCGTAATTTGACTCAAACTCTTGCATTACTATTGTTTCAACACATTTGAAGTGTTGGAACAAGATTCCGGACCGTCGAAATAAGTTTGCTCTATCCGTGCCTCAATGAATCTAATTGGACTCAGTTTGTGCGTTACATTCCTAAGCCTATATTTACTGGCTCTTTTGCAAATGGACTTCGTAATTTGACTCAATATCTTCTATTACAATTTTTTTAACACATTTCCAGTGTTGGAACAAGATTCGGGACTGTCGGAATAAGTTTTCACCACTCGTGCGTCAATGACTCTAATTGGACTCAGTTTGTTCATTACATTCCTAAGCTTATAACTCGTGACTTTTTCACAACCGGACCTCGTAATTTGACTCAATATCTTCTATTACAACTGTTTTAACACATTTGAAGTGTTGGAATAAGATTCGCGACAGTCGAAAAAGGTTTGCTCCATTCGTGCGTCAATGACTATAATTGGAGTCAGTTTGTGCGTTAGACTCCTAAGCTCATAACAAGTGACTTTTTCGCAACCGGACCTCGTAATTTGGCTTAATCTATTCCATTCCAATTGTTTCAACACATTTGAAGTCCTGGAACAAGATTCCAGAAAGTCGAAAGAATTTTGGTCCATCCGTGCGTCAATGTCTCTAATTGGACTAAGTTTGTGCGTTACATTCCTAAGCCTATAATTACTGGCTCTTTTGCAACTGGACTTCGTAATTTGACTCAATATCTTCTATTACAATTGTTTTAACACATTTCCAGTGTTGGAACAAGATTCGGGACTGTCGGAATAAGTTTTCACCACTCGTACGTCAATGACTCTAATTGGACTCAGTTTGTGCATTACATTCCTAAGCTTATAACTCATGACATTTTCATAACCGGACCTCGTAATTTGACTCAATATCTTCTATTACAATTGTTTTAACATATTTGAAGTGTTGGAACAAGATTCGGGATTGTCGGAAGAAGTTTCCACTATTCTAGCGTCAATGACTCTAATTGGACTCAGTTTGTTCATTACATTCCTAAGCTTATAACTAGTGACTTTTTCACAATCGGACCTCGTAATTTGACTCAAACTCTTCCATTACTATTGTTTCAACACATTTGAAGTGTTGGAACAATATTCGAGACAGTCAAAAAAAGTTTGCTCCATCCGTGCATCAATGTCTTTAATTGGACTCAATTTGTGCATTACATTCCTAAGCCTATAATTACTGGCTCTTTTGCAACCGGACTTCGTAATTTTACTAAATATCTTCTATTACAATTGTTTTAACACATTTGAAGTGTTGGAACAAGATTCGGGACTGTCGGAAGAAGTTTGCACTATTCTCGCGTCAATGACTCTAATTGAACTCAGTTTGTTCATTACATACCTAAGTTTATAACTAGTGACTTTTTCACAATCGGACCTCGTAATTTGACTCAAACTCTTCCATCACTATTGTTTCAACACATTTGAAGTGTTGGAACAAGATTCGGGACAGTCGAAAGAAGTTTGCTCCATCCGTGCGTCAATGTCTCTAATTGGACTCAATTTGTGCGTTACATTCCTAAGCCTATAATTACTGGCTCTTTTACAACCGGACTTCGTAATTTTACTCAATATCTTCTATTACAATTGTTTTAACACATTTGAAGTGTTGGAACAAAATTCAGGACTGTCGGAAGGAGTTTGCACCATTCGTGCGTCAATGACTCCAATTGGACTCAGTTTGTTCATTACATTCCTAATCTCTTAACTAGTGACTTTTTCACAATCGGACCTCGTAATTTGACTCAAACTCTTCCATTACTATTGTTTCAACACATTTGAAGTGTTGGAACAAGATTCGGGACAGTCGAAAGAAGTTTGCTCCATCCGTGCGTCGATGAATCTAATTGGACTCAGTTTGTGCGTTACATTCCTAAGCCTATAATTACTGGTTCTTTTGCAACTGGACTTCGTAATTTGACTCAATATCTTCTATTACAATTGTTTTAGCACATTTGCAGTGTTGGAACAAGATTCCGGACTGTCGGAATAAGTTTTCACCACTCGTGCGTCAATGACTCTAATTGGACTCAGTTTGTGCATTACATTCCTAAGCTTATAACTCGTGACTTTTTCACAACCGGACCTCGTAATTCGACTCAATATCTTCTATTACAATTGTTTTAACACATTTGAAGTGTTGGAACAAGATTCGGGACTGTCGGAAGAAGTTTGCACTATTCTCGCGTCAATGACTCTAATTGGACTCAGTTTGTTCATTACATTACTAAGCTTATAACTAGTGACTTTTTCAAAATCGGACCTCGTAATTTGACTCAAACTCTTCCATTACTATTGTTTCAACACATTTGAAGTGTTGGAACAATATTCGAGACAGTCGAAAAAAGTTTGCTCCATCCGTGCGTCAATGTCTTTAATTGGACTCAATTTGTGCATTACATTCCTAAGCCTATAATTACTGGCTCTTTTGCAACCGGACTTCGTAATTTTACTAAATATCTTCTATTACAATTGTTTTAACACATTTGAAGTGTTGGAACAAGATTCGGGACTGTCGGAAGAAGTTTGCACTATTCTCGCGTCAATGACTCTAATTGAACTTAGTTTTTATCATTACATTCCTAAGCTTATAACTAGTGACTTTTTCACAATCGGACGTCGTAATTTCACTCAAACTCTTCCATCACTATTGTTTCAACACATTTGAAGTGTTGGAACATGATTCGGGACAGTCGAAAGAAGTTTGCTCCATCTGTGCGTCAATGTCTCTAATTGGACTCAATTTGTGCGTTACATTCCTAAGCCTATAATTACTGGCTCTTTTGCAACCGGACTTCGTAGTTTTACTCAATATCTTCTATTACAATTGTTTTAACACATTTGAAGTGTTGGAACAAGATTCAGGACTGTCGGAAGGAGTTTGCACCATTCTTGCGTCAATGACTCAAATTGGACTCAGTTTGTTCATTACATTCTTAAGCTCTTAACTAGTGACTTTTTCACAATCGGACCTCGTAATTTGACTCAAACTCTTGCATTACTATTGTTTCAACACATTTGAAGTGTTGGAACAAGATTCCGGACCGTCGAAATAAGTTTGCTCTATCCGTGCGTCAATGAATCTAATTGGACTCAGTTTGTGCGTTACATTCCTAAGCCTATATTTACTGGCTCTTTTGCAAATGGACTTCGTAATTTGACTCAATATCTTTTATTACCATTTTTTTAACACATTTCCAGTGTTGGAACAAGATTCGGGACTGTCGGAATAAGTTTTCACCACTCGTGCGTCAATGACTCTAATTCGACTCAGTTTGTTCATTACATTCCTAAGCTTATAACTCGTGACTTTTTCACAACCGGACCTCGTAATTTGACTCAATATCTTCTATTACAACTGTTTTAACACATTTGAAGTGTTGGAATAAGATTCGCGACAGTCGAAAAAGGTTTGCTCCATTCGTGCGTCAATGACTATAATTGGAGTCAGTTTGTGCGTTAGACTCCTAAGCTCATAACAAGTGACTTTTTCGCAACCGGACCTCGTAATTTGGCTTAATCTATTCCATTCCAATTGTTTCAACACATTTGAAGTCCTGGAACAAGATTCCAGAAAGTCGAAAGAATTTTGGTCCATCCGTGCGTCAATGTCTCTAATTGGACTAAGTTTGTGCGTTACATTCCTAAGCCTATAATTACTGGCTCTTTTGCAACTGGACTTCGTAATTTGACTCAATATCTTCTATTACAATTGTTTTAACACATTTCCAGTGTTGGAACAAGATTCGGGACTGTCGGAATAAGTTTTCACCACTCGTACGTCAATGACTCTAATTGGACTCAGTTTGTGCATTACATTCCTAAGCTTATAACTCGTGACATTTTCATAACCGGACCTCGTAATTTGACTCAATATCTTCTATTACAATTGTTTTAACACATTTGAAGTGTTGGAACAAGATTCGGGACTGTCGGAAGAAGTTTGCACTATTCTAGCGTCAATGACTCTAATTGGACTCAGTTTGTTCATTACATTCCTAAGCTTATAACTAGTGACTTTTTCACAATCGGACCTCGTAATTTGACTCAAACTCTTCCATTACTATTGTTTCAACACATTTGAAGTGTTGGAACAATATTCGAGACAGTCAAAAAAAGTTTGCTCCATCCGTGCGTCAATGTCTTTAATTGGACTCAATTTGTGCATTACATTCCTAAGCCTATAATTACTGGCTCTTTTGCAACCGGACTTCGTAATTTTACTAAATATCTTCTATTACAATTGTTTTAACACATTTGAAGTGTTGGAACAAGATTCGGGACTGTCGGAAGAAGTTTGCACTATTCTCGCGTCAATGACTCTAATTGAACTCAGTTTGTTCATTACATACCTAAGTTTATAACTAGTGACTTTTTCACAATCGGAACTCGTAATTTGACTCAAACTCTTCCATCACTATTGTTTCAACACATTTGAAGTGTTGGAACAAGATTCGGGACAGTCGAAAGAAGTTTGCTCCATCCGTGCTTCAATGTCTCTAATTGGACTCAATTTGTGCGTTACATTCCTAAGCCTATAATTGCTGGCTCTTTTACAACCGGACTTCGTAATTTTACTCAATATCTTCTATTACAATTGTTTTAACACATTTGAAGTGTTGGAACAAAATTCAGGACTGTCGGAAGGAGTTTGCACCATTCGTGCGTCAATGACTCCAATTGGACTCAGTTTGTTCATTACATTCCTAAGCTCTTAACTAGTGACTTTTTCACAATCGGACCTCGTAATTTGACTCAAACTCTTCCATCACTATTGTTTCAACACATTTGAAGTGTTGGAACAAGATTCGGGACAGTCGAAAGAAGTTTGCTCCATCCGTGCGTCGATGAATCTAATTGGACTCAGTTTGTGCGTTACATTCCTAAGCCTATAATAAATGGTTCTTTTGCAACTGGACTTCGTAATTTGACTCAATATCTTCTATTACAATTGTTTTAGCACATTTGCAGTGTTGGAACAAGATTCAGGACTGTCGGAATAAGTTTTCACCACTCGTGCGTCAATGACTCTAATTGGACTCAGTTTGTTCATTACATTCCTAAGCTTATAACTCGTGACTTTTTCACAACCGGACCTCGTAATTTGACTCAATATCTTCCATTACAACTGTTTAAACACATTTAAAGTGTTGGAATAAGATTCACGACAGTCGGAAAAGGTTTGCTCCATTCGTGCGTCAATGACTATAATTGGACTCAGTTTGTGCGTTACACTCCTAAGCTCATAGCAAGTGACTTTTTCGCAACCGGACCTTGTAATTTGGCTTAATCTATTCCATTGTAATTGTTTCAACACATTTGAAGTCTTGAAACAAGATTCCGGATAGTCGAAAGAAGTTTGCTCCATCCGTGCGTCAATGTCTCTAATTGAACTCAGTTTGTGCGTTACATTCCTAAGCCTATAATTACTGGCTCTTTTGCAACTGGACTTCGTAATTTGACTCAAACTCTTCCATTACTATTGTTTCAACACATTTGAACTGTTGGAACAAGATTCGGGACAGTCGAAAGAAGTTTCCTCCATCCATGCGTCAATGTCTCTAATTGGACTCAGTTTGTGCGTTACATTCCTAAACCTATATATTACTGGCTCTTTCGCAATCGGACTTCGTAATTTTACTCAATATCTTCTATTACAATTGTTTTAACACATTTGAAGTTTTGGAACAAGATTCGGGACTGTCGGAAGAAGTTTGCACTATTCTCGCGTCAATGACTCTAATTGGACTCAGTTTGTTCATTACATTCCAAAGCTTATAACTAGTGACTTTTTCACAATCGGACCTCATAATTTGACTCAAACTCTTCCATTACTAGTTTTTCAACACATTTGAAGTGTTGGAACAAGATTTGGGACAGTCGAAAGAAGTTTGCTCCATCAGTGCGTCAATGTCTCTAATTGGACTCAATTTGTGCATTACATTCCTAAGCCTGTAATTACTGGCTCTTTTGCAACCGCACTTCGTAATTTTACTCAATATCTTCTATTACAATTGTTTTAACACATTTGAAGTGTTGGAACAAGATTCGGGACTGTCGGAAGAAGTTCGCACTATTCTCGTGCCAATGACTCTAATTGGACTCAGTTTGTTCATTACATTCCTATGCTTATAACTAGTGACTTTTTCACAATCGGACCTCGTAATTTGGCTCAAACTCTTCCATTACTATTGTTTCAACACATTTGTAGTGTTGGAACAAGATTCGGGACAGTCGAAAGAAGTTTGCTCCATCCGTGCGTCGATGTCTCTAATTGGACTCAATTTGTGCGTTACATTCCTAAGCCTATAATTACTGGCTCTTTTGCAACCGGACTTCGTAGTTTTACTCAATATCTTCTATTACAATTGTTTTAACACATTTGAAGTGTTGGAACAAGATTCAGGACTGTCGGAAGGAGTTTGCACCATTCTTGCGTCAATGACTCCAATTGGACTCAGTTTGTTCATTACATTCTTAAGCTCTTAACTAGTGACTTTTTCACAATCGGACCTCGTAATTTGACTCAAACTCTTGCATTACTATTGTTTCAACACATTTGAAGTGTTGGAACAAGATTCCGGACCGTCGAAATAAGTTTGCTCTATCCGTGCGTCAATGAATCTAATTGGACTCAGTTTGTGCGTTACATTCCTAAGCCTATATTTACTGGCTCTTTTGCAAATGGCCTTCGTAGTTTGACTCAATATCTTCTATTACAATTTTTTTAACACATTTCCAGTGTTGGAACAAGATTCAGAACTGTCGGAATAAGTTTTCACCACTCGTGCGTCAATGACTCTAATTGGACTCAGTTTGTTCATTACATTCCTAAGCTTATAACTCGTGACTTTTTCACAACCGGACCTCGTAATTTGACTCAATATCTTCTATTACAACTGTTTTAACACATTTGAAGTGTTGGAATAAGATTCGCGACAGTCGAAAAAGGTTTGCTCCATTCGTGCGTCAATGACTATAATTGGAGTCAGTTTGTGCGTTAGACTCCTAAGCTCATAACAAGTGACTTTTTCGCAACCGGACCTCGTAATTTGGCTTAATCTATTCCATTCCAATTGTTTCAACACATTTGAAGTCCTGGAACAAGATTCCAGAAAGTCGAAAGAATTTTGGTCCATCCGTGCGTCAATGTCTCTAATTGGACTAAGTTTGTGCGTTACATTCCTAAGCCTATAATTACTGGCTCTTTTGCAACTGGACTTCGTAATTTGACTCAATATCTTCAATTACAATTGTTTTAATACATTTCCAGTGTTGGAACAAGATTCGGGACTGTCGGAATAAGTTTTCACCACTCGTACGTCAATGACTCTAATTGGACTCAGTTTGTGCATTACATTCCTAAGCTTATAACTCGTGACATTTTCACAACCGGACCTCGTAATTTGACTCAATATCTTCTATTACAATTGTTTTAACACATTTGAAGTGTTGGAACAAGATTCGGGACTGTCGGAAGAAGTTTGCACTATTCTAGCGTCAATGACTCTAATTGGACTCAGTTTGTTCATTACATTCCTAAGCTTATAACTAGTGACTTTTTCACAATCGGACCTCGTAATTTGACTCAAACTCTTCCATTACTATTGTTTCAACACATTTGAAGTGTTGGAACAATATTCGAGACAGTCGAAAAAAGTTTGCTCCATCCGTGCGTCAATGTCTTTAATTGGACTCAATTTGTGCATTACATTCCTAAGCCTATAATTACTGGCTCTTTTGCAACCGGACTTCGTAATTTTACTAAATATCTTCTATTACAATTGTTTTAACACATTTGAAAAGTTGGAACAAGATTCGGGACTGTAGGAAGAAGTTTGCACTATTCTCGCGTCAATGACTCTAATTGAACTCTGTTTGTTCATTACATTCCTAAGTTTATAACTAGTGACTTTTTCACAATCGGACCTCGTAATTTGACTCAAACTCTTCCATCACTATTGTTTCAACACATTTGAAGTGTTGGAACAAGATTCAGGACAGTCGAAAGAAGTTTGCTCCATCAGTGCGTCAATGTCTCTAATTGGACTCAATTTGTGCGTTACATTCCTAAGCCTATAATTACTGGCTCTTTTACAACCGGACTTCGTAATTTTACTCAATATCTTCTATTACAATTGTTTTAACACATTTGAAGTGTTGGAACAAAATTCAGGACTGTCGGAAGGAGTTTGCACCATTCATGCGTCAATGACTCCAATTGGACTCAGTTTGTTCATTACATTCCTAAGCTCTTAACTAGTGACTTTTTCACAATCGGACCTCGTAATTTGACTCAAACTCTTCCATTACTATTGTTTCAACACATTTGAAGTGTTGGAACAAGATTCGGGACAGTCGAAAGAAGTTTGCTCCATCCGTGCGTCGATGAATCTAATTGGACTCAGTTTGTGCGTTACATTCAGTCGAAAGAAGTTTGCTCCATCCGTTCGTTTATGTCTCTAATTGGACACAGTTTGTGTGTTACATTCCGAAGACTATAACTTGTGAATTTTTTGCAACTAGACTTTGTAATTTGACTCAAACTCTTCCATTACTATTGTTTCAACATAGTTGAAGTGTTGGAACAGGATTCGGGACAGTCAAAATAAGTTTGCCCTTCCGTGCGTCAATGTCTCTAATTGGACTCAGTTAGTGTGTTACATTCTGAAGCCTATAACAAGTGAGTTTTTTGCAACCGGACCTCGTAATTTGACTCAAACTCTTTCATTTCTATTGTTTCAACACATTTGAAGTGTTGGAACAAGATTCGGGACAGTCAAAAGATATTTGCTCCATCCGTGCGTCAATGTCTCTAATTGGACTCAGTTTATGTGTTACATTCCGAAGCCTATAACTAGTGACTTTTTTGCAACCGGACCTCATAATTTGAATCAGACTCTTCCATTACTATTGTTTCAACACATTTGAAGTGTTGAACAAGATTCGGGACAGTCGAAAGAAGTTTGCTACATCCGTTCGTCAATGTCTCTAATTGGACTCAGTTTGTGTGTTACATTCCTAAGCCTATAATTACTGAGCCTTTCGCAACCGGAATTCGTAATTTGATTTAATATCTTCTATTACAGTTGTTTTAACACATTTGAAGTGTTGGAACAAGATTCGGGACTGTCGGAATAAGTTTTCACCATTCATGCGTCAATGACTCTAATTGGACTCAGTTTGTTCATTACATTCCTAAGCTTATAACTGGCTCTTTCCCAACCGGACTTCGTAATTTGACTCAATATCTTCTATTACAATTGTTTTAACACACTTGAAGTGTTCGAACAAGATTCAGGATAGTCAAAAGAAGTTTCCTCCATCCGTTTGTCAATGTCTCTAATTGGACTCAGTTTGTATGTTACATTCCGAAGCCTATAACTAGTGAATTTTTTGCAACCGGACCTTGTAATTTGACTCAAACTCGTCCATTTCTATTGTTTCAACACAGTAGAAGTGTTGGAACCAGATTCGGGACAGTCGAAAGTTGTTTGCTCCATCCGTGCGTCAATGTCTCTAATTGGACTCAGTTTGTGCGTTACATTCCTAAGCCTATAATTACTGGTTCTTTCGCAACCGGACTTCGTAATTTGTTTCAATATCTTCTATTACAATTGTTTTAACACATTTAAAGTGTTGGAACAAGATTCGGGACTGTCGGAAGAAGTTTGCACCATTCGTGCGTCAATGACTCTAATTGGACTCAGTTTGTCCATTACATTCCTCAGCTTATAACTAGTGACTTTTTCACAACCGGACCTCGTAATTTGACTCAAACTCTTCCATTACTAATGTTTCAACAGATTTGAAGTGTTGGAACAAGATTCGGGACAGTCGAAAGAAGTTTGCTCCATCCGTTCGTTTATGTCTCTAATTGGACTCAGTTTGTGTGTTACATTCCGAAGCCTATAACTTGTGAATTTTTTTCAACTAGACTTTGTAATTTGACTCAAACTCTTCCATTACTATTGTTTCAACATAGTTGAAGTGTTGGAACAAGATTCGGGACAGTCAAAATAAGTTTGCCCCTTCCGTGCGTCAATGTCTCTAATTGGACTCAGTTAGTGTGTTACATTCTGAAGCCTATAACAAGTGAGTTTTTTGCAACCGGACCTCGTAATTTGACTCAAACTCTTTCATTTCTATTGTTTCAACACATTTGAAGTGTTGGAACAAGATTCAGGATAGTCAAAAGATATTTGCTCCATCCGTGTGTCAATGTCTCTAATTGGACTCAGTTTATGTGTTACATTCCGAAGCCTATAACTAGTGACTTTTTTGCAACCGGACCTCATAATTTGAATCAGACTCTTCCATTACTATTGTTTCAACACATTTGAAGTGTTGAACAAGATTCGGGACAGTCGAAAGAAGTTTGCTACATCCGTTCGTCAATGTCTCTAATTGGACTCAGTTTGTGTGTTACATTCCTAAGCCTATAATTACTGAGCCTTTCGCAACCGGAATTCGTAATTTGATTTAATATCTTCTATTACAGTTGTTTTAACACATTTGAAGTGTTGGAACAAGATTCAGGACTGTCGGAATAAGTTTTCACCATTCATGCGTCAATGACTCTAATTGGACTCAGTTTGTTCATTACATTCCTAAGCTTATAACTGGCTCTTTCCCAACCGGACTTCGTAATTTGACTCAATATCTTCTATTACAATTGTTTTAACACACTTGAAGTGTTCGAACAAGATTCAGGATAGTCAAAAGAAGTTTCCTCCATCCGTTTGTCAATGTCTCTAATTGGACTCAGTTTGTATGTTACATTCCGAAGCCTATAACTAGTGAATTTTTTGCAACCGGACCTTGTAATTTGACTCAAACTCGTCCATTTCTATTGTTTCAACACAGTAGAAGTGTTGGAACCAGATTCGGGACAGTCGAAAGTTGTTTGCTCCATCCGTGCGTCAATGTCTCTAATTGGACTCAGTTTGTGCGTTACATTCCTAAGCCTATAATTACTGGTTCTTTCGCAACCGGACTTCGTAATTTGTTTCAATATCTTCTATTACAATTGTTTTAACACATTTAAAGTGTTGGAACAAGATTCGGGACTGTCGGAAGAAGTTTGCACCATTCGTGCGTCAATGACTCTAATTGGACTCAGTTTGTCCATTACATTCCTCAGCTTATAACTAGTGACTTTTTCACAACCGGACCTCGTAATTTGACTCAAACTCTTCC
This sequence comes from Euptelea pleiosperma, assembly GCA_035048495.1. Taxonomy (NCBI): domain Eukaryota; kingdom Viridiplantae; phylum Streptophyta; class Magnoliopsida; order Ranunculales; family Eupteleaceae; genus Euptelea; species Euptelea pleiosperma. Next base: position 138,750 of record JASUTR010000218.1, on the reverse strand, counting down.
ATTACTATTGTTTCAACACATTTGAAGTGTTGGAACAAGATTCGGGACAGTCGAAAGAAGTTTGCTCCATCCGTTCGTCAATGTCTCTAATTGGACTTAGTTTGTGTGTTACATTCCTAAGCCTATAATTACTGAGTCTTTCGCAACCGGAATTCGTAATTTGACTGAATATCTTCTATTACAGTTGTTTTAACACATTTGAAGTGTTGGAACAAGATTCGGGACTGTCGGAATAAGTTTTCACTATTCGTGCGTCAATGACTCTAATTGGACTCAGTTTGTGTGTTACATTCCTAAGCCTATAATTACTGGCTCTTTCGCAACCGGACTTCGTAATTTGACTCAATATCTTCTATTACAATTGTTTTAAAACATTTGAAGTGTTGGAACAAGATTAAGGATAGTCAAAAGAAGTTTCCTCCATCCGTTTTTCAATGTCTCTAATTGGTCTCAGTTTGTCTATTACATTCCGAAGCCTATAACTAGTGAATTTTTTGCAACCGGACCTTGTAATTTGACTCAAACTCGTCCATTTCTTTTGTTTCAACACAGTAGAAGTGTTGGAACCAGATTCGGGACAGTCGAAAGAAGTTTGCTCCATCCGTGCGTCAATGTCTCTAATTGGACTCAGTTTGTGCGTTACATTCCTAAGCCTATAATTACTGGCTCTTTCGCAACCGGACTTCGTAATTTGACTCAATATCTTCTATTACAATTGTTTTAACACATTTGAAGTGTTGGAACAAGATTCAGGATAGTCAAAAGAAGTTTCCTCCATCCGTTTGTCAATGTCTCTAATTGGACTCAGTTTGTGTGTTACATTCCGAAGCCTATAACTAGTGAATTTTTTGCAACCGGACCTTGTAATTTGACTCAAACTCGTCCATTACTATTGTTTCAACACAGTTGAAGTGTTGGAACCAGATTCGGGACAGTCGAAAGAAGTTTGCTCCATCCGTGCGTCAATGTCTCTAATTGGACTCAGTTTGTGCGTTACATTCCTAATCCTATAATTACTGGTTCTTTCGCAACCGGACTTCGTTATTTGATTCAATATCTTCTATTACAATTGTTTCAACACATTTAAAGTGTTGGAACAAGATTCGGGATTGTCGGAAAAAGTTTGCACCATTCGTGCGTCAATGACTCTAATTGGACTCAGTTTGTTCATTACATTCCTAAGCTTATAACTAGTGACTTTTTCACAACCGGACCTCGTAATTTTACTCAAACTTTTCCATTACTATTGTTTCAACACATTTGAAGTGTTAGAACAAGATTCCGGACAGTCGAAAGAAGTTTGCTCCATCTGTGCGTCAATGTCTCTAATTTGACTCCGTTTGTGTGTTACATTCCGAAGCCTATAACTAGTGGCTTTTTTGCAACCGGACCCCGTACTTTGACTCAGACTCTTTGATCACTATTGTTTCAACACATTTGAAGTGTTGGAACAAGATTCAGGACAGTCGAAATAAGTTTGCTCCATCCGTTCGTCAATGTCTCTAATTGGACTCACTTTGTCTATTACATTCCAAAGCCTATAACTAGTGACTTTTTTACAACCGGACCTCGTAATTTTACACAATATCTTCCATTACAATTATTTCAACATATTGGAACTATTGAAACAAGATTTAGGAAAGTCGGAAGAAGTTTGCTCCATTCGTTCGTCAATGTCTCTAATTGGACTCAATTTGTGTGTTACATTCCTAAGCCTATGAGTACTGACTTTTTTGCAACCGGACTTCGTAATTTGACTCAATATCTACTATTTCAATTGTTTTAACACATTTGAAGTGTTGGAACAAGATTCGGGACTGTCGGAACTAGTTTACCCCATTCGTGCGTCAATGACTCTAATTGGACTCAGGTTGTGCGTTACATTCCCAAGCATATAACTAGTGAGTTTTTCAAAACTGGATCTCGTAATTTGACTCAATATCTTCCATAACAATTGTTTCAACACATTTGAAGTGTTGGAACAAGATTCGGGACAGTCAAAAGAAGTTTGCTCCGTCCGTTCGTCAATGTCTCTAATTGGACTCAGTTTGTGTGTTACATTCCTAAGCCTATAATTACTGAGTCTTTCGCAACTGGAATTCGTAATTTGACTCAATATCTTCTATTACAGTTGTTTTAACACATTTGAAGTGTTGGAACAAGATTCGGGACTGTCGGAATAAGTTTTCACCATTCGTGCGTCAATGACTCTAATTGGACTCATTTTGTGCGTTACATTCCTAAGCCTATAATTACTGGCTCTTTCGCAACCGGACTTCGTAATTTAACTCAATATCTTCTATTACAATTGTTTTAACACACTTGAAGTGTTGGAACAAGATTCAGGATAGTCAAAAGAAGTTTCCTCCATCCGTTTGTCAATGTCTCTAGTTGGACTCAGTTTGTGTGTTACATTCCGAAGCCTATAACTAGTGAATTTTTTGCAACCGGACCTTGTAATTTGACTCAAACTCGTCCATTTCTATTGTTTCAACACAGTTGAAGTGTTGGAACCAGATTCGGGACAGTGGAAAGAAGTTTGCTCCATCCGTGCGTCAATGTCTCTAATTGGACTCAGTTTGTGCGTTACATTCCTAAGCCTATAATTACTGGCTCTTTCGCAACCGAACTTCGTAATTTGACTCAATATCTTCTATTACAATTGTTTAAACACATTTGAAGTGTTGGAACAAGATTCAGGATAGTCAAAAGAAGTTTCCTCCATCCGTTTGTCAATGTCTCTAATTGGACTCAGTTTGTGTGTTACATTCCGAAGCCTATAACTAGTGAATTTTTTGCAACCGGACCTTGTAATTTGACTCAAAGTCGTCCATTACTATTGTTTCAACACAGTTGAAGTGTTGGAACAAGATTCGGGACAGTCAAAAGAAGTTTGCTCCATCCGTGCATCAATTTCTCTAATTGGACTCAGTTTCTGTGTTACATTCCGAAGCCTATAACTAGTGACTTTTTTGCAACCAGACCTCGTAATTTGACTCAAACTCTTTCATTACTATTGTTTCAACACATTTGAAGTATTGGAACAAGATTCGGGACAGTCGAAAGAAGTTTGCTCCATCCGTGCGTCAATGTCTCTAATTGGACTCAGTTTGTGCGTTACATTCCTAAGCCTATAATTACTGGTTCTTTCGCAACCGGACTTCGTAATTTGATTCAATATCTTCTATTACAATTGTTTTAACACATTTAAAGTGTTGGAACAAGATTCAGGACTGTCGGAAGAAGTTTGCACCATTCGTGCGTCAATGACTCTAATTGGACTCAGTTTGTTCATTACATTCCTAAGCTTATAACTAGTGACTTTTTTACCACCGGACCTCGTAATTTGACTCAAACTCTTCCATCACTATTGTTTCAACACATTTGAAGTGTTGGAACAAGATTCAGGACAGTCGAAAGAGGTTTGCTCCATCCGTTTGTCAATGTCTCTAATTGGACTCACTTTGTCTATTACATTCCAAAGCCTATAACTAGTGACTTTTTTACAACCGGACCTCGTAATTTTACTCAATATCTTCCATTACAATTATTTCAACATATTGGAACTATTGAAACAAGATTTAGGAAAGTCGGAAGAAGTTTGCTCCATTCATTCGTCAATGTCTCTAATTGGACTCAATTGGTGTGTTACATTCCTAAGCCTATGAGTACTGACTTTTTCGCAACCGGACTTCGTAATTTGGCTCAATATCTACTATTACAATTGTTTTAACACATTTGAAGTGTTGGAACAAAATTCGGGACTGTCGGAACTAGTTTACCCCATTCGTGCGTCAATGACTCTAATTGGACTCAGTTTGTGCGTTACATTCCCAAGCATATAACTAGTGAGTTTTTCAAAACCGGACATCGTAATTTGACTCAATATCTTCCATTATAATTGTTTCAACACATTTGAAGTGTTGGAACAAGATTCGGGACAGTCGAAAGAAGTTTGCTCCATCCGTTCGTCAATGTCTCTAATTGGACTCAGTTTGTGTGTTACATTCCTAAGCCTATAATTACTGAGTCTTTCGCAACCGGAATTCGTAATTTGACTGAATATCTTCTATTACAGTTGTTTTAACACATTTGAAGTGTTGGAACAAGATTCGGGACTGTCGGAATAAGTTTTCACCATTCGTGCATCAATGACTCTAATTGGACTCAGTTTGTGCGTTACATTCCTAAGCCTATAATTACTGGTTCTTTCGCAACCGGACTTCGTAATTTGACTCAATATCTTCTATTACAATTGTTTTAACACATTTAAAGTGTTGGAGCAAGATTCGGGACTGTCGGAAGAAGTTTGCACCATTCGTGCGTCAATGACTCTAATTGGACTCAGTTTGTTCATTACATTCCTAAGCTTATAACTAGTGACTTTTTCACAATCGGACCTCGTAATTTGACTCAAACTCTTCCATTACTATTGTTTCAACACATTGGAAGTGTTGGAACAAGATTCGGGACAGTCGAAAGAAGTTTGCTCCATCTGTGCGTCAATGTCTCTAATTGGACTCCGTTTGTGTGTTACATTCCGAAGCCTATAACTAGTGGCTTTTTTGCATCCGGACCCCGTACTTTGACTCAGACTCTTCCATAACTATTGTTTCAACACATTTGAAGTGTTGGAACAAGATTCAGGACAGTCGAAAGAAGTTTGCTCCATCCGTTCGTCAATGTCTCTAATTGGACTCACTTTGTCTATTACATTCCAAAGCCTATAACTAGTGACTTTTTTACAACCGGACCTCGTAATTTTACTCAATATCTTCCATTACAATTATTTCAACATATTGGAACTATTGAAACAAGATTTAGGAAAGTCGAAAGAAGTTTGCTCCATTCGTTCGTCAATGTCTCTAATTGGACTCAATTTGTGTGTTACATTCCTAAGCCTATGAGTACTGACTTTTTTGCAACCGGACTTCGTAATTTGACTCAATATCTACTATTACAATTGTTTTAACACATTTGAAGTGTTGGAACAAGATTCGGGACTGTCGGAACTAGTTTACCCCATTCGTGCGTCAATGACTCTAATTGGACTCAGTTTGTGCGTTACATTCCCAAGCATATAACTAGTGAGTTTTTCAAAACCGGACATCGTAATTTGAATCAATATCTTCCATTACAATTGTTTCAACACATTTGAAGTGTTGGAACAAGATTCGGGACAGTCGAAAGAAGTTTGCTCCATCCGTTCGTCAATGTCTCTAATGGACTCAGTTTGTGTGTTACATTCCTAAGCCTATAATTACTGACTCATTCGCAACTGGACTTCATAATTTGACTCAATATCTTCTATTACAATTGTTTTAACAGATTTGAAGTGTTGGAACAAGATTCGGGACTGTCGGAATAAGTTTTCACCATTCGTGCCTCAATGACTCTAATTGGACTCAGTTTGTGCACTACATTCCTAAGGTTATAACTATTGACTTTTTCACAACTGAACCTCGTAATTTGACTCAATATCTTCTATTACAGCTGTTTTAACACATTTGAAGTGTTAGAACAAGATTCGGGATAGTTGAAACAAGTTTGCCCCATTCGCGTGTCAATGACTATAATTGGACTCAGTTTGTGTGTTACACTCCTAAGCTTATAACAGGTGACTTTTTCCCAACCGAACCTCGTAATTTGTCTCAATCTCTACCATTGCAATTGTTTCAACACATTTGAAGTCTTGGAACAAGATTCGGGACAGTCGAAACAAGTTTGCTCCATCCGTGCGTCAATGTATCTAATTGGACTCAGTTTGTGTGTTACATTCCAAATCCTATAACTATTTACTTTTTTACAACCGGACCTCGTAATTTGACTCAATATCTTCCATTACAATTATTTCAACATATTTGAACTATTGAAACAAGATTCAGGAAAGTCGGAAGAAATTTGCTCCATTCGTTCGTCAATGTCTTTAATTGGACTCAGTTTGTGTGTTACATTCCTAAGCCTATAATTACTGACTTTTTCACAACCGGACTTCGTAATTTGACTCGATATCTTCTATTACAATTGTTTTAACACATTTGAAGTGTTGGAACAAGATTCGGGACTGTCGAAACTAGTTTACCCCATTCGTGCGTCAATGACTCTAATTGGACTCAGTTTGTGCGTTACATTCCCAAGCTTATAACTAGTGACTTTTTCAGAATTGAACCTCGTAATTTGACTCAATATCTTATATTAGAGCTGTTTTCACACATTTAAAGTGTTGGAACAGAATTTGGGATAGTTGAAACAAGTTTGCCCCATTCGTGCGTCAATGACAATAATTTGACTCAGTTTGTGCGTTACACTCCTGAGCTTATAACAACTGACTTTTTCGCAACCGGTCCTCGTAATTTGTCTCAATCTCTTCCATTGCAATTGTTTCAACACATTTGAAGTCTTGGAACAAGATTCGGGACAGTCAAAACAAGTTTGCTCCATCCGTGCGTCAATGTATCTAATTTGTCTTAGTTTGTGTGTTTCATTTCAAAGCCTATAACTAGTGACTTTCTTACAACCGGACCTCGTAATTTGACTCAATATCTTCCATTACAATTATTTCAACATATTGGAACTATTGAAACAAGATTCAGGAAAGTCGGAAGAAGTTTGCTCCATTCGTTCGTCAATGTCTCTAATTGGACTCAATTTGTGTGTTACATTCCTAAGCCTATGAGTACTGACTTTTTTGCAACCGGACTTCGAAATTTGACTCAATATCTACTATTACAATTGTTTTAACACATTTGAAGTGTTGGAACAAGATTTGGGACTGTCGGAACTAGTTTACCCCATTCGTGCGTCAATGACTCTAATTGGACTCAGTTTGTGCGTTACATTCCCAAGCATATAACTAATGACTTTTTCACAACCGGACCTCGTAATTTGACTCAATATCTTCCATTACAATTGTTTCAACACATTTGAACTGTTGAAACAAGATTCGGGACAGTCGGAACAAGTTTGCTCATTCGTTCGTCAATGTCTCTAATTGGACTCAGTTTAGGTGTTACATTCCTAAGCCTATAATTACTGACTTTTTCGCAACCGGACTTCGTAATTTGACTCAATATCTTCTATTACAGTTGTTTTAATACATTTGAAGTGTTGGAACAAGATTCGGGATTATCGGAACAAGTTTGCCCCATTCGTGCGTAAATGACTCTAATTGGACTCAGTTTGTGCGTTACATTCTTAAGCTTATAACTATTGACTTTTTCACAACTGAACCTAGTAATTTGACTCAATATCTTTTATTACAGCTGTTTTAACACATTTGAAGTGTTGGCACAAGATTTGGGATAGTTGAAAGGAGTTTGCCCCATTCGTGCGTCAATGACTATAATTGGACTCAGTTTGTGCGTTAGACTCCTAAGCTTATAACAGGTGACTTTTTCGCAACAGGACCTTGTAATTTGTCTCAATCTCTTCCATTGCAATTGTTTCAACACATTTGAAGACTTGGAACAAGATTCGGGATAGTCGAAAAAAGTTTGCTCCATCCGTGCATCAATGTCTCTAATTAGACTCAGTTTGTGTCTTACATTCCAAAGCCTATAACTAGTGACTTTTTTACAACCGGACCTCGTAATTTGACTCAATATCTTCCATTACAATTATTTCAACATATTTGAACTATTGAAACAAGATTCAGGAAAGTCGAAAGAAGTTTGCTCCATTCATTCGTCAATGTCTCTAATTGCACTTAGTTTGTGTGTTACATTCCTAAGCCTATAATTACTGACTTTTTTCGCAATCGGACTTCGTAATTTGACTCAATATCTACTATTACAATTGTTTTAACACATTTGAAGTGTTGGAACAAGATTCAGGACTGTCCGAACAAGTTTACCCCATTCGTGCTTCAATGACTCTGATTGGACTCAGTTTGTACCTTACATTCCCAAGCTTATAACTAGTGAATTTTTCACAACTGAACCTCGTAATTTGACTCAATATCTTCTGTTACAGCGGTTTTATCACATTTGAAGTGTTGGAAGAAAATTCGGGATAGTCGAAACAAGTTTTCCCCATTCGTGCGTCAATGACTATAATTGGACTCAGTTTGTGCGTTACACTCCTAAGCTTATAACAACTGACTTTTTCGCAACCGGACCTCATAATTTGTCTCAATCTCTTCCATTTCAATTGTTTCAACACATTTGAAGTCTTGGAACAAGATTCGGGATAGTCGAAACAAGTTTGCTCCATCCGTGCGTCAATGTCTCTAATTGGACTCAGTTTGTATGTTACATTCCAAAGCCTATAACTAGTGACTTTTTTACAACCGGACCTCGTAATTTGACTCAATATCTTCCATTACAATTATTTCAACATATTTGAACTATTGAAACAAGATTCTGGAAAGTGGGAAGAAGTTTGCTCCATTCGGTCGTTAATGGCTCTAATTGGACTCTGTTCGTGTGCTACATTCCTAAGCCTATAATTACTGACTTTTTCGCAACCGGACTTCGTAATTTGACTCAATATCTTCTATTACAATTGTTTTAACACATTTGAAGTGTTGGAACAAGATTCGGGACTGTCGAAACTAGTTTACCCCATTCGTGCGTCAATGACTCTAATTGGACTCATTTTGTGCGTTACATTCCCAAGCATATAACTACTGACTTTTTCACAACCGTACCTCGTAATTCGACTAAATATCTTCCATTACAATTGTTTCAACACATTTGAACTATTGGAACAAGATTCGGAGCAGTCGAAAGAAGTTTGCTCCATCCGTTCGTCAATGTCTCTAATTGGACTCAGTTTGTGTGTTACATTCTTAAGTCAATAATTACTGACTTTTTCACAACCGGACATCGTAATTAGAATCAATTTCTTCTATTACAATTGTTTCAACACAATTGAAGTGTTGGAACAAGATTCAGGACTGTCAGAACAAGTTTACTGCATTCGTGCGTCAATGACTCTGATTGGACTCAGTTTGTGCGTTACATTCCTAAGCTTATAACTAGTGACTTTTTCACAACTGAACCTCGTAATTTGACTTAATATCTTCTATCACAGCTGTTTTAACACATTTGAAGTGTTGGAACAAGATTCGGGAAAGTTGAAATGAGTTTGCCCCATTCGTGCGTCAATGACTATAATTGGACTCAGTTTGTGCGTTACACTCCTAAGCTTATAACAAGTGCCTTTTTCACAACCGGACCTCGTAATTTGTCTCAATCTCTTCCATTGCAATTGTTTCAACACATTTGAAGTCTTGGAACAAGATTCGGGACAGTCGAAACAAGCTTGCTCCATCCGTGCGTCAATGTATCTAATTTGACTCAGTTTGTGTGTTACATTCTGAAGCCTATAACTATTGACTTTTTTACAATCGGACCTCGTAATTTGACTCAAGATCTGCCATTACAATTATTTCAACATATTTGAACTACTGAAACAAGACTCAGGAATGTCGGAAGAAGTTTGCTCCATTCATTCGTCAATGTCTCTAATTGGACTCAGTTTCTGTGTTACATTCCTAAGCCTATAATTACTGACTTTTTCGCAACCGGACTTCGTAATTTGACTCAATATCTTCTATTATAATTGTTTTAACACATTTGAAGTGTTGGAACAAGATTCGGGACTGTCGGAACTAGTTTACCCCATTCGTGCGTCAATGACTCTAATTGGACTCAGTTTGTGTGTTACATTCTTAAGCCAATAATTACTGACTTTTTCGCAACCGGACATCGTAATTTGAATCAATTTCTTCTATTACAATAGTTTTAACACAATTGAAGTGTTGGAACAAGATTCAGGACTGTCAGAACAAGTTTACCGCATTCATGCGTCAATGACTCTGATTGGACTCAGTTTGTGTGTTACATTCCTAAGCTATAACTAGTGACTTTTCCACAACTGAACCTCGTAATTTTACTCAATATCTTCTATCACAGCTGTTTTAACACATTTGAAGTGTTGGAACAAGATTCGGGATAGTCGAAACCAGTTTGCCCCATTCGTGCGTCAATGACTATAATTGGACTCAGTTTGTGCGTTACACTCCTAAGCTTATAACAAGTGCCTTTTTAGCAACCGGACCTCGTAATTTGTCTCAATCTCTTCCATTGCAATTGTTTCAACACATTTGAAGTCTTGGAACAAGATTCGGGACTAGTCGAAACAAGTTTGCTCCATCCGTGCGTCAATGTATCTAATTTGACTCAGTTTGTGTGTTACATTCCAAAGCCTATAACTATTGACTTTTTTACAACCGGACCTCGTAATTTGACTCAAGATCTTCCATTACAATTATTTCAACATATTTGAACTATTGAAACAAGATTCAGGAAAGTCGGTAGAAGTTTGCTCCATTCATTCGTCAATGTCTCTAATTGGACTTAGTTTCTGTGTTACATTCCTAAGCCAATAATTACTGACTTTTTCGCAACCGGACATCAAAATTTGAATCAATTTCTTCTATTACAATTGTTTTAACACATTTAAAGTGTTGGAACTAGATTCAGGATTGTCCGAACAAGTTTACCGCATTTGTGCGTCAATGACTCTAATTGGACTCAGTTTGTGCGTTACATTCCTAAGCTCATAACTAGTGACTGTTTCACAACTGAACCTCGTAATTTGACTCAATATCTTCTATCACAGCTGCTTTAACACATTTGAAGTGTTGGAACAAGATTCGGGATAGTTGAAACAAGTTTGCTCCATCCGTGCGTCAATGTATCTAATTGGACTCTGTTTGTGTGTTACATTCCAAAGCTTAAAACTATTGACTTTTTTACAACCGGACCTCGTAATTTTACTCAATATCTTTCATTACAATTATTTCAACATATTTGAACTATTGAAACAAGATTCAGGAAAGTCGGAAGAAGTTTGCTCCATTCGTTCTTCAATGTCTCTAATTGGACTCAGTTTGTGTGTTAAACTAGGGGATGACCCGTGCCAATGGCACTCCTTGACAAAGCGTTCCCAAATAAATTTGGGTGTCTTCGACACTCAAATACCCATGCCTATGACACTCAAATACCCATGCCTACAACAATCCCCGAAAAAGTGTTTGCAAATACTTCACAATGGAGTAATTTTTTTATTAGTCTTTATATAATGATCAACAAAAAGTTTTACAGAAAAAGAATTTGTATGTAAACATTTCATGCGACCATATGGACATTTTTAAAGAATGGACTGACATTCCCAAAACATGACATTAATAAACAGTTAGAAATGAAGATTTCTTTAAAAACAAAAAAGACATTGATTAGCTATTGATAAAAGATCTGGGTAGGGTTCCGATGACCAACATTTAAAATTTAACGTTTTTTGTCGGCTGTGGATCCCTAGAATCCAAAGGTGGTTAATAGTGTTGAGCTGGCCTCACTTTTGCAAAAGCAAAACCACCGTTGGATTCTCGGGATCCATGGCCAAGAAAAAACATGAACTTTTTGGTTTAGTTTTGTTGGTCATCACAATCTGTTCCAAAATATCTACACCACCAATTTGGCCTCCTGAGATTGTCGTCTTTGGTCTAGCTAACACTTTGGTGTATTTAAGAGTTGTAGGCTTTTTCTTCCGGATCAAACTTCCCAACTGTATCATCCATAGGGTGGCGATCCAACTTCTTGGATCCTAGCAAGAAGACTGAGTTTAAGTGGTCAAGACTCAGGACCTTAGGATAGATGATCCATACAATCTGGGTTCCATAGTTAAACATTGATGACGGACCACAGTATGAGCCACGTGACAGAATTTTAGTGACTATTGGTTGTATGGATGTTTGGATCATCCTAGATGGATGTACATACCAAAAATCAGCCTGATTAGTGATTTCAACATTTGGATCTTTGTATCCAAATACTGCTTTTCCATAGTTAAAAATTAACCCATGAAAACCACTCCAATCCAATGGCGTAGAAAACACTAAGTAGGCTATTTTTGGTCTGTAACTCCACCTAGGGTTCCAAACCACCACATGGTCAGTGATCCTCTAAGGCCTCTAACCATGGGTTAGAGGACACTGACCGTATGTATGTCTGGCCCATCCCTCGGTGGACCTATATACCAAAAATCAGCCTGATTAGTGCTTTCCAACCTTTGGATCTTTCTACTCCAAAAAATGGTCAATAATGTTTAATTAACGATTAGAAAACACTAAACATGATAATTTTGTATCTATATGTCCACCTATTAGTCTGATTAGTGATTTTAAACCGCACCATCTTTTTACCCCAAATATTGGTCAATAATGCATAATCCAACTATTAGAAATCACTAATTAGGCTGATTAGAAATCACTATTACAACTGACACATGGACAAAAAATAAACAAAATTTGATTTGATGGAAACTTGATACAAAGTAGCTTGTGAGTTAAAATGCAGTCTACCAATGTTGAAGCATAAAAATGTTATTTCCCAGATCCAAGGTTTAAAAGGGGCCGTTACAATGGTATAATGGACTAGGAGCGTTAACGTGTTTTTTGTTATGACGGCCGTTATAACGAATTGTAACGCTAAAGAGCAAAAACGAAAAATAACAGAAATAAAGGACTATAACGAAAAATAAAGAAAAAAAAGGCGCTAAAATTCAAAATTTGAATTCAAATTTTCAAAAACAAAAAATAATTGGAAAAAATGGAATATAACGAAAATAACGGCGATTTTTTTTCGCAAATCTTTTTGAAAAATAGAAAAATAATGGCCGCTATTTCCATTATATTCCGTTTTAACAGTACATAACGTAAAGGGGGAGGTCCGAATCCGTTATAACGGCCTTTATTTTCATTATAACGGCCATCTTTTAAACTCTGCACTGTTTGAGTTTTTATTTTTTAAAATGAATTGGTGGGTTCCACACGTTTGAACCCAATTTAAGCCTCCTTTTTCCAAGCCTCAATGAACATGGTGTACAATCTCCTTCGTTAAAGACCAACTCAAGACCATCGATCTGGATTGTTGGGTCATGTTAAACCTTTGCTCACTGCATGATTTGAGCGAAGCCGATCACAGCACAGTATGAGCCACGTGGCACACTCTTAGAGGATGCTGACCGTATGGATATTTGGCCAGTCCCTCGGTGGACCTGCAAACCAAAAATCAGCCTGATTAGTGATTTACAACCTTTGGATCTTTGCTCCCAAATAACGCTCAATAATGCTCAAATTGCTACGGTTAAAATCAACCCATGAGAATAACTTCAATCCAGTGCTTAGAAATCATTGATCAGGTTTATTTTTGGTTTGTAGGTCCACCTAGTGATTGTCCAAACATCCATACGGTCATAGTCCACTAAGAGTGTGCTGCGATCGGCTTCGCTCACATCTGAGCAAAGGTTTACTCGGCCATGGCAGACCTACGGACCAAAATAGTCCATGACAAAATGGAGATCTAGGGTCTCCAATGGTAATTGAAATTGGGACTTCTTTTTCTTCTTTTGTAACTGAGAGAGCATTATCTTATGCTGCATTTTATCAAACATGGAAAGCGCATGATTTCATCCCAACATCTCATTTTTCTGTTTTTAATTAAGAGATAAATTAAGACCAAATGGAAGAAAACCCAGATCGTAATTTAACAAAAAAAATCATTTAAAAAAATAAACAAAAAAGAGCATAATCCAGGTAGAAAAAATCCACAAAAGAAAAGTGAAAAAGAGAACAAAACTGCACAATCTTATTTACATTACCTCCTACCAATTGATCAGCAAAAGCAGAGAACCCAACCTAAAACCCTCTTAATCGATCAGAAACCAAATTATGAATTCAAGTACAGAGAACCCACCAAAAATATAGGGGGCTGCTTCACTTAGTGAATCAATACAACACCAAATCAAAAACATGGAAATGAATGACAAAAAGAATTAAAACCCACGATGGGTGGGAAAACCCAGGGAAAAAAAATCCTAGAAACACACAAACATGTACACAGAGATTGAGACACAACTTTCAGCCATTGAAGACTTCTTGAAAAATCTTCTCCATTTTCCCCCATCCATGACCGCACCAGAGCTTCAAACACTCCCCTCCACCAACAGAGCTACTTCGGTTTCTCCACTGAAAGTAGGTTTTCTCCCGCGTCGTTGGTTACGGAAACCCTAACTTCAACACATTTGTAATTTTTATCCGATTATCCTGCAAAATTTAGAATTCTTGCACAGTGGGAAGTTTCGGATGTCGATCCGCACTCGGGTTTAGTTAACGCAATCAATAACATAAAATGACGGATTTTTATCAAGAAAACATGGAGAGGTGAGAATCTTGATGGATTAAAACATGATTGGTTGATTTTAGAGAGAAAAATAGCTACTCAAATAATAACAAAAAATTACAGAAACAACCCTTACTTTTATTCATTAATTCGAAATGTTTCATACAACTTGTGAAAAATTAAAACAATAATAACAAACACTAAATGTAATGGATTGATCTATAAAGCATGTAAGATTTAGCGAGAGAAACTAGAGAGAGAGTCTAAAAGAAGAGGAGAGAGAAACCTATTCTAGAGAGAAAAACTAGAGAGAGAGTCTAAAGAGATAAATTGTAGAGAGAAGAAAGAGAATGGTTTACTTTGAGCTTACACGGAATTGTTGGATTCAACAATGGAGGTTCGGCCGGACAAGAGGTGGTGCTTCAAGGATTGGAAGACGGGGTACATGTCCAGCAAGGAGGCGCGATAGCTTTGGCCTGTGGTGAAGAAGGTTGCCGGTGTTCTTGCAGGTGAAAGGCCGGGGATCCCGAACCAGCAGGTGGATGGTCGGAGTTGATGAAGGTGGTGCTCGTGAAGTGGCTAACCGGTGCACTCCCCGTTTTATATGGTGGAATATGGTGAGGGGAGGTTGTGTTGATAACACCGGCAGGTAGAGATGTGTAGCAAGAACGGAGAAGAAGACAGAGGCGGAGATGGAGATGGAGATGGAGATGGACCTACCTGAGTTGCAGGTCCGTTTGAAGACGGCCGGAGTTGCAAGAGGTGGAAGAAGAGGGGCGGTGTTGCTGTTTGCAACACCAGAAACGGTGTGTGTAGCAGCGGAGAGGGCGACTGTGGAGAGGAGGAATGAGGCTAGGGTTGGAGATGAGATGGGATAGAGATGGCGGTAAGCTTTTGCTCTAATGGAGACAGACGGTGGTGATCTGCAGCGGTGGAGAGATGGTGTGGGGGAAGACACCGGCGTGGAGAGAGGCTGAAGGGTAGAAAGGAGGAGGCGGATCTGCTAGAGGAGCAGGCCGTGATGGCTAGCAAGGTGGAGAGCAGTGCTCCTTCTTTTCTCTCCTCTTCTCTCTTCTTTTTTTATTTTTTTTGTTTGCTGTGGAGAGAACCGGAGTTGCAAACCTGCAACTCCGGTTGATGGATGAGGCGGTGGAGGATGTGCAGGTGAATGGGCGGCAGCAGCAAGGAAGAGAGGTTGCTGCCCGCGGCATCAGGCGGTGCTACGCACAGGTGGAGCACGAGCAGGTGAATGAAGAAGAAGACACGTAAGAGGACAGATCCGGCGAGCTTCTCGCCGGAATCAATGGAGAAGAAGAAGAAGAAGAAGAAGAAGAAGAAGAAGAAGAAAAAGAGGAGAAAGAACGTAGGGGGGTTTTTGGGAAGAGAAAGGAGAGGAAAGGAGGGGGATTAGGGTTCGAACGAACCCCTCTCCTTCTCCTTTTAAAGCTCCCTATTTCCATTATTGAAATAAAAATAATAATTTTTTTTTTTTTTTTTTTTTTTTTAAGTAAAAATCTACTTTTCTATGGGGAATCTCCCCAATTAGTGGACCCCCCATTTTTTTGAAATTTAATTAAAATTCTTTGGAAATTCACGGGGTCCACTAACTAGTCGGACAGCGGGTCGATGATGATGGGCCCGGCTACTGGCCCACATGGATTTGTGATGTCCATTGTCTCACAAGATGATGTGATAGACGGTCTGATGGCGATCGGATGGATGGTGACTTGATTGGGACTCAGGTTGGTGGATCGACGGATCTAGAGAGATCCAACGGTCCGATTGAAGATCCAACGGTCAGAAAGCTAAGGGAGATGAGATAGAGCTGATGGGCAGGAGTTCTAGGGTTAGGTCAGTAGATTCGAGGACCGAGAGATGAAGAGAGAGAGAGAGAATAAGGAGAGATGAGAGAGAAAGTATCAGAAAATAGAGAGAAAAGCACTGGCGGAGGGTCTGGAACCCTGGTCTTCACTGTGACCATTCTCACGCTTCTCCAGTAGAGTCGACTATCATTCTTTGCTGACTCATGTGGCTTTAAACGCTTTGGTCCGTCTCTTGGTCATTGGCTCTCCTACTCTCTTCGTTCTTTGGGCCGGCTTTTTGGTCCTCTTATTCAGCCCATATTTGGCCCATATCTTCTAGTCATAGCATGTGGGCTCTTTAAGCTTTGATAATGGGCTTTCCTGATTGATGTGGGCTTGCAAGTCTCTAGAATTGTCCCATCGGGGTTTCCTGCGACAGAAGAAGCGCGTAATGAGACTCTATCAGAATGACTTCATGTCTAGACTTTCGAAAATGTGTTTAATGCATGCAAATATACCATTTCGTCCAGAAAAGTGTGTTCTACGCAACAAAAGAGACTCTTACGTAGAAAAGTAGATAAATAGAGTATTTTAACGTGGGAGAATGCAATAACGCTAAAAGGATAATTGCTTAAAATAAGCACTTTTGAGCGAATATCATCCACCAACAGAGAAGATAGAGAGAGAGACAGCAGGGAGAAAAGAGTCGATCGAGAGAGAGGTCTCCGCTTCTTCAGTAGAGTTGCAAGCAAGAGAGAGGCCAGTAGGGTTGCAGGCGTCTTTAGAGAGAGAGTGAGGAAGATCATCTGAAAACCACGACCAAGAGTAGTGTTAGGTGAGCGAAAAAATGGGCGCCCAAAATGAGCGGGAAAAACGTGTAAGCCAAAAACCAAAATTTTGGAAACAAAAAATCACAACCGTCAATCCTGTAGCAGATCTCAGCCACTATTTATGAGGGAGACAACCTTCCTGTTTTGTTATATAGATTCCTCAGCCTATGATTACTAACTTTTTCGCAACCGGACTTCGTAATTTGACTCAATATCTACTATTACAATTGTTTTAACACATTTGAAGTGTTGGAACAAGATTCGGGACTGTCGAAACTAGTTTACCCCATTCGTGCGTCAATGACTCTAATTGGACTCAGTTTGTGCGTTACATTCCCTAGCATATAACTAGTGACTTTTTCACAACCAGACCTCGTTATTTGACTCAATATCTTCCATTACAATTGTTTCAACACATTTGAACTGTTGAAACAAGATTCGGGACAGTCGGAAATAGTTTACCCCATTCGTGCGTCAATGACTCTAATTGGACTCAGTTTGTGCGTTACATTCCCAAGCATATAACTAGTGACTTTTTCACAACCGGACCTCGTAATTTGACTCAATATCTTCCATTACAATTGTTTCAACACATTTGAACTGTTGGAACAAGATTCGGAGCAGTCGAAAGAAGTTTGCACCATCCGTTCGTCAATGTCTCTAATTGGACACAGTTTGTGTGTTACATTCTTAAGCCAATAATTACTGACTTTTTCGCAACCGGACATCGTAATTTGAATCAATTTCTTCTATTACAATTGTTTTAACACATTTAAAGTGTTGGAACAAGATTCAGGACTGTTCGAACAAGTCTACTGCATTTGTACGTCAATGACTCTGATTGGACTCAGTTTGTGCGTTACATTCCTACGCTTGTAACTAGTGACTTTTTCACAACTGAACCTCGTAATTTGACTCAATATCTTCCATCACAGCTGTTTTAACACATTAGAAGTGTTGGAACAAGATTTGGGATAGTCCAAACAAGTTTGCCCCATTCGTGCGTCAATGACTATAATTGGACTCAGTTTGTGCGATACACTCCTAAGCATATAACAAGTGCCTTTTTCGCAACCGGACCTCGTAATTTGTCTCAATCTCTTCCATTGCAATTGTTTCAACACATTTGAAGTCTTGGAACAGGATTCGTGACAGTCGAAACAAGTTTCCTCCATCCGTGAGTCAATGTCTCTCATTGGACTCAGTTTGTGTGTTACATTCCAAAGCCTATAACTAGTGACATTTTTACAACCGAACCTCGTAATTTGACTCAATATCTTTCATTACAATTATTTCAACATATTTGAAATATTGAAACAGGATTCAGGAAAGTCGGAAGAAGTTTGCTCCATTCGTTCTTCAATGTCTCTAATTGGACTCAGTTTGTGTGTTACATTCCTAAGCCTATGATTACTGACTTTTTCGCAGCCGAACTTCGTAATTTGACTCAATATCTACTATTACAATTGTTTTAACACATTTGAAGTGTTGGAACAAGATTCGGGACTGTCGGAAATAGTTTACCCCATTCGTGCGTCAATGACTCTAATTGGACTCAGTTTGTGCGTTACATTCCCAAGCATATAACTAGTGACCTTTTCACAATCGGACCTCATAATTTGACTCAATATCTTCCATTACAATTGTTTCAACACATTTGAACTGTTGAAACAAGATTCTGGACAGTCGAAACAAGTTTGCTCCATTCGTTCGTCAATGTTTCTAATAATTTGACTCAATATCTTCCATTACAATTGTTTCAATATATTTTAACTATTGAAATAAGATTCGGGAAAGTCGGAAGAAGTTTGCTCCATTCGTTCGTCAATGTCTCTAATTGTACTTAGTTTGTGTGTTACATTCCTAAGCCTATAATTACTGATTTTTTCGCAACCGGACTTCGTAATTTGACTCAATATCTACTATTACAATTGATTTAACACATTTGAAGTGTTGGAACAAGATTCAGGACTGTCCGAACAAGTTAACCACATTCGTGCGTCAATGACTCTGATTGGACTCAGTTTGTGCGTTACATTCCCAAGCTTATAACTAGTGACTTTTTCACAACTGAACCTCGTAATTTGACTCAATATCTTCTATTACAGCTGTTTTAACACATTTGAAGTGTTGGAACAAAATTTGGGATAGTCGAAACAAGTCTTCCCCATTCGTGCTTCAATGACTATAATTGGACTCAGTTTGTGCGTTACACACCTAAGCTTATAACAACTGACTTTTTTGCAATCGAACCTCGTGATTTGTCTCAATCTCTTCCATTGCAATTGTTTCAATAGATTTGAAGTCTTAGAACAAGATTCGGGATAGTCGAAACAAGTTTGCTCCATCTGTGCGTCAATGTATCTAATTGGACTCAGTTTGTGTGTTACATTCCAAAGCCTATAACTATTGACTTTTTTACAATCGAACCTCGTAATTTGAGTCAATATCTTCCATTACAATTATTTCAACATATTTGAACTATTGAAACAAGATTCAGGAAAGTCGGAAGAAATTTGCTCCATTTGTTCGTCAATGTCTCTAATTGGACTCAGATTGTGTGTTACATTCCTAAGCCTATAATTACTGACTTTTTCGCAACCAGACTTCATAATTTGACTCAATTTCTTTTATTACAATTGGTTTAACACATTTGAAGTATTGGGACAAGATTCGGGACTGTCGGAACTAGTTTACCCCATTCGTGCGTCAATGACTCTAATTGGACTCAGTTTGTGCGTTACATTCCCAAGCATATAACTAGTGACTTTTTCACAACTAGACCTCGTAATTTGACTAAATATCTTCCATTATAATTGTTTCAACACATTTGAACTGTTGGAACAACATTCAGAGCAATCGAAAGAAGTTTGCTCCATCCGTTCGTCAATGTCTTTAATTGGACTCAGTTTGTGTGTTACATTCTTAAGCCAATCCAATAATTACCGACTTTTTTACAATCGGACATCGTAATTTGAAACAATTTCTTCTATTAAAATTGTTTTAACACAATTGAAGTGGTGGAACAAGATTCAGGACTGTCCGAACAAGTTTACCGCATTCGTGCGTCAATGACTCTGATTCGACTCAGTTTGTGTGTTACATTCCTAAGCTTATAACTAGTGACTTTTTCACAACTGAACCTCGTAATTTGACTCAATATCTTCTATCACAGCTGTTTTAACACATTTGAAGTGTTGGAACAAGATTCGAGATAGTCAATGACTATAATTTAACTCAGTTTGTGCGTTACACTCGTAAGCTTATAACAAGTGCCTTTTTCGCAACCGGACCTCGTAATTTGTCTCAATCTCTTCCATTGCAATTGTTTCAACACATTTGAAGTCTTGGAACAAGATTCGGGACAGTCGAAACAAGTTTGCTCCATCCGTGCGTCAATGTCTCTTATTGGACTCAGTTTGTGTATTACATTCCGAAGCCTATAACTAGTGACTTTTTTACAACTGGACCTCGTAGTTTGACTCAATATCTTCCATTTCAGTTGTTTCAACACATTTGAACAGTTGAAACAAGATTCTGGATATTAGAAGAAGTTTGCTCCATTCGTTCGTCAATGTCTCTAATTGGACTTAGTTTGTGTGTTACATTCCTAAGCTTATAATTACTGACTTTTTCGCAACCGGACTTCGTAATTTGACTCAATATCTACTATTATAATTGTTTTAAGACATTTAAAGTGTTGGAACAAGATTTGGAGCAGTCGAAAGAAGTTTGCTCCATCCATTCGTCAATTTCTTTAATTGGACTCAGTTTGTGTGTTACATTCTTAAGCCTATAATTACTGACTTTTTCGCAACCAGACATCGTAATTTGAATCAATATCTTCTATTACAATTGTTTTAACACATTTGAAGTGTTGGAACAAGATTCAGGACTGTCGGAACAAGTTTACCCCATTCGTACGTCAATGAATCTAATTGGACTCAGTTTGTGTGTTACATTCCGAAGACTATAACTAGTGACTTTTTTGCAACCGGACCTCGTAATTTGACTCAAACTCTTCCATTACTATTGTTTCAACACATTTGAAGTGTTAGAAGAAGATTCGGGACAGTCGAAAGAAGTTTGCTCCATCCGTTCGTCAATGTCTCAAATTGGACTCTGTTTGTGTGTTACATTCCTAAGCCTATAATTACTGACTTTTTCACAACCGAACCTCGTAATTTGACTCAATATCTTCTATTACAATTGTTTCAACACATTTGAACTGTTGAAATAAGATTCGGGACAGTCGAAACAAGTTTGCTCCATTCGTTCGTCAATGTGTCTAATTGGACTCAGTTTGTGTGTTACATTCCTAAGCCTATAATTACTGACTTTTTTCAAATCGGACTTCGTAATTTGACTCAATATCTTGTATTACAATTGTTTTAACACATATGAAGTGTTCGAACAATATTCGGGACTATCGGAGCAAGTTTGCTCCATCCGTGCGTCAATCTCTCTAATTGGACTCAATTTGTGTGTTACAAACCGAAGACTATAACTAGTGACTTTTTTGTAATCGGACCTCGTAATTTGACTCAAACTCTTCCATTACTATTGTTTCAGCACATTTGAAGTGTTGAAAAAAGATTCGGGACAGTCGAAAGAAGTTTGCTCCATCCGTTCGTCAATGTCTCTAATTGGACTCAGTTTGTGTGTTACATTCCGAAGCCTATTACTAGCGACTTTTTGCAACCGGACCTCATAATTTTACTCAAACTCTTCCATTACTATTGTTTCAACATATTTGAAATGTTGGAGCAAGATTCGGGACAGTCGAAACAAGTTTGCTCCAGCTGTACATCAATGTCTCTAATTGGACTTAATTTGTGTGTTACATTCCGAAGCCTATAACTAGTGACTTTTTCACAACCGGACCCCGTAATTGGACTCAAACTCTTCCATTACTATTGTTTCAATACTTTTGAAGTGTTGAAACAAGATTCCAGACAGTCCAAAGAAATTTACTCCATCTGTTCGTCAATGTCTCTAATTGGACTAAGTGTGTGTGTTACATTCCTAAGCCTATAATTACTGACTTTTTCACAACCGGACTTCGTAATTTGACTCAATATCTTCTATTACAATTGTTTTAACACATTTGAAGTGTTGGAACAAGATTCGGGACTGTCGGAACAAGTTTGCATCATTCGTGCGTCAATGACTCTAATTGGACTCAGTTTGTGCGTTACATTCCTAAACTTATAACTAGTAACTTTTTCACAACTGAACCTCGTAATTTGACTCAATATCTTCTATTACAGCTGTTTTAACACATTTGAAGTGTTGGAACAAAATTCGGGATAGTCGAAACAAGTTTGCCCCATTCGTGCGTCAATGACTATAATTGGACTCAGTTTGTGCATTACACTCCTAAGCTTATAACAACTGACTTTTTCGGAATCGGACCTCGTAATTTGTCTCAATCTCTTCCTTTGCAATTGTTTCAACACATTTGAAGTCTTGTAACAAGACTCGGGACAGTCGAAATAAGTTTGCTCCATCCGTGCATCAATGTCTCTAATTGGACTCAGTTTGTGTGTTACAATCCTAAGGCTATAATTACTGACTTTTGCAAAATTGGACTTCGTAATTTGACTCAATATCTTCTATTACAATTATTTTAACACATTTGAAGTGTTGGAACAAGATTCGGGACTGTCGGAACAAGTTTGCCCCATTCGTGCGTCAATGACTCTAATTGGACTCAGTTTGTGCGTTACATTCCTAAGCTTATGACTAGTGAGTTTTTCACAACTGAACCTCGTAATTTGACTCAATATCTTCTATTACAGCTGTTTTAACACATTTGGAGTGTTGGAACAAAATTCGGGACTGTCGGAACAAGTTTACCCCATTCGTGCGTCAATGACTCTAATTGGACTCAGTTTGTGCGTTACATTCCCAAGCTTATAACTAGTGACTTTCTCACAGCTGAACCTCGTAATTTGACTCAATATCTTCTATTAGAGCTGTTTTAACGCATTTAAAGTGTTGAAACAAGATTCAAGAAAGTCGGAAGAAGTTTGGTCCATTCGTTCGTCAATGTCTCTAATTGGACTCAGTTTGTGTGTTACATTCCTAAGCCTATAATTATTGACTTTTTTGCAACCGGACTTCGTAATTTGGCTCAATATCTTCTATTACAATTGTTTAAACACATTTGAAGTGTTGGAAGAAGATTCGGGACTGTCGGAACTAGTTTACCCCATTCGTGCGTCAATGACTCTAATCGAACTCAGTTTGTGCGTTACATTCGCAAGCATATAACTAGTGACTTTTTCACAATCGGATCTCGTAATTTGACTCAATATCTTCCATTACAATTTTTTTAACACATTTGAACTGTTGGACCAAGATTCGGTGTAATACCCTGAACTTTCGTTCTAGGGTATTACGTTAAATTCACCTAATATATGAAAACCTAAACCTTTTTCAGACTCTTATTATTGTTTTTATTGTTTAATATCATTTATGAGTATGTGTATTTAATTTTATTTTATTCTGACAACTCTGAAAAATCTGCTATTTTTGAAACATGCTCTTTAGGGCTAAATTCTTGCTAAAAATAATGAACCATAACTTGCAGGGGACTTTTTCTTTCCCCAACTAACAATCCATAACTTTTATAAAAAAATTATTTTATGGGCCCGAGACACCAAAAATATTCTTATTTTATCCTTACCAACTTACCTGTGAAATTTGAAACCTTTCTTGAGACATAAAAACCCTAGTGAGAGATTTCGGGAGATTTTGATAAAAATAGTATTTTCGTAAGTTTTGAACTTTTTTACTATTCTTATATTTTTTACATAATATTTAATTATATTTTATTTATTTAATAGGAGTGTGGGACCCACGAATCACTTTCGGGTCATTCCGATGTCACTTGACACTTTTTCGGTGCTTTGAACGTTTTTTATGATTTTTATGTATTTAGACTACTTTTATGTGATTTGTGTGTGTGACATGTGTCAATACCTTATTATATGGACTTTAAATTATATAATATAGTTTAATTGAATTAATATATAATTATTTGTGTTATGATTGTTGAGTGGGCCCGTATGGCCAATTTAGAGGCCTTTAGGGCTTAATAATATTCTTAAATGAAGCATATTGATGTATATGGGCCTTGGGCCCATTCCTAACCCATTAATAGTGTAAAATATAAGTTTTTGAGGGTTGAAAAAGTCATCCCTTTGATAGTTACGAATTTTAACAAAATAGAAACCCTAATCCTTCCCTAAACCTATTTATGAAAACCCTAAAGCTTAGAAGCTTTTACAAAACCAAACTCCATTAAAGAATGGAGCAAGCTCCATTAAACCTTCATCCGGGCACCGATCGCACTCGAGCAAGAAGATAGAATTGACGGGGACTCCGATTTGAAGAACATACTCCGAGGAGATGACGATCCGACGACTTTCAAATTTGAAGAAACTTTTGATTTTCATTAAAGTTCAAGAAACCTTAAGGTAAGTGTGCTTGATCCATCCTATACTTATTTTTCTTCAAGATTTTATTTCTCTTCCATTAGATAATGGTTGATACTCATTATAAATTAATTTCAATAATATTTATTTTATTCTTATTGAGTTGATCTTTATTTTGGGCCACCATGATGGGTTGGGTCATGGTCTATTTTGTATCTATAACGGATGATTATGTTCTTTATCATTTTTGTTATATTTTTATAATTTAAATATTTTTATAATTATTTTTTCTAAATATCTCTTTGAATTTATTTTCCAAAACCCTTTGGTTTGTATTTTTCTGATTTGTATTGATTAAGTTATGATTTTTCTAAGTTATTGGACTTTACCAAAAAACTCAGAATTTTAGATTTTACATGGTCCACTTCACTTAAAGCTTTGATCTCTATTTTTAACCTAAATATTTTTTTAATTATTTTTTATAGATACCTCTATAAATCTAGGTTCTAGAACTTTTGAGTTTGTATTTTTTTGATTTGTATTGATTAAGTTATGATTTTTCTAATTTGTTAGACTTAACAAAAAACCTAGAATTTTAGATTTTACATGGTCCACTTCACTTGAGATTTCGATCTATATTTTTAATTTAAATATTTTTCTAATTATTTTTCACAGATACCTCTATCAATCTAGTTTCTAGAACCTTTAAATTTATATTTTTCTAATTTGTATTGATTAAGTTATGATTTTTTAAACGTGCTGGACTTTTCTGTAAAACTAGAATTTTAGATTTTACATGGTTCAATTTCTTGGGATTTTGATCTATATTTTTAACCTAAATATTTTTCTAAATATTTTTCATAAATACCTCTATCAATTTAGTTTCTAGAACCTTTGAGTTTGTATTTTTTGGATTTGTATTGATTAAGTTATGATTTTTCAAATGTGCTGGACTTTTCTGTAAAACCCAGAATAAGGGTTTCAACCCATATCTTAAGTATGAATATTTTTCTATTTATTTTTTCTAAATACCTCTTTAAATCTAGTTTATATAACATTTGAGTTTGTATTTTCTGATCTGTATTGATTAAGTTATTATTTTTCAAATGTGTAAGACTTTTCTGTAAAACCCAGAATTCTAAATTCTATCCGGTTCACTTAATTAATGGTTTCGACCTATATTTTGAATCTGAATATTTTTCTATTTATTTTTCTTAAAAACTTCTGTGAATCTAGTTTTTAAATCCATTGAGTTAATATTTTTTTAATTAATATTTATTTAGTTTTGATTTTTACAATAAACTATATTTTCTGTGAACTACTTATTTTTTTGGATTTTGGACGATTAATGGCCTTGGGAACCCTTAGTGGTTCAGTCATGACTTATTGAATATTAAGGGGTTTAGCCCTTGTTGTTTGACTAAACCCGAGATGGTTTGACCATACTTGTATGCATGGGGATCCCACCCATATGTCTTGGATCCCTTATAGAGTTCGGCCAAGTGTCTTGGATCTCTCTTTAGGGTTCGACCTTGTGTCATAGATCCCTCATAGGGTTCGGCCATGGTGTGTTGGCTTCTCTTGAGACCTTCACTTATATTGTTAATCGATGTTGATCGTGATCTTTTGTGATTATTTACATGTTATTTATGTTGTTTAACCCTAGTTCATACCCATTTTATTACTCCTGATGATCATGTGTTTATTTTATATTCTTATTTAAATATTAAATACATGTGTGCATATGCCATGTAACCCTAGTACCATCTTGTTATCATATTATGATCATCACGTCATTTCATATAAGGGGTGCATAAGGGAACGGGTTGAAGTATATTATATACGTTTATATTGGTTTTATCAATTAATCAAGGTTCGGTACCCTAGGGTGAAAGGCCCCAGACGTTATTATATCCTGCAGATGGGTCAATGAGACCGCTCCCAGTGCGGGAAGGAGATGGAGACCCTATGTAGTTATGGGTACTAGTTGCATTTGCATCCCATACTTACTTGCATTCACCCTCATATTCATGTCATCATTATTATATGATTGAGATGCATACTTTGGTTAAAAACTTGTATAGTATGATATCATACCATGCACACTGTTGTATTACTGGGCCTCGGCTCACGGTGTTACACCAATACCATTTTCAGATTTTAAGGAACCGGGTACGTAAGATGATTTTGAGACGAAAGACTCTGGTGCATTCGAGGAGATTAGCGAGGATTTGGGAATCGATCCCACACTTTAGAAGACTTTAAATTCGATTGTTCTAAAACATTACTTATTTATTTTCATGGGCATGTAGTCCTTTGATTGAGAGCATGTTCTCATCTTATTCTCTCCACATTTAATTGATTGATTAAATTGTTTGAGTTTTGAATTATTTTAATTATGTGTTTTCTATATCTAAATTTTTTTTTACGTAGTGGGTTTTCGAATGAACCTTAGTTGTCTAATTGACCTAATTGGACCACTAGGGAACATTCATGGATCACCTCTGGTTTCAGGTACGGGTCGATCCACAGATTTTTGGGTCGTATCTGGGTATCCGGATTTTGGGCGAGATAGAGTGGTATTAGAGCTTAGGCTTCAGACACCTAGGGATTTATGTGTAATGAGTCTATATATAATTGAGTTGTATGTGATAGAATGGTGTTAGAACACAGTCAGTAGATTACCCTAAGGACCCATGGAATGGAGGCCATTATGGGATCTGGTTAATGTGTCAACTCTTATTATGGAGACCGTAATATTTTAGTATACATTAGAGACACTTAGAAATGCTATAATCTAGAGTGCTCTGATTGTTTGTAATACTTATAAATAGTGATTGTGTACTATTGTTTGTATGTATATTATTGTAATACTTAATTTTATATTATGTTTGACTATGTCACAGACCTAACACTGTCGTACCTTATCAAGGAGATTATGGCAGAATGGTATGTTGACAGAATTATATCCTCTGATGATCTTAATTGGACAGTTTGACTATTTTGACTAGTAGACCAGTTGACTAGCATGACCAGTTTGACTGGAAGATAGATTGATTAGTTTTACAAGCTGATTGAGGTCAATTAGATTGATCAAGTTTACCAGTTTAACTAAGGTTGACTATATTGACTAATTTGACCAGCATAATTAAGTTGACTAGACGTAGATGACTAACTTGCCTGGATTGGACTAAATTGATGTAGATGACCAGTTTAGCTAGGTTTACTATATTGATTAAGTTGACCAATCTGACTGTGTGTAGCTATAAAGTTTGTCAACCAATTTAACTAGGTTTGGCTAAAATGATTAGTTGACTAATCAGATTTGACAGACTAGGTTGAGAATTTCTTTGAGGGGGTTCGAATTTCGAAGACGAAATTTTTTTTAAGGGGGGTAGATTGTAATACCCTGAACTTTCGTTCTAGGGTATTATGGTAAATTTACCTAATATATGAGAACCTAAACCTTTTTCAGACTCTTATTATTGTTTTTATTGTTTAATATCATGTATGAGTATGTATATTTAATTTTGTTTTATTCTGACAACTTTGAAAAACCTGCTATTTTTGAAACATGCTCTTTAGGGCTAAATTCTTGCTAAAAATAATGAACCATAACTTGCAGGGGACTTTTTCTTTCCCCAACTAACAATCTAGAACTTTTATAAAAAAATTATTTTATGTGCCCGAGACACCAAAAATATTCCTATTTTATCCTTACCAACTTACCTGTGAAATTTGAAACCTTTCTTGAGACATAAAAACCCTAGTGGGAGATTTCGGGAGATTTTGACAAAAATAGTATTTTCGTAATTTTTGAACTTTCCTACCATTCTTATATTTTTTAAATAATATTTAATTATATTTTATTTATTTAATAAGAGTGTGGGACCCATGAATCACTTTCGGGTCATTCCGATGTCACTTGACACTTTTCCGGTGCTTTGAACAGTTTTTATGATTTTTATGTATTTAGACTACTTTTATGTGATTTGTGTGTGTGACATGTGTCAATACCTTATTGTATGGACTTTAAATTATATAATATAGTTTACTTGAATTAATGTATAATTATTTGTGTTATGATTGTTGAGTGGGCCCGTATGGCCAATTTAGAGGCCTTTAGGGCTTAATAATATTCTTAAATGAAGCCTATTGATGTATATGGGCCTTGGGCCCATTCCTAACCCATTAATAGTGTAAAATATAAGTTTTTGAGGGTTGAAAAAGTCATCCCTTTGATAGTTACGAATTTTAAAATAAAAACCCTAATCCTTCCCTAAACCTATTTATGAAAACCCTAAAGCTTTAGAAGCTTTTACAAAACCAAACTCCATTAAAGAATAGAGCAAGCTCCATTAAACCTTCATCCGGGCACCGATCGCACTCGAGCAAGAAGGGAAAATTGACGGGGACTCCGATTTGAAGAACATACTCCGAGGAAATGACGATCCGACGACTTTTAAATTTGAAGAAACTTTTGATTTTCATTAAAGTTCAAGGAAACCTTAAGGTAAGTGCGCTTGATCCATCCTATACTTGTTTTTCTTCAAGATTTTATTTCTTTTTCATTAGATAATGGTTGATACTCATTATAAATTAATTTCAACAATATTTATTTTATTCTTATTGGGTTGTTCTTTATTTTGGGCCACCATGATGGGTTGGGCCATGGTCTATTTTGTACCTATAACGGATGATTATGTTCTTTATCATTTTTGTTATATTTTTATAATTTAAATATTTTTATAATTATTTTTTCTAAATATTTCTTTGAATCTATTTTCCAAAACCATTTAGTTTGTATTTTTCTGATTTGTATTGATTAAGTTATGATTTTTCTAAGTTATTGGACTTTACCAAAAAACTCAGAATTTTAGATTTTACATGGTACACTTCACTTAAAGTTTCGATCTCTATTTTTAACCTAAATATTTTTTTAATTATTTTTCATAGATACCTCTATCAATCTAGTTTCTAGAAATTTTAGGTTTGTATATTTTTGATTTGTATTAATTAAGTTATAATTTTTCTAATTTGTTAGACTTAACAAAAAACCTAGAATTTTAGATTTTACATGGTCCAATTCAATTGGGATTTCAATCTATATTTTTAATCTAAATATTTTTCTAATTATTTTTCTCAGATACCTCTATCAATCTAGTTTCTAGAACCTTTGATTTTATATTTTTCTGATTTGTATTGATTAAGTTATGATTTTTCAAACATGCTGGACTTTTCTGTAAAACTAGAATTTCAGATTTTATATGATCCAATTTACTTGGGATTTCGATCTATATTTTTAACCTAAATATTTTTCTAAATATTTTTTATTGATATCTCTATCAATCTAGTTTCTAGAACCTTTGAGTTTGTATTTTTTGGATATGTATTGATTAAGTTATGATTTTTCAAATGTGCTGGACTTTTCTGTAAAACTCAGAATTTCAGATTCTTTCCGGCCCAATTCATTAATGGTTTCGACCCATATTTTAATTATGAATATTTTTCTCTTTATTTTTCTTAAGTACCTCTTTAAATCTAGTTTCTATAACATTTGAGTTTGTATTTTTCTGATCTGTATTGATTAAGTTATGATTTTTCAAATGTGTAAGACTTTTCTGTAAAACCCAAAATTCCAAATTCTGTCCGGTTCACTTAATTAAGGGTTTCGACCTATATTTTGAATCTGAATATTTTTCTATTTATTTTTTCTAAAAACCTCTGTGAATCTTGTTTTTAAATCCATTGAGTTAATATTTTTTTAATTAATATTTATTTAGTTTTGATTTTTACAATAAACTATGTTTTCTGTAAACTACTTATTTTTTTGGATTTTGGACGATTAATGGCCTTGGGAACCCTTAGTGGTTCAGTCATGACTTATTGAATATTAAGGGGTTTAGCCCTTGTTGTTTGACTAAACCCGAGATGGTTTGACCTATATTTGTATGCATGGGGATCCCACCCATGTGTCTTGGATCCCTCATAGAGTTCGGCCAAGTGTCTTGGATCTCTCTTTAGGGTTCGACCTTGTGTCAAGGATCCCTCATAGGGTTCGGCCATGGTGTGTTGGATTCTCTTGAGACCTTCACTTATATTGTTAATCGATGTTGATCGTGATCTTTGGTGATTATTTATATGTTATTTATTTTGTTTAACCCTAGTTCATACCCATTTTATTACTCCTGATGATCATGTGTTTATTTTATATTCTTATTTAAATGTTAAATACATGTGTGCATATGCCATGTAACCCTAGTACTATCTTGTTATCATATTATGATCATCACGTCATTTCATATAAGGGGTGCATAAGGGAACGGGGTTGAAGTATATTATATACGTTTATATTGGTTTTATCAATTAATCAAGGTTCGGTACCCTAGGGTGAAAGGCCCCAGACGTTATTATATCCTGCAGATGGGTTAATGAGACCGCTCCCAGTGCGGGAAGGAGATGAAGACCCTATGTGGTTATGGGTACTAGTTGCATTTGCATCCCATACTTACTTGCATTCACCCTCATATGCATGTCATCATTATTATATGATTGAGGTGCATACCATGGTTAAAAACCTGTATAGTATGATATCATACCATGCACAGTGTTGTATTACTGGGCCTCGGCTCACGGTGCTACACCGATACCATTTTCAGATTTTAAAGAGCCGGGTACGTGAGATGATTTTGAGACGAAACTCTGGTGCATTCGAGGAGATTGGCGAGGATTTGAGAGTCGATCCCACACTTTAGCAGACTTTAAATTCGATTGTTCTAAAACATTACTTATTTATTTTCATGGGCATGTAGTCCTTTGATTAAGAGCATGTTCTCATCTTCTTCTCTCCACATTTAATTGATTGATTAAATTGTTTGAGATATGAATTATTTTAATTATGTGTTTTCTATATCTAATTTTTTTTTACGTAGTGGGTTTTCGAATGAACCTTAGTTGTCTAATTGACCTAATTGGACCACTAGGAAACATTCATGGATCACCTCTGGGTTCGGGTACAGGTCAATCCATAGATTTTTGGGTCGTATCTGTGTGTTACATTCCTAACCTATAATTACTGACTTTTTAGCAACGGGACCTCGTAATTTGACTCAATATCTTCTTTATAATTGTTTCAACACATTTGAACTGTTGAAACAAGATTCGGGACAGTCGGAACAAGTTTGCTCCATTCGTTCGTCAATGTCTCTAATTGGACTCAGTTTGTGTGTTACATTCCTAAACCTATAATTACTGACTTTTTTGAAACCGGACTTCGTAATTTGACTCAATATCTTATATTACAATTGTTTTAACACATGAAGTGTTGGAACAATATTTGGGACTGTCGGAACAAGTCTTCCCCATTCGTGCGTCAATGACTCTAATTGGACTCAGTCTGTGCGTTATACTCCTAAGCTTATAACAAGTCTCTAATTGGACTTCCCCATTCGTTCGTCAATGTCTCTAATTGGACTCAGTTTGTGTGTTACATTCCTAAACCTATAATTACTGACTTTTTTGAAACCGGACTTCGTAATTTGACTCAATATCTTATATTACAATTGTTTTAACACATGAAGTGTTGGAACAATATTTGGGACTGTCGGAACAAGTCTTCCCCATTCGTGCGTCAATGACTCTAATTTGACTCAATCTCTTCCATTGCAATTGTTTCAACACATTTGATGTCTTGGAACAAGATTCAGGACAGTCGAAACAAGTTTGCTCCAGCCGTGCGTCAATGTCTCTAATTGAACTCAGTTTGTGTGTTACATTCCGAAGCCTATAACTAATGACTTTTTCGCAACCGGACCCCGTAATTTGACTCAAACTCTTCCATTACTATTGTTTCAATACATTTGAAGTGTTGAAACAAGATTCGGGACAGTCCAAAGAAGTTTGCTCCATTCGTTCGTCAATGTCTCTAATTGGACTAAATTTGTGTGTTACATTCCTAAGCCTATAATTACTGACTTTCTCGCAACCGGACTTCGTAATTTGACTCAATATCTTTTATTACAATTGTTTTAACACATTTGAAGTGTTGGAACAAGATTCGGGACTGTCGGAACAAGTTTGCCCCATTTGTGTGTCAATGACTCTAATTGGACTCAGTTTGTGCGTTACAGTCCTAAGCTTATAACTAGTGACTTTTTTACAACTGGACCTCGTAATTTGACTCAATATCTTCCATTACAATTGTTTCAACACATTTGAACTGTTGAAACAATATTTGGGACAGTCGGAACAAGTTTGCTCCTTTCGTTCGTCAATGTCTCTAATTGGACTCTGTTTGTGTCTTACATTCATATGCCTATAATTACTGACTTTTCCACAACCGAACTTCGTAATTTGACTCAATATCTTCTATTTCAATTTTTTTAACACATTTGAAGTATTGGAAAAGATTCGGGACAGTCGGAACAAGTTTGCGCTATTCGCGCGTCAATGACTATAATTGGACTCTGTTTGTGTGTTACATTCCTATACCTATAATTACTGACTTTTTCGCAACCGGAATTCGTAATTTGACTCAATATCTTCTATTACAATTTTTTTAAAACATTTGAAGTGTTAGAAACGATTCGGGACAGTCAGAACAAGTTTGCTCCATTCGCGCGTCAATGACAATAATTGGACTCAGTTTGTACATTTTTTTTTTTTTTTAATTAAGCGTGGGGTTAGGTGGACCCCTACCTGACTCAGTTTGTGCGTTACACTCCTAAGCTTATAACGAGTGACTTTTCCACAACTAGACCTCGTAATTTGACTGAATCTCTTCCATTGCAATTGTTTCAACACATTTGAAGTCTTGGAACAAGATTCGGGACAGTCGACACAAGTTCGCTCCATCCGTGTGTCAATGTCTCTAATTGGACTCAGTTTGTGTGTTACATTCCGAAGCCTATAACTAGTAACTTTTACGCAACCGGACCTCGTAATTTGACTCAAACTCTTCCATTACTATTGTTTCAACACATTTGAACTATTGAAACAAGATTCGGGACAGTCGGAACAAGTTAACTCCATTCATTCGTCAATGTCTCTAATTGGACTCAGTTTGTGTGTTACATTCTTAAGCCTATAATTACTAACTTTTTTTAAACCGGACTTCGTAATTTGACTCAATATCTTCTATTACAATTGTTTTAACACATTTGAAGTGTTGGAACAAGATTCGGGACTGTCGGAACAAGTTTGCCCCATTCGTACGTCAATGACTCTAATTGGACTCAGTTTGTGCGTTACATTCCTATGCTTATAACTAGTGACTTTCTCACAACCGGACCTCGTAACCTGACTCAATATCTTTTATTATAATTGTTTTAACACATTTGAACTATGAAAATAAGATTCGGGACAGTCGGAACAAGTTTACTCCATTCGTTAGGCAATGTCTTTAATTGGACTCAGTTTGTGTGTTACATTCCCAAGCCTATAATTACTGACTTTTTTTAAACCGGACTTCGTAATTTGACTCAATATCTTCTATTACAATTGTTTTAACATATTTGAAGTGTTGGAACAAGATTTGGAGCAGTCGAAAGAAGTTTGCTCCATCCGTTCGTCAATGTCTCTAATTGGAATCAGTTTGTGTGTTACATTCTTAAGCCTATAATTAATGACTTTTTCGCAACCGAACATCGTAATTTTAATCAATATCTTCTATTACAATTGTTTTAACACATTTGAATGTTGGAACAAGATTCAGGACTGTTGGAACAAGTTTACACCATTCGTGCATCACTGACTCTAATTGGACGCAGTTTGTGTGTTACATTCCGAAGACTATAACTAGTGACTTTTTTCCAACCGGACCTCGTAATTTGACTCAAACTCTTCCAATACTATTGTTTCAACACATTTGAAGTGTTGGAAGAAGATTCGGGACAGTCGAAAGAAGTTTGCTCCATCCGTTCGTCAATGACTCTAATTGGACTCAGTTTGTGTGTTACATTCCTAAGCCTATAATTACTGACTTTTTTACAACCGGACTTCGTAATTTGACTCAATATCTTCTATTACAATTGTTTTAACACATTTGAAGTATTGGAACAAGATTCGGGACAGTCGGAAAAGTTTGCTCCATTCGTGCGTCAGTGACTCTAATTGGACTCAGTTTGTGCGTTACATTCTTAAGCTTATAACTAGTGACTTTTTCACAACTGAACCTTATAATTTGACTCAATATCTTCTATTACAGCTGTTTTAACACATTTGAAGTGTTGGAACAAAATTCGGGATAGTCGAAACACGTTTGCCCCATTCGTGCGTCAATGACTATAATTGGACTCAGTTTATGCGTTACACTCCTAAGCTTATAACAAGTGACTTTTTGGCAACCGGACCTCGTAATTTGTCTCAATCTCTTCCATTGCAATTGTTTCAACACATTTGAAGTCTTGGAACAAGATTCGGGATAGTCGAAACAAGTTTGCTCAACCTGTGCGTCAATGTCTCCAATTGGACTCAGTTTGTGTGCAACATTCCGAAGGCTATAACTAGTGACTTTTTTGCAACTGGACCTCGTAATTTGACTCGAACTCTTCCATTACTATTGTTTCAACACATTTGTAGTGTAGGAACAAGATTAGGGACAGTCGACGGAAGTTTGCTCCATCCGTTCGTCAATGTCTCTAATTTGACTCAGTTTGTGTGTTACATTCCGAAGCCTATAACTAGTGACTTTTTTCAACCGGACCTCGTAATTTTACTCAAACTCTTCCATTTTATTTCAATACATTTGAAGTGTTGAAATAAGATTCGGGACAGTCCAAAGAAGTTTGCTCCATCCGTTCGTCAATGTCTCTAATTGGAATAAGTTTGTGTGTTACATTCCTAAGCCTACAATTACTGACTTTTTCACAACCGGACTTCGCAATTTGACTCAATATCTTCTATTACAATTGGAACAAGATTCGGGACTGTCAGATCAAGTTTGCTCCATTCGTGCGTCAATGACTCTAATCGAACTCAGTTTGTGCGTTACATTCCCAAGCTTATAACTAGTGCCTTTTTCACAACTAAACCTCATAATTTGACTCAATATCTTCTATTACAGCTGTTTTAACATATTTGAAGTGTTGGAACAAAATTCGTAATAGTCGACACAAGTTTGCCCCATACGTGCGTCAATGATTATAATTGGAATAAGTTTGTGCGTTACACTTCTAAGCTTATAACAAGTGACTTTTTGGCAACCGAACCTCGTAATTTGTCTTAATCTCTTCCATTGCAATTGCTTCAACACATTTGAAGTCTTGGAACAAGATCCGGGATAGTCGAAACAAGTTTGCTCCATCCGTGCGAATATGTCTCAAATTGGACTCAGTTTGTGTGTTACATTCCGAAGCCTATAACTAGTGACTTTTTTACAACCGGACCTCGTAATTTGACGCAATATCTTCCATTACAATTATTTCAACATATTTGAACTATTGAAACAAGATTCGGGAAAGTCGGAAGAAGTTTGCTCCATTCGTTCGTCAATGTCTCTAATTGTACTCAGTTTGTGTGTTACATTCCTAAGCCTATAATTACTGACTTTTACGCAACCGGACTTCGTAATTTGACTCAATATCTTCTATTACAATTGTTTTAACACATTTGAAGTGTTGGATCAGATTTTGGGACTGTCGGAACTAGTTTACCCCATTCGTGCGTCAATGACTCTAATTGGACTCAGTTTGTGTGTTACATTCCCAAGCATATAACTAGTAACTTTTTCACAACCGGACCTCGTCATTCGACTCAATATCTTCCATTACAATTGTTTCAACACATTTGAACTGTTGAAACAAGATTCGGGACAGTCGGAACAAGTTTGCTCCATTCATTCGTCAATGTCTCTAATTGGACTTAGTTTAGGTGTTACATTCCTAAGCCTATAATTACTGACTTTTTCGCAACCAAACTTCGTAATTTGACTCCATATCTACTATTACAATTGTTTTAATACATTTTAAGTGTTGGAACAAGATTCGGGGCTGTCGGAACTAGTTTACCCCATTCGTGCGTCAATGACTCTAATTGGACTCAGTTTGTGCGTTACATTCCCAAGCATATAACTAGTAACTTTTTCACAACCGGACCTCGTAGTTCGACTCAATCTCTTCCATTACAATTTTTTCAACACATTTGAACTGTTGAAACAAGATTCGGGACAGTCGGAACAAGTTTGCTCCATTCGTTCGTCAATGTCTCTAATTGGACTCAGTTTAGGTGTTACATTCCTAAGCCTATAATTACTGACTTTTTTGCAACCGGACTTCGTAATGTGACTGAATATCGTCTATTACAATTGTTTTAACACATTTGAAGTGTTGGAACAAGATTCGGGACTATCGGAACAAGTTTGCCCCATTCATGCGTCAATGAATCTAATTGGACTTAGTTTGTGCGTTACATTCCTAAGGTTATAACTATTGACATTTTCACAACTGAACCTCGTAATTTGACTCAATGTCTTCTATTACAGCTGTTTTAACCCAATTGAAGTGTTGGAACAAGATTCGGGATTGTCGAAACAAGTTTGCCCCATTCGTGCGTCAATGACTATAATTGGACTCAGTTTGTGCATTACACTCCTAAGCTTATAACAGGTGACTTTTTTGCTACCGGACCTCGTAATTTGTCTCAATCTCTTCCATTGTAATTGTTTCAACAGATTTGAAGTCTTGGAATAAGATTCGGGATAGTCGAAACAAGTTTGCTCCCCCCGTGAGTCAATGTCTCTAATTGGACTCAGTTTGTGTGTTACATTCTGAAGACTATAACTAGTGACTTTTTTACAACCGGACCTCGTAATTTGACTCAAAACTCTTCCATTACTTTTGTTTCAATACAGTCGAAGTGTTGGAACAAGATTCGGGACAGTTGAAAGAAGTTTGCTCCATCCGTTCGTCAATGTCTCTAATTTGACTCAGTTTGTGTGTTACATTCCGAAGCCTATAACTAGTGACTTTTTACAACCGGACCTTGTAATTTGACTCAATATCTTCCATTACAATTATTTGAACATATTTGAACTATTAAAACAAGATTCGGGAAAGTCGGAAGAAGTTTGCTCCATTCGTTCGTCAATGTCTCTAATTGTACTCAGTTTGTGTGTTACATTCCTAAGCCTATAATTACAAACTTTTTCGCAACCGGACTTCGTAATTTGACTCAATATCTTCTATTACAATTGTTTTAATACATTTGATGTGTTGGATAAGGATTCGGGACTGTCGGAATTGGTTTACGCCATTCGTGCGTCAATGACTCTAATTGGACTCAGTTTGTGCATTACATTCCCAAGCATGTAACTAGTAACTTTTTCACAACAGGACCTCGTAATTCGACTTAATATTTTCCATTACAATTGTTTCAACACATTTGAACTGTTGAAACAAGATTCGGGACAGTCGGAACAAGTTTACCCCATTCGTGCGTCAATGACTCTAATTGGACTCAGTTTGTGCGTTACATTCCCAAGCATATAACTAATAACTTTTTCACAACCAGACCTCGTAATTTGACTCAATATCTTCCATTACAATTGTTTCAACACATTTGAACTGTTGAAACAAGATTCGGGACAGTCGAAACAAGTTTGCTCCATTCGTTCGTCAATGTCTCTAATTGGACTAAGTTTAGGTGTTACATTCCTAAGCCTATAATTACTGACATTTTCTCAACCGGACTTTGTAATGTGACTGAATATCGTCTATTACAATTGTTTTAACACATTTGAAGTGTTGGAACAAGATTCGGGACTATCGGAACAAGTTTGCCCCATTCATGCGTCAAAGACTCTAATTGGACTCAGTTTGTGCGTTACATTCCTAAGCTTATAACTATTGACATTTTAACAACTGAACCTCGTAATTTGACTCAATGTCTTCTATTATAGCTGTTTTAACCCATTTGAAGTGTTGGAACAAGATTCGGGATAGTCGAAACAAGTTTGCCCCATTCGTGCGTCAATGACTATAATTGGACTCAGTTTGTGCGTTACACTCCTAAGCTTATAACAAGTGACTTTTTCGCAACCGGTCCTCGTAATTTGTCTCAATCTCTTCCATTGCAATTGTTTCAACACATTTGAAGTCTTGGAACAAGATTCGGGATAGTCGAAACAAGTTTGCTCCACCCGTGCGTCAATGTCTCTAATTGGACTCAGTTTGTGTGTTACATTCCGAAGACTATAACTAGTGACTTTTTAGCAACCGGACCTCGTAATTTGACTCAAACTCTTCCATTACTATTGTTTCAACACATTCGAAGTGTTGGAACAAGATTCGGGAAGTTGAAAGAAGTTTGCTCCATCTGTTCGTCAATGTCTCTAATTGGACTCAGTTTGTGTGTTACATTCCGAAGCCTATGACTAGTGACTTTTTACAACCGAACCTTGTAATTTGACTCAATATCTTCCATTACAATTATTTGAACATATTTGAACTATTGAAACAAGATTCGGGAAAATCGGAAGAAGTTTGCTCCATCCATTCGTCAATGTCTCTAATTGTACTCAGTTTGTGTGTTACATTCCTAAGCCTATAATTATAGACTTTTTCGCAACCAGACTTCGTAATTTGACTCAATATCTTCTATTACAATTGTTTTAACATATTTGAAGTGTTGGATCAAGATTCGG
Source organism: Euptelea pleiosperma (assembly GCA_035048495.1). NCBI lineage: Eukaryota > Viridiplantae > Streptophyta > Magnoliopsida > Ranunculales > Eupteleaceae > Euptelea > Euptelea pleiosperma. Next base: position 99,852 of record JASUTR010000218.1, on the reverse strand, counting down.
GACTGTCGGAACTAGTTTACCCCATTCGTGCGTCAATGACTCTAATTGGACTCAGTTTGTGCATTACATTCCCAAGCATATAACTAGTAACTTTTTTACAACAGGACCTCGTAATTCGACTCAATATCTTCCATTACAATTGTTTCAACACATTTGAACTATTGAAACAAGATTCAGGACAGTTAGATAAAGTTAGCTCCATTCGTTCGTCAATGTCTCTAATTGGACTCAGTTTAGGTGTTACATTCCTAAGCCTATAATTACTGACTTTTTTGCAACCGAACTTCGTAATTTGACTCAATATCTACTATTACAATTGTTTTAACACATTTGAAGTGTTGGAACAAGATTCGTGACTGTCGTAACTAGTTTACCCCATTCGTGCGTCAATGACACTAATTGGACTCAGTTTTTGCGTTACATTCCCAAGCATATAACTAATAACGTTTTCACAACCGGACCTCGTGGTTCGACTAAATATCTTCCATTACAATTGTTTCAACACATTTGAACTGTTGAAACAAGATTTGGGATAGTCGGAACAAGTTTGCTCCATTCGTTCGTCAATGTCTCTAATTGGACTCAATTTAGGTGTTACATTCCTAAGCTTATAATTACTGACTTTTTCTCAACCGGACTTTGTAATCTGACTGAATATCGTCTATTACAATTGTTTTAACACATTTGAAGTGTTGGAACAAGATTCGGGACTATCGGAACAAGTTTGCCCCATTCATGCGTCAATGACTCTAATTGGACTCAGTTTGTGCGTTACATTCCTAAGCTTATAACTATTGACATTTTCACAACTGAACCTCGTAATTTGACTCAATGTCTTCTATTACAGCTGTTTTAACCCATTTGAAGTGTTGGAACAAGATTCGGGATAGTCGGAACAAGTTTACCCCATTCGTGCGTCAATGACTATAATTAGACTCAGTTTGTGCGTTACACTCCTAAGCTTATAACAAGTGACTTTTTCGCAACCGGTCCTCCTAATTTGTCTCAATCTCTTCCATTGCAATTGTTTCAACACATTTGAAGTCTTGGAACAAGATTTGGGATAGTCGAAACAAGTTTGCTCCACCCGTGCGTCAATGTCTCTAATTGGACTCAGTTTGTGTGTTACATTCCGAAGACTATAACTAGTGACTTTTTTGCAACCGGACCTCGTAATTTGACTCAAGCTCTTCCATTACTATTGTTTCAACACATTCGAAGTGTTGGAACAAGATTCGGGATATTTGAAAGAAGTTTGCTCCATCCGTTCGTCAATGTCTCTAATTGGACTCAGTTTCTGTGTTACATTCCGAAGCCTATAACTAGTGACTTTTTACAACCGGACCTTGTAATTTGACTCAATATCTTCCATTACAATTATTTCAACATATTTGAACTATTGAAACAAGATTCGGGAAAGTCGGAAGAAGTTTGCTCCATTCATTCGTCAATGTCTCTAATTGTACTCAGTTTGTGTGTTACATTCCTAAGCCTATAATTACAGACTTTTTCACAACCAGACTTCGTAATTTGACTCAATATCTTCTATTACAATTGTTTTAACACATTTGAAGTGTTGGATCAAGATTCGGGACTGTCGGAACTAGTTTACCCCATTCGTACGTCAATGACTCTAATTGGACTCAGTTTGTGCGTTACATTCCCAAGCATATAACTCGTAACTTTTTCATAACAGGACCTCGTAATTCGACTCAATATCTTCCATTACAATTGCTTCAACACATTTGAACTGTTGAAACTAGATTCGGGACAGTCAGAACAAGTTTGCTCCATTCGTTCGTCAATGTCTCTAATTGGACTCAGTTTAGGTGTTACATTCCTAAGCCTATAATTACTGACCTTTTCGCAACTGAACTTCGTAATTTGACTCAATATCTACTATTACAATTGTTTTAACACATTTGAAGTGTTGGAACAAGATTCGGGACTGTCGGAACTAGTTTACCCCATTCGTGCGTCAATGACTCTAATTGGACTCAGTTTGTGCGTTACATTCCCAAGCATATAACTAATAACTTTTTCACAACCGGACCTCGTAGTTCGACTCAATATCTTCCTTTACAATTGTTTCAACACATTTGAACTGTTGAAACAAGATTCGGGACAGTCGGAACAAGTTTGCTCCGTTCGTTCGTCAATGTCTCTAATTGGACTCAGTTTAGGTGTTACTTTCCTAAGCCTATAATTACTGAATTTTTCGCAATCGGACTTCGTAATATGACTGAATATTGTCTATTATAATTGTTTTAACACATTTGAAGTGTTGGAACAAGATTCGGGACTATCGGAACAAGTTTGCCCCATTCATGCGTCAATGACTCTAATTGGACTCAGTTTGTGCGTTACATTCCTAAGCTTATAACTATTGACATTTTCACAACTGAACCTCGTAATTTGACTCAATATCTTCTATTACAGCTGTTTTAACCCATTTGAAGTGTTGGAATAAGATTCGGGATAGTCGAAACAAGTTTGCCCCATTCGTGCGTCAATGACTATAATTGGACTCAGTTTGTGCGTTACACTCCTAAGCTTATAACAGGTGACTTTTTCGCAACTGGACCTCGTAATTTGTCTCATTCTCTTCCATTGCAATTGTTTCAACCCATTTGAAGTCTTGGAACAAGATTCGGGATAGTCGAAACAAGTTTGCTCCACCCGTGCGTCAATGTCTCTAATTGGACTCAGTTTGTATGTTACATTCCGAAGACTATAACTAGTGACTTTTTAGCAACCGGACCTCGTAATTTGACTCAATCTCTTCCATTGCAATTGTTTCAACACATTTGATGTCTTGGAACAAGATTCAGGACAGTCGAAACAAGTTTGCTCCAGCCGTGCGTCAATGTCTCTAATTGAACTCAGTTTGTGTGTTACATTCCGAAGCCTATAACTAATGACTTTTTCGCAACCGGACCCCGTAATTTGACTCAAACTCTTCCATTACTATTGTTTCAATACATTTGAAGTGTTGAAACAAGATTCGGGACAGTCCAAAGAAGTTTGCTCCATTCGTTCGTCAATGTCTCTAATTGGACTAAATTTGTGTGTTACATTCCTAAGCCTATAATTACTGACTTTCTCGCAACCGGACTTCGTAATTTGACTCAATATCTTTTATTACAATTGTTTTAACACATTTGAAGTGTTGGAACAAGATTCGGGACTGTCGGAATAAGTTTGCCCCATTTGTGTGTCAATGACTCTAATTGGACTCAGTTTGTGCGTTACAGTCCTAAGCTTATAACTAGTGACTTTTTTACAACTGGACCTCGTAATTTGACTCAATATCTTCCATTACAATTGTTTCAACACATTTGAACTGTTGAAACAATATTTGGGACAGTCGGAACAAGTTTGCTCCTTTCGTTCGTCAATGTCTCTAATTGGACTCTGTTTGTGTCTTACATTCATATGCCTATAATTACTGACTTTTCCACAACCGAACTTCGTAATTTGACTCAATATCTTCTATTTCAATTTTTTTAACACATTTGAAGTATTGGAAAAGATTCGGGACAGTCGGAACAAGTTTGCGCTATTCGCGCGTCAATGACTATAATTGGACTCTGTTTGTGTGTTACATTCCTATACCTATAATTACTGACTTTTTCGCAACCGGAATTCGTAATTTGACTCAATATCTTCTATTACAATTTTTTTAAAACATTTGAAGTGTTAGAAACGATTCGGGACAGTCAGAACAAGTTTGCTCCATTCGCGCGTCAATGACAATAATTGGACTCAGTTTGTACATTTTTTTTTTTTTAATTAAGCGTGGGGTTAGGTGGACCCCTACCTGACTCAGTTTGTGCGTTACACTCCTAAGCTTATAACGAGTGACTTTTCCACAACTAGACCTCGTAATTTGACTGAATCTCTTCCATTGCAATTGTTTCAACACATTTGAAGTCTTGGAACAAGATTCGGGACAGTCGACACAAGTTCGCTCCATCCGTGTGTCAATGTCTCTAATTGGACTCAGTTTGTGTGTTACATTCCGAAGCCTATAACTAGTAACTTTTACGCAACCGGACCTCGTAATTTGACTCAAACTCTTCCATCACTATTGTTTCAACACATTTGAACTATTGAAACAAGATTCGGGACAGTCGGAACAAGTTAACTCCATTCATTCGTCAATGTCTCTAATTGGACTCAGTTTGTGTGTTACATTCTTAAGCCTATAATTACTAACTTTTTTTAAACCGGACTTCGTAATTTGACTCAATATCTTCTATTACAATTGTTTTAACACATTTGAAGTGTTGGAACAAGATTCGGGACTGTCGGAACAAGTTTGCCCCATTCGTACGTCAATGACTCTAATTGGACTCAGTTTGTGCGTTACATTCCTATGCTTATAACTAGTGACTTTCTCACAACCGGACCTCGTAACCTGACTCAATATCTTTTATTATAATTGTTTTAACACATTTGAACTATGAAAATAAGATTCGGGACAGTCGGAACAAGTTTACTCCATTCGTTAGGCAATGTCTTTAATTGGACTCAGTTTGTGTGTTACATTCCCAAGCCTATAATTACTGACTTTTTTTAAACCGGACTTCGTAATTTGACTCAATATCTTCTATTACAATTGTTTTAACATATTTGAAGTGTTGGAACAAGATTTGGAGCAGTCGAAAGAAGTTTGCTCCATCCGTTCGTCAATGTCTCTAATTGGAATCAGTTTGTGTGTTACATTCTTAAGCCTATAATTAATGACTTTTTCGCAACCGAACATCGTAATTTTAATCAATATCTTCTATTACAATTGTTTTAACACATTTGAATGTTGGAACAAGATTCAGGACTGTTGGAACAAGTTTACACCATTCGTGCATCACTGACTCTAATTGGACGCAGTTTGTGTGTTACATTCCGAAGACTATAACTAGTGACTTTTCTCCAACCGGACCTCGTAATTTGACTCAAACTCTTCCAATACTATTGTTTCAACACATTTGAAGTGTTGGAAGAAGATTCGGGACAGTCGAAAGAAGTTTGCTCCATCCGTTCGTCAATGACTCTAATTGGACTCAGTTTGTGTGTTACATTCCTAAGCCTATAATTACTGACTTTTTTACAACCGGACTTCGTAATTTGACTCAATATCTTCTATTACAATTGTTTTAACAAATTTGAAGTATTGGAACAAGATTCGGGACAGTCGGAAAAGTTTGCTCCATTCGTGCGTCAGTGACTCTAATTGGACTCAGTTTGTGCGTTACATTCTTAAGCTTATAACTAGTGACTTTTTCACAACTGAACCTTATAATTTGACTCAATATCTTCTATTACAGCTGTTTTAACACATTTGAAGTGTTGGAACAAAATTCGGGATAGTCGAAACACGTTTGCCCCATTCGTGCGTCAATGACTATAATTGGACTCAGTTTATGCGTTACACTCCTAAGCTTATAACAAGTGACTTTTTGGCAACCGGACCTCGTAATTTGTCTCAATCTCTTCCATTGCAATTGTTTCAACACATTTGAAGTCTTGGAACAAGATTCGGGATAGTCGAAACAAGTTTGCTCAACCTGTGCGTCAATGTCTCCAATTGGACTCAGTTTGTGTGCAACATTCCGAAGGCTATAACTAGTGACTTTTTTGCAACTGGACCTCGTAATTTGACTCGAACTCTTCCATTACTATTGTTTCAAAACATTTGTAGTGTAGGAACAAGATTAGGGACAGTCGACGGAAGTTTGCTCCATCCGTTCGTCAATGTCTCTAATTTGACTCAGTTTGTGTGTTACATTCCGAAGCCTATAACTAGTGACTTTTTTCAACCGGACCTCGTAATTTTACTCAAACTCTTCCATTTTATTTCAATACATTTGAAGTGTTGAAATAAGATTCGGGACAGTCCAAAGAAGTTTGCTCCATCCGTTCGTCAATGTCTCTAATTGGAATAAGTTTGTGTGTTACATTCCTAAGCCTACAATTACTGACTTTTTCACAACCGGACTTCGCAATTTGACTCAATATCTTCTATTACAATTGGAACAAGATTCGGGACTGTCAGATCAAGTTTGCTCCATTCGTGCGTCAATGACTCTAATCGAACTCAGTTTGTGCGTTACATTCCCAAGCTTATAACTAGTGCCTTTTTCACAACTAAACCTCATAATTTGACTCAATATCTTCTATTACAGCTGTTTTAACATATTTGAAGTGTTGGAACAAAATTCGTAATAGTCGACACAAGTTTGCCCCATACGTGCGTCAATGATTATAATTGGAATAAGTTTGTGCGTTACACTTCTAAGCTTATAACAAGTGACTTTTTGGCAACCGAACCTCGTAATTTGTCTTAATCTCTTCCATTGCAATTGCTTCAACACATTTGAAGTCTTGGAACAAGATCCGGGATAGTCGAAACAAGTTTGCTCCATCCGTGCGAATATGTCTCAAATTGGACTCAGTTTGTGTGTTACATTCCGAAGCCTATAACTAGTGACTTTTTTACAACCGGACCTCGTAATTTGACGCAATATCTTCCATTACAATTATTTCAACATATTTGAACTATTGAAACAAGATTCGGGAAAGTCGGAAGAAGTTTGCTCCATTCGTTCGTCAATGTCTCTAATTGTACTCAGTTTGTGTGTTACATTCCTAAGCCTATAATTACTGACTTTTACGCAACCGGACTTCGTAATTTGACTCAATATCTTCTATTACAATTGTTTTAACACATTTGAAGTGTTGGATCAGATTTTGGGACTGTCGGAACTAGTTTACCCCATTCGTGCGTCAATGACTCTAATTGGACTCAGTTTGTGTGTTACATTCCCAAGCATATAACTAGTAACTTTTTCACAACCGGACCTCGTCATTCGACTCAATATCTTCCATTACAATTGTTTCAACACATTTGAACTGTTGAAACAAGATTCGGGACAGTCGGAACAAGTTTGCTCCATTCGTTCGTCAATGTCTCTAATTGGACTCAGTTTAGGTGTTACATTCCTAAGCTTATAATTACTGACTTTTTCGCAACCGGACTTCGTAATGTGACTGAATATCGTCTATTACAATTGTTTTAACACATTTGAAGTGTTGGAACAAGATTCGGGACTATCGGAACAAGTTTGCCCCATTCATGCGTCAATGACTCTAATTGGACTTAGTTTGTGCGTTACATTCCTAAGCTTATAACTATTGACATTTTCACAACTGAACCTCGTAATTTGACTCAATGTCTTCTATTACAGCTGTTTTAACCCAATTGAAGTGTTGGAACAAGATTCGGGATTGTCGAAACAAGTTTGCCCCATTCGTGCGTCAATGACTATAATTGGACTCAGTTTGTGCATTACACTCCTAAGCTTATAACAGGTGACTTTTTTGCTACCGGACCTCGTAATTTGTCTCAATCTCTTCCATTGTAATTGTTTCAACAGATTTGAAGTCTTGGAATAAGATTCGGGATAGTCGAAACAAGTTTGCTCCCCCCGTGAGTCAATGTCTCTAATTGGACTCAGTTTGTGTGTTACATTCTGAAGACTATAACTAGTGACTTTTTTACAACCGGACCTCGTAATTTGACTCAAAACTCTTCCATTACTTTTGTTTCAATACAGTCGAAGTGTTGGAACAAGATTCGGGACAGTTGAAAGAAGTTTGCTCCATCCGTTCGTCAATGTCTCTAATTTGACTCAGTTTGTGTGTTACATTCCGAAGCCTATAACTAGTGACTTTTTACAACCGGACCTTGTAATTTGACTCAATATCTTCCATTACAATTATTTGAACATATTTGAACTATTGAAACAAGATTCGGGAAAGTCGGAAGAAGTTTGCTCCATTCGTTCGTCAATGTCTCTAATTGTACTCAGTTTGTGTGTTACATTCCTAAGCCTATAATTACAAACTTTTTCGCAACCGGACTTCGTAATTTGACTCAATATCTTCTATTACAATTGTTTTAATACATTTGATGTGTTGGATAAGGATTCGGGACTGTCGGAATTGGTTTACGCCATTCGTGCGTCAATGACTCTAATTGGACTCAGTTTGTGCATTACATTCCCAAGCATGTAACTAGTAACTTTTTCACAACAGGACCTCGTAATTCGACTTAATATTTTCCATTACAATTGTTTCAACACATTTGAACTGTTGAAACAAGATTCGGGACAGTCGGAACAAGTTTACCCCATTCGTGCGTCAATGACTCTAATTGGACTCAGTTTGTGCGTTACATTCCCAAGCATATAACTAATAACTTTTTCACAACCAGACCTCGTAGTTTGACTCAATATCTTCCATTACAATTGTTTCAACACATTTGAACTGTTGAAACAAGATTCGGGACAGTCGAAACAAGTTTGCTCCATTCGTTCGTCAATGTCTCTAATTGGACTAAGTTTAGGTGTTACATTCCTAAGCCTATAATTACTGACATTTTCTCAACCGGACTTTGTAATGTGACTGAATATCGTCTATTACAATTGTTTTAACACATTTGAAGTGTTGGAACAAGATTCGGGACTATCGGAACAAGTTTGCCCCATTCATGCGTCAAAGACTCTAATTGGACTCAGTTTGTGCGTTACATTCCTAAGCTTATAACTATTGACATTTTAACAACTGAACCTCGTAATTTGACTCAATGTCTTCTATTATAGCTGTTTTAACCCATTTGAAGTGTTGGAACAAGATTCGGGATAGTCGAAACAAGTTTGCCCCATTCGTGCGTCAATGACTATAATTGGACTCAGTTTGTGCGTTACACTCCTAAGCTTATAACAAGTGACTTTTTCGCAACCGGTCCTCGTAATTTGTCTCAATCTCTTCCATTGCAATTGTTTCAACACATTTGAAGTCTTGGAACAAGATTCGGGATAGTCGAAACAAGTTTGCTCCACCCGTGCGTCAATGTCTCTAATTGGACTCAGTTTGTGTGTTACATTCCGAAGACTATAACTAGTGACTTTTTAGCAACCGGACCTCGTAATTTGACTCAAACTCTTCCATTACTATTGTTTCAACACATTCGAAGTGTTGGAACAAGATTCGGGAAGTTGAAAGAAGTTTGCTCCATCTGTTCGTCAATGTCTCTAATTGGACTCAGTTTGTGTGTTACATTCCGAAGCCTATGACTAGTGACTTTTTACAACCGACCTTGTAATTTGACTCAATATCTTCCATTACAATTATTTGAACATATTTGAACTATTGAAACAAGATTCGGGAAAATCGGAAGAAGTTTGCTCCATCCATTCGTCAATGTCTCTAATTGTACTCAGTTTGTGTGTTACATTCCTAAGCCTATAATTATAGACTTTTTCGCAACCAGACTTCGTAATTTGACTCAATATCTTCTATTACAATTGTTTTAACATATTTGAAGTGTTGGATCAAGATTCGGGACTGTCGGAACTAGTTTACCCCATTCGTGCGTCAATGACTCTAATTGGACTCAGTTTGTGCATTACATTCCCAAGCATATAACTAGTAACTTTTTTACAACAGGACCTCGTAATTCGACTCAATATCTTCCATTACAATTGTTTCAACACATTTGAACTATTGAAACAAGATTCAGGACAGTTAGATAAAGTTAGCTCCATTCGTTCGTCAATGTCTCTAATTGGACTCAGTTTAGGTGTTACATTCCTAAGCCTATAATTACTGACTTTTTTGCAACCGAACTTCGTAATTTGACTCAATATCTACTATTACAATTGTTTTAACACATTTGAAGTGTTGGAACAAGATTCGTGACTGTCGTAACTAGTTTACCCCATTCGTGCGTCAATGACACTAATTGGACTCAGTTTTTGCGTTACATTCCCAAGCATATAACTAATAACGTTTTCACAACCGGACCTCGTGGTTCGACTAAATATCTTCCATTACAATTGTTTCAACACATTTGAACTGTTGAAACAAGATTTGGGATAGTCGGAACAAGTTTGCTCCATTCGTTCGTCAATGTCTCTAATTGGACTCAATTTAGGTGTTACATTCCTAAGCTTATAATTACTGACTTTTTCTCAACCGGACTTTGTAATCTGACTGAATATCGTCTATTACAATTGTTTTAACACATTTGAAGTGTTGGAACAAGATTCGGGACTATCGGAACAAGTTTGCCCCATTCATGCGTCAATGACTCTAATTGGACTCAGTTTGTGCGTTACATTCCTAAGCTTATAACTATTGACATTTTCACAACTGAACCTCGTAATTTGACTCAATGTCTTCTATTACAGCTGTTTTAACCCATTTGAAGTGTTGGAACAAGATTCGGGATAGTCGGAACAAGTTTACCCCATTCGTGCGTCAATGACTATAATTAGACTCAGTTTGTGCGTTACACTCCTAAGCTTATAACAAGTGACTTTTTCGCAACCGGTCCTCCTAATTTGTCTCAATCTCTTCCATTGCAATTGTTTCAACACATTTGAAGTCTTGGAACAAGATTTGGGATAGTCGAAACAAGTTTGCTCCACCCGTGCGTCAATGTCTCTAATTGGACTCAGTTTGTGTGTTACATTCCGAAGACTATAACTAGTGACTTTTTTGCAACCGGACCTCGTAATTTGACTCAAGCTCTTCCATTACTATTGTTTCAACACATTCGAAGTGTTGGAACAAGATTCGGGATATTTGAAAGAAGTTTGCTCCATCCGTTCGTCAATGTCTCTAATTGGACTCAGTTTCTGTGTTACATTCCGAAGCCTATAACTAGTGACTTTTTACAACCGGACCTTGTAATTTGACTCAATATCTTCCATTACAATTATTTCAACATATTTGAACTATTGAAACAAGATTCGGGAAAGTCGGAAGAAGTTTGCTCCATTCATTCGTCAATGTCTCTAATTGTACTCAGTTTGTGTGTTACATTCCTAAGCCTATAATTACAGACTTTTTCACAACCAGACTTCGTAATTTGACTCAATATCTTCTATTACAATTGTTTTAACACATTTGAAGTGTTGGATCAAGATTCGGGACTGTCGGAACTAGTTTACCCCATTCGTACGTCAATGACTCTAATTGGACTCAGTTTGTGCGTTACATTCCCAAGCATATAACTCGTAACTTTTTCATAACAGGACCTCGTAATTCGACTCAATATCTTCCATTACAATTGCTTCAACACATTTGAACTGTTGAAACTAGATTCGGGACAGTCAGAACAAGTTTGCTCCATTCGTTCGTCAATGTCTCTAATTGGACTCAGTTTAGGTGTTACATTCCTAAGCCTATAATTACTGACCTTTTCGCAACTGAACTTCGTAATTTGACTCAATATCTACTATTACAATTGTTTTAACACATTTGAAGTGTTGGAACAAGATTCGGGACTGTCGGAACTAGTTTACCCCATTCGTGCGTCAATGACTCTAATTGGACTCAGTTTGTGCGTTACATTCCCAAGCATATAACTAATAACTTTTTCACAACCGGACCTCGTAGTTCGACTCAATATCTTCCTTTACAATTGTTTCAACACATTTGAACTGTTGAAACAAGATTCGGGACAGTCGGAACAAGTTTGCTCCGTTCGTTCGTCAATGTCTCTAATTGGACTCAGTTTAGGTGTTACATTCCTAAGCCTATAATTACTGAATTTTTCGGAATCGGACTTCGTAATATGACTGAATATTGTCTATTATAATTGTTTTAACACATTTGAAGTGTTGGAACAAGATTCGGGACTATCGGAACAAGTTTGCCCCATTCATGCGTCAATGACTCTAATTGGACTCAGTTTGTGCGTTACATTCCTAAGCTTATAACTATTGACATTTTCACAACTGAACCTCGTAATTTGACTCAATATCTTCTATTACAGCTGTTTTAACCCATTTGAAGTGTTGGAATAAGATTCGGGATAGTCGAAACAAGTTTGCCCCATTCATGCGTCAATGACTATAATTGGACTCAGTTTGTGCGTTACACTCCTAAGCTTATAACAGGTGACTTTTTCGCAACTGGACCTCGTAATTTGTCTCATTCTCTTCCATTGCAATTGTTTCAACCCATTTGAAGTCTTGGAACAAGATTCGGGATAGTCGAAACAAGTTTGCTCCACCCGTGCGTCAATGTCTCTAATTGGACTCAGTTTGTATGTTACATTCCGAAGACTATAACTAGTGACTTTTTAGCAACCGGACCTCGTAATTTGACTCGAACTCTTCCATTACTATTGTTTCAACACATTCGAAGTGTTGGAACAAGATTCGGGACAGTTAAAAGAAGTTTGCTCCATCCGTTCGTCAATGTCTCTAATTGGACTCAGTTTGTGTGTTACATTCCGAAGCCTATAACTAGTGACTTTTTGCAACCGGACCTCGTAATTTTAAGCAAACTCTTCCATTACTATTGTTTCAATACATTTGAAGTGTTGAAATTAGATTCTGGACAGTCCAAAGAAGTTTGCTCCATCCGTTCGTCAATGTCTCTAATTGGACAAAGTTTGTGTGTTACATTCCTATGCCTATAATTACTGACTTTTTCACAACCGGACTTCGTAATTTAACTCAATATCTTCTATTACAATTGTTTTAACACATTTGAAGTGTTGGAACAAGATTCGGGACTGTCGGAACAAGTTTGCCCCATTCGTGCGTCAATGACTCTAATTGGACTCAGTTTGTGTGTTACATTCTTATGCTTATAACTAGTGACTTTTTCACAACTGAACCTCGTAATTTTACTCAATATCTTCTATTACAGCTGTTTTAACACATTTGAAGTGTTGGAACAAAATTAGGGATAGTCGAAACACGTATGCCCCATTCGTGCGTCAATGACTATAATTGGACTCAGTTTGTGCGTTACACTCCTAAGCTTATAACAAGTGACTTTTTGGCAACCGGACCTCGTAATTTGTCTCAATCTCTTCCATTGCAATTGTTTCAACACATTTGAAGTCTTGGAACAAGATTCGGGATAGTCGAAACAAGTTTGCTCTATTTGTGCTTCAATGTCTCTAATTGGACTCAGTTTGTGTGTTACATTCCGAAGCCTATAACTAATGACTATTTTACAACCGGACCTCGTAATTTGACTCAATATCTTCCATTACAATTATTTCAACATATTTGAAATATTGAATCAAGATTCAGGAAAGTCGGAAGAAGTTTGCTCCATTCGTTCGTCAATGTCTCTAATTGGACTCAGTTTGTGTGTTACATTCCTAAGCCTATAATTACTGACTCTTTCGCAACCGGACTTCGTAATTTGACTCAATATCTTCTATTACAATTGGAACAAAATTCAGCACTGTCGGAACAAGCTTGCCCCATTCGTGCGTCAATGACTCTAATTGGACTCAGTTTGTGCGTTACATTCCCAAGCATATAACACGTAACTTTTTCACCACTGGACCTCGTAATTCGACTCAATATCTTCCATTACAATTGTTTCAACACATTTGAACTGTTGAAACAAGATTCGGGACAGTCAGAACAAGTTTGCTCCATTCGTTCGTCAATGTCTCTAATTGGACTCAGTTTAGGTGTTACATTCCTAAGCCTATAATTATTGACTTTTTCGTAATCGGACTTCGTAATTTGACTCAATATCGTCTATTACAATTGTTTTAACACATTTGAAGTGTTGGAACAAGATTCGGGACTATCGGAACAAGTTTGCCGCATTCATGCGTCAATGACTCTAATTGGACTCAGTTTGTGCGTTACATTCCTAAGCTTATAACTATTGACTTTTTCACAACTGAACCTCGTAATTTGACTCAATATCTTCTATTACAGCTGTTTTAACACATTTGAAGTGTTGGAACAAGATTCGGGATAGTCGAAATAAGTTTGCCCCATTCGTGCGTCAATCACTATAATTGGACTTAGTTTGTGCGTTACACTCATAAGCTTATAAAAGTTGACTTTTTCGTAATCGGACCTCGTAATTTGTCTCAATCTCTTCCATTGCAATTGTTTCAGCACATTTTAAGTCTTGGAACAGGATTCGGGATACTCGAGACAAGTTTGCTCCACCTGTGCGTCAATGTCTCTAATTGGACTCAATTTGTGTGTTACATTCCGAAGACTATAACTAGTGACTTTTTTGCAACTGGACCTCGTAATTTGACTCATACTCTTCCATTACTATTGTTTCAACACATTTGATGTGTTGGAAGAAGATTCGGGACAGTGGAAAGAAGTTTGCTCCATCCGTTCGTCAATGTCTCTAATTGGACTCAGTTTGTGTGTTACATTCCTAAGCCTATAATTACTGACTTTTTCACAACCGGACCTCGTAATTTGACTCAATATCTTCCATTACAATTATTTCAATACATTTGAACTATTGAAACAAGATTCGGGACAGTCGGAACAAGTTTCCTCTATTCGTTCTTCAGTGTCTCTAATTGGACTCAGTTTGTGTGTTACATTCCTAAGCCTATAATTACTGATTTTTTTGAAACTGGACTTCGTAATTTGACTCAATATCTTCTATTACAATTGATTTAACACATATGAAGTGTTGGAACAATATTTGGGACTATCGGAACAAGTTTGCCCCATTCGTGCATCAATGACTCTAATTGGACTCAGTCTGTGCGTTACACTCCTAAGCTTATAACAAGTGACTTTTTCACAACCGGACCTCGTAATTTGAGTCAATCTCTTCCATTGCAATTGTTTCAATGCATTTGAAGTCTTGGAACAAGATTTGGGACAGTCGAAACACGTTTGCTCCTGCCGTGCTTCAATGTCTCAAATTGGACTCAATTTGTGTGTTACATTCCGAAGCCTATAACTAGTGACTTTTTCGCAATCGGACCCCGTAATTTGACTCGAATAAGTTTGCTCCATTCGTTCGTCAATGTCTCTAATTGGACTAAGTTTGTGTGTTACATTCCTAAGCCTATAATTACTGACTTTTTCGCAACTGGACTTCGTAATTTGACTCAATATCTTCTATTACAATTGTTTTAATACATTTCAACTATTGGAACAAGATTCGGGACTGTCGGAACAAGTTTGCCCCATTCGTGTGTCAATGACTCTAATTGGACTCAGTTTGTGCATTACATTCCTAAGCTTATAACTAGTGACTTTTTCACAACTGGACCTCGTAATTTGACTCAATATCTTCCATTACAATTGTTTCAACCCATTTGAACTGTTGAAACAATATTCGGGATAGTCGGAACAAGTTTGTTCCTTTCGTTTGGCAATGTCTCTAATTGGACTCAGTTTGTGTGTTACATTCCTATGCCTATAATTACTGACTTTTTTGCAACCGGACTTCGTAATTTGACTCAATATCTTCTATTACAATTTTGTTAACACATTTGAAGTGTTGGAAATGATTTGGGACAGGCGGAACAAGCTTGCTCCATTCGAGTGTCAATGACTATAATAGGACTCAGTTTGTGCATTTTTTTTTTTTTGGGAATTAAGCGTGGGGTTAGGTGGACCCCTACCTGACTTTAGGAGATCATAGTCTGAAATATACATGACCTGATGCATCCTCAGCTAGGATGTTAACAAGGTCCTGATGAAAATCAGGATAGTAAATAAAATGACAGCTATTTGTGCTAACATAAGAGGCAAGGAAGTCAGCTGCCCTATTCACGTCTCTAAACATATGAGAGATCACAAAAGTCTCAAATTTATCTCTATTATGAAGAATAGACATGACCATCTTTTGGGCTTGCCAAGGCGTAGCCATATCCCCCTTGATGATGCCAACAGCGTGTGAAGAATCTGTAGCCACTTGGAGATGCTTGATATTACGAGAAAGAGCTAAGGTCATGCCAAAAGAGATCGCCTGCAGCTCATGGTATATGACTAAAACTTTATCACAACCTCCAGCATAAGCTATTGGAGCAACTCCAAGGCAATCACGAAGAATACCGCCATATCCAGCAAAAGTCCCACGAAAAGACCCATCAGTATTAAGAAGCCATCCATCTTGAATGGGTGCTGTCCATGTACAAGTAATAGGTTCTTGATGAAAGTACCGGATAGGAATGCGCCAAGATTCAAAAAATTCTCGAGTCATCGGAATATCTTCGATTCTCATCCCGGAAGCAAATTTCGTTCTAGTAGAGTCAATAATTTGAAGAAGAATATTTTCCCTAGGCAAGTAAATATTCTAAAAATTTCTATTGTTCCTTTCCTTCCATATGAGATAGATAGTAGCATTGAAAGCAACCTGTATTACCTTTGCTTTCAAATCTGTACCATTTAAGTTGTTAAGGATCCATTGAGCCTCTTGATCAGCATTGCCCACCACCCGATGATATCAAGGTATCTTAAGCACCACAGTCCAAACGGCTTTAGTATAAGGACACTCAAAAAATAAATGCTTAAAACATTCATCGGATCTCCAACAAAGAGAACATCGGTAGTCATTTGTAAGATGCCTAACCTGCGGCTTATCCTTTGTAAGAAGTTCCCCATTCACAGCCTGTCAAGCTATGAAGCTATGCCTGGGAATGGTAGCCACGCTCCAAATAATGTTGCTCCAGTCAACTTTATCACCTCGTAGACGAACGGCCTCATAAGCTGACTTCAAGGTAAAATCCCTGGATAAAGAAGGAGTCCATACAATAGTATCCTAAAGCATTAATGGTTCAATATCCACTTTGGTAAGGTTACCCCAAATCTGCTCCAATTCTTCGGTATTAGCAAAGGGGATGAGCCACTGACCAATAGATATCAGCGTTGCAACTTTGTCCTGAATATTTAGTCTAGAATCGAACCGTTGATTGCGGAGAAAATAGTCCAATAGTATCCCATTTGGATGCCAAGGGTCAGCTCATGGCTGTGACTCAGTTTGTGCGTTACACTCCTAAGCTTATAACAAGTGACTTTTCCGCAATTGGACCTCGTAATTTGACTCAATCTCTTCCATTGCAATTGTTTCAACACATTTGAAGTCTTGGAACAAAATTCGGGACAATCGACACAAGTTCGCTCCATCCATGTGTCAATGTCTCTAATTGGACTCAGTTTGTGTGTTACATTCCGAAGCCTATAACTAGTGACTTTTTTGCAACCAGACCTCATATTTTAACTCAAACTCTTCCATTACTATTGTTTCAACACATCTGATGTGTTGCAACAAGATTCGGGAAGGTTGAAATAAGTTTGCTCCATCCGTACGTAAATATCTCTAATTGGACCCAGTTTGTGTTACATTCCGAAGCCTATAACTAGTGACTTTTTTGCAACCTAACCTCGTAATTTGACTCAAACTCTTCCATTACTATTGTTTCAACACATTTAAAGTGTTGGAACAAGATTCAGGAGAGTCGAAACAAGTTTGCTCCATCCGTGCGTCAATGTTTCTAACTGGACTCAGTTTGTGTGTTACATTCCGAAGCCAATAACTAGTAACCTTTTTGCAACCGAACCTCGTAATTTGACTCAAACTCTTCCATTACTATTGTTTCAACAGATTTGAACTATTGAAACAAGATTTGGGACAGTCGGAACAAGTTAGCTCCATTCGTTCGTCAATGTCTCTAATTGGACTCAGTTTGTGTGTTACATTCGTACGCCTATAATTACTGACTTTTTCGAAACCGGACTTCGTAATTTGACTCAATATCTTCTATTACAATTGTTTTAATACATTTGAAGTGTTGGAACAGATTCGGGACTGTCGGAACAAGTTTGCCCCATTCGTGCGTCAATGACTCTAATTGGACTCAGTTTGTGCGTTACATTCCTATGCTTATAACTAGTGACTTTCTCACAACCGGACCTCGTAACCTGACTCAATATCTTTTATTACAATTGTTTTAACACATTTGAACTGTGGAAACAAGATTCGGGAACGTCGAAATAAGTTAGCTCCATTCGTTCGTCAATGTCTCTAATTGGACTCAGTTTGTGTGCTACATTCCTAAACCTATAATTACTGACTTTTTCGCAACCGGACTTCATAATTTGACTCAATATCTTCTATTACACTGGTTTTAATACGTTTGAAGTGTTTGAACAAGATTTGGAGCAGTCGAAAGTAGTTTGCTCCATCCGTTCGTCAATGTCTCTAATTGAACTCAGTTTGTGTGTTACATTCTTAAGCCTTTAATTAATGACTTTTACGCAACTGGACAGCGTAATTTGAATCAATATCTTCTATTACAATTGTTTTAACACATTTGAAGTGTTGGAACAAGATTCAGGACTGTCGGAACAAGTTTACTCCATCTGTGCGTCAATGTCTCTAATTGGAATCAGTTTGTGTGTTAGATTCCGAAGACAATAACTAGTGACTTTTTTGCAACCGGACCTCGTAATTTGACTCAAACTCTTCCATTACAATTGTTTCAACACATTTGATGTGTTTGAACAAGATTCGGGATAGTTGAAAGAAGTTTGCTCCATCCGTTCGTCAATGTCTCTAATTAGACTCAGTTAGTGTGTTACATTCCGAAACCTATAACTAGTGACTTTTTCACAACCGGACCCCGTAATTTGAATCAAACTCTTCCATTACTATTGTTTCAATACATTTGAAGTGTTGAAACAAGAATCGGGACAGTCCAAAGAAGTTTGCTCCATTCGTTCGTCAATGTCTCTAATTGGACTAAGTTTGTGTTACATTCCTAAGCCTATAATTACTGACTTTTTCACAACCGGACTTTGTAATTTGACTCAATATCTTCTATTACAATTGTTTTAACACATTTGAAGTGTTGAAACAAGAATCGGGACTGTTGGAAAGGGTTTGCCCCATTCGTGCGTCAATGACTCTAATTGGACTCAGTTTGTGCGTTACACTCCTAAGCTTATAACAAGTGACTTTTTGGCAACCGGACCTCGTAATTTGTCTCAATCTCTTCCATTGCAATTGTTTCAACACATTTGAAGTCTTGGAATATGATTCGGGATAGTCGAAACAAGTTTGCCCCACTCGTGCGTCAATGTCTCTAATTGGAATCAGTTTGTGTGCTACATTCCGAAGACTATAACTAGTGACTTTTTTGCAACCGGACCTCCTAATTTGACTCAAACTCTTCCATTACTATTGTTTCAACACATTTGAAGTGTTGGAACAAGATTCGGGACAGTCGAAAGAAGTTTGCTCCATCCGTTCGTCAATGTCTCTAATTGGACTCAGTTTGTGTGTTATATTCCGAAGCCTATAACTAGTGACTTTTTGCAACCGGACCTCGTAATCTTACTCAAACTCTTCCATTACTTTCAACATATTTGCAGTGTTGGAACAAGATTCGGGACAGTCGAATTAAGTTTTCTCCAGCCGTGCATGAATGTCTCTAATTGGACTTAATTTGTGTGTAACATTCCGAAGCCTATAACTAGTGACTTTTTCACAACCTGACCTTGTAATTTTAATCAAACTCTTCCATTACTAATGTTTCAATACATTTGAAGTGTTGAAACAAGATTCGGGACTGTCCAAAGAAGTTTGCTCCATCCGTTCGTCAATGTCTCTAATTGGACTAAGTTTGTGTGTTACATTCCTAAGCCTATAATTACTGACTTTTTCACAACAAGACTTCATAATTTGACTCAATATCTTCTATTACAATTGGAACAAGATTCGGGACTGTCGGAACAAGTTTGCCCCATCCGTGCGTCAATGACTCTAATTGGACTCTGTTTGTGCGTTACATTCCGAAGCTTATAACTAGTGACTTTTTCACAACTGAACCTCGTAATTTGACTCAATATCTTCTATTACAGCTGTTTTAACACATTTGAAGTGTTGGAACAAAATTCGGGATAGTCGACACAAGTTTGCCCCATTCGTGCGTCCTCCTCTTACACAACCGTATGCAATTACATTTTCGAAAATACCCCTCATATCCCTAAAAAAGCACATGTGCCCTTTTCCTCGAGATGCGCGCAGGAGATGCAAAAAGTAATGATATACGGTTGTGTATGACCTCCTCCTACACAACTCATACACAACCGTATGCAATTAAAATTTCAGGAAGACCTCTCATTTGTCTAAAAAAGCACATATGCCATTTTCTTCGAAAAACGTGCAGAATCTGCCAGAGTTAGTGCCATACGGTTGTGTATCTCTAGGAACCCTACAACCGTATGTAATTATTTTGTTAAGATTGTTGGTAATTTTTCATTATTTTAAGCATATCTCCTTATAAAGGTGAGTCTGCAACATGTGTAGACCCCTCTTCAGAACTCTATAAATAGAGGACTCTGGAGACAGAAAAGAGGATCTTCTTCTATTTTATTGTGATAAGGCTATACTCTGTCGAAATTCATCTAGAATTTGACTTAGTATTTTTCTTCAGTATATGTGAGATTTACCAAAGAAATACAGAATCTCAAGTTCAGATATCCTCTGCAACACTAGTAAAGAGGTAATCCCTAATGAACTATACCGGATAGGGGTTCCTCTTCTAAGGACTCTATGCTAGGCTACTACACGATTAATGCTTAAATGACATACTCCCCATCTCAAGGAGAATGGACTGAAGCAAGAGAACAAGCCTATCCTTTGTGGGTCCAGGGGATTCCATTTAGGGTGGGAAAACGGTTAAGAATCCGGCACCTAGAATATAATGGAGTTGTCCTACCGCATAGATATTTCTGTCACATCATTTAATGAACCTATTAATGTTATTGAGACCTAGAGATCTTCTCATTTTTAATGAACCTATTAATGTTATTGATATCTGGAGACTTTCTCTCCATTGTTTAAAAATAGGACGCTTAAAAGATAATTATGGACTAATCAATGAATTAATCGAATCATACCCCCTTTGAGATTATCTAAGCAGAGGACGACTCCATTTAACAATGTTTGAAACCGTTGGATACATTTTGGACACTCCCCAGCTCCTCAGTGTGACAGGCTGAGAGACCCATTCAGCATGACTAAATTAAGATCACCTTCATGGGGAATGATGAACTGGAAGCGACATTAATCAATCAACCTCCTATTACGTTTGTGGTTGTTTGAAATGACGGTGTTAGTGAAGGAAAATTCAGCCAAGTTCTGCTGTATGAAATAGATGCCATTATATCTGTAGTTTTCTAGAAGAGACAACACATACCGCATTATCACTCTCACGGACTAATAGAGACCACTCATACCCTGGGAACCCTAGAAATGACACAAGCACACATTCCACGCTCCACCTACTTCTAGTATCATGTGTTGCCAAATTGCGCCAAACACCAATATACCCATATTTTAAAAAATTACCAAAATACCCTTATTATGAAAAATTACCAGAATACCCCTACAATGAAAATTTATAAAAATGCTCTTATGAGTTATTAATTGTTAATTACTTAAAAAATTATCCTAGTGGCCCAACCGGGTACTGAAAAGTTAGGGCTAGGGATGTCAATGGATTGGGTTGACCCGGCTCTGGATCAAGATCCAAGGGATCAGATCTAGACCCAATAGCTACAATCCAAAATGATGTCAAATGGGTTCTGGATTGACCTTGCTCCGAGCCAATAAGGAATACCAAAATACCCTTATTATGAAAAATTACTAGAATACCCCTACAATGAAAATTTATAAAAATGCTCTCATGAGTTATTAATGGTTAATTACTCATAAAATTATCCTAGTGTCCACTACCATTTATATTTAAAGTTAATGTGCAACAAAATTACAAAAATACCTTCACATAATAAAATTACTAAAATACCCTTTTAATGCAAAATTACCTTAAGTACCCTAAAAGGTGAAGTTTAATACTAGTGTCTCATGAGTTACTTAGCCTACCAATTATCAAATATGTACATGAGAATGTGAAATTACTAAATTATCCTTAAGTTGCAAAATTACTAAAATGCCATTAGAATATTTTTTTTAAATTTATTTTAGGGTTGTTAATAAGTTTTAGGTAAAAGGTGCATCTTACAATGCAACCAAAACCTTTATTTTTGATAATTTGGTGGGTCATATTCACACTTAGGACTAGGCCCAAAGCTATGTTTAACCCTAAAATCTAACCAACAACCTACATGGGCCCCAATCTAGAGGTTAGTGTGGGCCTACACTAAGGTCCATACCAATATGTGGTATTACATTTAATGCCTGTCACAGCGGCTGCCATGTGCAACAAACCTTCCCACGAGGTGCCACTTCAACATCTCGTAGTAGGCCCTGCTTCGAGTTCCATGTTGACTAGGGGTGTCAACAGGTCGGTTCCTAAGGTGACCAGAACTGGAACGATTGGTTCCGGTTTTATCGTTTCGGTTCCTTAACGATTCCGGTTCTCAAAGTGATGGATCCGGAACCGGAATCGATTATGTATTTATGTCGGTTCCGGTTCCGGGTATATTGGGCCAAATCTTGACAATATTTACACTATATTTATTTATTGGTACCGGTTCTTATCGGTTTCGGTTCCATATTAGGCTACCCAGAACCGGAACCGTTATTGTCGGTTCGGTTCCGGTTCCGGTTACTTTTTAATGGGTTCCCAAAAATGTGGAACCGGAACCGGTGTTTTCGGTTCCGGTTCCGATTCAGTTCCGGTTAAACGGGTAAAACTGACACCCCTAATGTTGACTTCTTGTCGCCACTACCCCTAATGTTGACTTCTTGTCGCCACTACCCCTAATGTTGACTTCTTGTCGCCACTGCGAGTGTCATATCAACAACTTGCGATGATGCCACCATGAATGCCATGTTAACAACTCATAGTGATGCACCGCTAGTACCACTTTAGCATTCGCTTTCATGAGGACCCCTTGGACATAAAACTTAATTTCAAGGACTTAAAAGAAATTATTTTGAACTCCTTATACTTGTAAGGGGTTATTTTAAATCTTAATTAAGGGGTTAAAAGGAATTATTTTGAATTGATCCCAAGTCCATTTTTAAGACTTCCTTCCAAATTTTTTAGACTCCATGGTTCAATCAGCATATGAATTTTGTGTCTCTTCGATAATATCCGATTCGTTATTCGATAAGTAAATCAGATATGTTATATAAATTATTATATTTATATAATATATCAGATCGGATCAGATATCATCGAATTAGATATATCAATATCCGAATCCCTATATGAAAATTATTCGAATACCAAAATTTATCTGAATCCAAATCCGATATCCACAAATTATCTGAACCTGAACCCAACGCATTGGCCGCCGTAGGATCATCAATAAAAATTGGGTCTCGGCCGATTCAAATGGTAGCCGAAACATTGCCAAACATTTGGATGGGCATGGAATTAAGGCACCAAACTTCATCCTTCAGAGAAACAATACTTTCCTATATATTATAAAAATTCAAACATTTAAAGAAACTTAATTTTCTAAAGAATGAAAGAAAAATAAAATGATATCGATCATATCGATCGGGTAGATTAAGTTATCGATCGGGTAGATTAAGTTACACAAACCAAAATACATCAGCAGAAGAAAATTTAAATGTAATAAATCAAATGTAACGTCGGTTAGGGCAGTATCATCCCTGTTTTTAAGCCTTGGTGCTGCATAGTTTATATGCTCAAGGACATCTCGTGCTCTGAGCTTTTCTTTCCACTGGAACTAACTTTCAGCTTTAGAAAATCCATTGGGTAGTCTATAGCCTGCAATGTGATAAGTCCCTTTTTTACTATCGCTTGTAAGGGGAAGATGCCTGGATCCTGTTCTTTCGCTTCTGGAGGAATTGTTGCAGAGATCTCTTCATCGAAATGCCCGGAGGGCTATGGAGTTGAGATTGCAGGGATGGCGATACGGGCTCCCAATGATGGGTCTTCGGGGTCTTCATCCTTTCTTCCATTTCTCGACTTGCAAGGCATATGATGGCTCTTGCCTGCAATACGTGAAAAAAAACATTACTTAACAAGTCCTAACATGAATTTCCCGGAAAACAGAGCAACAGTCATTACCAAACAGACCTGAACCCAATTAGGCAGGTAAGGGGTCCGTCCTTTTGAACCCAATAGACACAATCCCTTTGGCCGGTTTGTGTCCACTTTCTTGCCCAATTAATAATGGGTCGGGCTGAGGGGACTCGTCTTCCCCCGTATTTTCAAACACGTTCGGATTTCGAGAATCCAACCGGTGGTTGATAGCGCTAAGCTGCCATTCACTTGTTTTACTTTTTGCCAAAGCAAAACTATCGATGGACTCGTGAAATCCACGGCTGAGGACACGGGTGAAAAGACGAGTACTCGAAGCCTGCCCTTAATAATGGGTGGGGTCGGGCCCAGGAAGTTTAAGAATTTTAAGTTTTGAGAAAATCATAAGGGTCGAACCCCGTTGACAGATAAAATGACAGGGACACAATATAAGCCACTTGGCACACTGTTACAGGACTCTGACCGTATGGATGTTTGTCCTATCCCATGATGGACATACAAACCAAAAATCAGCCTGATTAGTGATTTATAGGCTTCGGATTGGACTTATTTTCATGGGCTTATCTCAACTGTGGGAATTTGAACAGTATTTGAGATACAAAGATGCAACACTTATAAATAAGTAATCAGGCTGATTTTTGGTTTGTAGGTTCACCATGGGATAGGACAAACATCCGTACGGTCTGAGTCCTGTAACAGTGTGCTACCTGGCTAATATTGTGTCCCTGTCATTTTAGATCTGTCGACGGAGCCCCGACCCAAATGATAAATTTCGTTATTTTTTGATTTTGGGTCTGCAGTGCTGTCACATGGAAGAATCGTTTTCCTCGTGTCGTGACCGATTTTGTTGACCGGCTGACTTCACCAACTATATAAAAGTGGGTCAACAAAGAGAGTATTTTCTCACGTGTCCGAGTCATCAATATGACTCGCCAGTCACCCGAGTCACAACGTTTTCCAGCTAGGGCTGGCAATGGATCGGGTTCGAGTTGGATCAGTGCTGTTCCGGACCCGATCCGATAAGAAAATATGCCGATCCGGATCCGATAGGAGATCGGATCGCATAATCGTGATCTGGAACCGATCTGATAGAAAGAATAGTGTTTCGGATCCGATCCGATACGATCCAATCCATTAAATAAAAAAATATATAAATATATAAATTAAATTATATATTTTATCCACTCAAAATTGAAATGTTCTAAAATAATTATATAATTATATATAACACATATTAATATTTGATTATATATATATATATAAATCGGATCGGTACATGCTCGATCCGGTACTAATCCGATAAGAAATCGGATCAACATACATAGACCCGGTACGATAATAAAATAGGTTGTTCCAGACCCGAAATTATGGGATCAGATCATCAGAATGGATAGGATTTTCGGGTTGATCCGGTCCATTGCCAGCACTATTTCCAACCTCGAATTAAGCTTTATTTATTTTGTTATTTATTTCATAATTTTCTACCATTTACAGTGAAGTACTGAAAGAGAATTACGCAACCACGTGAAATGAAAATCGAGCAAACCTGAAGCTCCGTCACATCGCAAACGGAAATCTGTCCACCGTAAAATATTGTAAGTTGCCGTGGCTTTCCGGTTGATTCCTCAGTCCTTCAATAAGAAAAAAAAAAAAAGAAGCAACTAATAAGAATAAAACATCGAAAATCGAAAAATGAAATAAAAAGAGAAGCTTTGATGAATGCAGCATTATATCATCGCCAAAAATCATCCCATTGTGAGGATGGTCTCTATGGTGAGGAGATCATCCTCACAAAAATTCAAATCATTCCGACATTGGTAGACTCGTTTAGAAGTTGAAGAAATATGGACCCTCTAATTTTACTGTTAACTTGAAGACCACACTTGGTGGGGTTCGAAATTTCAGAATGGGCTGATTTATATGGTGTGGAGATCATCCTCACCAAAAAGCAGCCATTGATTCATCTTCCATGTGGGTACGCTAAAATTGTTGTCCCCCCTACAAAAAATTTCTCCTAATTCACCATGAGCAGTTGCTCATAGTTACACGAGCCCATTCGCGCAGCAAGAGAGGACCTTGGGAAAGACCCGACAATCTCTATACCTAAGTCACCAGAGCGTGGAGCGGGTGCGGGTGCGGATGCGCGAGAGCAGTTACCCTGCAACTCTAATTAATACACCATGAGCAGTTGTTCATGGTTGCACGAGCCAACCGAGCCCACTCGTGAAGCAAGAGAGAGCCTTGGGAAAGGCCCGACAATCTCTGCAATTCTAAATCACCATGAACAGTTGCTCATGATTGCACGAGTGGGCTCGTGGAGCAAGAGAGGGCCTTAGAAAAGGCCCCAACGACTCCCCAGACAGGGAGTCTCGAGCACAACGACTCGAGTTTTGTTTGCTTGTAGTATTGAAATGAATCGAAGTGTAGTACGAGTCAACTTACATGGAGTCACCACCGTCGGAATCCGTTGAGGAAAGAGAAGCAGGAGGAAGAAGGCAAAGGTCCAAGTTGCAATTCCTCCTCATAGCTAATGGCAGAGTAGTCTTTTTCATCTACAGATCATATGAGAGAGTTGCTGATTGGTTGATCGATCCCCTTGTTTGATTGGATCTTGACTTTTTATAGATTTCTGTGAGAAGAGAAAAGAAGAGAGAGAGAATGATATTGTAAGGGAGGAGAGAAGGGGGGGAGATTCTGAGTGGGATTTATAGAGGTGGTTGTTAGTGGGGGGTGGGCCTTCCTTTTAAGACGCGAACACGAAACGCAAAGAAGAGAAATCGGCGGTGAATGAGAGATAAGTGTACAGGTAAATAGGCACGTGGAACACGAGTTCTCTACGTGTCAAAAAAGCTGCCGTTCTCTCTTTTTTTTCCACGTGCCTAAGTCGGCACAAGTACTTTTTCATGTCTCCTTCGATAGGGGGATACCCTAGGGTTTTTGTTAGGCTCAGTGGGGTGCCATTTGGGAGTTGAATTTGAAGTCGGGTTTGCTTTTTATGCAGCTGGTTTGAAATAATGTTGGGGTTGGCGAAACACGTGATCAGATTTGTGTGGGAATGGCTTCGTTCAACTTACGTTTCTGGGGCAAGGATGAAAGTCTAGGGATTGGAGGCTGGATCGGTGGGCACCGATCCCGATCCGGATCGGTCTAATTCAGAACAGGATCGGCCATCTGGCACGAGACAAAGTGAGACTCCTTTGTAATACAGTGATCTTGGGGCGAGACAGAGCTTGTTTGGAGCCGGATCGGCCGATCGAGACCATGTTCTGGGGTGGCACTTAAACCAGTGTTTAAAACTGGACTGGACAGCCGGTCGAACCATCTCCGATGGGATTTCCAAAAAAATATTGGCCCGGTTCATGTTGAACCGGACGTTTAAAGAGAATCGGCAATTTTTTCAAAACTAGTGGTTCAACTATATAATCAATACGCAATCCTAAAATATGGGGATACGGGGATTTTGTCTATAGTCCCAGAGAATGTTTGGGAAACGTGAGTATGATTTCTAAATTTGGGAGAATTACTACAAATTTTGACTTAATCTTCAAGATTTTAGGCATGGTTTTAAAAACGGCCGTTTAAACGGTAACGCCCCAAGCCCATTTCCGTTTAAACACGTTTCAACGGTTTTGAAAGAAACGGCCATTTTTTATTTTAACGGCTGTTAAAATCGTTTAAACAGCCATTTTATTCTGAAAAATTTTGTGAAAAAAACTGCCGTCAAATCCGTTTAATTCCTTTAAAATCTGTTATTTTTATTTTCAAATTTCAAAATTTGAATTTCAGTGTCATTTTTTCGTTAAAATCTGTTTTTTTTTTTTTTCATTTTTTTCCATTTTTGCCCCTGGCCGTTTCAATCCGTTTAAACGGTTTAAACGGTAACACCCCCAGTCCGTTTAACCGTTAAAATGGCCTCCTTTAAACCTTGATTTTAGGTGATATTTATTAAACAAAATAAGAAATAAATTTTCTTCTATAAAAAAAATAACTCTTTATTTGTAAATAATAAAAAATAACTCTTTATTTGTAAATAATAAAAAAAACTCTTTATCTCCATTTTAGACTTGGAAAATCTTTTATTTTTCCACCAAAAGACTTTTTCCAAAATAAAAGCATTGTTTGGATGGCCATATTTTAAAGAGTATTTATTCCATAAAAATATATTTTTTAAGTCAAAAAAGTATTTTGTAAAAAAAAATAGTTGAAGGCTGTTTTTTCAAGTGAAAAAAAGACTTTAAATTTTGCTTAGCTCAATGAACATAATAAGCAAAGAAACCCTACTCTTACTCTAGAAAAATTCACTGCCCGGGGGACTTCAAACTTTGATGTCCCCCTCCCAAACTGTATGACAAGTACCCCTTGTTAACCACTAACCAGGAGCTTAACGTTGGTTGGGTTAAGGGATAGTACATGTCTGACATTTTGGGTGGGGGGACTTCAAAGTTTGATGTCCCCGGGGCCATTGAATGTTTTCTCCTCCTACTCCTACCCTCACCCATCTATTACTCTCATCCATCAGTGGTGGAGCCCACAAAGAGAAGATAAAAACACTTTGCATTAATGATGATCCAAAGGACCTTTTTAAGAAAAACACATTTTAAAAAAATATATTTTTTAAAATAAATATCTTTAGAAAAGTGGCTAGCTATCTAAACACCCACAATCTTGACTGTATCCTTGGAGAAAGAAATATATGGGCATTGTACTGCAAATTTTGATATTTATCTTTTCTGATCTATTTCTTCTATTATCTCATGTATTTTTGCATTCTCATAAATGGCATTTTTCTTAAAATTATTTAAATAAATACAACCCGGCCAGATCACATCGAACCATGGTTCAGACCATGAATTTGTCAAAATTTCAGTTTGATCACCGGTTGGGTTTTTAAAACATTGATTTACTACAATGACGGGGATTTCTACGCGTGGCCTTTTATTTTTAAATTTTAAATATTTAAAAAATAAAATTACTAGTGGCACTCCTGGAAATATTTCTTTTCAAATGTCAAATTAAATCGGTGGCCTACTTGCTTTTGGACCGAGGAAAGATCTTTTTTTTATTTTGGCACGTGAACCATGTCTTATTTTGTGCACTTGCGAATTTGGCGAATCTGATAGAGCCATGTGCAGCATTGTGGCGTGGCGGAGCCGTGTCAACTGTGAATTATCTAGGCGTGCTAGGTAAGCACCAAAATCAAATCACTTAGATGAGCCATGTCAAGAACCAACATGAGCATTGGATTATTTACCTGTTTAACTACAGATTTGAAATGTCACCTACTAACGCTTAATGCCTGATCATCTAAGAAGACGCTTGCGACAATGACCATTCATTACTATCCATACCTTATCGAGTAAACCTGTCATCGAAGGAGACCTATCTACGAAAATTCATCCTGATTAGCAATTTCTATCCATTTGATTAGAGTCTTTTTCATGGTTTGTTTTTAACTGTAGATTTTAAGTATTACTATTTAGTACGCAGCTCGATATGCATTTTTGGTCACGTGGCACAATCTTAGAGACCACTAACCGTATAGATGTTTTGCCCATCCCTAGTTGAGCTTACATATAAAATTCCATCCTGATTAGTAATTTATATCCAATTCTTTTTCTTGGTTTATTGTTAACTTGGATTTCAATCATTATGATACAAAGGTTAGAAATCCCCAATCAGGCCTATTTTTGTTGCATAAGTCCATCTAGGGATGAACCAAACATTTAGACCGTTAGTAGCATCTAATAATGTGCTACGTGTATCATATTAAATTGTGGGTCCATCGTCAACTTTGATGATGAACATCCTCATTTAATTTTTTAGCCACACAGTTTAAGTGCGATGTTAGTATGCAATAATTGCTTGCATAGTTAAATTAAAATATGAAAGTGTTGAATGACCAAAGCACCCTTGCAAGTTAAAAAAAATTCAAAAACCAAAATAACAATTTTTGTCAATTTAAGGAACTTCGGGGCATATTAGGAATAACGATTTTTTTTTTACCTTTTTAACGTTGAATGAGCTGCACGGTGACGTGTGCTTGGAGTGTGATGTGTTCTTTGACACCAAAACAATCGAAAAGCCCATCACAAGTAAATAAATTGAATAAAAGAAAAGAACAAAAAATAAGGGCATCTGTGGGATATTGGCAGTGGCGGAGCCAAGGGGGGGCGAGGGGGGGCAGTTGCCCCCCCTCAACTCTTAAAAATTAATAAAATCTATTTTTTCCAAAGAGGAAAAATTTGTTGATGGGTAACTATAGACCATGTTGCCCCCCCTCAACTCAGACCTGCTCTGCCTATTGACCGCATGGATGTTTAGCCCACCTCTTGGTCGATATGCACACCCAATATCACTCTGATATTCAATCTCTAGCCATTAGATTTTAGTACTTTTTTAAAGCGTGATTCTAGCTGTTGGATTTAAAAAAGATTGGGTACTAAATCCAATGGCTAAAACTCATCAAACTAGCCAATTTCGGGTATGAGTGTCTACAAAAGGAAGGGCTAAACATCCATGCGGTCAGTGGGCCCATCTGCCCCACTTTGACGAGTAAACCTTTGATGACACCTGTTGAGAGTGAGCAATGCTGCTGATTGCAGCCAATATGAGCCACTTGACACATTCTTAAGAGGACACTGACCGCATGGATGCTTGGCCAATCACTAGGCGGACCTACAAACCAAAATCAGCCTGATTTGTGAGTTAAAACCTTTGGATTTCTTACCCAAATAATGCTCAAATTCCTATGGTTAAAATTAACCCATGAAAATAACTTCAATCCAACACTTAGAAATCAGTGATCAAGTTTATTTTTGGCTTGTAGGTCTACCTAGTGATTGGCCAAACATCCATCCGGTTAGTATCCTCTTAAGAATGTGCCACGTGGCTCATATTGACTGTAGTCAGAGGAGTCGACTGCATGTCGTTAACTTCGCTTTGATGGTCGCTTGCCCCCCGTGGAACAAAATCCTGACTCCGCCACTGGATATTGGGGTTTAGCGTGAGGCACACAAGAAGGGCCTTCTTCGTCCATTAATAAATAGAATAGATATAATTAAGGGCCTGTTTGGTACGTGAGAAAAGAGTTCCAATGGCGAATGTTTAGCTCGATAAATATTATCTTGGCTAAATATTTGAGCATGTCAATATTTAACAATGTTTGGTACGTGTATTAGCTAGCTTACTTCATTTTCTTTCAATTTGTGTGGGTTCCACATATAAAAGTAAGTCAAATTTTGGTTAAGCTAGTGAGTGTGGAACCCACATATTAGGTCAAAGAATAAAAAAACTTAAAAAATTCATTTTTATTGAAAATAGTAATTTTTTCACGAGAAATTAAAATTTTCCTACCAAGGCTTAATTGGTATGAAAATATTTACTCAGGGGGTAGAGGTGATCAAATATTTTCCTGCCGTGGTGGGCAAATTTGTGGACCTGGCTAAATATTCAGTGTGGGCAAGTGGCTGCCAAATGCGCCCGGGCGAATATTAGCGCACGCAAATATTTTATTTTCCCGCCACGGTGGGCTACTAAACATGCCCTAAGTAACTAAGGGCTTGTTTAATTGCTAATTTTCATTTATGAAAATTACATTTTTTCAAGAAAACTCAATTTTCCATTGTTTGATATTTATTTTAAATCCGAAAATTTTTCATCCAAACCCATAATTCATTTCCGTTTGGTAGCCATATATATATTTGGAATTGAAAATAGATTTTCAAAATTTGTGATTTCTCAAAATTTGAATTCTATTGAAATTTTTGTATTCGGTTGCACTGTGAAATTCACTTGGTATTCCCAATGAATTTTAATTTTAGCTATTTGGATATCTAACATAATTGAATTTTATATCCATCTACATATGAGAAATATCATCTCATGCAAGTAAATAATTTGTTTAGACAAGGAAATAAATTTTGCGAAATTATCGAATTATTTCATTAAATATTTTCATTTTCGAGGTTACAAACATGAAAGAATACATATGTGAAAATAATGTTAAATTTCATGAAATATTTTCTCTCATGTCGAAATATTTCGCTTGAATAGTAAATTTTGATCAATTGACAATGTAAATATGTATTACTTCGGCCGAAATGTTTTGACATATATGGAAACATTCCGATCGTAAGTAAGAAACATCTCATTTGTGCTCAAAACCACTATAAATTTTATATTTGATCCATTTAATCCATTTTCATACATCTATTTTTATAAAAAAGATCAATCATTTGTAGATTTTTTGGTTCGCAGACTGATCATGAGGACAAATTGAATCCCTTTTTAGAATTTTTTCAGATTCAAAATATACAAAAGGATAAATTTTATTGCTATCGTTTCTGGCTGCAAAAAATAGATTAAGTGTAAATGTATTAAATCTATGAATCTATGATGCATTTACACTGGATTTGTGCATGGATTGAAGATTGTTTAAGGTGAAAATTCAGAATTTGAAAAAAATCCCAATTTCATTAGTTTTTAGGGTTGGGCTCTGTTGACAGATCCAAAAGGGTAGGTATCTGTACTGGGACACAATATAAGCCACGTGGCACACTCTTACAGGACTCCGACCGTATGGATGTTTCTCCTATCCCATGGTGGACCTACAAACCAACAATCAGCCTGATTAGTGATTTATAAGTGTCGGATCTTTGTACCTCAAATACTACTCAAATTCCCACAGTTGAGATCGGCCCATGAAAATAAGTCCAATCCAAAGCCTATAAATCACTAATCAAGCTGATTTTTGGTTTTTAGGTCCACCATGGGATATGACAAACATCCATATGGTCAGAGTCCTGTATGAGTGTGCCACGTGGCTTATATTGTGTCCTTGTACAAATACTTGTTATTTTAGATCTGTCAAAGGAGCCTGACCTTAGTTTTTAACCTAAACATCTATGATTGTACATAAATTGATTATATGTTGCATAATTTAGTCCATTCTACAAGTTTGTTGGATTAATATTCTTTTCAAAAAAATTTAAACATTAAAAAAATTAAATAAATATTATAAGTTAATATCAAATAGGGTTTCTAAAATTATATATTACAAACCGCTATGGATATTTATTCACACTACATATGGTTGTATATTATACTTCGA
Source organism: Euptelea pleiosperma (assembly GCA_035048495.1). Classification (NCBI taxonomy): domain Eukaryota; kingdom Viridiplantae; phylum Streptophyta; class Magnoliopsida; order Ranunculales; family Eupteleaceae; genus Euptelea; species Euptelea pleiosperma. The sequence goes on along the minus strand of JASUTR010000218.1, from coordinate 66,934 downwards.
TAGCTTATGAACGCGTTTTTATGTTTGTTTCATCTTTTTTCAAACTTTGCACAAAAAATTTCATAATATTTTAATCATTTCTACCAAAAATGTATTATTTTCACTTTCAGACCGGTCGAAATAAACCTCAAAACCGAAATTTATTTTCTTAGTTGTAGACATGCAAAATAACTAAAAACTAATAAATAAAATTATTTTGATAACTTTTTTACCATAATTAACCCATGTAAACATCTCAATGGCTAAAGCTTACATGGCACATGATGCAACAAATAAGGATGTCCGTCATCAACATTGATGATGGACCACATTATAAGCCATGTGGTTGATAGTGTTGGAATTGGGTCCTTCCAGACAAAAATATTTATGATTCCAAGAATCACAAATTAATTCAAATATGACTCAATTCTTGATAACAAATAGAAATACGCCATTCTTTTCTCATTAAATTAAAAAATACATAGATTTATCCGCTCACACTCCGAGGACTCGTCTTTTGCTGACGCATCCTTTCACTCGTGTCATCGACCGTGGATTCTGAGAATGCAAGGGTGGTTTTGATTTGGCAAAACATGTTGCCAGCTCAGCGCTATCAATCATTGTTGGATTCTCCTAATCCACACCCACGAACACGAGTGAAAAGACGAGTCAAAAAAGATGAGTCCCCTGAGCACAACCCCATATTTATCAAGTACAATCAAGCAGTCATTTAAAGCATTTTTAAGATACATTTTCTCAAAAAAAAAATTCCAATAGAAAAGAAAATTGTCTCATGCAAATTTAAAAAAAAAATTCAGTGCAATAAAACACACCCGATAAAGTTAACGAGAACCCTATTTTAGAAAAAGTTATATTAATTGGATTTTCTAGATCATTTGATCAGGTTGATTGATTGTTTATCTAAGAAAACTTTTGTACGGGGTCAATTGATTCGACGGTCTAGATTGATAAGAATATTTTCTACTATGATAGTTGGATGATCTGCACCATTTGATCAAGTATTACCTTGACTATACTCTCTACTTTGTATGCCATATATTTCATACGTACGTACATGAAAGAATTCAAAAATGTAAGCATGCGCCGTTCGCTGTATGAATGAGACCCAACATTCAACGGGTACGGTCCACCCTAATATGAGTACTCTTAGATCACTCTCACCATATGGATGTTTGGCCAATCCCTAGATGGACCTACAAACCAAAAATCATCCTGATTAGTGATTTCAAACCTTTGGATCTTTGTACCCCAAATAGTGGTCAATAATGCTCAAATTTCTACGGTAAAAATCCAACCCATGAAAATAACTCCAATCCAACGCCTAGAAATCACTAATCATGTTGATTTTTGGTTTGTAGGTCCACCTAGGGTTTGGCCCCACATCCATATGGTCATCGTCCTCTAAGAATATGTACCTCTTCTGTCATTAGCCACATCTGTTGAGTAAAACTTCTATCACAGCGTTCTGACGGATGCTTTTGTCACAATGAAATTTATAGGCCCCGTGGCACAATCTTAGTGGACGCTGACCATATGGATGTTTGGCCAGTCCCTCAGTGGACCTCTAAACCAAAAATCATCCCGATTAGTGATTTCTAAGCGGTTCGATTGAAGATATTTTCATGGGTTAATTTTAGCAGTAAGAATTCGAGCATTATTGAGCATTATTTGGGTGCAAAGATCCAAAGGTTGTAAATCACTAATCAGGCTTATTTTTCGTTTAGAGGTCCACTGAGGGACTGGCCAAACATCCATACGGTCATAATCCACTAAGAATATGCCACGTGGCCTGTGATTTTCATTGTGACAGTCAGAATGCTGTGATAGAATTTTGGATCGTGATGTAACAAGGTATACCTGATATCTTTTCAAATGCGGAAGCGGCATTTGTGGTAGTCACCGCTGCCATCAGGGCCCACGGACCGTATGGATGTTTAGCCCATCCCTTAGGAGACATTCATACTAAAATTAAGCTTGTTTGATGATTTTTAAACGTTAGTTTTTGTAATAAAAAAAATGGTTGCATTCAACGGCTATAAGAAAGCCTTAAAAGTGCTAAAATCTAATGGTTAGAGATTACCAATCATTGTTTTCTTTCTGTGTATATCAACCAAGGGGTGGGATAAACCAAGGTTTAAAGGAGGCCGTTTTAACGGTTAAACGGACTGAGGGTGTTACTGTTTAAACCCCATTAAAACAGATTGAAACGGCCAGGGGCAAAAAGGGAAAAAATGGAAGAAGAAAAAAAAGGAATTTAACGGAAAAAAATGGGAAAAATGGCGCTGAAATTCAAATTTTGAAATTGAAAATTAAAAAAAAAAATGGATTTTAACGGAATCAAACCGATTTAACGGCTATTTTTTTCATAAAATTTTTCAGAATTTAACGGCTGTTTAAACGATTTTAACGGCCATTAAATTCAAAACGTTAAAACGTATTTAGACGGTTTTAACGGAAACGGGCTTGAGGCGTTACCGTTTGTAAAACAATGGTACAAACATCCATGCGGTCAGGGGTCCAGATGACAGTGATGAGTAACAAAAACCGTGCTTCTGCATTTCAAAAAGTTTCGGGCATACCTTGTTACATCCGTATACATCTTTTTCCTAGAAGTTTTACTCACTTCTGATAATTACCCGACAGAAGGACGTGATAGATAATGGCGCACTTGTGGGACCCGTGATAGATAATGGTGCATTTGTGGGACCTGTCAATGGGAGTCTGCGAATTCTTGCCGCCATGTTCCACATGATTAGCATCAAGGTTCAAAGGAGTCCGCTTTAACGGTTTAACAGACGGGGGGGTTTACCGTTTAAACGGATTGAAACGGTCAGGGGCAAAAATGAAAAAAACGAAAGAAAAAAAAAAGGATTTTAACAATTTAATGGAATTTAACGAAAAAAAAAACGGAAAAAATGGCACTAAAATTCAAAATTTGAAATTTGAAAATTTTAAAAAAAATGGAATTAAACAGATTTAATGGCTATTTTTTTTTCAAAAAAAATTCAGAATTTAACAGCTGTTAAAACACCGTTAAAACCACAAAAAATGGCTGTTTAATTTAAAGCGTCTAAACTGTTCTAACGGAAATGGGCTTGGGGCGTTAACGTTTAAGCCGCCGTTTTTAAGACCATGATTAGCATAGCTCTTGCGTGCACTTCCTCCACGCAGTTGTACGCCATGTTTCCTCCAGCCACGAGGAATACACAATGCATTTCCGTGTAGATTCACGGAAGGATCATAGCTGGACTGTACTATAAGAGTCCATGGTACCAACCTGATAAGTTAATGCAATGCATGCACAATTTTAAACACTGCATGTGCGCAGAAACGGACATAGCGTAGGGCATGCAGGGCACCCGGTACTGATTATATCAATAGGTTCTCCACGTGTCATGTTATAAAGAACAATGATACATGTTTGGCCAGTTGACATGTGCCACGGTATAGATACACAACCAATGGATGAATGTCTCGAGATCGAGGCTGGATCGGTGGGCTCCGAACCTGATCGGGATCGGTCCATCTCGCCCGAGACAAAGTGGAACTCCATTCTGAAACAGTGATCTCGGGGCAAAACAGAGCCTGGTTTGGATCGGATTGGGAGACCGGGGTCAGCCGAGACTTCGAACCATAACACAACCTCCTCTTCTCCTATGGTGTACATTGAACCAAGGTTTAAAAAACGGCCGTTATAACGAAAATAACGGCCGTTATAACAGATTCGGACCTATCCCATAACGTTATGGACCGTTAAAACACCTAAAAAATAATGGCCGTTATAACGAAAATAACGGCCTTATTTTTCCATTATAACGAAAATAGCGACCATTATTTTCTGAAATTTGTGGGAAAATGGGCGTTATTTTCCATTTTTGAAATTCAAATTTGAAAATTCAAAATTTGAATTTCGGTGCCATTTGTTCTTTTTTTTTTTTCCGTTTTTTTCCATTATTTCCGTTATTTTCCATTTTTTCCTATTTTTTCTGTTATTGCCCCTGAGCATTTTTTTTCCGTTATCATTTTTTCGTTATAATGGCCCTTATAACGGAAAAAATGGTAACGCCCCCAGTCCGTTATAACGGTCCCCTTTAAACCTTACATTGAACAATAATAGGCTATGTTGGGAACATTTACATGTGTTTCTCGTTTCCCCGAGCCTAAATGAGGGTTGAGTCAATTCAATGTGTGACATGACATGTGTATCCCGTTTCGCCGTTCCTGTCTTTCAATAGGAAGGTTGGAGACATTCATTCATTTCATATGGGCTTTCTAATAAACTTCTTCTTAATTCATCAGTCGTGCTGGTGGACCAACCGGGTACCGAAAAGTTAGGGCTAGGGATGTCAATGGATTGGGTTGACCCAGATCTGGATCAAGATTAGATCCAAGGGATCAGATCCAGACCCAATAGCTACAATCCAAAATGATGTCAAATGGGTTCTGGATCGACCCTGCTCCGAGCCAATAAGGACTTGATCCTATATTAGGGGTGTCAACGGGTCGATTCCGGTTCTGTTCTTAATGTCCTCAAAACCAGAACTGATATTACCGGTTTCTATCGGTTCTGGTTCTCAAATTAAATGATGGAAACAAAACCGGAACTGATTATTTGGTTCTGGTCGATTTCGGTTCCGGTTCCAGGTATATATTGATAAAAATCTTTATAATATTACAATTTTAACACTATATTTATATATCGGTTCCAGTTCCTATCCATTTCAGGTTCAAATCTAACTACCCAAAACCGAAACCGTTGTATTCGGTTTGGTTCTGGTCATTGCCAAACTCAGGTTTTGGCTTTTTATATATATATCAAACCCGCTTTCATCTGAACCCGATCCATTGACAGCCCTATTTAAGGCCCTGCTAAATTGTGTGCCATGGGTTTTACCCATGGAGGCTTAAACCTCACCATTGATCATTGTTTGAAGTGTCGGGCGATCAAACATTGGATTTTCTTTATGAAGGAAGATTACTTCTAGGACTTCTGTTAGGTATTGATTCAGTCACCCAACCCGGAAAAAGGAGAAACCTCTTATGAGGCCGCTAAGTTTTGGGTCATATCATCTGGATCTGCCAATCCAAATCAAGATTATTGTCGACCGATACAACCTTTAAAACCGATACTTGAGCCATGGTACTAGTGGGTCTAAAAGATAAAGTTGGAGACCCAATCAATCGGGGTTATTTGGTATCAACTCTTGCTAAGAAAATTGTAAATCAGGGTTCTTCAAACCAAGGAAATAAATTTCGGAAAATATTTTCATTTTCTAGGTTACCGAAATAAAGAAATATATACATGAAAAAAAATGTTAAATTTAATGAAATATTTTAATTCATGTCAAAATATTTCGTGTGAACAGTAAATTTCGATCAATTGACAGTGTAAATATGTATTATTTCCGTCAAAATGTTTTGACATGTATAGAAACATTTTGATCGAAGGTTGGAAGCATTCCAATTGAGCTCAAAATCGCCACAAATCCAATATTTGTTCCATTTAACCCATTTTATATATGGGAATTTTTGACATAACACCACATGTTATCTTTAAAAATTCGAAAAATTGCAGAAAAGAAAACAAACTTTAATTTATTTACAAAAAAGAATACAACTTTTCGCAAATCCCAAAAAAGAAAACGAAACGCCATTTCAAAGGGCGTTTCCTCTGCTGTTAGTCCAATCAGTCGCCGACTGACTAACGAATGACTGATGGCTGACAGGACTGACAAACGCCCTTTTAAAGGGCGTTTATTCCTGAGAAATTTTAAAAAACGTCCCATAATTCATCAACTTCTAAACCAATCTACGAATATCGGAATGATCTGAATTTTTGTGAGGATGATCTCCTCACCGTAGAGATCATCCTCACCAAAAATCAGCCATTGATTCATCTTCTGGGTACGCCAAAATGGGCGTAAAAATTGGGGTATCAAAAAACGCCATTTAAAAGGGCGTTTGTTGGTAAAAAACGCCCTTTAAAATTGCGTTTTCTACTGACACACGCCCTTTAAAATAACGTCTGTCAGTTGTCAGAAATCTGACATACGTTTTTTAAAAAGGCGTCTATTACTGAAAAACGCCCTTTAAAATAACGTTTTTTACTGACAAACGCCCTTTTAAAGGGCGTTTTTTGATAAACATGTGCCACGTAATGAAACGCCCTTTGAAAGGGCGTTTCGTTTTCTTTTTTGGGATTTGCGAAAAGTTGTATTCTTTTTTGTAAATAGATTAAAGTTTATTTTCTTTTTAAAAATTTTCCGTTAAAAATTTGACATGCCCCCCCCCCCTGACATACCCCCCTATGACTCGGTCACTGTCATTTGACCCGAGTTGACTACCTAATTTTGTATAAAAGGACAAAAGTGCCATTGTCTTCAACCTTAGAACAAGGGTTTGGGTTTAGGCCAAAACCCATACCCCAAATCAAACATGAAAAGAGGAGATTAAAGATAGAAATTAAAACCCATGTTGGTAAACTTGAGTTGTTGTTTTTTTTGTTTTTTGACGAATTAAACATATTGAGAAGAAAAAACTCCAAAAAAAGAAACAAAACTCATGAAAGAATGAGATTTCTTTTTATGAATTTTATTGTAGAATAAAATTTTAAAATTGAGAGAACCCATCTTTACAAAATCCACATCTCAAAAGTTTAAAATATAAATTGCTTTGTTTTGTTTTTCATTTTTGTTAATGAAAATTTTAAAAATAAAATTGTATGCTTTGTGTTTTTTTTTTAATTTTTTCTTAAACCTTGGGTTTTAAATTATTGTCGGAGTGGTGGCCAGCTGACCACGAGACTCCGGATGGGCGGCCAACCCATTGGAATCTCTTGGCCGGCCATCCCCACAGCCGTTTGATTTGGGTTTTGGGTTTTGGCCCAAACCCTTGTTCCAAGCTTGAAGACAAGGGCATTTTTACCATTTAATACAAAATTTGGAAGTCAACTCGGGTCAACACTGGTCAAATGACAGTAGATCGAGTGATAGGAGGTATGTCAACTTTTTCAAATTGTGGGGGGTATGTCAAAATTTAAAGATAACATGGGGGTGTATGTCCAAAATTCAACATTTTCATACAATATTTTTGACAACAATTTTGGCATACCTACATGAAAGATGAATCAATAGCTGATTTTTGGTGAGGATGATCTCCTCACAATATAGATCACCCCTACAAAAAATCAGCAAATTCTAAAATTCTAACCCCACCAAATGTGATTTTCAAGTTAACGATAAAAATAGACGGTCCATAATTCTTCAACTTGTAAACTAGTCTACGAACATCGGAATGATTTGAATTTTTGTGAGGATGATCTCCTCACCATAGAGAACATCCTCTCCAAAAATCATCCCACTGCAAAACTTCTAATTTATATATTGGCTGCACAAAGTTTTTGTTGTAAAAATGTTGTATGAAAATGCTGTCCTCGGATCCTGACCCTATATATATATTTTAAATATCAATTCATTGTAGATTTAGACGAATCGAATCTTATTTTAGAATTTTTTTAAATTGAAATTGTATGCAAGTATAAATTATTTTGCTATTGTCTCTTGCTATAAATAAATAGATCAGGTGTAAATGCATCAAATTTATGAATCTATGATATATTTACGGGATTTGTACAAGGATTGAAGATCGTTTAGGGTAAAAATTTAAAATTTGGAGAAAACCCCAAGTTCATTGGTTTTTATCCTAAACATCCATTATTCATAACTTGATTATATGTTCAATAACTTATCCCGTTCTATGAGTTGGTTGGGTTAAAAAATATTTAAATGTTCTAAATTAATAGTAAATAGATTTTCTAAAATTATACATAATATTAGGACATTAATGTAAGTGAATAAAGATTTGTTAATACCCTGATTTATGATTTTTTATAATTAGTGATTGAATAATAATTAACTTATTAAATAATACCTTAACTGATTATTAGATATCTGCCTCAACATATTATACACCGCTATAGTCATCAATTTCCGCATGGTTGTATATTATGATTTGATTGCTTATAGTTGTGTTCATGGTTTTAAAAACGGCTGTTTAAACGGTTTTAATGTCCGTTTAAACGGTAACGCCCCAAGCCCGTTTCCGTTAAAACCATTTAAACACGTTTTATTGGTTTTGAAAAAAACGGCCATTTTTTTTGTTTTAACGGCCGCTAAAATCGTTTAAACAGCTGTTTAATTCTGAAAAATTTTGTGAAAAAAACGGCCGTTAAATCCGTTTAATTCTATTAAAATCCATTTAATTTCCGTTAAATTCCATTTTTTTTTAATTTTCAAATTTCAAAATTTGAATTTCAGCGCCTTTTTTTCCGTTAAAACCCGTTAAATTCCATTTTTTCCCATTTTTGCCCCTGGCCGTTTCAATTCATTTTAACGGTTTAAACGGTAACACCCCTAGTCCGTTTAACTGTTAAAACGGCCTCCTTTAAACCTTGGTTGTGTTTTCTTGCTTATTTTACCATTCTCAAATTTGCAACAAAAATTTTTCTATTATTTCTATTTCTGCATTATTTTTGTCATTTTTACAAAAAAAAATGTATTATTTTCACTCATCAAAATATTTTCATTTATGAACTGGTCGAAATAAACCATGAAACCAAAATTTATTTCCTTGAACCAACCAAATTATTAAGGGAAATGACTAGAAGACCCCACGGTAGGCTACCTAGCTAGCCGCCCCCACCCATGTTGCACCACGTATCGAGGAGGTAACTGTTTGACTATGACCTTTTCCTCCTTCAATGCTTATTTTGACCTATGTTGAATTATTTTTACAATATTAAAATAAAATGTAATCAATCTCTTTCTCTCACTCTCTATCTATGTATACAATCCCATCTTTTTACATGCAAAAAAAAATGAAAAAAAAGCAAGAACCAATCTTTTCTCAAATAAATCTTGGGCCTGTTTGGTACGTGAGAAAAATAGTTCCAATGGTGAATATTTAGGCAGACAAATATTATCTTGGCTAAATATTTGTACATGTCAATATTTAGCATCGTTTGGTACATGTACTAGCTAGCTTATTTCATTTTCTTTCAATTTGTGTAGGTCCCACATATCAAAGTAAGTCAAATATGGGTTAGGTGAGTATGAGACCCACGTATGAGGTCACACGATCCAACTAGTTTCATTTCTATTTTTTTTATTTATTAAAAAATTTATTTTTATTGAAAATAAAATTTTCCCACCAATGCTTATTTGGTGATCAAATATTTTCCCGCCGTGGGAGATAAATTTGTGGGCCCAGCTAAATATTCGGCACGGGCAAAATGCGTGTCAAACAGGCCCGGGCAAATATTAGCACACATAAATATTTTATTTTCCACTGCGGTGGCCTACCAAACAAGCCATATAACCCATTGGTTTTTCCAGTATAATCCCTCCAAACACAACTTATGTCTTAAATCCACATCTGTCTATTTCATGGAACAAGTAAATCCTCAGCCATCTTTGATTGTTGGGTTGGAATCCTAATAAGCTGAAGGAGGGTATGGATTAAATCTAGCAAAAATCAAGAAAAAGTTGAAAAACCTAGATCAAGAATGGATTTTTGGAACCTCCGGCTTTTTTCCCAGGGGAATCGACAAATTTAGAAAGTGATAGTGGTGGAGACCGGATCAAGGGGGAAAATTTTGTATTTTAAAGGTGTTTTTTTCTTTTTCATATAGATGAAAAGGTTAAGATATTTTGAGTCGATCAACGTTCGAGGTTGACTTTGCGGAAGAACGATAGAATGGAAATTGCAAGTTCAATTTCCTAAAATTGATGAATTTACAAGTTTTAGCTAGTGGATAAAAACTTGAAATTCATTATAATTCAGTTTTGTCATTCTAAAATTTGACAAAATTAAAAAAAAAATCAATCAATTACAAATTTGGCTAAATTCAAAATTCGTGATTATTCACAATTTTGCAAAGGGTCGTGATGTAACAAGGTATACCTGAGATCTTTTCATTTGCGGAAGCGGCATTTTTGGTAGTCACCACTGCTATCTGGGCCCACTGACCGCATGGATGTTTAACCCACCCCCTTAATAGACATTCATACAAAAAATCAGCTTCTTTAATGATTTTTAGCCGTTGGTTTTAGTACTCAAAAAATAGTTGCATTCAATGGCTATAAGAACGCCTTAAAAAGTGCTAAAAAGTGTGAAAATCTAATGGTTATAGATTACCAATCAAGGTGATTTTTTGGTCTGTATATCCACGAAGGGGTGGGATAAACATCCATGCGGTCAGCGGTGACTACCAAAAATGCCGCTTCCGGCAAATGCCGCTTCCAGCAAACCTTGTTACATCTTTTTCCTTTTGCAAACTAGGGTGTGGAGATCATATAACGTTAGGGTTTGGTTTCAAATCAATGGTATGAACTCTAGTAAGCGTGTCGTTAATTGGTATGAATTGCAAAAAACAAAAAATTTGTAGAATGCAAATATTGGATACCCCGTCCTTTTTTCTTGTTATCCCCCACTTAAACATAAAATAAAATGACATCTATATCCCATGTGTTTTCTCTTAACTTCCCCACCTAAAATGGCAATTTTAGTCGCACCCCACAAAATGTGAGGGCACCTGACTTGCTGAGAGCACCTCACTTAGATTTCAAACTCTGTGAGGGCACTCCTCCCCCATTTCAGCACAAGAGAGTGACGAGTAAAATTTCGGTCGCAACGGGTTTGACCAAAGCCAGTCACAACCCACAATAGGAGCCATGTGGCACACTCTTAGTACACTGACCATGTGGATGTTTGGCCAGTCCCTTGGTTGATCTACAAATCAAAAATCAGCCTGATTTGTGATTTACAACCTTTGGATCTTTGTACCCAAATAACACTCAATAATGCTCAGATTCCTACAGTTAAAATCAACCCATGAAAATGGCTTCAATCCAACACTTTGAATTTACTTATCATGCTGATTTTTGGTTTGTAGGTCCACCGAGGGACTGGCCAAACATCAATAAGGTCAGCATCCATTAGAGTGTGCCATGTGACTTGTAATACCCTGAACTTTCGTTCTAGGGTATTACGGTAAATTCACCGAATAATGAAAATCTGAAATTTTTTCAGACTCTTATTATTATTTTTATAGTTTAATATCATGCTTGAGTATGTATGTTTAATTTGGTTTCAATTTAACAACTTTAAAAAATCTTTTTATTTTTGAAACTCGCTCTTTAGGGCTAAATTCCTACTAAAAATAATAAATCATAATTTGCAAGGGACTTTTTCCTCCCCCAACTAACATTATAGAACTTTTACAAAAAATTTATTTTGTAGGCCCGAGACACAAAAAATATTCATATTTTATCCTTACCAACTTATCTGTGAAATTTAGAACATTTCTTGAAACATAAAAATCCTAGCGGAAGATTTTAACAAAATAGTATTTTCATAATTTTTTAAACTTTCCTACTATTCTTATATTTTTTAAAATTAATATTTAATTATGTTTTATTTATTTAATAAGAGTGTAGGACCCACGAATCACTTTCGGGTCATTCCGATGTCATTTGACATTTTTTCGGTGCTTTGAATATTTTTTATGATTTTTATGTATTTAGACTACTTTTTGTGATTTATGTGTGTGACATGTGTCAATACTTTATTATATGGACTTTTAAATTATATAATATAGTATAATTAAATTCATGTATAATTAATTATATTATGATTGTTGGGTGGGCCCGTATGGCCACTCTAGAAGTCTTTTGGGCATAATAATATTTTTAAATAAAGTCTAATTGATGTATATGGACTTTGGGCTCATTTCTAACCCATTAGTAATGTAAAATATAAGTTTTTAATGGTTGAAAAAGTCATCCCTTTGATAGTTACAAATTTCATTAAAATAGAAATCCTAATCCTTCTCTAAACTTATTTATGAAAATCCTAAAACTTTGAAAGTTTTCATAAACAAAACTTCATTAAAGAATAGAGAAACCTCTAATAAATCTTCATCCGGGCATCGATGTCACTCGAGCAAGAAGGGAGAATTGACGGAGACTCCGAATAGAAGAACATACTCCGAGGAGAGGACGATCCGACGACTTTCAAATTTGAAGAAACTTTCGATTTCCATTAAAATTCAAGAAACCTTGAGGTAAGTGTGTTTGATCCATCCTATACTTATTTTTCTTCAAGATTTTATTTCTTTTTCATTAGATAATAGTTGATACTTATTATAAATTAATTTCAACAATAATTACTTTATTCTTATTGGGTTGATCTTTATTTTGGGCTACGATGATTAGTTTGGCCATGGTTTCTTTTACACTTATAACGGATGACTATGTTCTTTATCATTTTCGTTATATTTTTATAATTATTTTTTCTAAATATCTCTATGAATCTATTTTTCAAAAATATTTAATTTATATTTTTCTGATTTATATTTATTTAATTATAATTTTTCTAAGTTTTTGGACTTTACAAAAAAACCCAGAATTTTAGATTTTACACAGTCCACTTCACTTGAAATTTTGATCTATATTTTTAACCTAAGTATTTTTATAATTATTTTTTCTAAATACCTCTATGAATCTATTTTCCAAAACCGTTTAATTTACATTTTTATGATTTATATTTATTTAATTATAATTTTTCTAAGCTGTTGGACTTTACAAAAAATTCAGAATTTCATATTTTATACAGTCCACTTCACTTGAGATTTCGATCCATATTTTTAATCTAAATATTTTTCTAATTATTTTTTATGATACCTCTATCAATCTAGTTTCTAGAACCTTTTAAGTTTGTATTTTTTTTTATTCGTATTGATTAAGTTATGATTTTTCAAACATGCTGACCTTTTCTATAAAATTCAGAATTCTAGATTTTGTACGGTCCACTTCACTTGGGATTTCGATCTATATTTTTAACTTAAATATTTTTATAATTATTTTTCATAGATATCTCTATTAATATAGTTTCTAGAACATTTGAGTTTGTATTTTTCCGATTTGTATTGATTAAATTATGATTTTTCAAATATGCTGAACTTTTCTGTAAAACCCAGAATTTTAGATTCTGTCTGGCCCACTTCATTAAGGGTTTCGACCCATATTTTGAATCTGAATATTTTTTTTTTATTTTTTTAAATACCTCTATAAATCTAGTTTCTATAAAATTTGAGTTTGTATTTTTCTGATTTGTATTGATTAAGTTATGATTTTTCAAATGTGCTAGACTTTTCTATAAAACCCAGAATTTCAGATTCTGTCCGGCCCACTTCATTAAGGGTTTTGACCTATATTTTGAATCTGAATATTTTTATATTTATTTTTTCTAAAATCTTTGAGAATTTAGTTTTCAAATCCATTGAGTTTGTATTTTTTTAATTTATATTTATTTAGTTATGATTTTTACAAGGAAACGTATTTTCTATGAACTATCTATTTCTTGAATTTTTGACGATTAATGGTTTTGGGAACCCTTAATGGTTCGGTCATGACTTATTGACTATTAAACCTAGATGGTTTGACCTATACTTATATGCATGGGGATCCTACCCATGTGTCTTGGATCTCTCATAGGGTTCGGCTAAGTGTCTTGGATCCCTCTTTAGGGTTCGACCTTGTGTCATGGATCCCTCATAGGGTTCGACAATGGAGTGTTGATCGTGACTTTCGGTGATTGTTACATGTTATTCATGTTTAACCCTAATTCATTCTCATGTTATTACTTTTGATGATCATGTGTTCATTTTATATTTTTATTTAAATGTTAAATACATGTGTGCTTATGTCATGTAGCTCTAGTACTATCTTGTTGTCATACCATAATCATCACGTCATTTCATATAAGGGGTACATAAGGGAACGGGGTTGAAGTATATTATATACGTTTATATTGGTTTTATCAATTAATCAGGGTTCGGTACCCTAGGGTGAAAGGCCCCAAACGTTATTATATCCTGCAGATGGGTCGATGAGACCGCTCCCAGTGCGGGAAGGAGATGGAGACCCTATGTGGTTATGGGTACTAGTTGCATTTGCATCCTGTACTAACTTACATTCGCCCTCATATTCATGTCATCCTTATTATACGATTGAGATGCATACTTTGATTAAAAAACTTATATAGTATGATATCATACAATGTATATTATTGTATTACTGGGCCTCGGCTCACGGTGCTACACCGATACCATTTTCAGATTTTGAGGAGCTGGGTACGTGAGATGATTTTGAGGCGAAAGACTCCGGTGCATTCAAGGAGATCGGTGAGGATTTGGGAGTCGATCCCACACTTTAGAAGACTTTATTTCGATTGTTCTAAAACATTACTTATTTATTTTCACGGGCATGTAGTCCTTTGATTGAAATCATGTTCTCACCTCCATCTCTCCATACTTAATTGATTGATTGAATTGTTTGAGTTATGAATTATTTTAATTATTTGTTTTCTACATCTAGACTTTTCTTCTTTTACTTGGTGGGTTTTCGAATGAACCTTAGTAGTCTAATTGACCTAATTGGACTACTAGGGGACATTTATGGATCACATCTGGGTTCGGGTACGGGTCGATCCACGAATTTTGGGTCGTATCTGAGTATTCGGATTCGGGGCGTGATATGACTCCTATTATGGGTTGTGACTGGATTTGGTCACAAGACGGTTTTGAATGAGAGAAAGAAGTGAGGAATCCTCTTTTCGACTGACTCTCCCACTCCAGTCGTTGCTTTTCTTTCTGTTACTTCGAAAGTAGCTGCTTCAGCTTCAGCCACTTGAATTTTCGATATTCGTTTTTATTTCTCATCAAACGTGCTGGGAAAATATTGTTGAGATTGATCTGTAAACCCAGCCTTGCCATGAACAAGTTAACTTAGATAAATTAAGAAGTAGGTTGACACTTTTATAAATAATTCAAGAATTTTTAGTAATCTTGTCGGAACAATACTTTGGGGGTTTGGTTCTCATGCAGTCTCGGTCATGGTCTGAATTGATTGTTCAGACTTAGCAGTCCAAACAACGACGAGTACTTGTGGAACGACAGATGCCTCCACTCTCCGGCTTGTCGAAACTTTTTTCCACCAGTGCCTATTGTGGAGAACAGCCTTTCTCTACCAAAGCTTCACTTCGCCCTATCAAAACTATTCTCAAGAATCTCAACAATGAAAATCTCTGTTTTGGAATATCAAAAATGGGTGGTGGAAGATAAAAAAAATTGCGGGATAATAAGACAATTCGACGGGGTATTCAAAATTTGCCTTTGTAGAACTCATTTTGGGGGTCAAAATTTAATATTCTGACACTCCCTATCTCTTCTTTTTACAGGTAGGTTTTGATGTTTCATATGTTGATTATTTAGGGTGCGTTTGATATGCGTGCAAATTGGGTGTGCAAATAAGTTTATGCATGCAATCGTTTCCCATGCATGTTTGGTACGCGTTGGGGTGTCAATTTTACCCGTTTAACCGGAACCAAATCGGAATCGGAACCGAAAACATCAGTTCCAGTTCCACATTTTTGGGAACTGATTAAAAAGGAACCGGAATCAGAACCAAACCGAAAATAATGGTTCCGGTTCCGGGTAATCTAATATGGAACCGAAACCGATAAGAACCGGTACCAATGTATAAATATAGTGTAAAAATTCTCATATTCTTAAGATTCGGCCCATTATACCTAGAACCGGAATTGGAACCGACAGAAATACATAATCGGTTCCGGTTCTCAAAGTGATGGATCCGGAACCGGAACCGGAACCGTTAAGGAACCGAACATATAAGAACCGGAACCAATTGTTCCGATTCTGGCCACCTTAGGAACCGAACCGGAACCGACCGGTTGACACCCCTAGGTACGCGTGCATTCGGCGATTTGCACATGCACATGAGCAAATGAATGCTCACCCTCTTTAGCAATTAAAAACCCATTTCTCCTTGTGCAAACAATTTGCATAAGGTACAAATTAAAGTCTAATATTTTCTCAAATCAAGCCCTATCTTTTTCCAAAAAAAAAAAACAAAAATAATGGAAAAAGTGGCCTTGAAATTTAAAAAAATGAGAAAAATGGAAAAAAAAATAATGAAAAATAACGGCCCTTTTTCACAATTTTTTTTCAAAAAATAATGGTTGTTATTTTCGTTACAATAGAAAATAACGATATTTTATTTTTTGACAATTTTAACATTATATAACGTAACGGGGGAGGTCCGAATCCATTACAACAACCGTTATTTTTGCCATAACGGATTCGAACCTCCCTCGTTACGTTATATACCGTTAAAACGTTGAAAAATATATCGAAAAATAACGACCATTATTTTCTGAAAAGTTTTGTGAAAAAAAAATGTCCGTTATTTCTGTTATTGCCCATTATTTTTCTGTTTTTTTCATTTTTCATTTTTTGAGAATTTGAAATTCATGTTCAACTATGTGGGGCCCACCTATTAAGTACGAAAAGTTCGTTGTTTTTTTCCGTACTTAATATGTAGGGCCCACATATTCTATGTTTTCCCAAGTGAGCATTACTGCGAACCAAATGGTAGTAAATATGAACAGTGCGTAAATTTTGAAACTTGCATATGCAAAGTTAGTGCGAACCAAACACAAGAAAATAGTATGGGCGTGCAAACCATTGCATGCACAAACCATTGCACGCGTAATGGTTTGCATGCATACCAAACAGACCCTTAATGAATGAAGAAAATGGTTATTGGTACAAAGGTTTGAAAGAGGCCACTTTAACGGTATAACGGACTTGGGGTGTTACCGTTAAAACGGATTGTTACATATGGGGAAAAATGGAATTTAACGGATTTTAATGGAATATAACAGTTTTAACGAATTTAACGGAAAAAATGAAATTCAAAATTCAAAATTCCAATTTTTCAAAAAACGAATTTAACGGTTTTAACGAAATTCAAATTTCAAAATTTCAATTTTATCAATTTTTTAAAAACCAAAAATAACGGAAATAACGGCTGTTTTTCACAAAGTTTTTCAGATTTTAACGGGCTTTAAAACAAAAAATGGCTGTTATTTTTAAGCATCAAAATGGCTTTTAACTTAACAGGCTTGGGGCGTTGCCATTTTAACGGCCGTCAAAACCGTTTGAACTGCGTTATACAATTAATTTTTTTTTTTTGCATGAATGATGGTTATTACTCTTGAGTCGTGCTACCCAACGGCAACCGCACATATTTTTGTCCGGTTATTCGTGGGGTAGCATTTTCCTTATTCTTTTGCAGTAGCTAATGTTTCACCATTATACATGGTGATTGGTAGGGCAAGAAATTCATATTTTTTGTTAGGTATCAAAATAATTATATTAGAATTCATTAGGAATTCCTTGCAAATTCGAGGCTGCAATCAAACATAAGAATTTTCAATTTTAGAAATCTGAATTTCCTTAAATGAACTCAATTTTCAATTCTAATCCCTGCCTAGTTCCCGTACGGAATTCGAAGGTATATAATCTCATACGAAATCTAGACTTGAACCGAAAATAGAGTGCAATACAAAAGAATGGGTTGAGAGGGACCCAACAAGGACCACTTTGTGACCTAAGGGGCAAGGCCCAAGCCTGGTATGTCTCCACCCAGGTCCAGGCTCCGCTAACGTCCATCTAAATCCCGTAATTACTTGGGCCAAATTCAAGTCCAAACCCATAAATTATTTAACACTTCTGTAATTATTTTTATGAATTTTTAAAGTAGTCCGACTAAAGCTACGCCCATTTCTTACATCTTGTGGTGGGAGCCCACATGGAGATAACACTAGACAATCTGACCACTCAAGGACCAGTATATAGGAAAAGGTGAGCTAATGGTCTGGATTTTTCAATTTCAAGTCAATTTTTCATAGGCTAGGAATGTCACAATGGACTGATTTTTTTTTTTTTCTTTTTGTTAGAATAGCCTCAACAATATGAACAATGATCTCCATGTGGGCTCCACCATTGAGTGAATTTACTATTTTCAGAGGAAACCTGAGGTGTTCAGTCACATCAAATGTTGCCATGTGGCACTCTCTAGCTCACACCCTTCGTGGATTAGCTGGTCCCTAGCCGTTGGATATGATCAATTTTTCCCACCCAATGCTTAATCATAAGCCCAATGCTTTTCACCCTTGGGCCTGTTCATTAAGCCAAAAATGAAAAAGATCCAAGGGTAGCCTTAGGTGTAGTAACAGACTTCTTTTCTTGTAATTTCATTTACAGATGGCAGCTGAAGTGGCAAGACCAAAGAGGTTTACCTGTTCCACACCTCACGCCCTCTCCCGCATCAAGTTTCAGCCAATGGAACTCTACCACTACAAGGTATGGGGCCACTGTCCATGTGGCCAATTTAGAGGATCTCCCATCAGATGGATGCTCTGGATAGTCACATCAATCCTCCATGAGCAAGAAAAGCCCCCATCCTATAAGGTATTCTGGATGGCTTTGTTTTCTGCTGGGATTTTTGAACCCTTGGAAGAAGTCATCAATGTAGAATGTCCATCAGATGAGTATTCAATCCAAAGAAGTGGCTGACATATGGACAATTCAGATTGAGGCCATGAAAGCCTTCTCTTCCCATAGTCCCATTGATTTTAAACCATTGCTCATATGTTGTTTTTACTCTGATCACATGGTTGGGATTCTTTGAAGAGCTTTTCGACGAGCTGACAAATGTACTATGTCAGAAAACCTCGTAGGATCAGAGAACAAACCTGGATTGTTAGTCTGAAAATACGGCCTCTCGGTAATAATATACCATGTGATTCTTATGCTAACAAGTTGTATCTAGAACAAGAATGCATAACTAGCATACATGCTATGTAATCCTAATTGCCCATTTTGAAGAATTACCTGTTGGATGGCCTGCCAAGCTGAGGTTGCATCAATTAGAGGATCGTAACTAACGTTCTTGCTAACAGTGCAAGACTGAGATATCAGATATAGCACAAGACGAGATAGGCATGAACATGTCATTGAAAACAAAAGAAATTATCCCTTTGCCTAGTTGGTGTCACCAGATTTTTTATGTTCTTTTAAGTGGATGGTCGAAACTCCGAGTTATAGAATATTTGCAGGCAAATAATGAAATCCATTTTTTGCCCAAATCCATGCCCTCTCCAAAAGCGCATGGAATGCATCACGTCACACCATACAGAATTCAAATAGTTATCACACGTAGAAAAACTAACATTTAGTAATAGAAACTTCTGCAACTTTCTTAAACCATGAAACTTGGTAGGGATGTAGGTGCCTTTCAGCCGATAATTTGAAATTTTCGACCATCTCCAGCAACCCCATGTTCTCAGTATCCTCCATCAATGATCACCACACCTTCCAATTGGATAGCACATGTATCCCCAAAATGCTTCTTTTAATCCAAATTTCACTGGTCTTCTAAGATACCATTACACATTGCATGCTAACAACTCTACTTCAATAGGGTGAATTTTGACATCAACCTCGCCTTTGATAGGGTCCACAAACCTGTTTTTGTCATTGATCTCGTCATTAACATCGTAAAATTCTTCTTCATTTGATTTGGTTTAACCAAATTCGTATGACCTTTAGACTGACGCTCCAAATAGTCAAAAGAAAAGATACCCAAACTTTCCCCAATCATAACCCATAATCATGATTTTTTGGATCAGCCTCATCAAAAGGATTATCCCTGATTCAAAACAAACTCCACTTGCTCCAATCCCACACCTGTGCTTTAGAGTATGCCCAAAAGTCTCAAATCACTTGATGCCTTCTTAAGATGATCTTTAACTTTCAATGCAAGTTGGTATGCTCCTCAACCATTCAGATTTGCGCGGTAATGAGATGTTCTCAGATCTGGATTTTCAGACCCAATAAATACCGATGTGGTTATCTCAAGGATTTCGTCAGTCTGTTGCACGAATCTAAATTATGAAATTCATCAGTATACTCTTCGTTGTCCAATTCCTTTGACATAAAGCCCTCAAGCAAAGTCTTCCTATAGCCGATAGGCAAAATCTCTCCCATATTCCTTCATGTGGTCCTAATTTATTTTATAAGTAATTAAAAAAGGGAAAACCCCACTATAAACATCCACAGAGGCAGACCCCACTCCTTAAAACAAAAATAGGAGTAGAATCCCCCAACAGTTCTTCCCATCTAAATACAAGAGTTTCAAAGAAGCAGCCTCTAAACTCTAGGAAAAGGGAAAGAGCAAAGATACAGCAACGCTTTAACTTTCAAGACCAACTAAGGGACAGTTAACTCTTCCCCTAAAAAATATGTGGGTTCCTTTCCTTCCAAACAGCCCACAACATAGCGAATGGGAGAATTTGCCAAAGGAATCGACCTTTTCCTTCAAGGACTTCCATCGATCTGCCTTGAAACATATTAATCACATGTGGTCCCAAGTTTGAATCTAGTCCCTTTCAAGACTAGGGTATATGATTCAACCAACCCTTGCCACCAAACTGCAGCAGTCCTCTGAAATACCCTACTATTTAAAAAATTGTTGATGCGCCAATTTATAATATTTTTTAAAAGAAGCTTACCATGGACATTTACGACATTCAGATGATTTAAGGTTCCTCGTTCAGAAAATTTGCAAACTTTTTAAGAATGCTTGATCCAGTTGCGGCCGAGATGGTCCTTTATTGGTGTTGAAACCCTATACTCGGACTAGATGTGGCCAAGTTGGCCCTTAAAGTAGTTTAAGGGTGTTGAAACCCTATACTTGGGACTAGACGTGACCGAATTGGCCCTTCAATTAGTTTAAGGGTGTTGAGAGGCTATACTTGGATTAGACATGTCCAAATTGGCCCTTCGAGTAGTTTAAGAATGTTGAAACCTTATGCTCGAACTAGACTTGGTTGAGTTGGCCCTTCGAGTAGTTTAAGGGTGTTGAACCGGTAGTCACAAAGTCGGGATTCGACAATGAATCGGACTCGATGTGGCCAAGTTTAAGGGTGTTGAAACCCTATACTCGGACTAGATGTGGCCAAGTTGGCACTTAAAGTAGTTTAAGGGTGTTGAAACCCTATACTTGGACTAGACGTGACCGAATTGGCCCTTCGATTAGTTTAAGGGTGTTGAAAGGCTATACTTGGATTAGACGTGTCCAAATTGGCCCTTCAAGTAGTTTAAGAATGTTGAAACCCTATGCTCGAACTAGATTGGTTGAGTTGGCCCTTCGACTAGTTTAAGGGTGTTGAAACCCTATACTTGGACTTGGTGTGGCTGAGTTGGTCCTTCGAGTAGTTTAAGGGTGTTGAAACCGTAGTCACAAAGTCGGGATTCGGCAATAAATCGGCAAGGGGTCAAGTCGGGAAAATTCAGATAAATTCGGTAAAAATCTGTAAAACTCGACAAAATTATAAAAAAAAATATATCATGGCATATTTCAAGTTAGAAATGTTGATTTGAACAAAACACATTTATATGATGAAAAGCACATCTATAATTCTATAATAATAAGTTATAACTCATAGCATATGGTGATTCATCATTTATAATCAAATTCCAAAATTGGCAAAATAGAAATCATATGGGGAATGTTTTAAAAAAAAATGGGTCTCAACCGATTAATCGGCAAAATCGCCAGTTAATCGTCGAGTTTTTCGATTAATCGGAGATTTTGCTGATTCATCGGCGATTGATTCATGAATTCAAAAAATCAGAGATTTTTAGTGAATTTTTGAAAAAATCGGAGATTTTTGTGACTATGGTTGGAACCTTATCCTTAGTCTACACATGGCTGAATTAGCCCTTCAAGTAGTTTAAGGTTCTTGAAACCCTATACTCAGGCTAGAAGTGACCAAATTGGCCCTTTAAGTAGTTTAAGGGTGTTGAAAGCCTATACTCAAACTTGACGTGGCTGAGTTGGCCCTTCGAGTAGTTTAAGGGTGCTGAAAGCCTGAAACCCTATACTCAAAACTAGAGATAGTTTGGAGCAAAAGTTTCTCAATTTATAGTGTGATATGTTACACTTAATTGTAAAACTTCTTCAAATGATGAGAGTTCCCTGGTTGATCATAGACGTCTCCCTGCTGATTTTTTATGTAGTAAGCCTCTGCTCCTGCGATCTGTCAACAAAGTAGGGCCCAAGTAGCCTGTGGGCACCTGATTTTCCGAGAAGCTAAGATAACGCCATGAGAGACGTTCTCCGAAAAGAGGCATGTTGGCTTTCATGGGTCACGGACCACCTCGGCCCAGAAACCGACAAACGTACCTTCTTGTCGGAGCATCTGACTGCCGCTGACTAAATGATATACCTTGCCAGGATACCTACCGACGCCATCCGACTAAAGGATGAGCCTTGTCGTAGCTAACAGGAGAAGCCGTCCATCCTTGCCGGACTGCTTGCCCACGCCGTCCGACTAAAGGATGAGCCTTGTCGGAGTCAACAGTAGAAGCCGTCCGTCCTTGTCGGACTACCTGCCGACGCCGTTCGACTAAAGGATGAGCCTTGTCGGAACCTGCAGGAGAAGCCGTCCGTCCTTGTCAGACTACTTGCCGACGCCGTCCGACTATAGGATGGGCCTTGTTGGAACAACAGGAGAAGCCATCCGTTCTTGTCGGAACACCCGATGAGACCATCCGACTAAAGGATGTTCCATGTTGGAACACCTGACAGGGTCAACCAGCTAGGAGAAAAGGCTTGTCGTCCAAAATTGACAGACATTGGACCTAGACGTTTAGAATGTCATCTCGCAGAGCGCTCGGGGGAAATGTTCCCCTCAAACCAAGAAACGTAATAGAAAACCGTTATCAAGAAATGACGGTTACAGGCTCCTCAACAATGACGCGCTCCTTGTTGAGGGCCCTATAAAAAGAATGAGAATCTAGTGAAGGAGATCGAAAAAAGACAAGCAAAAGAGAGAGACGGACACCAAGAACTAATTCTACAGTATTTGGATCCACACTGATTTGAGCGTCGGAGTGTAATTTGCAGATATCCCGGCGACCGGAGTAACGACAGACCAATCCAGGCAAGAAGGGACACCAATCAGCCAAATCCTATCGGGATCATCGGAAGTAAGGCCGACCACACCGGGCAGTTCATCCACTATTCATCAATTCGACTCCTCGGGAATCGTGCAGGAGGGGTCCACCGGATTTTTCCCCATCTTCTGGCGTCGTCCGTGGGATTGCTAGGATGGCCGCAAAATCAGTGCCGACAACTTTGATTTGGGAGGTCGGGATCACCCCTGCCCTCACGGCCGCCTTACGGTTGTTGCGGGTACTCAGTCGGACCTCTCCATACCAAAAACGGTAGGTAAACGGGACGGTCGCGACGAACCTTAGGACCTTGTCGACAATCACTTGGGCGTGCGTGCCCGGGGTTTGCACGTTATCTGCAAGGAAGAAAAAAGATAAAGTCAGTAGACTGACGGAGCAATTTAAAAAAGACGACAAGGCAGGGGTAAACCTAGATGGCATACTTGCCCGGTTAAAACTCGACCGGACGGAACCAATCGGTAGACCTGAATCAGCCTGGCCGGTGCCATCCCAAGACCCTAAGACAATTAGGGCCTTGTCGAGCCATCCCTTGTGAGAGTCTGGAAGGTCTTCGATCATCCGGAAAGGGTCTGACCTAGCCGATAGGCTATAAATACGGTCGGAATAAGAGGTGCGCTTCAATGAATAGGCACAGTCCATCTCCAGCAGGCCAATGGAGTGGCCCCCAAGGGCGCAAATGGAGTCAATCCTGGAGATTATCTTCCAGGTGTTGGGGTGCATCTGGCCGGGAGCTCTGTTGTAAAAGATCAGCAGAGATTTGGTCAGAGGGGACAATGGGAAGGACATCCCTCTCTCCAACTGCTCCTCGCAGATACTGATCTCCCCGTCGGGGAGCCAAGGAAGCGCCGCCTTCTTAACGCAGACACGGGGAGAGATGTCGTAGCGCTGGTACAGGCTCTCACAACCATCGCCAACTGGGGCAGCTTCACTAAAAACAAATGGACAGGACGAAGAGGCGGCATCACCAGTCAGGACCCTGGTAGGGTCCATATTGGCAGCATGACCGAAAGAGTCGGCTTCAGGGATTTCGGAGAAGAAGCCCTATCCGAGAACAACGTTCTCTACTACCTCGGCTTCCTCTAAGGAAAAGACCTCAGAGGAACGGGATATATAGGTCTGGGTGAAAAAGAAATAAGAGAGAGGGAAAACGATAGTAGAAGAACCTTTTTTTGAAATGGTCAACCGTGTCCTAGCCGAAGATACTCACGGACGCAGTGCCGATAGGGTCTTTGTTGTAAAAAAGGGAGAGAGAATAAGAGAAATTAGAAATCGCCTTCGTTGAGTCAGAGCTTGTAAAAAATGAAAAATGACTAAGGTCGGGGGTATTTATACTAAGCCATGCCTGGCGTTATCACTAGGGCATCATGGCTTTAGCAGAACCTGTAATAAATGCGAAATCATTACACATTCCCTTTGGACGGTACGTTTCGCACGCTCGAACGGTCCGACGGTTGGTTTCTCTGATAGCTGGACCAAAGACATGTCAACTGTCCGAGAAAGGGGGTGATGTGGGTACCCTACTTTCCGAGAAGCTAAGACAACGCCATGTGTCACTAAATGAGGGACGTTCTCCGGGAAGAGGCATGTTGGCTTCCATGGGTCACGGACCACCTCGGCCCAGAAATCGACAAACATACCTTCTTGTCGGAGCATCTAACTGTCGCCGACTAAATGATATACCCTGCCAGGATGCCTGCCGACGCCGTCCGACTAAAGGATGAGCCTTGTCGGAGCCAACAGGAGAAGCCGTCCGTCCTTGCCGGACTACCTGCCGACGCCGTCCGACTAAAGGATGAGCCTTGTCGGAGTCAACAGTAGAAGCCGTCCGTCCTTGTCGGACTACTTGCCGACGCCGTCCGATTAAAGAATGAGCCTTGTCGAAGCCAGCAGGAGAAGCTGTCCGTCCTTGTCGGATTACCTGCCGACGCCATCCGACTATAGGATGGGCCTTGTCGGAACAACAGGAGAAGCCATCCGTCCTTGTCAAAACACCCAACGAGACCGTTCGACTAAAGGATGTTCCATGTCGGAACACCTGATAGGACCGACCAGTTAGGAGAAAAGGCTTGTCGCCCAAAATTGACAGACATTGGACTTGGACGTTTAGAATGTCATCTCGCAGAGCGCTCGGGGGAAACGTTCCCCTCAAACCAAGAAACGTAACAGAAGATCATTATCAAGAAATAACAGTTACAGGCTCCTTAACAACGACGCGCTCCTTGTTGAGGACCCTATAAAAAGAAAGAGAATCTAGTGAAGAAGGGATCGAATAAAGACAAGCAAAAGAGAGAGATGGGCACCAAGAACTAGTTCTACAGTATTTGGATCCACACTGACTTGAGCGTCGGAGTGTAATTTGTAGGTACCCCGGCGACCGGAGTAACGAGAGACCAATCTAGGCAAGAAGGGACACCAGTCGGCCCAATCCTCTAGGGATCATCGAAAGTAAGGCCGACCACACTGGGCAGTTCATCCACTATTCATCAATCCGACTCCTCGGGGATCGTGCGGGAGGGGTCCACCAGATTTTTCCCCCACATAGCCCCTAGTTTTCCACTTCTTGGTTCTTCGGTGTTGGTTTTTTTAGGACCAAGTCACCGGATGCAAACGCTCTAGTTCAAAAACGTTTGTCCTATGCCATCATCGTCTTCTTTGATAAGTAAACAAACTTCTGTGAGCTTTTTCACACATTTCCTCTGCAAAATCAGGTTGTGTCCTGACTTTGAAATTGTTGCTTCCATTTCAACACTTGGGGTTCGTGTGGTTGGAACAAAGACCTCCATTGACATCACGGACTCCATCCCATATGCCAGAGCGAAAGGAGATTCTCCAGCTTGGAGCCGTCTGTTATGCCCACAAGACTCCATTAAAAATGCTAACCTACTTCCCTTTCGTGACTTCAAGCTTCCTTTTCATTCCCTCAATCAAGGTTTCGTTCTTAGCTTCTACTAAACTATTTCCTTGTGTGTATTACAGAGTTGAGAATCCTGCCAGCTTCCCAGTTCTTTGCAAAAGTCTGACAATTTCTTGAGAACAGTACCCAATATCTGCAATGATGGAGCACGAGACCCAAATATGCAAACTATGTTTTCCCAAATAAATTTTCTCACCTCTTGCATGGTAATCTGGCTGACTGGAATAGCTTTTGCCCAGCAAGTGAAGTAGTCTATGGCAACGATGACGAATCTTCGATTTAGCGGAGCTTGGGGAAGGGGGCTTACAGTATCTATCCCCCCACTAGACAAAAGGCCTTGGGCTTCATATGGAATGTAGATCATTTGTTGGGGAATGAGTTGCCCTGCTGTCATTGCATTTTTCACAGCTTTTGACGAATGCGAGGGCGTCCGCTGCATGTAAGGCCAATAATAGCCTTGCATTGCTGCTTTATTAGCCAAAGACCACCAGAATTGTTCTCGCATTCTCCTTCGTGGATTTTGAATATTATCGATCTGGATTCGGATGGATTCAAACACCACAGCCATGGTCTGCAGAAGGATTTCCGATATAGGTGCCTATCGATGAGGATGTACCATTTAGCTTTCCTTTTGAAGTTTGAGCTTCTTTATGATTGTTTGGCAGCACTCCATTTTTTAGGCATTTGATCGAAGGGTCTATCCAAGTAGGAATTCTTTCTTCGATGTCCAGCATCATCTTTCTTTGATCTAATTTGGATGGTCATTCTTGGTATTCGATGGGAAGGCTTCTCGATTCACCAACTTGTAAAAAGCGATATAAGCAAATGAGTCCAGATGGTGATTTTGTCTGGGGCATTTGCAATAATGTGAACTCTTTAAAATTCTTTGCCAATCTCCTTACTATATCCATGTACTCTCTGAGTCTCTCTCCCTTGGTTAAGTAGGTCCCATTGACCTGATTTACCACCAATTGAGAGTCACTATAAGCTGAGAGCTTCAAACTCCTAGCTCGTGTACTGCTCTCAATCCTTTTATTAAGGCTTCGACTCAACTTCGTTTTTAGAAGGAAGAAACCAATCTGAGCAAATTTTTCCAACTCTATGTCATCAAAGGCAACCACCCCAATGCCAACGCCAGACCGTCCGAATTTGACAAGCCATCAACATACAACCTCCATCCCTTTATGTTTTCTTTTTCTAGACGGTCATAAGGACTCTCCACATTCTCCTCAGCCAGAGTGTTCTAGGATCTCGTTCGGGAAATCATCTGAATTTTATGATAGATCGATTATCGAGAAGTCAAACAAAAAGTCTACGAGGACTAGACCTTTGATTGAAGTTCTTGTAATATATTCGATGTTGAATTCAGAAAGTTGGACTGCCCATTTTGCCAACCGCCTCGAAGTTTCCACTTTTCCGAGGATACTCTTGACAAGGTATTCTGTTTTTAACCCTAACGGTGTGGGCTTAAAAAAAAGGGCAAAGTTTCTTATTAGATGAGATGACCAGAGCTACGCATACCTTCTCAAGCTTTGTGTACCTTGTTTATGCATCTAACAATGTTTTTCTGACAAAATATATTGGTTTCTGAAGCCTGTCTTCCACTTGAAATAACATGGACATTGTCGAATATCTGAGGAATCAATATAAAGTCCTAGGACTTCCCCTAGTAATGGCTTCGACAAGATCAGTGGTTTATCTAGATATGCTTTGATTTGTTGGAAAGCTTCCTAGCAATCGTTGTTCCATTTGAAATTATGATTCTTTCTCAGTAGTTGAAAAAAATGCATGGCACTTATTCAAAGATTTCGAGAAGAGCCAGTTCTACTAATGCCTACACCTGCTTCTTTGTCTTCGGAGAAGGCATCTTTGTCAAAGCTCTAATTTGGTCCAAGTTGGCTTCAATTCTACTCGGATAACTAGAAACCTAAAAAACTTTTTCAAACGCAATAGTGAACTCAGGATTGTGTTTCATCCAACTGTAAGAAATATTTTCATATTCAATTTGGCAAAGATTCCGTTTGACATAAAAACATTCTTATAACCGTTCCTAGGAGCACTAGTGTAGTATGGAGATGTCGTGGTACGCATACTTCGCCGACTACTTGAAGACTAGAAGACAGAGACAGCAAGAATCAGACGGTTGACGACAAGAGTCATCTGAGTAATTGCCGATTTGTCAGTTAAAGATCGTGTACGCTCGATTAGGAAGGTAAGTGACCACAGAAATTGGTTAAAATGGATAAAATATAATGGTCAAACCTAGTCATTGGACTGACCGGAGTCTGAGTCAAAGATATTGACTATTGGGATAGTCCAATCGATTGGACACTTATCCCCAATCGATTGGACATGGCCCAATCGATTGGAGGACTCTGTGTAATCGATTGGAAGCTACGAGGCAGAAACTTATTTCAGCCCAATCGATTGGAAACTCTGTGAAACCAATTGGAGTCTTCGGGACAGAAACTTATTTGAGTCAAATCGATTGGAGACACTGTGAAATCGATTGGAGCCTTCGAGACAGAAACTTATTTGAGTCAAATCGATTGGAGTATTCGGAACAGGAATCTTATTGAGCCCAATCGATTGGACCATGCACAGAATCAGTCCTTATCAGATCCGAAATTCTTGGTTACATTATCTCACGTTCTGCACTACTCAGGGTCATGGAATTCCATAAATACAACCCTTCTATGCCTTCTTTAAACACACACAGAGACACAAAGTGACTCAATCTTCAAGAGAGAGAAGAAAATGTTTAATTTATTAGAGTGTTCATTCGAAGAGAAATAAGTTTGTTTCCCATTCACATCTTGTGAACTTGTTCTCTTCTTGATCAAAGCTAAGTGCTTGATCCTTTCCTCAGCTTAGGTCTTCCACTTCTATATTCGACCTAGTAGCCTGAGTGTACCAGCGTGACTTAACACCATTTGAGCAACCTAGGGTTTAGGGTGTACTGAATCCTTCACTTTCTGCAGAGGCGGGAGTGTTGAGAATTAAGATCGGAGGAGCCGATCGACGGTAGGTTTGGGGTGTACCAAACTGAACAAGCGGACAAGACTTCTTCGCTGGAAGGGCGCGCGTGGATTCGTAGCGTTGATTCAGAGGATGTGGAAGCATCGGCAGTAGGTCTTGACTAAGGTTGGAAGCTGTATTTGCAACGGTGCTGCGTAGGTAACCTTTGTTTCGTTTAACTTTTCAGTTAGTGATACTTTCCATCTGGACGTGGTCTAGTGGTTTTTCCTTGGCTAAGGTTTCCACGTAAAAATCTCTTGTCTTGTGTGATTGTTTGTTTGTATTCTGCAATCTATCTTGATTAGATCAAACGACGAAAAGAAAATATACCACAGAGGTATATTCGATTTGAGTCAGTTGTGATAATCTTTTATCAAACAACTAAGGCATGCGATTTTGTTCCCCTACCATAGACCAGTAAAATTGTGTAGGTATAAATAATTTTAAATACCTAATCAACCCCCCCCCCCCCCCCTCCTTCTAGGTATATTGGATTAAAGAGAACGGACCGGTGAAATTTCACCAACATTCCCCAAGTCACTTGAATGTTTGTGAAAAGTATTTCAGATGGTCCTTCCTCTCCAGGCTCTTCACCAACATATCATTAATATACACCATAGAATTTCCAATCAAGTTCTGAAATATAGCCATTACCTTCCACGATAGGTAGCTCCCGAGTTCTTGAGACCGAAAGGCATCACACGGTAATAGCATAATCTTCAGTTAGTGATGAACACTGTTTTTCTCTCATCCTTTGAATACATTGGTATCTAATTGTACCAAAGTACCCTTCACTGAACAAGATGAGCTCATGTCCCGCTGTGGCATCAACCAAGTGATCCTGGGATAGCGGAAAGATATCTTTCAGGCACGCCTAATTCTAGTTAGTAAATTCAATGCAGACTTTGACATGACCGTTCTTCTTGGGAACTGCGATGATATTGGCTACCCAATTAGGGTATTTAACTTCATGGATGAACTAGTTGGAAATTAGAGAACACTATTAGGGTTTGACAAAGAAATAGAGAGATTTGTGAAGAGGAAAAAATAATCTCTCGTCTTTCATTGATATATATACTTACAAGAATGAGTAATTACAAGTATGCCATTACATGATGATATAATTACAACAATGCCATTAAGTGACACATGAGGTCCAACAACACTCCCTCACAAGCTGGAGCATATAAGTTTACCATGCCCAACTTGCCTAAGAACGAAGACAAGAGCGCCCTTGGGCTTTAGTAAGGATGTCTACCAATTTTCTGGAGGTGTGCATGTATGGAATACAGATCAACCCATAAACAATTTTTTCCCAAACAAAGTGAATGTCGACTTCAATATGCTTAGTCTCCCATGTAAGACGGCATTCGATGCATTATGAATGACTGCCTGGTTATCATAGTATAGTGTCATAAGAATCATACCTAGTTCAACTAGAAAAGTTATCAACCACATGAGCTCACAATATCCATGAGCAATAGCTCAATACTCGACTTTGGCGATTGATCGTGAAACAACTAGTTGCTTCTAACTCTTCTAAGTGACTAGGTTGCTACCTAAGAACGTGCAAACACCAGAAGTGGAGCGTCTATCAATGGCATCGTTAGCCTAGTCAACATCCAAGTATCTCATTATGTTTAGGTGACCATGTCTAGCATAAAGGATCCCATGACCAAGACTTGACTTGAGATACCAAAGGATATGATGAACAACCTCAAGATGGGGCACCTGTGGTGAGTGCATCCGATGTGCATGAACTAGCTTACAATACTCACAGCATGAGTGATGCCATGCCGCGTAATGGTAAGGTAAATCAACTTCCCAATAAGTCTCTTATATATCCCTAGATTAGTGAGCGGATGCCATGGCGCGTAATGGTAAGCTAAATCAACTTCCCAATGCTATTTATGTTTTCTGACCAACCACATCATCACCACCAGATATCCAGCCATGTCATCACCAGATGTCCAGCCACATCATCATTATGTAGTTATTAATTGGTTAGGAAATTGTGTTAGTTATATCCATGTGTCTAAGTATTATGGATAGTAGGTGGTTAGGAAGTTGTGTTAATTATGTCCATGTGCCATAATGTTATGGACACTGACGGTAGATAATTAGGAACTTGTGCGAACTTCTTTATAAATATGTGTTAAGGGATTGACGAGATATGCAAAATTTTTGAAAATGTATCGTGTCATTGAAGAGAACTTGTTATTTTAATTAAAATTCTTGAAAGGTTAAAAGGAACGTATTAATTGGTATCAGAGCCACCGATTCTCGGCATTGTATGGTTGTAACCCGCAATCAGAACATGGAGCAAAGAGTTAAAAAATTGGAGGAAAATGGTGATCAAACAAACCGATTACTAGCAGAAATTGTGCAAAGGTTGTCAACTATTGACACCAAGTATGATCAGTTATCCGCCAATGTTTTGAGCATGCACGCAGAGGCATCGGACACACGTTCGAATGGCCAAAACCATCTTGCAACAAGGGAACAAGAGCCTCATAGATGAGAAACTAGCAGTGCTATCTACACAAGAATCATGCGTCTCGAATTTCCTTGATTCGATGACGATGATCCGACAAGTTGGATTTACCGAGCGGAGCAATTTTTTTCATATCATAACACACCTGAAGATCAAAAGGTCACCATTGCTTCTTTTCATCTTGAAAGAGAAGCACTATAATGGTTTCAATGGATAGAGCGAATTTAAGGTATGTTGACTTGGGCAATTTTCACGAGAGCTTTGTGCTCCCGTTTTGGACCCACCAAATTTGACGATATTTTTTTTTTGAAACTGTGGGTATCCGGGCCTCTTAGAGCACCCGACTAGTTAGTTGACAATATGCAGGAGTGAAGCAGAATTTCTAGCTAAGATGTTACGAAAAATGGTGAATTCCCTAGTACTTTGTTGATCCTAAAAATAGATTGACTTGGACTCAAAATCTCAAGCCAAAGGAACCTTAGTATCCAAGACATTGGTACATGGCTATTAGTTCTGTGACAAGCATTAGGACTGCACTTATATCATTCAAGGTGAGCTCTCCCAACAGAGTCAACACTTATGGAGATGGTGACAAGCAAAGCAGTAGCAGGACACTGGTTCCAAATAACCAGCATATGCATTAGCTGGAGCTTTAGCCAAACTTCAGCAAACTAGGTCATTTAAAGATTATCAAACAGAGTTTGAACAACTCGCTAATCGGACTACATGCTTGACGGAATCATTTTTGGTAAGTTGTTTTGTGTGTGGTTCGAATGATGAACTACGTCTGGACGTCCAAATGTTCAGACCTACTTCATTGACCACAACAATTGGATTAACAAGATTACAAGATGAGAAGATTATGGCTAGGGAGCAACAGATAGAAATAGCCCCTAATCGACTTTCAACGCCAACACCTACACCCATATCTTGCGACAATCTTCCTCGAATTCGATGTCTCACACCAGAGGAAGCAGCGGAAAGGCGCAAAAAAGGCATATGCTATAACTGTGAAGAGAGATATATCCATGGCAATCGGTGTAAGCAAAACAATTGTTTTTTATTGAAGGAGACTGGGTTGAAGATGAAGAGGAGGAAGGTGAAGAGAATGATGTGGCCCGACTTTGAACCTTGAGGACAAGGTTCGGCTGAAGGGGAAGAGAATGTTAAGTATGTTTTTTGACCAGCCACATCATCACCACAAGATATCCAGCCACGTCATCACCAGATGTCCAGCCACGTCATCAGCACCAGATGTCCAACCACATCATCATTATGTAGTTATTAATTGGTTAGGAAGTTGTGTTAGTTATATCAATGTGTCTAAGTATTATGCATGGGTTCAAGTTTCGGTAGACAACGAAACTATGTTGGTTTCGCTTGATTTCGTCCGAAACTGACTGAAACCAATTGAAACCAAGTTTCACAGTACAAATTTTTCAGTTGGTTTCGGTCAATTTCGAACCGAAACCACCGAAACGGAACTAATGACTTTGAACCATGGTATTATGGATAGTAGGAGGTTAGGAAGTTGTGTTAGTTATGTCCATGTGTCATAATGTTACATATAGTAGATCAAGATATAGCTGCCGAAGAAGCTCTTGAAGAGGAGATGGAAAGGATAGAATTATAAATTGTATTTCTTGTTCTTTATTTTGTATGTAAAACAATGAAATATAAACATGTATTTTCATTTTGGGGTAGAGTTGTGCAAATGAAGGATAGGTGAGTGGGTGCCAATCTAGTTGGGATGTACTTAAACCTATTTTGATGTATTTCCTCACCCCTTAAATAATTTGTTATTTGTAAATTACAAATTATAATTTCCCAAATTCCCAACGGCTAAGATAGCTTGTTGTCTAAAGTACATTGTAACTTGTAAGCAAATTTAAATTTAATAAAATTGTGAATGTATTGTTCAGTTATTTTATGAATTTTTACTGTCAATCGACTCCATCGCACCTTTATATTAGTTGCACAATTTTTAGGATTTTTTTTATTTTTTTTGGTCGACCCATCAACCCAACCTAGTCCGACCCACCAGCCCGGGCTGGGCTCAGGTTTCACTTTTTCCACCAAGCCTAGCCTGTGGGGCCAAATTTACACCTCTAGTTGAGACCCATACATTTAGTTTATTCGAAGGAGAAACATTTGGGTTTCATGATTGTCGGTGATCTTACAGTTAGTTTTGTGCTATGGATTACAGGTAAGATGGAATTATTATACATTGATTAAAGTATAATTTAGAAGGATTGAATGTTGTCAATTTTGCAAAATCTTTTCTTCACCTTTTTCTAAAATAAAATAATTTTCTGATCGAAAAAAATTGGACCATCTTTGGACTTTATTTGCATGTTCCTACAGCATTTCTTCATTTGAGTGGGGTCCCTATCATAAATCACAGCATACATTAAACAATAAAAGTAAGAAACCTAGAACCAACTCAAGGTTGTTCAACCTATCAGCTGATATATACCATCCAAGATGTAACTACAAGAACCTACTCAACAGGCCTACTACAAATGTACAGTTTTTACAGTTTTACATGTTCTACAGTTACAAATCATTCAACAAGAAGCAAGATTAGAAGAAAAGGAGAAAACTAAGCAAACAGAACCTGAGAGGTCGAAGGCGTCAAGTCACAAAAGGCTTCTGGTGCATCTACCACTTGCCATCGAACAACAAAGCTCCACTTCTTCCCAGAAGTGCAGCTGAGGTTCAGCCTCCTTACGTGACCAACAGCAACATGAAGGTTGCGACCTACAACATAGATCCTGCAATCGCTCGAGTTCACAGAGAAAGGCATGCATATCTTCTCTGGTATGGGGGGACCGGCGACTGTGTCCCAAGAATCACTTTCCACATCGTAAACCTTGAGCTTCATCCTCTCATACTCAGAAATCACGAACAAATGCCCATCAATCACCACACTCGAACCCATCCAGCCCTCTATCAGCCCGACAGCCATAGTATCCCAACTGTTAGATATAGGGTCATAAACCTGACCCCTGGGGGAGAACAAGAAAGGCCACATCCATCCTTCAGTCACAAGTAGTTTCCCATCAAGAACTGCCGCATCATAGGAGGCCATGTTGGTCCCCATGCTTGCAATAGGGCGCCAATTCCCCTTGGTGGGGTCCAGGACCTCGGCTGAGTTAAGCTCAAAGAGGTCAGCGCTGTTCCCTCCAGCAGCATAAACCATCCCGTCAATCACTCCACTTGCGAAGAACGACCGTGCGGTCAGCATCCGGCTCATTACAGTCCAACGATTTTTGTGTATTTCATATTTTAGAACCAGATCAAGGGGGCAATCATCCACATCAGAAGAGACCTTGATACCCCCACAGACGAAGAGGGTGCCCTCATAGGGAATGGCAACACACCTGAACCCATGGGGACAGAACCTGTGGTCCTTGCAGGGCATGGCTGGGATGGTGTGCCAAGCGAAGCTGGTGACGTCGAGGACCTGCCACTGGATCTTTCCGTTGAATTTGTGAAAGGCAAAGATGAAAAGCCAGGGGTCCTGAAAGCCCAGCTCCTTCCTTCGGCGGAAGAAACGCTCCTTATTGCCTAGCAACAGATGCCATCGCTTGCAGACGGCTCTACAGGACGGGTGGCTCTGGACTGGCAACCGGAGGAGGCAGTTGAGGGCAATATCATCAGGAAGTCCAGGAATGAGGGGTGGTCCTCCTCCTCCACCCAGTGATGATGGCTCTGATTCCAATGACGGATGTAGCAAAGAAGATGATTGGATTACGGCCAATCTAAACTTGGGCGATAATGTCATTTGGGAATCTCCCAGCCTGTGTACTGGAGCCTGGTGAGATGAAACTCGGACACACTGCATCTTTCTCTCTGATGTGAAAAAATTCAAATCATTAGAACACTTAAGAATTGAGAAATTCATTAGTATTTCTGTTCTATCCTATGTATGAAGCACAAACCAAGAACACCAATCAACAAATTCAGGAAACAATTCTCAAATTCTCCATGTATCATTCTAAAAACCATGCGAGGACAAAAACAGGTTCCTTCTTAATATCCATTGCAATCTCATCATTCATGACTCAGAAAACCACAGCACACACGCATAAGAAACAACAATCACATAAATAAACACTCAGAATTAAAACTCACAAGTAGTACATACAATGTTTTTAAGTTCTCTATAAAATATATATACTCCTATTCCATCATCCCTTGTCTTTCATTCTAGGAGTATCCCAAACAATCCCAAATGAATAAAAACCCAAAAAAATACCCAATTTGAAGAAAAAAAAAAAGCAGCTGGAGAGGATCCACTTACAAAAACCCAATTCACAAAACAACACAGAACAACCTAGAATTCCAAAAAACCATACCCAGAAGCTCTATCCTTCAAAAACTAACATTTACTAATCCCACGTCGCATCAGCACTAAAAAAACACCAAAGCAAGAAAGCAAAAACAAAATAAAAGGGGGGAATTCCAATAACATGCACTTGGACAGAAGAAAATATTGAAATTGAAGGAAGATGCAATCAAGCTACAGAGGATTCATTCTGAAATCATTCCAATATGGTAAATTGTTGAGATTAGAGAGAGCTCACCTTACAATGGAAGGAACAGAGGAGAGGACTGCTTCTCCGTCCGCAGAGCCAAACAATAAATTATAACTGTTCCCACCACATTGTATACCCTTTATCAGTTTATATTAGTTATGAGCGCTGCAGTGTGGTTTAAGCCTTTAAGAAAGAGTAAAGCTTCGCTGACCGCCCACAATATGAGCCACGTGGCGCACTCTCAGAGGACTCTATTGATCAGGTTGATTTTGGTTTGTAGGTCCACCTAGGGATAGGACAAACACCCATACGGTCAGTATCCTCTGAGAGTGCGCCACGTGACTCATTGTGGACGGTGGATGTCAGCGAAGTTTTGTTCGAATACGAGTAAAACTTGTGTCACAAGATGTTGTGACGGAACACGGTCACAGCACTCAATACGAGACACGTGGCACACGATCAGAGGTCTTTGACCGTATGGATGTTTGACCAGTCCCTCGGTGGACCTACAAACCAAAAATTAGCCTGATTAGTGATTTAAAACCTTTTGCACCCAAATAACGCTCAATAATGTTCAAACTCCTACCGTTAAAATCGACCCATGAAAATAAGTTCAATAGATCAAGCTGATATTTTGTGTACCGGTCCACCGAGGGACTGCCCAAACATCCATACAGTCATCGTCCTCTAATAGTATACCACGTGGCTCATATTGAGTGCTGTGACTGTGTTCAGTCACAACATCTTGTGACAAGTTTTACTCGCTACCTATCCGCCGTGTAATCACGCCAAATACGGCACCGTTTTCAGGCCCACCCCGAGTACAACTTCGCTAATTGCAGCCAATATGAGCCACTTGGCACATTCTTAGAGGACGCTGACCATATACATGTTTAGGCAATCCCTAAGTGGACCTACAAATAAAAAATTAACCTGATTAGTGATTTCTTAGTGTTGGATTAAATTCATTTTCATGGGTTGATTTTAACCCCGGGAATTTGAGCATTCTTGACCTTTTTGGGATACAAGGATCCAAAGGTTTGAAATCATTAATCAAGCTGATTTTTTGATTTGTTAGCTGACCTAGGGATTGGCTAAACATCCATACGATCAGCGACCACTAAGACCTCATATTGTGGGCGGTCAGGGGATTCCTTGGCCGTGGACGGTCAAGCAAGTTTTACTCTCTAGAATAGGATAAAATGGTCCTGAAAAGTTTGTAAATTGGCAATATTTTAAGGGTCGGGCTCCAGTGACAGCCCTAAAATGACAGGCTCCCCGTTACAGGACACAATATTTGCCACGTGGCACACTCTTAGAGGACCATGATGCCTAAGTTACACGCTATATTGTATGATTATCAGAAGGACCTGTTTGGAATCTCACAAATTGGGGCAAGCCAAGGTCAATTCAGGTCCAATCGTTTCGGCCTTTGTTTGGTAGTCATGGGAGATATAATTTCTTGACCGGCTTTATCCCAGTTGTACCCTTAAAACAAGACCAGCTTGCCGCCTCTTCTTCTTCTTCTTCTTCTTAGTTGAAACATTGAACTGGTTCAATAATCCATATCTATTATAAAGCCAAAACTTGGGTTGACAGTGACGTGGGCTTCACTCAAGTCATTATATTGCTCTTTTCAGTCCGTACTTATCCATTCTCAAGTCATTATTATATTTTCAACACCTTGTTATCACTTAATTGATTTTCAATGTCATTGTTTTTATTTTCAATACAGCCCATTGCATTACGTGGTCACACCACGCTCATCAACATTATCACGCATCAACATTGACCGTATGGACGACAGTGTGAGCCATGTGGCACACTCTTAGAGACTACTGACCGTATGGATGTTTGACCCATCCCTAAGTAGACCTACATACCAAAAATCATCCTGATTAGTGATTTTAACATTTGGATCTAAGTACCCCAAATAATGCTCGAAAACTACAGTTAAAAATAAACCATAGAAAACACTCTAATCCAACGGATAGAAGTTACTAATCAGGTTGAATTTTGGTATGTAAGTCCAGCTAGCAATGAGCCAAACATCCATATGTTCAGTAGTCACTAAGAATGTGCCACGTGTCTCATACTATTGTCGGTCATCAATGTTGATGAAGCCCCTACAAGGCTACAAATCACTCACAACGCACCTGCGGGCCCCTAGTCAAGATAAAGAAAAAGCCACCCAACCATTGCAAACCATTTTCGACTCTTATTAGAGTTCAATTAATTTGAGTAAGACTGAATTTTTTGCTACCTTTTGACAGCTGAGATGGCAGAATCAAATGTGTCCATATGTTAGTCAGTGCACTTTACTCGTCCACGTGGCAAGTTTCGGCCAAGTTACCCTCCATTGCATGTTAGCTTGCTAAGTTGGTAAAGTTTACGAGTGTTGACACCAGTTCAAAACCAACCTTCACCTTTGAGAAATTGATCTCGTTAAGGATAGGTTTTACCGTGTGCCAACGCCAAAAACTAAACCTACCCAAGAAAAATGGAAAAGATTTCTTTATTTTTTATCTTAAAAATTAAAAATATATAAATTCAAGGGTTTTATTCTCGAATAATTCCTGAATTATTTCCAGATATTATTTTGTTTTGAACATGAATAATCATTTTATAAGACAAAAAATTGTCAATATTTTTCTTTTTTATTTTATTTTTAAATTATTTTTGTTGAATTTCTGAATTTATTTTTTAAATGATAAACCCGAATTGTACTCGAACGTTTCTCGTTTCTGGTTCCACATTTTTGCCACACTCCGAATTGCTGACTATGGTCAATAACAGGGGAAAAGTGTAATACATGGTAAAATAGTATATTAGATGGATGGTTTGGATTTTGTTAGAATTCCATGTGACAGAAAACTTGTCTTAACAGGATATGAAGCTTGATTGACAGCTCCATAAATCCTTTCCAAAAAGTAAATGGTAGACAATTTCCTACTTGATGTGGAAGGATCTCAAATCAATTTATTTATGGACAAATCTCAAACCCGCCATTTTCCTTTTCCTTTTTTTTTTTTTTTTTTTGAAGGCAAATATATATTGATAGAAAAAAGAGAAACATAACAAAACA
This sequence comes from Euptelea pleiosperma, assembly GCA_035048495.1. Lineage (NCBI taxonomy): Eukaryota > Viridiplantae > Streptophyta > Magnoliopsida > Ranunculales > Eupteleaceae > Euptelea > Euptelea pleiosperma. The sequence goes on along the minus strand of JASUTR010000218.1, from coordinate 27,919 downwards.
TTACAAAGTCTGCTGATTCTCCTCATTATTAACGGCTACATCAAGCCAATGAGGTCGATCAGATGTCCAAAGACAGGGAACCAAAAAACCAGATGCCTTAGAGGCAATAGTATGAGCAACAGAGTTTGCCGATCTGGGGATATACCGAAAAGTAAGAGAAGAGAAAGAGAGTTTGTAATGCAAAATATCAGCCGCTGGGGCTATGGATGGGAGAGAGAGAGCCAACGAGCCATCGTTCAGACTAGTCACCACGACAAACGCGTCCATTTCTACCACAATGTCCACCGCACAAAAGAAATAAGACAAAACTACAGCTGGCTTCACTTTTTCACTTTTTGGGGTGCTGACAACGACCGTTGGATTCATGAAATCCACGGCGGAGCGCGCGAACACCCATAGGGGTCAGAAAAAAAAAGGGTCCTCGGAGCCTGAGCCGTAGCAATAATATCCACTCACTCCAACAACTATGTAAACTTGAAAAGCAATCACAAACTAGATATTAGTGAGAAAAATGGGCTACAACCCCCTTTTACATTCATTTGCAACAAATTAACCCATTTCCCATGCATTTCCTCATTTCCCTTCAACATGGGCATCTCATCAACGCTCCCTAATGTGATATAAGTTTGAATGAAATTTCTTTATTGTTAATTTTTATTTACCTTTGGGATTTCTCTTTTTAGTTCTAGAAATTTTTAAAGAGAAGATTTGTGAAAATTTTCTACACTTATTGTGTCAATATTCCTTACCCTTTCTACAACTTAATTAAGTCTTTATTGCTTGTTCAACAACTCTTGACTCTTTCTAGAGTCGACTTGGAGAGCTTTCCATCTTGATATTGGGTGGGGCGGGGTTGAAAAAAAAAAACCCAACAACATGTCATCTCTACCTCTTGTATGTGCCATTAGAAGCCCTGATAGGGGCCCATTAATCCTAGTTGGTGCCATTAGAAGCTATTGGGATCAAATACAGCTTTGGAAAAATAGAGCACGTGTTCCTAATCGCTATGGTGTGCTCAGACTCTAGAGACATAAGCAAGCTCATTCAGAATGTAGAACCCCCTTCTAGACATGCAGGGGACTTCAATGGGTGTTAAGACTCAAACCTATGACCCATAACCTGACCCAAAAGAATATGGATCGAATCTGGTATTGAAAATAGAGTTTTTGCGTGTCGTCGGATCGGAAACCCTAATTCCAACACATTTGTAATTAATCTGAGACTTTTATCTGCAAAATACGCAATTCTTTGCACAATGTAAGTATGTCGGATGTCGTCCGCACTCGGGATTAGTCGGATCAGCACAATAAGGAACATAAAATAACAGGAATTTGTCGAACTTGAATAAAAAATAAAATTTATTTCATAAATTCAAATGTAACTTACAACTCAACTATGAAACAGTTAATCTAGAAAGCAGTAAAACTAAACAAATAAGGCTATTTCAACTTTAGAGTCAACATCTGACTCTGAGTCCTGAGCTTCAGAGACTTTAAGAGCTAAACATTTTGATTTCTTTAGTTGTCTCAAATTCATCTCATAAGTTTGTAACTTACAACTCAACCATGAAACAGTTAATCTAGAAAATAGTAAAACTAAACAAATAAGGCCATTTCAACTTTAGAGTCAACATCTGACTCTGAGTCCTGAGCTTCAGAGACTTTAAGAACTAAACCTTTTGATTTCTTTAGTTGTCTCAAATTCATCTCATAAGTTTGTAAAGACCCAACCAGCTCATCGATTTTGAGAGAGTCAATATCCTTGCTCCTCCTCAATAGCTGTTACCTTAGCCTGAAACCTATCAGGTAAGGATCTCAAAATTTTTTGAACTACTTTGGGTTCAGGAATGCTTTCACCCAAGTTGTGTACAGAATTCGCAATATCACTGAGTTGGGCATAGAACTCAGTGAATGCGTCATTCTCCTCCATTCTTATCGATTCGAACTTAGTGGTCAGCATTTGTAGTTTAAAAATTTTAACTGCTGACGTTCCTTCATGGGTGACTTTGAGAATGTCCCATGCTTCTTTAGCCAAAGAATAGGTAGAGATTCTTATCAACCGCATTAAAAATATCATTAAGCCATTTGCTATTTAGACAACAATAGTCAATATCTTTTTTGCTCCAACTGACTTTTGGTTTAAGAATAGTTTTATCTCTTACTGTCATTGTGAGTGGTCACCAACCATCCACTACAGCCATCTAGACTCTTTCATCAATAGACTTTAGAAAAGCCCTCATCTTTGCCTTCTAATAGGCATAGTCTTCTCCATCAAATAATGGAGGTCTAGATGTGTTTTCACCTTCTCATTGCATTTTGACAAATTAATGAAAATAGACTGGTTTTATAAGAATCTAAATTCATGTGATTAAATCTTTAATAGAATAAACCACTCTGATACCAATTGAAATAACTACCGGTCCATTCTCTTTAATCGGAAATACCTAGAAGGGGGGGGTGATTAGGTATTTAAAATTAAATATACCTAAACAGTTTTACTAGTCCATGGTAGGGGAGAAAATCGCATGCCTTAATTGTTTGATAAAGGATTATCACAACTGATTCAAATCGAATATACCTCTGTGGTATTTTTTTTCGCCGTTTGTTCTAATCAATATGAATAGCGGAATATAAACAAACAATCACACAAGACAAGAGATTTTTATGTGGAAACCTTAGCCAAAGAAAATCATGAGACCACGTCCAGACAGAAAGTATCACTAACTAGAAAGTTAAACGAAACAAAAGTTACCTACGCAGCACCATTGCAAATATGGCTTCCAACCTTAGCCAAGGCCTACTGCCGATGCGTCCATATCCTCTGAATTAATGCTACGAGTCCACGTGCGCCCTCTTAGCGAAGAAGCCTTGTCTGCTTGTTCAGTTTGGTACACTCTAAACCTACCGTCGATTGGCCACTCCAATCTTAATTCTCAACACTCCAGCCTTTGCCGAAAGTGAAGGATTCAGTACACCCTAAACCCAAGGTTACTCAATGGTGTTGAGTCACACTGGTACACTTAGGCGACTAGGTCAAATATCTAAGTGGAAGACCTAAGTTGAGTAATGGATCAAGCACTTGACTTTGATCAAGAAGAGAAATAAGCTCACAAGATGTTTATGAGATAACTAGGCTTCTTGCTCTTCGAATGGACACTTTAATAAATAAACTTTTCTTCTCTCTATTAAAGTGTAGAAGTGTATTTTGAGAAGGTTTAGAAGGGATATATTTATAGAATTCGTAACCCTAAGCCTTGTAGAAAGTGGAATAGTGGGAACTAGAATTTTGGATCTGAGAAAGACTCAATTCCCGTGAAGTCCAATCGATTGGACAAGGTCTAATCGATTGGGGTTTTGGGTCCAATCGATTGGCCTTGTACGGATGGGTTTTTCCTTCATAAATCTCCTAGAAGTCAATAACTTTGACTAAGACTCGGGTCTGTCCAATGACTAGGTTTGACCATTATATTTTATTCATTTTAAAACTATTCTTATGGCCACTAAGTCACTTACCTTCATAAGCGAGCGTACACGACCTATAACCGACAAATGGGCCGTTACTTAGATGACTCATGTCGTCAACCGTCTGATTTTTACTATCTCTGTCTTCTAGTCTTCACGTAGTTGACGAAGTACGCGTACCACGACATCTTCACACTACACTGGTACTCGTAGGAACGGTTACATGAATGTTTTTATGTCACACAGAATGTCAAACATGGAATATGAAAATATTCCTTACATATATCTAGGTTAGCACACAAGTCAAATAAGTCCTTTAAAAGTTAAAGTCAACCAAAGCCAACTTAAGAAAATCTAAAGTCAATTTAAGTCAAACTGAGTCAAATGCACCATCACCATGACCTAGGGCTGAAATTCGGACAGGTTGGGTTGGGTTTGGGGTCAACCCAAGATCATCAAAGTTGTGAGCCCACCAGAGGTCGGGCCTAGAATTTCCAGCCTGAGCTCAACTCAATCGGGTTAGCTGAGTTGTTAAATTACTCCAATTTTTACTTTTTCTTGTTAGAAAAGGTTGGTAAATTTTTTATAGTAATTTCCAAAATAAAAATATGTATAAGAATTTTTTATTTGTCATCTTTACAAACATAAACCATACTAAAAATAGGTTGGGAAAAATAAAACACATTAACAAAATATATACATTTATATTTGTAGTGGTTTATTGTCAGGCTTGGGTTGGGTCAGGTTGCTCAAAGCCTCAGCCCTAACCAAATCCAATTTTAATTGGGTTTTCAAAATCTAGGCCTGAGTCCAACTCGAGTATTGAAGGGGTCAACCCAACTTGAGCCTAACATCGAGTTGAGCTAGTCGGGCTCAAGTTGAGCCTGCACAAGTGAAAGTATGGTTTTTCCTTGTCGTCAATTCAGAAATCCTAAATTCAACAATATTTGTAAAATGTAACTTGTATAGCAGTACGTGTTGGATGTCGATCCGCACTCGGTGTGAGTTAGCGCAATAGGGAATTAAAACTGACAAATAATATACAGAGAGAAATGAGAATTATGGAAAGATGAGAAGGGCGAGTCGATTTAAAAACATCTTTAAATTGAGATCCGGAGAACAATAAATTAACAAAAATCAAATTTCATTAATCAACAAAGAGTGCGTACATAAAATAACATAACAGAAATAAAGAAAGCATGTAAAGAGTTGAGAGATGAAGAGGTAAGGGAAAGAAACGTCCATTGAGATCTCGGAGCTAAGGGCACTACCGATCAAGAAGAGGATCGTCCAAGACTTCAATGAATGCTTCAATCAAGAGAAGAGTTTTGACAGAGAAGAATCCCATGACCTTTGGAGCTAAGGCGCTATTGATATTCGCTCAAAAGTGCTTATTTTAAGCAATTATCTTTTTAGCGTTATTGCATTCTCCTATGTTAAAATGCTCTATTTATCTACTTTTCTACGTAAGAGTCTCTTTTGTTGCGTAGAACACACTTTTCTGGACGAAATGGTATATTTGCATGCATTAAACACATTTTTTGAAGTCTAGACATTGAGTCGTTCTAATAACGTCTCATTACGCGCTTCTTCTGTCGCAGGAAACCCCGATGGGACAATTCTCGAGACTTACGAGCCCACATCGATCAGGAAAGCCCATTATCAAAGCTTAAAGAGCCCACATGCTATGACTAGAAGATATGGGCCAAATATGAGCAGAATAAGATGACCAAAAAGCCGGCCCAAAGAACGAAGAGAGCAGGAGAGCCAATGACCAAGAGACGGACCAAAGCGTTTAAAGCCACATGAGTCAGCAAAGAATGATAGTCTACTCTACTGGAGAAGCGTGAGAATGGTCACAGTGAAGACTAGGGTTCCAGACCCTCTGCCAATACTTTTATCTTCATTTTCTGATATTTTCTCTCTCATCTCTCCTTATTCTCTCTCGATCCTCGAATCTACTGACCTAACCCCAGAACTCCTGCCCATTGGCTCTGTCTCATCTCCATTAGCTTTCTGACCGTTGGATCTTCAATCGGACCGTTGGATCTTCCACCGGACCGTTGGATCTCTCTAGATCTGTCGATCTACCAATCTGGGTCCCAATCAAGTCACCATCCATTCGATCGCCATCAGAATGTCTGTCACATCATCTTGTGAGAGGATGGACATCATCAATCCATGTGGGCCAGTAGCCGGGCCCATCATCATCGACCCGCTGTCCGACCAGTTAGTGGACCCCGTGAATTTCAAAATAATTTTAATTAAATTTTAAAAAATGGGGGGTCCACTAAATAGGGAAATTCCCCAAAGAAAAGTAGGGTTTTACTTAAAAAAAATATATATATATATTTTTTTACATAAAAAATTCCCTAATTTCCATTAATGGAAACTAGGGAGCTTTAAAAAGGGGAAGGAGAAGGGTTCTTTGGAACCCTAATCCCCCTCCTTTCTTCTCCTTTCTCTCCCAAAAACCCTTCCCCACGTTTTTCTCTTCTCTCTCGCCTTCTTTCACCTTCTTCTCCTCCATCTTCTTTGTCTTCCTCTTCACGTTCCTCACCGGAGTTGAGCCTGCAACTCCGGCCGTTAGTGCTCCTATTTGCAGCACCCCCTACTGCTACTTCTCCCCCTTCAAGCCGTCTTCCACATCTCCTCTTCCGGATCTGCATCTCCAGCAGCAACAAGGTAACGTCACCACCACCATTACTGTCTTCTCCACAGCTCCACCACGCACCACCTCGAGTTGCAGGTCCGCCTGCGACCTCTCCATTATTGCACTTGATCGTCTCCTCCAACCGTTGCAGCCAGCGACTCATCGGTGCTGCACTCATCTGAACCGTTATCCACAGCACTGGAGCCTCCATCTTCCTTGCTTCCTCTTTCAACCAACAACTCACGGTTGCCGCAAGATAGCACCTCCATCTTCCTTGCTTCCTCTCTCAACCAGCAACTCATGGTTGCCGCAAGACGGCACCTCCATCAACACCCAACTACCGTGAATCTTGGACCACTAGTTGCCTTTGCCGCCTACACGAACCAGCTGAGATCCACGGTCGGGTTCGTCTCCACCAACCACTTCATGAGCTCCACCAGTCCATCGCTCCTCCTTGCACTGCCTCCCTGGTTCGTCGTCGATGCTCCTCTCCACCTCTGCAACTTCGGACGGTAGCCCCTCCTCCCTCTCTACTGATGTGCACCACCTCCTATTGGTTCATCCTCCATTAAAATTGGCAACAACAGCCTGCCACTGGGAGGGTTTCTTCCTAAAAGACCAACTTGCTATGCACTCCACCCACCACCTCGCACCGTCTCCTTCTTGGCTTGGCTGTGAGGCACATGCCACTTTAGATCCTCAACATTGCTGTCTCTTCTTCTGTTGATATGGTCTTATCCAAGGTAAGGTGAGGATCTCTCTTCCCCACGGTAAGTTGCTGCCCCTTTTCTTCACCACGGTAAGCATCTTCTCTCTCTAGGTTTCTGATATTCGCTCAAAAGTGCTTATTTTAAGCAATTATCCTTTTAGCGTTATTGCATTCTCCCACGTTAAAATACACTATTTATCTACTTTTCTACGTAAGAGTCTCTTTTGTTGCGTAGAACACACTTTTCTGGACGAAATGATATATTTGCATGCATTAAACACATTTTCGAAAGTCTAGACATGAAGTCATTCTGATAGAGTCTCATTACGCGCTTCTTCTGTCGCAGGAAACCCCGATGGGACAATTCTCGAGACTTGCAAGCCCACATCGATCAGGAAAGCCCATTATCAAAGCTTAAAGAGCCCACATGCTATGACTAGAAGATATGGGCCAAATATGGGCTGAATAAGAGGACCAAAAAGCTGGCCCAAAGAACGAAGAGAGTAGGAGAGCCAATGACCAAGAGACGGACCAAAGCGTTTAAAGCCACATAAGTCAGCAAAGAATGATAGTCGACTCTACTAGAGAAGCGTGAGGATGGTCACAGTGAAGACCAGGGTTCCAGACCCTCCGCCAGTGCTTTTCTCTCTATTTTCTGATACTTTCTCTCTCATCTCTCCTTATTCTCTCTCTCTCTTCATCTCTCGGTCCTCGAATCTACTGACCTAACCCCAGAACTCCTGCCCATCAGCTCTATCTCATCTCCCTTAGCTTTCTGACCGTTGGATCTTCCATCGGACCGTTGGATCTTCAATCGGACCGTTGGATCTCTCTAGATCCGTCGATCCACCAATCTGAGTCCCAATCAAGTCACCATCCATCCGATCGCCATCAGACCGTCTGTCACATCATCTTGCGAGACAATGAACATCACAAATCCATGTGGGCCAGTAGCCGGGCCCATCATCATCGACCCGCTGTCCGACCAGTTAGTGGACCCCGTGAATTTCCAAAGAATTTTAATTAAATTTCAAAAAAATAGGGGGTCCACTAATTAGGGAGATTCCCCATAGAAAAGTAGATTTTTACTTAAAAAAAAAAAAAAAAAATTATTATTTTTTTTATTTCAAAAATACCCTATTTCCATTAATGGAAATAGGGAGCTTTAAAAGGAGAAGGAGAGGGGTTCGTTCGGACCCTAATCCCTCTCCCCTCTCCTCCTCTCCTTCCCCAAAACCGTTCCATAGGTTTTCCCCTCCTTCTTCTCCTTCTTTTTCTTCCTTCTCTTCCTCCTCTTCTTCATCTTCTTCATCTTTTCATCTTCGCCGGAGTTGCAGGCAGCAACTCCGGCCATCTCAGGTTTGGGTCGTCCTCTTTCCATTAAACCAGCAATGTTTCAAAACACTTGCAGGTTTGGCCCATAGTTGCTACTGCCATCAAGTTGCAGATCCAACAACGCCTCCCTCAATCCCGAAGCTTGTTCCCCTTGCTGCTTCCATCTCGCCTTCACGATTGTGGACCACACCTGCAACAGCAAACGGTAAGTGTTCTTCTTCTCCTTCTTTCCTTTCTTCCTTTCTTCCTTTCTTCATCTGCTTCCTCTTTTTGATCTTCACCGGAGTTGCAGGCAGCAACTCCGGTCATCTTCTTCCCCGGTTCTCTTCGTTTTCTCTTTCTTTTCTTGCTGCTCCTCCCCTTGCTTCACGGACTGCACCACCAAATCAGAATCTGCAGTCCACCTTCAAGTGCAGACAGCAACGTCTGCAACACACCGCCTCCTGCAACCACAGACCACCGCCCTCTCTTCCTACTGTTGCTGCTAGCGCCACCACCATTACCGAGTTGCAGATCTGCACAACCATTCCACCATTAGCACAGCCCATACTCCGGCCATCTTCTCAGGTTCAACCAGCGTCTTCTCCACCACTGTTGCAACTAGCAACAACCTGCTCCTCCCCCCTTTTTCGCCGAACCACCACTGGTTCGGTTTGCATCCTCAGTTGCAGGTGATTTTACCTCTCCTAGCGGCCACGTGCTGCACAGCATCACCGTCATCTCCTCTCAACAGCTCCAGTCGGTGTTCCCTCTCGTTTGGACAATTGCCTCTCTAGGCAATAACCTTCCACAAACCAGCAAGCACTTGTTCAGTTATCTCACCTCTCCACGGCCTGTTGGGACGTGATATCCACAAGATCCATTGTTGCACCATACGCTTCAACAGCCTGCAACTTTGCACCCACGTATGCACAACACCACGCTACCCATCTACTGCTGAATCCAAGCATTCCGGTAGGTCGAGGTAGTTCTCTCCCTCTATTTCTCTCTCTCTCTACCTTATTCTTTTTCTCTCTCTATCATTTTCACTCTCTAAAAACCACTTCTCTCTCTCTAGATTTAAAAAAAAAAAATCTCTTGTTTCCCTCTAGTATCTCTCTCTAAAGCTTCTTTCTCATTTTCTCTCTCTTTCTACCTAGTTTCTCTCTCTAGCCTCTTTGATTGCTTTCTAGTTTATTACATGCTTCATTAGTTGTTTTCATTTATTTATTTCAAAATCATTGTAATTTGACATTCTCAGATTAATAAATTAAATTTATTTTAGCACAGTTATTTAGTTAATTTCTAGTTTATTTGTTTATTTCTAGATAATCATAATCATCTCTCAAAAGATTGTTTTTAATTTCGATTATCACACCACCATTCTCACCCTTCCAGCATTTTTAGCAGATTTTCGTTAATTTGTTCTTTATTTGCCCTAACCCCGAGTGCGGACGATACCCGACACGAACCACTGTGCAAATCTGCATTTTTGCAGATTAAGTGAATCAAATCGGAGAAATTATAAATATTGTCGTAACCAACGACGCGGAAAAACCCTACTTTCAGTTTCTATCTAACTTTCTCTCTCTATCTTCTATCTAGCTTTCTCTCTCCTCTCTCTCTCTAACCTCTCTCTAGTTTTTCACCTTCTCTCACTTTATCTCTCTTAATTTCTCTTTCAAAATTCTAATTTTTTTTTCTCTCTAAAATTAGTTTTCTCTCTTTTCTCACTTTCTCTCTTTCTAGCTCCATTCTCTCTCTAGGTTTTAGAACTATCTCTCACTAGTTTTACCTCTCTTTAGGTTTTAAGATTCTCTCTCTATCGTTCTTCATTCTCTCTCTAGAATCTTTTAATGCTTTGTAGTGGTTTTAAATGCTTTGTAACTAGTTTATTTCTCCAAGCATTGTAAGTTCTTTTGAAGTTATTCTAATTAATAAAATATATTATTTTCATTCAAATTCTTGTCTTTTGTTATTTCTTTTGTTTCTCAGTGGTCCATGTTAATCTCTCTCTCTAAAAATATCATGTTTTAAATCTCGTGATCATCATTCTCACCTCTCCATTCATAATTTTTGTAGTTAATCCGTAAATTACAGTTCTTATTTGTGTTTTCTAACCCCTGAGTGCGAAAAAGGACGTAAAGACGGAATTGGCAAGTTACTGAAGCGAAAAGCTGCTCAATTTGGACAGCCCGACCTTTTAGGGAAACTTTCTATTTTTTTTTAGTTTTTAGTGATTTTTAGCAGTTTTTAAATTACTATTTTTAATGCCTCGGAAGGCCGAGTGCAATTTGTAATAATTTAGGAATTTTACTACTTTCCTAGATTAAGTGGGAAATACAAAAAAAAATCAAAAATCAAAATTCAAAAAAATTAGGGTTTTATATTCTGCAGATTTTTAGAAATCACCAATCAAGGATTTGCGATTTTTGAAAAGATTCTAAAATCTTGAAACTGTGCATAATTAGGGTTTCCCCTCTTAGAAGTTTCCTCTTTAGAAGAATTTCTATCTTTAGAAATCTTCCGAATTTGGAAAAATCTGCAAAAGGAAACACCCCAAATCTAGCAGAATTTCAATTTTGGGAAATTTTCCAAAATTATAAGGGATCTCGCAATCAAATCTTTCTTGGAAGATCTCTACAGTTCGGGAAACTTTCCAATCTAGGTATTTTCCAATCTGGGAATTCCTAAATTTTAACCCATATCGAATTTGGAAACTAATTCAAACACTTGCCTAAATCCAGTACTTGTTCAGTGAACCCTAAAAAGGCAAGGATCTTCCACATAGAATCCCAAATACTTAGACCATGCGATATAACTTTTCTGCAGGAACACAATCCAGTGTGGGTAGGGAGCGAAAGCTCAAAGAGGTGGAGTCGGGCCCAAGCCCATTAGGATACCCCTCCCTAACCCACGGAGGTGACCCCGTGGCGTGGCCCACGGGAGGTAAGTCTCTATCCTTGCCTTGAGTGCGATACGGTGTTATTGGGTGACTCATTGCCGCGTGTCTATTTTCTTTCGCATACATATTACTCGACTTGCGTGGAGTGGCCGTTAATCAATCAACTCTAAGAGAGCAAACCCAGCTCCAAAATTGAAACTGGTGGGATTTCATCACCCACCTCATCACTCCAGCTGAAATTGATCCCCAGGATCCATCTCTAATAAAAAGAATCAAGAAGTAGAGCCAATTAGCCCGGTGTTCGAGGAAAAATCCACACAAAGTGAACCTGCTTAACATCCAATCGAAATAAGACAACGAGCGCAGGTCCCTGTTGTCTAACACACCCATAAGTCCCTGCTACTCAAGTACACTGAGCTTGACGTGGCATCTTGGACTATTCGGCGGTTTGTTGCGTGTGGACTAGGAACATGCATCAACCCTAGCTTAACCCGAGGGAACACTCTTCTTATCCACTTGACCAATCCGGTTAGTCTGGGACGTACTTAAGTCAGCCATTGTGCCGCACATCTGTCTAGGCTTCAGATTGCCTTATTGTTAACTAGAGTTAGTACTAAACGATTCGCTCTGAAGAGTGTAGCCTGGTGAGAACCTCTGAGTGCAAAATAGTTAGTCCGGCAGTTAAAAGATAAACAAGTAGTCCGTCCACTGTCATAATCTACTCTAGCCCAAAAACTAACAAAGATAATTCCTAAAATATATCTTGATTGCTTCGAATAGGATTATCTGTGCTTGGTGTGCATCATTTAGGATAGTGTTCTTCTCTGGCAGCTTTTTGCCAAGTATAGAGCTTGCCTCATTAGCGTATGCCCGTTTGGACTCGTCCGAACAAGCGCTTGATTCGATCTGAGAATCACGTACCTACAGTGGATCCTCTACTGAATTCTTCCCCATCTCTTTCCCCACCCGCCTCCCCCAGTACTACTACCTTTGTAGTCATGGCAGTCGAACGACCTCTTATCGAGACGTTTGCCCCTATCTCTGCCAATCCGCCCACTTGCATTGTTCTCCCACCTACTACGGCGGTACAGTTTGAGATCAAGCCGCAGACGATCCAAATGCTGCCAACCTTTCGTGGTCTCCCAAGAGAAGACCCATATTCCCATATTAAGGAATTCCAACATGTCATCCTACTTTTCAAAAATCAGAACCTCGATGATGACAATGTGAGTCTACGAGTTTTCCCATTCTCGCTCAAAGATCGAGCCTCAGATTGGCTCTACTCCTTACCCGATGATTCAATCAGCAGTTGGAAAGAGTTGGTGGGCAAATTCATGTCTAAATTCTACCCCATGACTCGGACCAACCAAATGAAGCAACTCATCCAGGACTTTCGACAGAAGTCCGATGAGAAATTTTTCGAAGCGTGGGATAGATTCCAAGACTACCTGGCTAAGTGTCCCCACCATAGCATCGACAAGGGCAATCTTGTCCATGTCTTCTACAAGGGACTTACTGATGAGTCCCGGACCATGGTAGAGTCAATGTGCCAAGGAAAATTCCTACACCAAACTCCGACCGATGCATACAAATTCTTGGGAGAGTTAGGAGAAAACTCTCAACATTGGACGACTGACTCAGAGTTTAGTCAAACCACTTTAGTCCAAAGGACCACCAAGGCACATGACGCTACAGCAGACACTGAGCTTTGATCTGTCATTCAAGAGTTGAGCAAGTCAGTCTCAGCACTGGCTGTGTCTGTACAAAAGCCTACTCAACAATCTACCCCAGTCATGCATGTGGGACACGAGAGCCCTATGGAATCCTGCACCCTCTGTTTGCAACCCTCCCATACTACTGAGCATTGTCCTTTGAATGAAGGATGGTCAAATCCTCTTCAAGAAGAAGTTTGTGCTTTCAGCACATACAAACCACCCACTCAGAACTCGTATAGTCAATCTTATCATCCTGACACGAGAAACCACCCTAACTTCTCTTGGAGGCCTCAGTCTACTCAACCGCCGGCTCAACCTCCGCGTCAACCTCAGGGCATGTATCCTCCTGGGTTCAATCAACCCAATAGGCAATTCAATAAGGGACAATACCAGCAGAGTCAGTACCCATCTACTCAAAACCAGCAGTTCCAACAGGGTCAATACTCTGGACAACCGAGCACATTTCAGAATCAGCAAAGAGTCCCACAGACCTTTCAGAACCAACCGATTGTCCCAACTAATTCTCCAGCCTATAACTATAATGCCTCGATGAGCTCGAGTCGCGAATTGGTGCCTCAGCTCCCATTAGCTGCCCCCCAACGGTCGTTCCCCAAATCTGGTATCGAGGACCTTTTAGCTCAACTCATTACTCAGCAACAACAATCTATGCAACGCCTAGAGCAACAGCAACAACAATCCATGCTTCGTTTAGAGTAACGCTTAGGCAACCTAGAAGCTGAGAAAGCTAAAGGCATCTTCCCTAGCCAACCCATTGCTAACCCAAAAGGAAATGCCAAAGGAGCAATATATGAGATCGGTTCCCAATCTCAGAGTCAGAATGAGAACTGTCAAGGGGAGGTGCAAGCTGTAACCACCCTACGATCTGGAAAAACTGTGGACATGGGAGTCCAACCACCACCGGTGCCATCTCCAGCACCCATCACTCGTACAGAGGAAACTAGTACCAATCCTACCTCTGCTTCTTCTACCTCTACACCAACATCAGATATCCCTGTGCAAAAATCGAAGGCTAAAGACAAATCCATTTGTCAAGTAAAGCCTCCATTCTCGGACAGACTTGTCCAAGATAAGCGAGATCAGCAATTCTCAGAGATCTTAGACGTCTTTAAAGACGTCCAGATCAATATCCCATTCCTTTCTGCTATCAAGCAAATCCCCTCCTATGCTAAATTCCTCAAGGACTTGTGCACAGTTAAGCGGCGTACACATGTACCCAAAGCTGCCTTCTTGGCAGAAAAAGCTACCGCATTCATTCAACGCAACAGTGTGATCAAACACAAGGATCCAAGTAGCCCAACTGTCCAATGTGAAATTGGAGACAACTTTAGCTGCACTGCCTTGCTAGATTTAGGGGCTAGCGTTAACGTCATACCATTCTCGGTATATCAGTAGTTAGGACTGAAAGATATGAAGCCTACCAATGTCACCCTGAAATTGGCTGATCAGTCCATCAAGATTCCAAGAGGAATCATTGAAGATGTCCTAGTAAAAGTTGCTAACTTTTATTATCCTGTGGACTTTATCATTCTCGACACTGAGCCGTGTCAGGATAACCGCATTCCGGTCATCTTAAGCCGTCCTTTCCTTGCCACCGCGAATGCACACATGAAAGTAGGATTTTTTCGCGTCGTTGGTTACGGAAACCCTAACTTCAACACATTTTTAATTAATCGAGACTTTTAACCTGTAGAATGAGCAATTTTGCATAGTGGCTTGTGTCGGATGTCGATCCGCACTCGGGATTAGTCGGATTAGCGCGAATAAGAACATAAAATGACAGATAATATACAAGAGAAAAAGGAGAATGATGGAAGAGATGAGAAGGGCGAGTCGATTTAAAACACATCCAAATAAGATCCAGAGAAGACTAAAATTATCGAAATCAAATTGCATTAATCAAACTGTTGCTTACATGAAATAAATGACAGAAATAAATAAAGCGGTAAATCTATTCTAGAAAGCATGTAAGAAAGCATGTAAAAAGAGATTTTAGAGAGAGAGGAAGAAGGTAGAGAGAGATTTTTCACACCTTGGTCGTTTACCGGCCGACAAGGTAGAGGTGAGAGAAAAACTCACCCTCTTGCATTCACCGAATGGAGTCGGTGGTGCAAAAAGGCGATCAGCCTGGGGATTCTAGAGAGAGAATCTCACTAACCCTAGAGAGAGAAAATGAACCCTAGAAAGAGAACATGTTTCTAGAGAGAGAGCCTAGAGAGAGAAAGTAAGAGAAAAGAAGACCCTTGCAAGCACTTACCATGATCGGATCCGGCCATAAGATAGGCCATGGTGATCGACCATGTGATGATGTGCACATGAGTAGGGATGTGGCTATGGCTTGAGCATTGGTCAAACATGAGTGCATGACACTGGCTGGCCTAGTAGTGCATGGAGAGGAGAAGTGGTGCTCGATCAGGCGCTCCCAAGGAAGGTTGAGGGGCTATGAGTGGAGGTCCACAACCACTTTGGAGGAGAATGCAACTGAGTTGCTGATTGTGCATGTGTGCACAACGGAGGAGCCCGAGAGGATGAACACAACACAAAGAGTGCTTGGGAGGTGCTGGCCAACAAGGTTACATGGATCGGTGGTGAAGTCGTAAGTGAAAAGATGCAAGGGCAGTCAAACCTGATGCATGTCTGTGGTGATGAAAGGAGCATGACGGCTTGCACATGAGAGGAGGAAAGCTTGTTGTTTGGCTAATGGAGGAAGGTGGATTTGGTGAAGCTTGAAGAAGGTGAAGAGCAGCCATGGTGAGACACACCCGGTCAAAGGATCTGGGCGCATGCTTGCTATTCTAAGGTGTTCAACGGCTATGAAGCCATGGAGAATGGCTGCCCATCAAGGAGAGATACAGGTGTGCCGCAGGCATGATGTAGGATGAGGAGCTCACGGCTCCTCTGTTATTTTTGGTGCTGTGTTGCAAGTTGCAACAAAGGAGAGAGGCAGCACCGATTTTCATGGTGCTCGCCGGAGTTGCAGAGAGATGCACCACCGTTGAAGGTGGTGGTTGGCGAGGAAGAACTATAGTGGTTGTAGACATGGAGTACCAGGTAAGGGACGATCCTCCCCTCCCTTTCTTCTTCTTCTCTTTTCTTTATTTTTCTAGTTCACTCCATTAATGCCGGAGTTGCAGACCTGCAACTCTGGCCGTGATTTTGAAGAAGAAGATGAAGGGGATGATGGAGTTCCAACCGTGCTGCACAAGCAACAGCAGCGTAGGCGGATGTGCAGGCCAGGAGGTGACGCTGGAATGCATGGCAGCAGCGGGCGGAGGTTGCAGGAGGCGGACGGTGAAGGAGGAATGGAGGTGCAGGTCGCCGGTTTTTAATGGAGCTCGCCGGAGTTGCAGACCTGCAACTCTGGCCGTGAAGGTTGCAGCTTGCGTGAAGATGGAGGGGGGGCTTTCCGGATGATCCAGGCAGTGTTAGGAAATGCTCTACCTGCAAGGATATGTCTAAGGGGAGGAGCCTAACGGCTTCCTCTTTCTTCTTCTTCCTTCTTTCTCTTTACCTTTTTTTTTTCTTTTTCTTTGTTGGCTTGGGGGGAGTGAAAGGTATGGAACGTGGGGAGAAGAGAGTTGAAGGAAAAAGAGATGGAGGCTGCCTTTGATCGATGGAGACGGTGGCTGGACTTCCTTGTGGGATGGAGAACGTGGAGCCATTCTAGAGTGGCGATCTCGGGTTGAAACGTCAAGAGGGATATTCATCCACCGCCCAAATCAGTAAGTTTTTCCTCTCCTTTATTTTTGTAAAGATATTTTACTCTTTAAAAATGGCCTCTTTCAAAACGGCTCACCCCTTACCACAACTCTAACCATCAAAGTTTCTAAAAAAAATCTCTTCACCCATTTAAATAATATTCTTTCAAAATCCTACCATGTTTTCCCAAGCTTTTTGGTCAAATACCCATTGACTTGCTAAATAAATCTCTGTCCAAAAATTCTTTCCAAAAAACTTTCGTAAAAGATCTCCTTTTAAAACAGTTATTTTGCAACTTTCCAAAATCCTTTTAAAAGAATTTTTATATTTTGAAAACTCAGTATTTTCAATATCCAGGAAATCTAAACCCTCCATTTCTGATGGCTCTTTGATGGATGCACCACTCATCGTGTGACGATCTCATAGAGACTGGGTGCAATGATGATAGGATGGATGATGGATGATCCACTGGCGATCGGATGATAGACTTGGATGGCAATGATCGGACGGTGGAGATTGGCCTAGGTAGGCCTTAGGATAGAGTGATTTTGGAAAGAGAGCGGATCGGACGGTTGAGATTTGAGAGTAGAGAAAGAATGAGGATTTAGAGAGAGAAGAGAGAAATTATTACAAAAATAAAGAAAAGATGCTAGCAGAAGGTCTTGAACCCTGGTCTCTGACTTGGTTTTCTGCATGTTTTACCAACTGAGCAAGTCCTCATCTTGTTTTAATTGATAAGCTTTAATCTCCTTAGTATCTTCTCGGGGTGCTTGGCTCTCCTTCTCTCTTGATTTTCTCTCAGGCTTTTTCGACTTTCTGGATCATCCCACTCTTGGCCTATATCTTCTTATCCTCAGTCCACTGGCTCTTTATGCTTTGATCAAAGGCTTTGGCCGTCAATCGTGGGCCCACAATCCCTAAATTCTCCAATCGGGTTTCTTGCGATAAAATAAGCGCGTAGTGAGACTTAATCAGAACGGCTTTATATCTAAACTTCTTAGAATGTGTTTAATTCATGCAAATATACCATTTCGTCCAGAAAAGTGTGTTCTACACAACAAAAGAGACTCTTACGTAGAAAAGTAGATAAATAGAACATTTTAACGTAGGAGAGTGTGATAACGCTTAGAAGATAACAGTGGAAAATACCCACTTTTAAGCGATATCAACACATCGGGCGCCGGGACGGAAACATGTCCATTGCTTTCGGAAACCTCAAAGCTGAGGTCAATATCTTTCGTCTAATGCAACAGGATGGCGATCGCGATGTGGCCGATGAAATGTGTGCCGTTGAGAGTCTAATCCCAGACTCCACCGAAGATATTCTTAAGCAGTGCCTAGAACACTTTGGAGCTGACTTTGCCACAGAGTCAGCTATTTCTGATCTCAATGATCTTTTGGAGACTGCTCCACTGATAGAGATCCCCGCTCCACTCATCGAGTTCGAGCCTCTGATAACCATGGCCAGAGAACCCATCATTCCTTTACCTACTGAAGTCAAACCTCTTCAATCCGTGTCTTCTGTGACACCTACTTCAACTCCATCTGCTCCAACATTGGAGCTCAAGCCACTTCAGACAGATCTTTCCTATGCCTATCTTGGTCCTAAGGAAACCTACCCTACATTATTGCTTCCGCTTTGTCTGAGAGTGAACTTAAGCAACTTCTCGAGGTGCTCCATGAGCACAAATCTGCGATAGGTTGGACTATAGATGATATTCGAGGCATAGACCCCTCGGTGTGCCAACATCACATCTATCTCGAGGATGAATCCAAAACCTCTCGAGAACACCAGAGGAGGTTGAACCCTGTCTTGAAGGATGTAGTCCGAGACGAGGTCCTTAAACTGTTAGATGCAGGTATCATTTACCCCATCTCCGATAGCAAATGGGTGAGTCCTATTCATGTCGTCCCTAAAAAGGCAGGATTCACAGTTGTGGAAAATGAGAACAAGGAAATGGTCACCCAGCGCCAGAAGAAAGGGTGGAGAGTCTGCATCAATTACGGACGACTCAACACCAACACTAGGAAGGACCATTTTCCTTTACCCTTCATAGACCAGATGTTGGAGAGACTAGCAGGTCACTCCTATTACTGCTTCCTTGATGGTTACTCAGGGTATAATCAAATACCCATTGCCCTTGAGGATCACGAGAAGACAACTTTCACATATCCCTTTCGGCACTTTTGCCTACAAGCGCATGCCCTTTGGCCTCTGCAATGCACCCGCTACCTTTTAAAGGTGTATGATGAGCATATTCTCTGACATGGTGGAAAAATTCCTCGAAGTCTTTATGGACGACTTCTCAGTCTTTGGGTCATCCTTTGATGACTGTCTCAACCATCTAGGGCTCGTACTTCAACGTTGTCAGGACAAGCGACTTGTCCTCAATTGGGAGAAATGCCACTTCATGGTAAAGAAGGGCATTGTTCTGGGACATGTCATTTCCCATCAGGGCATTGAGGTCGACAAAGCTAAAATCGATATCATCTCGACCTTGCCCATTCCTAAGTCCGTGCGTGACATCCGATCTTTTTTGGGACACGAGGACTCTATAGGCGATTCATCAAGGACTTCTCTCAAATCGCTCGACCTCTGTCCCCATCTTCTGGCTAAAGATAGTCCTTTCGACTTTAATGCTGATTGTGTCAAAGCATTTGAGCGTCTCAAATCTGAGCTCACTACTGCGCCCATTATCCGTCCCCCAGACTGGACTCTACCTTTCAAGGTAATGTGCGATGCTTCTGACTACGCCTTAGGAGCCGTTCTAGGGCAGAGAGTTGACAAAAGGTCACACGTGATCTACTACGCGAGCAAAACTCTTAACTCTGCCCAAATGAATTACTCCACCACTGAGAAAGAACTCCTGGCAGTAGTCTTCGCCCTTGATAAATTCTGTCAGTACCTCTTAGCCACTAAGGTGGTTGTGTACACTGATCATGCAGCCCTTCGTTATTTCATGTCGAAAAAGGAAACCAAGCCTCGATTAATTCGACGGATTCTCTTACTGTAAGAATTCGACCTCGAGATTAAGGATAAGAAAGGAACTGAGAATGTAGTGGCTGATCACTTGTCTAGACTGACTTTAGAGTCATCCTTCGACACCCAGTCTATCCCTGAGACCTTTCCAGATGAACAACTGTTCGCTATCTCCGTTCATCCATGGTATGCTGACATTGTCAACTACCTTGTCACCGAAGAAATGCCTTCACACTGGTCAAAATAGGACAAAAGCCAATTGATATTCGCTTAAAAGTGCATATTTTCCACTGTTATCTTCTAAGCGTTTTCACACTCTCCTACGTTAAAATGCTCTATTTATCTACTTTTCTACGTAAGAGTCTCTTTTGTTGCGTAGAACACATTTTTCTGGACGAAATGGTATATTTGCATGCATTAAACACATTTTCGGAAGTCTAGACATTAAGTCATTCTGATAGAGTCTCATTACACGCTTCTTCTATCGCAGGAAACCCCAATGGGATAATTCTCGAGACTTGCGAGCCTACATCAATAAGGAAATCCCATTATCAAAGCTTAAAGAGCCCACATGCTATTACTAGAAGATATGGGCCAAATATGGGCTGAATAAGAGGACCAAAAAGCTGGCCCAAAGAACGAAGAGAGTAGGAGAGCCAATGACCAAGAGATGGACCAAAGCGTTTAAAGCCACATGAGTCAGCAAGGAATGATAGTCTACTCTACTGGAAAAGCGTGAGGATGGTCACAGTGAAGACCAGGGTTCCAGACCCTCTGCCAATACTTTTATCTCCATTTTTTGATTTTTTCTCTCTCATCTCTCCTTATTCTCTCTCTATTCATCTCTCGGTCCTCGAATCTATTGACCTAACCCCAGAACTTATGCCCATTGGCTCTGTCTCATCTCCTCTTAGCTTTCTGACCATTGGATCTTCAATCGGACCGTTGGATCTTCCATCGGACCGTTGGATCTCTCTAGATCCGTCGATCTACCAATCTGGGTCCCAATCAAGTCACCATCTATCCGATCGCCATCAGATTGTCTGTCACATCATCTTATGAGACGATGGACATCATCAATCCATGTGGGCCAGTAGCCGGGCCCATCATCATTGACCCGCTGTCCGACCTGTTAGTTGACCCCGTGAATTTCAAAATAATTTTAATTAAATTTTAAAAAATGGGGGGTCCACTATATGGGGAAATTCCCCAAAGAAAAGTAGGGTTTTACTTAAAATATATATATATATATATATATATATTTTTTTTTTTTTAATTTCAAAAATTCTCTAATTTCCATCAATGGAAACTAGGGAGCTTTAAAAGGGGAAGGAGAAGGGTTCTTTGGAACCCTAATCCCTCTCCCCTCTCATCCTCTCCTTCCTCATATCCTTTCCCTTCTTCCCCCCCCACTTTCTTCTCCTCTTCTTCCTCCTTTCTTCTTCGTCTCCTTCCCCATCCTTCGCCAGAGTTGCAGGTTTGCAACTCCGGCCGTTCTTCTTCTTCTTCTTCTGAACTGGCTAACCCTGTTACTTTAGCCTGATATCTCAAACGAACTGCTGTCACCTTGGATTAGCGCAATAAGGAACATAAAATAATAGGAATTTATCGATCTTGAATCAAAATTAACTTTATTTCATGAATTCAAATGTAACTTACAACTCAAACATGAAACAATTAATCTAGAAAGTAGTAAAACTAAATTAGAGAGAGAGAGAAGAAGAAGAGAGAGAAAGTAGAGAAATCTAGAGAGAGATAGATGTTCTAGAGAGAGAAAGTGATAAAATAGAGAGAGAGAGATGACGAACTAGAAAGAGAAGAGATTTAGAGAGAACTAGAAAAGATAGAGAAACCTATCTAGAGAGAGAATAGAGGATTTGCCTTGGACTTACCTGGATCGGCTCGAAGAGATGGAGGTTCGGCCAATGAGAGAGCATGTGATGGTGGGTTGTGTGATACAACAGCTCAAGGTGAAGACACAACAGCTCCAATAGGGAGGGGGCTCTCAAGACGTGCTGGGTTGTGAAGTGTGCATGATAGTTTCAGTGGCTGCATGGGAAGCACCAACAGACGACAGTAGCATGGAGAGCAAAGATGAGGTAGTGCTATTGGGTACTTCCAAGCATGCAGTCAATTGACTGGCGTTGTAGATCGCACCACAGTACCGATGAAGGGCGATGTTGGGTTGGAAAGCACCGGTTGTTGCAGTGTTCACTACTTTGGAGATGCATCAACGGTGAATATGCAGCGGTGATGGAGAAGTGTTGCTGGTCCGAGAAGGTGGCTACACATGGGTGGAGCAAGCAGGTGAGAAGAGCGATCTAGGAGAGAGATCTTGAGAGGGTGATGGTTGAGAGATGATGCGTACGTGAGCAGCAGGCGAGGAGCAACTTTGCACAGTGGGGTATTGCTGTTGGGGTTGATGAGCACCTTGCAACAAAGAAGAGTTGCAGGTGTCAAAGTGGAGGGTAGGAAGATCTTCTCTAATGGAGGACATCTTGAGATGGTGAGAGAGGTAAAAGAGGTATGCCAAACCAGCAACTAGATAGTTGCAGGTTGGACTGTGTTGTTGTTGCCAGTGGAGAAGGCGTTCACCAAAATGGAGGAGACAGCTGAAGGATCTTTAAGTTCTGGCGGAGGTGAAAATGGTGTTGAATAGCAACGTGGTTGTTGGTTGGTGGTGGAGCTTATGGGTGAGCAGCAACGGTGCTACACGAACAGCAAGGAGGGAGGCGGATGATATTCGCTCAAAAGTGCTTATTTTAAGCAATTATCCTGTTAGCGTTATTGCATTCTCCCACGTTAAAATACTCTATTTATCTACTTTCTACGTAAGAGTCTCTTTTGTTGCGTAAAACACACTTTTCTGGACAAAATGGTATATTTGCATGCATTAAACACATTTTTGAAAGTCTAGACATGAAGTCATTCTGATAGAGTCTCATTACGCGCTTCTTCTATCGCAGGAAACCCCGATGGGACAATTCTCGAGACTTGCAAGCCCACATCGATCAGGAAAGCCCATTATCAAAGCTTAAAGAGCCCACATGCTATGACTAGAAGATATGGGCCAAATATGGGCTGAATAAGAAGACCAAAAAGCCGGCCCAAAGAATGAAGAGAGTAGGAGAGCAAATGACCAAGAGACGGACCAAAGCGTTTAAAGCCACATGAGTCAGCAAAGAATGATGGTCGACTCTACTGGAGAAGCGTGAGGATGGTCACAGTGAAGACCAGGGTTCCAGACCCTCCGCCAGTGCTTTTCTCTCTATTTCTGATACTTTCTCTCTCATCTCTCCTTATTCTCTCTCTCTCTTCATCTCTCGGTCCTCGAATCTACTGACCTAACCCCAGAACTCCTGCCCATCGGCTCTATCTCATCTCCCTTAGCTTTCTGACCGTTGGATCTTCCATCGGACCGTTGATCTTCAATCGGACCGTTGGATCTCTCTAGATCCGTCGATCTACCAATCTAAGTCCCAATCAAGTCACCATCCATCCGATCGCCATCAGACTGTCTGTCACATTCATCTTGTGAGACGATGGACATCATCATCCATGAGGGCCAATAGCCAGGCCCATCTTCATCGACCCGCTGTCCGACCAGTTAGTGGACCCCGCGAATTTCAAAATAATTTTAATTAAATGGGGGGTCCACTAATTGGGGAGATTCCCCATAGAAAAGTAGGTTTTTACTTAAAAAAAATATATATATATATATATATATTTTTCGTATTTTTTATTTTTAAAAAATACCCTATTTCCATTAAAGGAAATAGGGAGCTTTAAAAGGAGAAGGATAAGGGTTCATTCGAACCCTAATCCCCCTCCAATCTCTTCCATTCTCTCCCCCTATCAATCCCCGCACGATCCCTTCACCCTTAGCCCCATTTTTCCTTTTCTCTCCACCTTCTTCTTTTCATCTTCCTCTTTTATTCTCGCCGGAGTTGCAGAACTCCGGCCATCTGCAACTCCATTTTTCTCCCCCGTCTCTCCATCTCCTTTGCCCCAGCAGATCACCAACACCTTTATAAAACTCAAACGGTGGGATCCCAAGTGATTGCAACTTCGGTTGCTTGCCTACACCGTCTACCACCACCGTTTCACACCGCCCTCCACCGGACTGGTGCACCACCGTTCTCATCCTTGCCGCCTCCATCACACTCCATTTTTGGTGTGCAAACCGCAACACCAGCTACCACCACAGCCGGCCTGCAACTCATATCAAACCCAAAGCCGTTATTCCAAGAAGGGGAGAAAGGATGACCGTCGATCCACCATCCAAAACCGTTGCAGCCCCACCAAGGGTCTGGGCAGCGGCTCGATTAGAGCCCCCACCACCTGCAACTCCACCTGCCACTCTCTCACTGCCGGATCTCCCTCC
This sequence comes from Euptelea pleiosperma, assembly GCA_035048495.1. Lineage (NCBI taxonomy): Eukaryota > Viridiplantae > Streptophyta > Magnoliopsida > Ranunculales > Eupteleaceae > Euptelea > Euptelea pleiosperma. Next base: position 4,081 of record JASUTR010000218.1, on the reverse strand, counting down.
ATTAACGCCGTCCCAGACCAGCCAGCAACCGTCTTCCACTTCAAGGTGCTGCTGCACCACGTATCGCCCCCACCATACCGCCTGGTCCTCCATCTCTCCTCCACAAGTAGCGGCCTGGATATCTTCTGCACGCACCAACCAGCAACTCCGGCGAAACCTATAACCTCCAGCCTCCAACGTCTTCTTTCAACTCTCCCATATCGCCCTCTCTTTCTCTCTCACTTGCCCAAAGTCAAAAAAAAAAAAAAAACGAAAATAAAAGAGAAGAGAAGACGAAGGAGAGAAGAGTAGAACGCCCCATACCTGCTGGTTATCTCGTGTGCCACCATCCTTCTCTTCCATTACCGCCTGCTCCTTCTCAAGGAGGAACAGCAACCAAAGGCCGCCAACCACCTCTTGCTCACCGGAGAACCACCATTCACTCCTTGCGGCCATTATCACCGCCCTACTCACACCTCACTAGCCACAACAAACTTCACCATTGCAAGTTGCATTGAGCCAACCTCACTTGCATTCCAAACATTGGCCAATCATGGCCATGCAACCCCCCAATCAAGGTTGAACTCCCTCCGGTAAGTTTCAAATGGTTTTTCCCTTCATTTTCCCTCTCTAGTTTCTCTCTCTAATCTTGTTCTCTCTCTAGACTCTTTATCTCTCTAGCTTTTCTAAGTACCATGCTTTCTAGTGTAGTTTTTAGTAATTTTAGAAGTAGAATTATTTACATTGTAAGTTATTTTCTTATTCAATAAAGGAAGTTTGCTTTTGCAATGTTGCATTCATTTTATATTGAGTAATTTGAATTAAATGTATTTCAATTGTCATGTGTTAATCCATCCAAAAAGAGTGTTTTTAAAATCGACAATTAAACACCATTCTCACCCCTCCATCAATTTTTGGCAAAAAATCCGTCATTTTATGTTCTTATTTGCGCTAATCCGACTAATCCCGAGTGCGGATCGACATCCGACACGAAACTGCTATACAAAAATCTCAAATTTTGCAGGATAATCGGATCAAATTACAAATCTTTGTTGATTCTAGGGTTGCCGTAACCAACGACGCGGAAAAATCCCATTTTCAAATGGCGCCGCTGCCGCTCGGTTGTTCGGGAGTGCGAAAAAGGACGTAAAGACGGAATTGGAAAGTTGCTAAATCGGAAAGCTGCTCAATTTGGACAGCTGACCTTTTCGGAAACTTTCTATTTTTTTGTTTTTAGTGATTTTTTGCAGTTTTTAAATTACTATTTTTAATGCCTCGGAAGGCCGAGTGCAAATTTGTAATAATTTAGGATTTTACTGCTTTCCATAGAACTGCTAGATCTTGTTCTAGGGTTTTTTTAGAAACCCTAGATTAAGTGGAAATTACCAAAAAAATTTAAAAAAATAAAATTCAAAAAAATTAGGGTTTTATATTCTGCAGATTTTTACAAATCACCAATCAAGGATTTGTGATTTTTGGAAAGATTCCAAAATCTTGAAACTCTGCTTAATTAGGGTTTCCCCCCTCTTAGAAGTTTCCTCTTTAGAAGAATTCTATCTTTAGAAATCTTCCGAATTTGGAAAAGTCTACAAAAAGAAACACCCCAAATCTAGCAGAATTTCAATTTTGGGAATTTCCCAAAATTATAAGGGATCTCGCAATCAAATCTTTCTTGGAAGATCTCCACCGTTCGGGAAACTTTCCAATCTAGGTATTTTCCAATCTGGGAATTCCTAAATTTTAACCCATCTCGACTTGGAAATTAATCAAAAACTTGCCATAATCCAGTGCTTGTTCTGTGAACCCTAAAATGGCAAAGATCTTCCAAATAGAATTCCCGACTACCTAGACCGTGCGATCTAACTTTTCTGCAGGAACACGATCCAGTGTGGGTAGAGAGGCGAAAGCTCAAAGAGGTGGAGTCGGGCCCAAGCCCATTAGGATACCCCTCTCTAACCCACGGAGGCGACCCCGTGGCGTGGCCCACGGGATGTAAGTCTCTATCCTCGCCTTGAGTGCGATACAGAGCATATTGGGTGCATCATTGCCGCTTGTCTATTGTTTTTTTAGCAACAACTTATTCGACTTGCGTGTGTGGCCGGTTAATCAATCAACTCTAAGCGAGCAAACCCAGCTCCAAAATTGAAACTGGTGGGATTTCATCACCCACCTCATCACTCCAGCTGATATTGATCCCAGGATCCTCTATAATAAAAAGAATTAAGAAGTAGAGCCAATTAGCCCGGTGTCGAGGAGAAAATCCACGCAAACGGAACCCGCATAACCTCCAATCGAAATAAGGACCACTGAGCCGGGTCCTGTTGTCTAACACACCCATAGTCCCCTGCTCTCCAGTACACTGAGCTCGACGTGGGCATCGGGACTATTCGGCGGGTTAGTTACGTGTGGACTAGGTGAAAGTAGAGATTTTATCCCGCGTCGTTGGTACGGAAACCCTAACTTCAACATATTTGTAATTTTTATCCGATTATCCTGCAATATTGATAGATTTGTATAGGGATCAGTGTCGGATGTCGACCTCACTCGGGATTAGGTCGATAGCGCAAATTAGATACATAAGTAGTAATGAAAAATGCTAAAAATGATGGAAGGATGAGAATGGTGAAAATCGAGATTAAAACGAGCTTTTTTTTTGTGTTTTTTTAGAGAGAGAATCTTCACAATTTAACTAAAACAGGAATGAAAGCATAACAATAGAAATCAACTCAGTTGAAAGACTACGAAAATAGGAATAATTGCATTAATCGAATTGTCATTACATTGAAATAAAACTTGCATACTTCAACTTAATCTAGAAATTAGGACAATATAAAGAGAGAGAGAGATAAAAGTAGAGAGAGAAAGGGAAAGCAGAATAAATTTAGATAGAGAAAATGAAATAGAAGATAGGTAGAGAGAGAAGAAGAGAGAGTTAGAGATAGAAAGATTGTGGAAAAACCTAGAGAGAGGAAGTGACTGAGAAAGGCATCATAGTGGATTTACCATAAAATTGTTTGGCCATGAAGGATGAATGGTGGCTGATGGTTGCATGCCTTGTGGTGGATGTATGGAGATTCGACCATATGGAGACTAGCTAGGCCATGAAGTAATCGGCCATGGAGATCGCCTGCTGGTGTAGGGGAGAGAACGGCCAGTAACTTGTGTTGCAGTCCACGGCTTTTAAGGCCACCGTGGAGAACAACCCACGGTCAAGGAGATGTGCAGGTCTCTGCTGGAGGGCGCAACAGTGCACGCAGCAGATGAGGGGCTGCAGGCGTCTTTTAGATGATCTGGAGTTGATTACCGGTGAGAAGTAGGGCAACACCGTGGAGAGGTTGATGATGAAAGGAGTTGCTGGTGGTGAAAATACACCAACAGACATGCTGGTCCAACCAAGGTGCTGGCGGTGAAGAAAGTTAAGAGAGAAGAGACAAAAACGAAGAAGAAACTGAGGGGAATAAAAAGAAGATGGAGGGGGGTGGTGAAAACGATCTTCACAGAGTTCGCCGGCGTTAATGGAGTTCGCGGCGATTCTGTATATTTTTTTTTTTTTTTTTTTGTTTTGAGACTGAAAACAGAATAAGAAGGGAAGGAGAATAAGAAGAATAAGAAGGGGAAGATGAGGAGAGGGAGGAGTAGGGAGGAGTAGGGAGCAGCAACGTGCTGCCTGTGTGCAGAGTCGGCGGAGTTGCAGCCTGCAACTCCGGTCAGTAAAAAAAAGAAAAAGAAAAAATGAGGAAGACAGATGCTAGAAGAAGAAGAAGAAGAAGAAGAAGAAGAAGAAGAAGAGGAAGAAGAAAGCCTTACCAGACGACCGGAGTTGCAGGCAACTCCGGCGAAGACGTGAAGAAGATGAAGAAAAGGAAAAAAAAGAAAAGAAGAAAAAGAAGGAGAATGGGGCCGAGGGAGAAGGGAAAACGTGCGGGATTGATAGGGGGAGAGAATGGAAGAGATTGGAGGGGGATTAGGGTTCGAACGAACCCTTCTCCCTCCTCTTATAAAGCTCCCTATTTCCATTAATGGAAATAGGGTATTTTTTGAAAATAAAAATATATATATTTTTTTTTAAGTAAAAACCTACTTTTCTATGGGGAATCTCCCC